>CM065727.1:45369391-45411891 GCA_033310375.1 Conus canariensis
ATCTAAAGATTCTTCAGATCATGAATCAACAAAAACAGCTTTAGTTGTTGGTAGTATTGGATTAGGTTTAATATTTCTTTATTTTACTGATTAAAATTCCTGCAACTAAAATTAATAAAGTCCATAAATGATCAGCCATATAACCCACTACCTTTCCCACTGTTGAAAATATCCAACTAACAATAGTTCCTATTATAGCTGGTAAACTATCTACAGCCTTTATTGCTAGTTTTTTTAATAGTTCAGATAAATGTTTTAATTGTTTTTTCACCCAACTTTTTAAATCAGAATTAGAAGATGGTGGTGGTGGTGAACTTCCTGTTCCTGTAATTGCTAATACAATTGTACTAATTACAAATCCAAAAGCTGTTAATATACTAGCAATAGTAATACCTTGTTCTCTAAATAAAGTTCTAATTCTTTCAGCTAATGTTGTATCTTCATGAAGAATTCTATTTATTGTTTCTCTGATTCTACTTACTTGAGTTCTAAGTTGTTCTCTATTGTTATTTAAAACTTCTAATCTTGCGAATCTTTCTTCATTTAAATCTTGTAATCTTGATTCAATTATTTGTTTTACTTCTGTATCTAAATTATGATCATCGGCTTCTACTAGTTTTTCTTTTTCTCTTTCTATATGATTATCAAGTTCCCTTAATTTTGCTAAATTATTAGTTAATTCTCCTCTAATAGACTGGAGAGATCTATCAAGAGCTAAAAGTTCTCTTTGTGGAAGATCTTCAGCAACTGTTTCAATAGAACTCCTTATATTTTCTGCTGTATTTGGTAATTCATTCATTGGTATTGTTTCTACATTTACAGGTAATTTACTTTGAAATTCTTGAAATTGTTTAAAAGATTCTTTTTTTAAAGATCTCGTATCTATATTCCTGTAAATTAAAAACCTTTCTAAATCTATCTACACCACCCATCCTTTGCTGAAGTGTTGATTTTGCTAAAAATTTATCAGGTTTCCCGTCATGAGTTAATCTCTCAAACTTCTCACCAGTATTAACAATAAGATTACCATCTTTTCAAACTCGAAGTTATCATAATCTTTTTGATATGGAGTTTCTCCAATTGATTTGTAAAAATCATCTACTTTAGCTTCTTTTAATTCTTGTTGTATTGATCTTTCACCTAATAAAGGTGTTTCTTCATCATCATCATTAACTGTATAATCATGCATTTCAATTTCTTCTCCACCTTCAGCCATTTTTTTAAAGAATATTTAGGATATTGCTGTTAAGCTAGTAAGAAGGTCCTCTGGTAAAACGCGATCCGTGAAATAAAACCCGATGAGATCTAGATGAGTGAGATTAATGTATCCTATTTCATCTAGATTCTCCTGATCAACAGCTAGGATTACCTTATCACTGGAGGCAAAAGATTTTATTTCTTTACTATCGCTTTGAATAGCAACTGAGATTCTAAGCGTTTCAACTTTTAAGTTTTGCCAAGAAATAGTGACTCCTTTCATTAGATTATCACTAACACCCGGAACACCATCTCTGTCAACATCTGATCTTATTGAAATGTCAAATATCATAGTGAACTCGTTTGGAACAGGAATGTTAGGTATGAACTTCAGTTTTGTGGTTGCGTTTTTAGTCACAGATTCCTTTCTATGTAGCAAGTACTGTCTCTTCTTAAACTGTTTGATTTCTATTTCACGTCTGCTGTTGTCATCTGGAATGATACTAACTAGCAATGGACCGGCGTTGAATGATTTCCTGAAATTCTTTTCTTGATCGAAGTAAGTATACGGACTAAGGAATTCAAATTTTATTTCCCAATCGAATAATGGGATAAGGTTCCATTTGCCATCTTTCCGTGCGAGTTTATAGTCAAAGTCATTGTAAATGTTATCTCCCAGAACATTGCAAAGTTGTTCAAGTTTAGGATGCTTTCTGTCTTCACTTACTTCCGCTCGTTTATAGTATCCATCTTCAGTGTATTGAAAACCATAAGTTGCCCCAATCTCACCATTGAGATCAAAATCTAGTGTGTCAGCCAGATCTTTAAGTTCTAAGGTTATACATCTTGTAGGAGCGAGCATAACTGCTGGTTGGCCAGGACCACGCGACATTTTATATACTAAAATTTTGTTTTATTTCCAAAACGATATACACATCCTCACACTGTACGTTTTCTCCTGCTTGATTAATTATTCTTACATTTAATGAATCAAAATACCCCATGGCTAATTTTTTGAACTGTAAGTTAGTGAATGTTTTTGTTTCATGCTCACAGAATGCCGAATTTCCTGATGGAATAATCCGTAGAACTGTTGATGGGCGACCATTGTATAAGTTTTTGTTTGTATTCAGTTCATCTAAATGAACAAAGAGCGTTGGATTCCTCTTAAAGTCAGCAGGCGCATCACCTTCAAAAGAGTCACTGAATATAGTTGTACTAAATCCCAACATCTTTGCCAGTCCAGGTGCAAAAGTGTAATTATTGTTGTGTTTGAATGATAAATCTATTCTATTATTAGCATTGTTAAGTTCTAAAATGATTCCTTCCTCATCTAACATTTCTTTTAATGTGCAGAATCCGTAATATCCATCTGGTATAACTAAAGTTTGTTCATTTATGTTAATCCAATTATTGTCTTGTGATTCGCTAATATTAAACCATTTTCCTTTGAAGAAGATTTCATGAAGTGCAACTCCAGCAAGCCCACGCTTATTATCAATTGGTTGATAAAGATTAACGCGACCATCCTGATTTGATATTATTATAAACATTTTTAATATATAAATATATGGTTAAATTCATTGGTGTACAGTGAGCTTTATTGATTGTCATTTGTAGATATGATATTTATTATTATTAACTACTTCTTCATATGCAATTTAAAAAAAATTAAAATTAGTATCAGTATCTTGTACTTCCATTTATTATTGTTTTTTTAAATTTATACATTTAAAAACTGTACTTCCGCAGATCTGTGGTAGCAGAACTTAATTAATTTAAAAACTGTACTTCCGTAGATTTGTGGAAGCAGAACTTAATTAATTGTCATTT
The DNA here is from genome assembly GCA_033310375.1 of Conus canariensis. NCBI lineage: Eukaryota > Metazoa > Mollusca > Gastropoda > Neogastropoda > Conidae > Conus > Conus canariensis. Next base: position 45,372,422 of record CM065727.1, read on the forward strand.
GTATACTATTTTGTTCTGACTGCAAGTGGGGAAAGGGGTTTGTGTCTATTCATAAGTCCTTTTCATTGTTGAAAGTTCAAAGCAACCACCAAGTGCATTTATCAAAAGCTTGATTCAATAAACAAGACAGTTGAATAAAGTACACTCTGTGGCCGCCTAAAAAGGCAGCCAAAAAAGTTGAAGCAGGACGTTGAAGCAGGTAACAGCAAAATGTCATTTCACAAAGTCATGGGACAGGAGTGAGAATGTCAGCAGGTAGTAAAATCTGTCAAAGCTACCGTTCACGCGTGAGCGGTAGTGACTGTTGGAGCTGTGCTTCGGTGGACGCTTTCCACCGTTCACGCGTGAGCGGTTCTATTTTTACTGGGACTGTTGGAGCTCGCTTGTGCTTGGTATGCATGGATCTCGTTTCCAGTACTGTGCAAATTCTGGCACTTGCAGCATGGCTTTGATTTCATTCAGCTTGCCATAAATGAAACGAAAGGGAAGGCCTACAGCATAAAACCCACGGAATCCAAAAAGAACACTCGCAACAGCACGTAATTTTCGTGCGTGAACATCAGAATACCCTGTTTTTGCTTTCAACCAAACAGCCCATGTTTCCTTCATTCTCCCTTCTTTCCTTTCATTTTCCTGCCATTGTTTACACAAAATTAAGAAGTTACCGAACTGAACGTAAATTAACAAGGACTGTGCGTCTTGCCTCCTCAAATTTCTCACACCTTTTTGTAGTCTTTCCACAATTTCAACTTCATCTGCGGTTTTGGAAAATATCTGATCAGTAAAAGCTTCTCTCGAAATAGCTGATTGAATGTCAGCCTGATTTGCCGCAAGATAGTTATGTAATTCTTGAGGTGTTGAAAGATCTTTTCTCCTTTTCTTCTCTCCTTTCTTTTCTTTGAACAATTGCTCAAGCGTTCTTTTAGGCTTCTTTGGCAATTTCTGTGGTCCTTCTCTTTTAACCTTTTTAGTTATTTCTATCATCTCTTGAAAGTAGGATTGATTCTCTTGCAAAACAATCATTTCTTCTTCTGTCCAAAATTCTGTTGATGATGGAACATTGCAGGCTTGTTGAAAAGTAGAAGCTTGATCCATGTCAGGTAGAATTAACGATGTTTCCTTATTTGAGTAATCTAAAAGGTTTTGATGAGCAGCTTGTGATTCAAGAAGTTCTCTCTCTAATTCTGAAGAAATACTATCTTGAGACATTGATAATATTTTGTAAAATCTTTACAGACACTTTTCTCACACGCCCGCACAGAACAGCACCACCAAGAGAAATGACCAAACAGGGCTGCCTGGTTGCTAACAACACAAAATGTCACATGATTTAAGCCTGACACTTCATTTGATAAGAGGTTTACACGCGGGAGACATGTCTAGGCTGATTGTGCTTACCGACAGTGGAACTTCAATAGGCTTTTGAAAGTCGCTGCACGCTATTCACCCTTTCTTCCCCACTTTCTTTCATACATCCTTTTCCAACCCCCACTCCCATTTTTTTTCACTACCCAGATTTTACTTTTTATTTTTACACGCCTTTTTTTTAAACAGTAAACAAGTTGGGTATTTTTTGCTCCCATAAGAAAACCTAACACAGAGTAACTTTTATTCAAGACTGGCACAGCCTTTTAAACTTGAATAAAGTCAGACAAATACATAGACGAACAATCTAATAGTGGGGGAAAAAACAAGCGCAGGCCAACAACTGAACTATCTTCATAGTAATGACTTGGCAAAGATTTGGACTTAAGGAGGGGCGGAATTTGAAGATGGAGAAACTGGGAACATGAAATTAAGAAAATATGTTACAGATATGAAAACTCTTCACTAGCTGCATAAGGGAACCATCGCAATCCCTTTTGAAGGCAGATATATTTGTATTGCCTGCTCCGAGGCCTTTCGTCCGCTGGGTCGGACTCATCAGGGAGACACGGCTGGTTGTGTCTGCGCTCCTGGCGTCAAATAGAGACACACCACAGTCCATAATACTGTGGTGTTCTCACCACCAAGAGTGCAAAAAAGAATCCAATAGCACCCCCAAAGCAGCCAGCAAAGAGTAGTAAATGAAACCAAACGAAAGTGTGGGGAGGAAAAAAGTTGCTGAAAAACTAAAGACATTATGCAAACAGTATAAAATAAAGGGACAATCTTTGAGCCTACGCTTGAGGATCCACCCAAAGATGCAAGGAGATCAAAAGACAAACACACAGACGGACAGAAACAAATAACCTCAATTTAATCAAAACAAAATCGGAAATGAAATGAGGCAGGGAACAGTAAACGATAAACAGTAAACAAGTTGGGTATTTTTTGCTCCCATAAGAAAACCTAACACAGAGTAACTTTTATTCAAGACTGGCACAGCCTTTTAAACTTGAATAAAGTCAGACAAATACATAGACGAACAATCTAATAGTGGGGGAAAAAACAAGCGCAGGCCAACAACTGAACTATCTTCATAGTAATGACTTGGCAAAGATTTGGACTTAAGGAGGGGCGGAATTTGAAGATGGAGAAACTGGGAACATGAAATTAAGAAAATATGTTACAGATATGAAAACTCTTCACTAGCTGCATAAGGGAACCATCGCAATCCCTTTTGAAGGCAGATATATTTGTATTGCCTGCTCCGAGGCCTTTCATCCGCTGGGTCGGACTCATCAGGGAGACACGGCTGGTTGTGTCTGCGCTCCTGGCGTCAAATAGAGACACACCACAGTCCATAATACTGTGTGTGTCTCACCACCAAGAGTGCAAAAAAGAATCCAATAGCACCCCCAAAGCAGCCAGCAAAGAGTAGTAAATGAAACCAAACGAAAGTGTGGTTTTTTTAAGCTGCTCTTGAGGTGGGTACTGGGGTGCACAATTTTTTTTTTTTTTTAGGGGTGGCCCAGTCCGCCCATTTCCCCTATCTCTGTAGTCTCGTTTAAACAGACGCCGTGATGCAGTGGCTAGCGTTGCAAACTTCGGGCAAGGATATTGTGGGTTCTCATCCCACCGGACACATCTGATTGAAGAATGTTTTGGCCCAGGCCTGCACATGCTCCAAATTGTGCGCTATGGTATGAAAAGGGCCCACTAGTACTCCACAGTCGACTTTCATTCACTCAAACGGAAGCATTCTTGACAGTGTTCTTCGAATTTCTTAACCAACACCGCAGCTGTCTGCATCTCTCGGGCCTGTCTGGCGGCAGTATATATTAAAATGCAGTCCCATCATGAAGTCTTGGACCGTAAAGGTGCTGTATGGTATCACCTCCTCTACCTTCATCCTCCATGATTGTCAAGAGAAAATCTCCAATTCAGTGGACACCCTACTCTTCTCTCTTGGCGACCTCACTCGATTTCCTCTCTCCATAGTCCGAGCCCGTAGTGACTTGGTGTCCAAGTTGTCAGTACCGGCAAGGGGCCGGAAGAACTCAGTGGTAGAGCGCCGGACTCGTGATCTTGGTGATCCTGGGTTTGCGGGTTCCAATCTCTGCCGGGGCTGTTTCAGTACAGGGGGATTTTTTTTCCCTCGGAGTTAACATTGATTCTGACTCCTTTTCCCAAAAAGTCCTTCGAATGTGACTATAAAGCGAGGCTCCGTGTGTGAACGCACGCATAACACCTTGCACACACGTAAAATCCTATCACCAACTTTCGGAAGAGAGGGCCAGTTTGGCCGTTGGTATGGATGACACGTTACACATAGCATGCACCCTGCGTGAGAAATGGAAAGAATGAAGTAACTAAGGAAAGATAGTGAACGATATTGACTGGATGACACGGGAAACGACTGAATGAAGCGCCGGCAGGCAGCTCTTCAGTCGGCACTGCCTAGGTAGGCAGCTCGTTGTGTATACGTGAGTGCGGAGTGTCATCGCCTAGAACCTTTGGCAGGGCGCTTTATAAATGCTCGGTTATTATTATTAATATTACTATTATCATTATTATTGTTATTATTATTATTTCATCATTATCATTATGATTATTATGATTATTATCATCATCATCATTTTTACCATTGTAATTATTATCATTATTATTACTAATCTTATCATTATTATTGTTATTATCATTATTGTTATTATTATCATTATTAAGTTCATGGGGACTGTCGTTGGACAGATCTGCTGACACAATCTGGAGGAGGACGTTCACTCACGCTAGCTCCGACACTGAAAAGCTGTAGTTGTCAGCGAGGAGCCGATCAGGTGTCCAGTTACAGCTAGCAGCACTGAACACCACTGGAGTGACTTAGCAGTAGAGCAGCGTCTCCTCCAGCGAGTACATCAAATGTTTAGTAAAACATGTTGATCATTCATGGTTGAATTCAGGCCCAGGCTGATGAACATTGAGAAATGGAGATTCAGGTAGTGCAACATTAACAATACGTGTGGTTTGTTTGGCTGGTTGGTTTGATGGTTGATCGTTTCAAACATGGCAGTCCAACATTAACAACACGTGTGGTTTGTTTGTTTGGCTGGTTAGTTTGATGTAGTTGATCGTTTTAAACATGCACTTTAGAACTTTCGATACCTTTTCTAAATTAAAAACGGCGTGAGAGAGAGAGAGAGAGAGAGAGAGAGAGAGAGAGAGAGAGAGAGAGAGAGAGAGAGAGTCAAAATCAATATGTTTAATTGTTAGGGCTCCTGTCCAAACAATAGGAGTGAACACAAAACTTTCTATTACACAATGTACTTTCATACAGATGTTAATCAGAAATTCTTTTCAAAAGGCAAGCGCCTTAGGAATAGATACTGACAACTTCGTGCTTACATTGAGCTTTTCATTGGAACAGACCAAGGAAAGTTTTAACAGTGACAGATCAGTATAACGTGTACCAGGAAAAACATTCTTTCGGGCCTATGGGAAGGAAATTAGAATTAGTCTGGGAGGTGGGGGGGGGGAGGGGGGGGGGGCTTTAGACCAAAACAGACAGTAGTTGTGTGTGTGTATGTTTGTGTGTGTGTGTGGGGGGAGAGAGAGAGAGGGGGGGAGTGGGAGAGAGAGAGAGAGAGAGAGAGAGAGAGAGAGAGAGAGAAGAGAGAGAGAGAGAGAGAGAGAGAGTGAACATCAAAACATTGGGAAAAAAATCACGGAAAATAGTACCATTTCGTGCCCAGGTAAACATTCTCTCTCTCTCTCTCTCTCTCTCTCTCTCTCTCTCTCTCTCTCTCTCTCTAGGAGGGTAGGAGGGAAAGAGGGAGAGAGAGGTAATATCAAAAGTATTATAGAAAATAAATCTATAAAATTGAGCGAGTGAGCAGGCGAACGAGAGAGAGAGAGAGAGAGAGAGAGAGAGAGAGAGAGAGAGAGAGAGAGAGAGAGAGAGAGAGAGAGAGAGAGAACAACATGTCCCTTAAAAAGTTCAAGAAAATCACATCAAAACCATTGCCAAGGTAAATTTCTTTCTCAGAAAACAAAACTCACCGGACTCAGAAAACGTATCCTTTGGAAGGCACAGAGCACACTGCACAACTCGCTGACGGTGCGTCATCTCGACTACGCAGCCGGTTGAGTCAGTTACTGAACTGACGCTCACCACACGCCTCATAGTGAGAGAGTCCCAGTCCTCGCTTCAGCGTGGGACTGGAAGGACGGCCGTCAAACGACTTAAAAGCCACAGTCTTTGTTTTGTTTTGCAGGTTGACAACTCCATAACGTGCATTACAGCCCCCACCCCACCCCACCCCACCCCAACTCCCTCTCCCCCCCCCTCCCCCACCCCCGCCTCCGCCTTGAGCGGCATCTTTGTCAAGATTTTTTTTCAGTGAAGGCAGATGGAATAATTACTGAATTAATCGCACTGTCATTGTCCCTAATCTGCAGCTTATTTTAGTAACAGCCACTCATTAATATCTACTCATACCATGACAGGACCGAATCCATTCAAGACACGTTGTTAGTAACAGCCACTCATTAATATCTACTCATACCATGACAGGACCGAATCCATTCAAGACACGTTGTTAGTAACAGCCACTCATTAATATCTACTCATACCATGACAGGACCGAATCCATTCAAGACACGTTGTTAGTAACAGCCACTCATTAATATCTACTCATACCATGACAAGACCGAATCCATTCAAGACACGTTGTTAGTAACAGCCACTCATTAATATCTACTCATACCATGACAAGACCGAATCCATTCAAGACACGTTGTTAGTAACAGCCACTCATTAATATCTACTCATACCATGACAAGACCGAATCCATTCAAGACACGTTGTTGGTAGCTGAGATCAACGGGCAAACAACTTGAGTTTGAAGTTAGAAACTGTGGCCAAAAAAGTTTTAAAGTGAATGAAACTTTTTTAAAAACAAATATGTATGTAATATATACCCGGTTGTGAAGAACCGGCTCATCCATTGTTACTAGATAGTCAGGTGAGAGGTTCTCGTCCTCTCCTGTTAACTGTGTAACCCAGCACCACGTGCCACGGTGTGGGGAGCAATTGAACGTGACCTGGAGAGGGATGGGAGTCAGCCAGGTTCGAGCTGTCCAAGACACGCCAGATAACAATAAATAAATAAATAAATGAATAAATAAATGACTAACTAACTACCTAACTAGGTTAAATAGCTAATTAATCGAACATAAAGAAATAAATCAAAATAAAGAGGCGATACCAGATCGATCGCATTTGGGTTAACAACGACTGCACCATCAGTCGATTTCCACCGCAGTGTACATGAAGAGAGTTCTATTGGAGTTCTAACAAGAGAGTATCCGTGGAAGGTATCTCATTATATTTGGCACCTGGAACGTAAGAACACGCGAGCGGACAGGAAAACTGAGAGAACTGACCCATGAAATGGACAGATACTCCTAACTCACTCTCGGCCTCTGCGAAGTTAGATGGAAGAAAGTACGGACAGAAGAAAGACATGTCCTTTATGATAGTGGAGAAGAAGACAAACATGTACACGACGTGAGGTGTTTTTTTTTTTTAATTGAACAAGAGCGTCAGGGACACTAAAGTATTTTAAGCAGGATAAGGAACATCTGCCTGAGAGCGAAACTGTTCAACATCATGGTAATTCAAATGAATAATTTCATAACAGGTTATAATGACTACCCATGGAAGAATTCTACACTCAGCTTCAAATAGTCATTAACAAGGTTGACAAAAAAGCCATTCTCATCGTTCAGGATGACTAGAATGCCGGGGTTGGACAGATACCCAAGAAGACTAGAGAAATTACTTCGATCCTTCCTGGAAAGAGATCACCAAGGACAGAGGTCTGTGGTGCAAGATTTCGCCAGTGATAATGACTTGTTTCTTGCTTACACTTTTGGGAGCATGATGATGGATATGTCAAACGGTCAGTAGTAAAGCCATATAGACTGTCTTCTTGTGAAGGACCGGAACAGATCTGGCACTGATGGGGCTAAAACAAGGGCATTTCTGGGGGATGGCCTTAGTAGTGACCACAGCCTTGTCGTGATGGACTTTAAAATGCGTTTGAGGAACAACAAAAGAGTATCTTTAAAAAAAAACATACACACACAACACGAAAAATGCCGTCTCAAATTCAATCTTGGTAAGTTAAAAATCCTGATATCGCTAAATGATTTCAAGCGGCCCTTGGAGAATCCGCCCCAACACTGTCCACAATGCCACACTATCAGTTTGCTTTGCCAGGCTGACAACGTAATGCTCAAAATCTTTCTGGATATATTACAGCAGTAAGTAGATACTATTATTTCTGAAGAACAGGATGTATTTGCACGGGCAGAAGTACCTTCGAACAGATTGTTAAACTGCGTACCTATTGGAGAAAGCATTTCCAACAACAGGGAGAGTTCTACCTTCAACCACGTCATCGTAGACTTCAAGGAGGCGTTTGACAAATTCATCCTGAAGCCGGTAAGCAATGAAGAAATTTATATTGGACAAAAGATAATTAACACCATCCAGAAACTGCATTCCAGTGTCACCAGCACAGTTCTCATAGAGGGTGCTATTGGAGTATAGTTCATCATTTGGAGTTCGTCAGGACTGCCTTTTATATCCCACACTATTTAACACATTCCTAGAATGCATGATGAGCTATGCATTTAAAGATCGTGGCAGCATATTCAGCATTGGAAGAAGAACCTTCGTCTTGCAGCTGACAGCGATTGCCTGGCAGGCAATATACAAGAACTCTCCAAGCATGTTAAAAGGCTGGATGAAATATTGATAAGATACGGCGCAGAAATCAGTCCAGAGAAGTCACAACACCAGGACTGGAAAAAAAAACATTAACACTGTCCAGGGCACGTATAACAGGAAATTAACATCGAGAAACAGCAGATCAAGCTCCTGCACGCCATGGAATGTTCCATCTTCCCGCATGCAAGTCATGGACCCTCACAACGGATCTGGAAAAAGAGAATCCAAGCCGTCGAAATGAGGTGTTTCCGCAATATACTAATTATCAGATATACTGATCATTTCACCAATGAACAAATGTATCAAACAATCAAGCGGCGTATCAGACCTTATGAAGATCTGAAGACATCAGTTCAGAACATTGTTGGTAAAGCCATGTAACACGATCCAATGGCCTTGCTAAGACAATTCTCTAAGGAATTGTGGAGGAAAGTAAAAAGGTGGAGAATGCGTACGCACGCGCGCACGCGCGCGCGCACGCACGCACACACATACACACACACACACACACACACACACACACACACACACACGCACGCACGCACGCACGCACGCACGCAAGCACGAAAGCACGCATGCACGCCCACGCACGCTCGCACGCTCGCCCGCACACACACACTGAAACCAATTTATTGTCAGATTAACTCATGGTTGTAGTCACACACACACACACACACACACACACACACACACACACACACACACACACACACACACACACACAGACTGAGAACAGAATTGTCATTTTTGTTGTTGTTGTTGTTGTTGTTGTTCTTCTTCTTCTTCTTCTTCTTCTTCTTCTTCTTCTTCTTCTCCTCCTCCTCCTCCTCCTCCCTCTCCTCCTCCTCCTGCTCCATCTCCTCCTCCTCCCTCTCCTCCTCCTCCTGCTCCATCTCCTCCTCCTTCTTCTTCTTGCTACAATAGTTGTTGTTCTTGTCGCTGTTTTGTTGTTGCTGTTTTTGTTGTCGTTGTTGTTGTTGTCATTGCCATTGTTGTCGTCATCATCATCATCATCATCATCATCATCATCATCATCATCATCATCATCATCATCATATCACCATTGATTTTATCATTATCACTATTTTGCTATCACTTTTAATCGTTATCATTGTTGTTGTATATCATCATCATCATCATCATCATATCATCATCATCATCATCATCATCATCATCATCACTTTCGTCATTCACACAATATGGTGAACTTTATTCCATTTGCATTTTTTTCTGAATTTCAATGCATTAGTACATTTTCTTAGATTTTCATTTACTTTCTGATTTCTTATACCCTTGTTATCATTATTCTTATGGCTGATTATTATCATAACCATTGCTACATTTAATTGATTCTTACGATATTTCCCAATATCTACATCTTCCTCCTTCTTCATCTCCTCCTTCTCCTCCTCCTCTATCTTCTCCTTATCTTTCTTTTTGTCATCATCATCATCATCATAGTTATCATTACCACTGCTGCTATGTACACATTATTGTAATTGTTCTTTAACTCCTCTCCTTTCTCTTCTTCTGCTGGTTTTGGTAATACTATTACTATAATTACCATTATCATTATTGTTAGTTTTCTTATTCTATGAATATATTTATCATTATTTATCATTATCGTTATTCGAGTTAGGAACAGTTTAAGAACGTTTTTCAATGAAATACGTCATAGGCTAGCTGTGAAGGTAACCAGAGGCAAAGTTGACGTAAACATGATGAATGAAACATCTGTACAGTTTCAGCTTGTGACATATTTTGTCAAAAAAGAAAAAGAAAAAGAAAAGAAAGAAAAAAGCAATTAACCCACCCCCTTTCTAGAAACGCCACAGTCAAACAAAAGGTGCACGAGGCCTGCACGACGACTGCACGATGACAAAGCCAAGCTTGTTTCGTGTTGCAACAATACAATGAACCGTGGGCACCGACAGAGCTGCAACAACAGAGAACAGCGGAAGAGGAAGAACAGCGACAAAGCAGACCTCCGAGCACAAAGTCATATCTGAATATTTACGAAAATGTGGACCAACTGTTGAAAAGACTAGTACCCCTTTCGTCGCGGGTCCCCTTAGACCACAATGTTTTTTTTAGCTCTGTTATTTGCGCTTCTGGTCGTATCCTTTCAGCTGTTAGTTTTCAAGGAACCAGATGCCCAGAAAACTCAGCAAGTCGTTTCTGCTTTCTGGACGCCATTTTCAGAGAGAAGCGTGGTACCGCCACTATACACAACAAATTTTCTCGACAACTTTCGTAATGTAAGTTAGCGCACGTGAGATACCAGTGTCATACTTATGAGACATAACTATAGATACATAACCAAAGAAAACTTCCTGAGCTCAAAGTGAAAGGTGAGACAACTCCAGATTGATTTAGTCCTCACAAGAAGTATGGCATCGGTATCACTAACATGAGGCATTGGATCAGTTTCATCGGATCACTGAGTAACTGCCCAAGCACTCTCCCATCCTCTTCTATAATACCATCGATGTGTCCCTTTCTAACCCGGGTGTGTCTCATCCTAACCTGGTGTGACCCATCCTGCCCATGGTGTGTGTCCCATCCTGCCCCTGGTGTGTCCCATCCTGCCCCTGGTGTGTCCCATCCTGCCCCTGGTGTGACCCATCCTGCCCCTGGTGTGACCCATCCTGCCCCTGGTGTGACCCATCCTGCCCCTGGTGTGTCCCATCCTGCCCATGGTGTGACCCATCCTGCCCCTGGTATGACCCATCCTGCCCTTGGTGTGACCAATCCTGCCCTTGGTGTGACCCATCCTGCCCTTAGTGTGACCCATCCTGCCCTTGGTGTGACCAATCCTGCCCCTGGTGTGACCCATCCTGCCCCTGGTGTGTCCCATCCTGCCCCTGGTGTGACCCATCCTGCCCCTGGTGTGACCCATCCTGCCCCTTGTGTGACCCATCCTGCCCTGGTGTCCCATCCTGCCCCTGGTGTGACCCATCCTGCCCCTGGTATGACCCATCCTGCCCTTGGTGTGACCCATCCTGCCCTTGGTGTGACCAATCCTGCCCTTAGTGTGACCCATCCTGCCCTTGGTGTGTCCCATCCTGCCCCTGGTGTGTCCCATCCTGCCCCTGGTGTGACCCATCCTGCCCCTGGTGTGTCCCATCCTGCCCCTGGTGTGACCCATCCTGCCCCTGGTGTGTCCCATCCTGCCCCTGGTGTGACCCATCCTGCCCCTGGTGTGTCCCCTCCTGCCCCTGATGTGACCCATCCTGCCCCTGGTGTGTCCCATCCTGCCCCTGGTGTGACCCATCCTGCCTCTGGTGTGACCCATCCTACCCTGGGCATGTTCCATCCTCCCCTGGATGTGTTCCATCCTACCCCGGGTATGTCTCGTCCTGTTCCGAGCTTGCCCTATCCTACTCTGGGTGTGTCGCATCTTACCTTGGATGTGCCTCATCCTACCCCAGCTGCGTTCTGTGCTATCCGAGGTGAGTCACATCCTAATCCGGGCGTGTCGCATTCTAATCCGGGTGAATGCCATCCTACCCTGGAAGTGTCTGATCCTAGCCTGGGTGTGTCCCATCCTACCCCAAGTTTGTCTCATCCTACCCTACATTTCAACCACACCCAACACAACATCAACCATGTCAAAGTTATGGCACTCTGGCAGTCACAGAGTGACAGCTTTGAACACACAACTCAAGAATCCCATCTCATTGCCAAACTGGGCACACTACACCCCCATGGCATCAATATCCAACAATAACCTAACACACATACCCACCACTTCTACATCAGTTGACAATATCCCCCACCAACACACACACATACACACACACATGTACACACACCACCACCATATCCCCTTCACTCACTTCATACAGTAGTTACAGCCACCCTCCACCTATTTAATCTTAATTTTGCTTTATCTTTCCCCTTACATTTTTTTCCCACTTCTAATTTATTTATCAAGGATTTTTTTTAAAACTTCAATTAATTTATTTCATTTTATTTTGTTCATTTACTTACTTACTTACACACACACACACACCACACACACCACACACACACACACACACACACACACACATGCACGCATACACACACACACACACACACACACACACACAACACACACACACACACACACACACACACACAGCACCACCAAGAAACCCCCGCTTCATCACTTCATACTAATCTACAGCCACCCTCCTTCACCTTGCACTTTCCACCACACCCCATGTTCTATACGAATCTAACTACTCACCCCCCTGATTACCCCCCCGTAACTCCACCCCCACCCCCCCCACCCCCCCCCCCACACACACACCACACAAATATCCCCCCATTCCCCCTCCCCCCAAAAACCCTATCAGAAGGGTAGGCCCAGCAGTCGACCCTCCCACCTCCAAACTCCCCCCCCCCATCCCCCTCTAACACCCCCCCTCCCCCCGCTCTTTCCCTTCACCCCCGTATCACCAGCATCCCAACCCAAGTATATGATTACACCGGTCCACCACTGCAACAACAACCCACTATATATTCCACAAAATCACACACCCACCCACACCACATTAACTTGCAGTACCCCCCCCCCCCCTTTTTTTTCCCCCTTTCCTCTTCTGTCCCCTTTTTTCCCCCACTGACCACTTCCTTTCTTTTGTCCCCATTGTATCTTGTATCTCATGATCTCCCCTCGACATAATAATAATAATAATGAATACCTATATAGCGCCTATTCTCGGCTAGAGACCAAGCTCTAAGCGCTTTACAATCAACACTCGTTTACACAACGGGCTGCCTACCTGGGTAGTGCCGACTGAAGAGCTGCCAGCTGGCGCTTCATTCAGTCGTTTCCCGTGTCATCCAGTCAGTATCGTTCAATATCGATCACTCATTTTCCTTACTTCCTTCATTCTTTCCATTTCTCACGCAGGGTGCATGCTATGTGTAACGTGTCATCCATACCAACGGCCAAACTGGCCTACTCTTCCGAAAGTTGGTGATGGGATTTTACGTGTGTACATACAGGTATGCTTGGATGCATGTATATGTGTTTGTCGGGTGTGTGTATGTGTGTGTGTGTGTGTGTGTGTGTGTGTGTGTGTGTGTGTGTGTGTGTGTTGTGTGTCTTTTTTTTTTTTACACACATTCCCATACATGACCACCATCATCATTACATTATTACCACCACTCATAAGATATAAGATGTCCCATGTATAACACTTTTTTTTTTGACATATGTGTGTACGTTTGCATATGTGTGTGTGTGGATGTGCCTGTGTACATATGTACCTGCCTATGTACAGTGTGTGCGTGCATGTATTATGCATGCTCGTGTGTGTGTGAGACGGTGATAATTTCATCTATACAACCTTCACCATCAACCGAGTCATTGATCATTGCCCCCCCGCCCCCCCACCCCAAAGTTGCTGTTGTTGTTGGTGGTGGTGTTTTTTTTTTGTTTGTTTGTTTTTTTGTTTGTTTTTTAACTCAACTGGCATTATCATGCCAATGCTATTATGCTATTTCTTTTTTTTTTCTTTTTTTTTTTTTTTTTTTGCTGTCCCAACGTCTGCGCCACCTCAGAGGCAGTGCACCCACGCAGCTCATTCCGACACCCCGTCCACAGCCACAGCCCGGTCGGCCCCGCCGCAGCCCCGGCACCGGCAATCTGCAGGGGAGCAGTCAATGTCAAGTCGTGAAGAGGCAACCCACCGGAGGAGACACTGCACTGCTGCCGAGTCACTTCGGTGGTGTTCAGTGGCGCCTGTTCTGATCTAACATACGCAGGACACCACCTACTAAGCCCCCTACTGATGACAATAATTGCTTAGTCGCGGAGCCGGCGTGAGTGAGCTCTCCCTCCGGAGGGCGCCACCACGTCCGTCCAACGACAGCCCCCATGGACTCGCGGATACCGGTGACCCCGACGGAACCAAACCAAGGCCACAGACGTGTAGAAGGCATCGAAATTGAGGTCACCATGAGAGCAGGGCATGAAGGGCCACAGAATTTGAGACTTTTTTTTTATGCTGATCGATGAGAATGAGGATGATTACGATGATGCTACGGATTTCCATGTCGGTCTGAGACTACATGACAGGGCTGTACTCTACGCTTCCTTTCATAATATATCCCGGCGTCAACCAGGCCCGAGAGATACAGGCACCTGCAGTGTTGGTCAGGAAATTTGAGCAACACTCTCAGAAACGCATCCATTAAGTGGATGAAACTCGACTGTGTGGTCCCAGTCTTCCCAACTGAGTCCGCAGCAAACTCAACTCTGGGTAGGAGCCGGTCGAGGCAGAAAAACCCACATGACTGATGGGATTCGAACCCACGACCTCCCAGCCGGGAGTCCGCGACGCTGACCACTTCGCCACGGCGGCTGGTGCTATCATGCTATTTCACTTAGGGCAATGAACAACATCCTATAGCACTGTTTATCCCACTTAAGACAATGACCAATTATCCATTATTCATCATCCTTTTTTTTTCCAACCGGCATTACTACATCAATGCCATGACATTATTTCACTTATAATAACTGCCACCCCCTATAGTACTGTAGATCTCATCACAGCTATCAACATCCATCAGTCTTTAATCATTTCCTTTACTCCCCCACTGGCATTATCACACTTACTAATGCACTCTCCTACTCCTTTTACAAAAATGACCATCATCCTACACCACTGTGACCATACCTACACCTTTACCATCATCATCATCCACCCATCTTTAAACACCTGCCCCATTCCCCCACCGGCACTTTACACCATGCCACAACATCATCCCACTTATACCAACAATTATCATCATCCTACAGTATCTCCAATGAAATATGACCATCACCCACCAGTCATCTACCCCAACCCCCCTCCACCCACTTTCTCAACCTGCAATATTATACCAATGCCACATTATTATTCCACTTACCTCAGTGACTATCATCCTACAGTACCATTGATCTCACCCATGCCAGTGAGCATCACCCACAGGTCATTGGTATTTTCCTATGCCCCCCCCCCCCACCTTGCACCATTGCACCATCACCACTGCATTTTTCCACTTGTATAACAATGGTCACCACCCTGTGGTACTACTGATTTAAAATTATTACCATTTATCAGTCACTGAAAATACTCCCATCCAGTGAATACCTTCACACTGCACTATATGGAAATGAAGAAGCTGACCAACTGACAAAGGAAGATTACAGCAGCCCCAACTGTAAAAGGTAGTCTCCTTGGAATAAATCTAAAATATTTCCAAGGAGACAAATAGGAAGATGACTTGAGCAGCACCCAGACTTCAACAAGAGGGATGCATACTACCGGATGCCCAGATCAGACCAAGTGAACATTGTTGGACTGAGGATAAGGCTCCCCTGACCTCAACATCACAGGTCCACTATACTCCACACCTGTGAGTCTTTCAAACTATCAATGCAGCGCAGCCCCAGAGACAGCGGAGCATTCCCAGCTAGGCCCAAAGTGGAAACCTGGCCTGCCAACTCACCAATGAGTGCAAAACCATACTGACCACTGGAGGGTCTTCACCATACAGCAGCCTCCGTCAGTATCTCCAGGATTCCGACCTAAGTAAACGAAGAAGAAGACCATCATTGTGATACTGAGAACCGGGCACTCCAGACTGTGACATCACATCTCTGCAATACTCCACCCTGGCGGGTCTTCAATTTATCCATGCAGCCCCAATGACGGTGGAACAGTCCCAACAACACCAAAAGAACAATCCTGGCCTGCCAACACACTGATGAATGCAAAACTTTACTGACCACTGGAGGGCCTTCACCATACAGAAGCCCTTGCCAGTACCTCCACCATTCCTGCCTAAGGGAACGGAGAAGAATCTCTTCCTACACTACCGTTGATCTCATATGATCATCACCCATCAGTGACTGATTGATGATAATAATTTTTACCCTTTTTTTTGTGAATGAGTGTATGTGTGTGTGAACATGTGTGTGAAAACTTTCCACAGTTAGTCTCATTATGATCACATGATCTTAACTAACCCAGAACATTGTTTACATGTGGTCCCCCACCCACCCACCCACACCCACACCCCCCCTTTTGTGTGTGTGTGTGTGTGTGTGTGTGTGTGTGTGTGTGTGTGTGTGTGTGTGTGTGTGTGTGTGCAACACATGATACCCTGTTTTTCATTGATCACTGCCATCTTCTCTCAACAAACAGCAGCATATTGATGCCAACACATTATTTCACCCGTTACAATGAACATCATCCCACAGCATTGTTTACTTTTTTAAACAACACTATTTATATGAACCTCCCAACCTCCCACCCCCACCCCCAGCCCCCACCCCATAGTGGATGAAGAGATATGAGCTCTCCTTCTCTTGCCCCCCTTCCCTCCCCCTCCCCCCCCCCCACACACACAAACACATTACCCTCCTCCTTTCTTTTTTTTTTCTCCCCCCCCCCCCCAATCATACCTTATCACCCATTTATCTTCCATCCCCTTCCCTCCCTTATTAACATTACCCACACACCTTTCACAACTACCCACGTATAACTACCACCACCTCTTTCATCACCCAGCGAAATCATTTAGTTTATTCACCTAAACTTTTTCTTTTTTTTTAAACAGTTTCTTATGTTCATGTACTTATTTACCCCTTCTATATATAATTTTTTTTCCAGTTCCCTCCCCCCCCCCCCCCCCTTACCATTATTATCAATCCACCATTACACAACCGTCACAAAGATATCACACCACCCCACTAAACTAGACACACAACCCTATCGTATCCCCTCCCCCCTCCTTTTCCTCTCCCATAATCCCCCTTGTCATTTCCGCCTAGCGGCTATTCTCCCCACCACATGGACAACAACAGATGAGTCATTTTTCGTGCTTTGTTTGTACTGTCTTAAATGTTAAATGTTAAATGTGATTTATTTTTTCGCCTGAAGAAGACCCAAGAGGTTGAAATGCATCGTGTCTTGTCATGTGCTTTGTTTGTCAATGACATTGGCGGTAACTAACACCCTCTCTTTCTAAATTTTGCTTCGTTCGCCGCCGTCAGTCACTCCATTTTGAAACTCATCCTACCCTGTATGTGTCCCATCCTCCTGTGTATGTGTCCCATCCTAATCTGGATGTGTCCCATCCCATCCTCGGTGAGTCCCATTCTACCCCGGTGTGTTCCATCCTAACCCAATTGTGACCCATCCTAACCTGGACGTGTCCCATCATATCCTGGGTGAATCCCATCCTACCCTGGGTGTGTCTTATCCTAACCCGATTGTATCCCATCCTAACCAGGATTGGCTCATCCCACGCCGGATGTGTCCCATCCTGCCTATTTTTGTTTCGAAACAGAGAACTGTTGAATTTGCAAGGGCTCTTCAAATCTTTTTCAAAAGTCACTATACTTGGTCAAGTAGGAAAGTTTTTAAAAAAAAGTGAAATTAAAGTTATTCTATTTCGCTCGCATTATTTCATTCTTTTTTTTTTCGTCTTGGAAAAGATGAATGGCGAGCGCAATAATTCCAGAATAAGAGCAGTGTTTGATATCGACATGGGGCAGGATGAATCACCATGGATGGTTTGAGATTAAAAGAGAAATCGTGAGAGAACAGGCGCGCAGGTCTCTCTCGAGCAACAATAGGCTTGGGCAGAACAGGGCCTTTGCACTGCTGCTGGGTGCAGTGGAGCTGATCGGATGTCCTTTCAATTGCAATCGGCCAGGAAACTTTCTTCCCCCCGGCTCTGTTAGGGCGAGTGCATAAAGACGGATAGAGGTGAGGAAAAGGACGGAGTTAGGGCCAGTTATGGCGTCGGAGCGAAGCGGATGATTATCTGCTGTACTGTTCTCTGATAAAGCCTTGGCCCCCTAGCTGAGAGGTTGATTGTCTGCTATACTCTTCTCTGATAAAGTCTTATCCCCTTAGCTGAGAGGTTGATTGTCTGCTGTACTCTTCTCTGATAAAGTCTTATCCCCCTAGCTGAGAGGTTGATTGTCTGCTGTACTGTTCTCTGATATAGTCTTATCCCCTTAGCTGAGAGGTTGATTGCTGTACTGTTCTTTGATAAAGCCTTGGCCCCCTACCTGAGAGGTTGATTGTCTGCTGTACTCTTCTCTGAGAAACCGTGGCCCCTTAGCTGGAGGTTGATTGCTGTACTGTTCTCTGATAAAGCCTTGGCCCCTTAGCTGAGGAGGTTGATTGCTGTACTGTTCTGTGATATAGCCTTCGTCCCCTAGCTGAGAGGTTGATTGTCTGCTGTACTGTTCTCTGATATAGCCTTCGCCCCTTAGCTGAGAGGTTGATTGTCTGCTGTACTGTTCTCTGATAAAGTCTTATCCCCTTAGCTGAGAGGTTGATTGTCTGCTGTACTTTCTCTGATAAAGCCTTAGCCCCTTAGCTGAGAGGTTGATTGTTGTACTGTTCTCTGATATAGCCTTCGCCCCTTAGCTGAGAGGTTGATTGCTTACTCTTCTTTGATAAAGCCTTGGCCCCTTAGCTGAGAGGTTGATTGCTGTACTGTTCTCTGATAAAGCCTTGGCCCCTTAGCTGAGAGATTGATTGCTGTACTGTTCTCTGATATAGCCTTCGCCCCTTAGCTGAGAGGTTGATCGCTGTACTGTTCTCTGATAAAGTCTTAGCCCCTTAGCTGAGAGGTTGATTGCTGTACTTTTCTCTGATATAGCCTTCGCCCCTTAGCTGAGAGGTTGATTGCTGTACTGTTCTCTGATATAGCCTTCGCCCCTTAGCTGAGAGGTTGATTACTATACTCTTCTTTGATAAAGCCTTGGCCCCTTAGCTGAGAGGTTGATTACTGTAGTGTACTCTGATAAAATCTTCGCCCCTTAGCTGAGAGGTTGATTGTCTGCTGTACTCTTCTCTGATAAAGCCTTGGCCCCCTAGCTCAGATGTTGATTGCTGTACTCTTCTCTGATATAGTCTTATCCCCTTAGCTGTGAGGTTGATTGCTGTACTGTTCTCTGACAAAGTCTTAGCCCCTTAGCTGAGAGGTTAATTGTCTGCTGTACTCTTCTCTGATATAGCCTTCGCCCCTTAGCTGAGAGGTTGATTGCTGTACTCTTCACTGATAAAGCCTTGGCCCCTTAGCTAAGAGGTTGATTGCTGTACTATTCTCTGATATAGCCTTCGCCCCTTAGCTGAGGACTGATTGCTGTATTCTTCTCTGATATAGCCTTGGCCCCTTAGCTGAGAGGTTGATTGCTGTACTGTTCTCTGATATAGCCTTCGCCCCTTAGTTGAGAGGCTGATTGCTGTATTCTTCTCTGATATAGCCTTCACCCCTTAGCTGAGAGGCTGATTGCTGTACTGTTCTCTGATAAAGTCTTGGCCGTTTAGCTGTTGTTGCCTCGACTGGCTCTTCCTCAGCCCGGACGGACCGACGTTACACGCCTGCCCCCTGTACCTGTCTGCTGTCCACCCTCACTAACCCTGCAACACCAAACCCGCTTCCTGCTCCCACTCAGGATGGTCATACTTTTACCAGTGGAAGTGTACACCATATAATGGGGGAACACTGATTTCCTCTCCTGAATACCTGTCAAAGATCTGACCTGGATGGCGTTCGGCTTTGTTCACTGGAAACGTCACAAGCATTTTCTGCAGAATCACCACATTTCACTTCTTGCAAGCATGCGCATGCGAACGATTGATTTCCCCTTCCGGAACAGAACCGAACATGGCGATCAGTTCCAATCTGACGTCTAGAAACACGCCGCTTCTCATATTGAAAACCAGTCTGGACTGATTTATATGATAATGACATCACAAAGTGCCGGACTTGTTCACTTTGTTGTCTCTCTCGGATGTTGACTTTTCAAGAGTGTGAATGCGACGATCCATTGTAGATCTGGGCAGCCCAGTTTTGGTCAAACTTGAAAAAAGAAAAAAAGAAAAAAAAACATTGTTCGTTCGAGTCGTTGGGGTGGAAAGTCTATGAATTTCTTCCCTTTTTGTGCCTAATATTCCTTTCTTCACGCCTCCTACCCCCCCCCCCCCCCCCCCATCCCCCAATTCTCCTGTTTCTGTCTTCATTCCTGATTCCCGTTCTTTTTTTTTTCCTTGTGTTATTGTTGTTGTTGTTACTTTCTGTTGTTTTTTTTTAAACATCAATGTCCCCCAGTTCCTTCACACAAGGAAACAAAGTACTCATTCTTGATGCACGATTTTAAAAGATCGTGGGTATCTAACTACGTTGTCGGTGTTTCTCTACTGATGTGCATCTTTAAAACATGCAGATGAAAGAAAAGTTTAGCACGAATAGTGAAGCCTGACACTGTCACACAATGTACAGTGTTTGGCACGAATAGTGAAGCCTGACACTGTCACACAATGTACAGTGTTTGGCACGAATAGTGAAGCCTGACACTGTCACACAATGTACAGTGTTTGGCACGAATAGTGAAGCCTGACACTGTCACACAATGTACAGTGTTTGGCACGAATAGTGAAGCCTGACACTGTCACACAATGTACAGTGTTTGGCACGAATAGTGAAGCCTGACACTGTCACACAATGTACAGGGTTTGGCACGAATAGTGAAGCCTGACACTGTCACACAATGTACAGTGTTTGGCACGAATAGTGAAGCCTGACACTGTCACACAATGTACAGTGTTTGGCACGAATAGTGAAGCTTGACACTGTCACACAATGTGATCTGGGCACAATCATCCAGATCCTGAAACTATGGTTTTTGTTTCCTCGTCCATGTCCACCTGACAGGGCTGTCGTCACATAGGCTGTCATCCCTTCACCAATGTTAAAGTTGGAATACACGCAAGAAAGTGAAAACATAATTTTCTACGAATTTTTCGCGAACAGCATCTGATTTTCTTACTTATCCTCTCTCTCTCTCTCTCTCTCTCTCTCTCTCTCTCTCTCTCTCTCTCTCTCTCTCTCTCCCCCCCCCCCCCCTCTCTCTCTCTCTGGGATCAAAGTCTGTACATTCTAAAGCGGCATAGTATGTCTCTGTTGTTGTTGTTATCGTCGTTGCTCTGATGTCTATGGCAGTAGTAGTTGCGGATGCTTACAGGTGTCTCGGTGCCCCTCCTCCCCTAAACTCCCCTTCCCACCATCCTTCCCCCTTTCCTTCGTTCTGTTAGTAGTGAGTTCTTGCAGTTCCCTAGGTGTGGTTTTTTTTTCATGTTCTAGGGTCTATGTGCTTGTATATCAGCTGCGGTTGCCTGCGATCGTTTGGTTGTTTTTCTATGTCTTTTTTTCCCGTTCATTTGATGTGTAAGCTGGCTGCGAGCGTCGCTTACCAACAAAAAGTGAATTCATGGGCTGATGCACAGACAGCAAAGGCAGGGAGGATGTGTGTGTGTGTGTGTGTGTGTGTGTGTGTGTGTGTGTGTGTGTGTGTGTGTGTGTGTGTGTGTGTGTGTGACAGAGAGAGAGTGTGTGTGTGTTCGTTCTACAAAAAAGAAAATGCGAAGGTATGCAACGATATATGGGTAACACGAGAGAGAGAGAGAGAGAGAGAGAGAGAGAGAGAGAGAGAGAGAGAGAGAGAGACAAGACAAGACAAGACAAGACAAGACAAGACAAAATTCTTTATTTACGAGGATAATAGATAAGCACTGACGTGCTTTTTTACATCCAGTCCTCGCCCTGAGTAGGGACTACAACATGCAGTGAAATCAATTAATGTAAGAAAGCATGATGTAAATTCAACACACTTATCGTTTGGCTCCATTGGCTGTTTGGTTTCAAAAGATCTACATTGAAGTCACCGAGTAAAACGATCTCTTTACATTCTAAAGAAACTGCGTCCATCATAGTAACAAATTTATCAGTCCACCTGACTCTTTCTGCTGGGTTCCGATAGCAAAACCCGATTAAAATGGATCGTGATTTGTTCAGTGCGATTTGTATCCACACTGCTTCTACGTCATGCTGTTCTAGGTGGGAAAATCTCTTGAAGTTGAGAGATTCACTGATATACACTAGAAGACCTGTCTCTCTGTCTTTAGTAGGGTCTTTTCGAACGATATTATAACCTGGGACTGATACATCTTTATCACTAATGTAGGTATTTAGTCTTGATTCGGAGAGACCCAGAACATGGAATGGCTTTTGGTGGTTCGATATCAGGGTCGAGATATCAGAGATCTTACTGACTGCACTATTGATATTTAAATGGCAAATTCTCCGTCCATCTCTCGATGGCCATGAGTTCTGGTTTGTGGTCATGTTATGTCCTGAGTGCACAAGTAAAAGGAAAAACAAAAAGAAAGAGGAAGAAAGGACACGTACAAAAAAAGTAAAACAAATGATGAAAAAAAAACAACAACAAACAAACAAAAAAAACAATAACAATAACAACAACAACAACAACAACAACAACAACAAAAACCCAAGAAAAACCAATAAAAAAAAAAACTGGTAGATTAGATACCACAGCAGTGGTTCGGAAATAGGTGACTGAGAATGCACTTACAATTTAATGTGCACACAACTAATTGCTGTCAGGTTGTACAGGACGAAGTACTGCAAGACTAAAAAGCACAATTCCTGTATGTTGCACGCACAAAATCACCAACTCATATGTATCTGAACACACATATATATGCTGATAATCAGATTAAATTGCAATGAGCATTGGTCTATGATAATGACTCGTGTAGTCTCTCAATACGGGCACGCGTCACATTCCCAATGTCAGCACATTTTGTTCTGTCCTTTTAAACACTGAGTGGCAGCACTTCGATGTCGACGCACCAGTGTGGCTGAGATAAGCTGGTTTTGGAGGTGTGTGATAACGGCCATGCTTGCTAGTTGAGAGAGTGTGGGGGAAATCCGCTGCCGAGAGCTGGTACTCTGGGGGTTCAGTGTGTTGACAGAATGAGTAGCAGACAGAGGGTTAGTACTGGTGGGGGAGGGTGATGATACACGCTGTTCTAAAACACACGGGGTGGGCGTGGGAGGATCAGATGGGGGGTCAGTATTTTGCTGGGTGGAGGAAGGGACTGAGGAGTGAGAAATGTCAACAGGGGATGAAGGACTGGCGATGGCTGGAGACTGGAGGGATGCAGGTGGCGATTCCATGCTGTCTGGGGCGGATGAGGGAGGAAGTGTGGCATGGGACGTGTTGGAGCTGACAGGCAATTGGGATTCCTGAGTTAGTGAGGGGTGAGGCAGTGATGGTGGAGGGATGGAATCACCTGACTTGAGCAATGTTTCCACAACATCATTTGTCTGTGCATCACAGATGGCCAGTGGAGTTGGAGGAAACGAGTCTGTGACATTGTCAAGGGCATCTGCAATTGACAATGTGGAAATATCTGGTGCAGACAAATGGGCCACAATTTCTTTTAGTCTACCAAACTCCTGCTGAACCCACTCTTGGCAGACATGTCCTTGTACTAAGATTTTTCCTGTTGTATAATAGACGTGAATTGTCAAAAGTTTGTCTTCACCGTTCAGAACAATTTGGAAGGATGAGTGCCATAACTCACTGGGCAGTGGGGTCACAAAGCTCGGCGCCAAATCCAAAAGAGTCTTGTTATTTTTGTTGTATTCTTTCAATACACTAGAGGTAGATGATGGCCTGTATTTACCACAGTACCTTTCACATAATACAAATCTCCATACAGGCAGGTTGGTGTGGGGAGAATCAAACGTCACTTGGCAGGGGTCTTTGGTGAGTTTAATTGTCTCGGTGGTGAAATATTTGGCGCTCATAGAGCGCGTGGTGAGAGGTATTTTTGATTTGTATTATGAGCATTATTTGTGGTGTTTGCCCAAAGAAGAAAGAAAAACAAAAAAGCAAAAACTTACATTTACAAATATACGTAGACTACACACATATGCTGGCCGCTGCAGTGTGTGCCATGGCGGTTAGCCGTCACGGCACACCCGCCACATCTTGTCTTGGGAGAAGCGCCCTTTCCGGACACTGCAGCGTAACAGGATTAGCACCACACACACTTCACTTCACTCTGTCCTAACAGCCAGAGGATCGTTTCCGCCGTGGAAACCAAATGGCGCCACAAATGGGGCCACTTATCTGGCCACACCATGGGGAAGAGGAGGTCGGAGGATTAGCGTCTCAGCATCTGGAGCCCATGGCACGTGATTGACACTGGGCCAGCTTGGTCGGTGGCCTAACACAGCACTGGAGAGGGGTTCTGATATATGATTTGACACATAAAACCCCTAAAAACAACCAACACCACCATCTAACATAGGAATCCTTTCTATATGCACAGCGTGTAAGCAATCACACACCTCCTTGCAAGATTACACACATGTAGCACATGAATCACACGTACAGAAACTGATTCTTGGTAGAGCGAAGTGAACACGTCCGAACAGGTCGGCGGCTGGCGAGGAGAGAGAGAGAGAGAGAGAGAGAGAGAGAGAGAGAGAGAGAGAGACTGAAATTGACACTGACACTAACACTGATTTCATTGTAAATGCTATCGGCCCATACACAAGTGGGATAATAGGGAAGGGGGAGAAAAAAAGACGGAGGTGGAGGTGGGAGTGGGGTGGGTAGGGAAATTAACAAAGATCGGATAAATGTGCAATCGAAAGACTCGTGTATGGTACATCGGCATAGTGTAAAGTATAAATAAATAACAAAATTACAAATAATCGACCGACTACAAAAAAGAGCACGTTATTTATCCTGGGCCGGCGCAAAGCAAACTGATAAACATATATTCAAATGAAGGCGACGGATGTCTGAGTATAGGGTAAATTACATTTAGAAGCATCCAGTTACTGAGTGATAGATACCAAAACCAACCTGTCAGTTGATTTGTTACAAACAGAATGGGTTAATCAAATAACCGATCAGCACCTGATTGACACATCCACACACACACACACACACACATCACACAAAATGGGAAAAGGCCCTCATTTAACACAAGATCCGTTCATTGTGTGTTGCACTACACAGATACAAGCAATAATGGCATCACTGAGCTGATTTCTCTTTAAGCTTTAAACAGCGTAACTAGTGTTACAGTGCGCACCTATCTTTTGATCACCTTTCAGCAGACGAAATTGCTTCGTCCAGAGTTGCCTTCCCCTTACCTCCCTTGACCGATAAATCCTGATCAATTTGTATAAAATCTTTAAAATGTGAATACATCAGAACCTATGAAATAATAATACATACATCACTGAAGTCACGAAATTCATTTGTTTCTTTCGTTTTATTCGTTACAACTGAACTGCATTGTAAACCCGATATTTTCTCTAAATTGATCATTTGCATAATTAGATTTCGGCGCCATTTTCGAATCCCCGCCTGCCAAACCTTGAATATCTGTTGATTTAGAAAGTAAAGTTTGTAAGCTCTCATTTCGTAGTACGCACGCTTAAGATATTTTCCATACACGCGTTTGACCAGACGAAATGACCGACAATACCGACCTCTCTTGAACAGTCGCCTTCTTTGTAACACTCCTAGGTCACTGTGGGAGATTTTTGGCTAAATCATCATTCTACCAGCTTCAGACTTTCATTTTTCCTGTTCACGATTCCATTTCTTTGATAAACACAACTGAAATTGTAAATGTGTGTGTGTGTGTGTGTGTGTGTGTGTGTGTGTGTGTGTGTGTGTGTGTGTGTGTGTGTGTGTGTGATACATTCTATGGTCCGTTTCTACAAAATTTTACCAATCGATAATTGTATCCAAAGCTCATGTCTGTAGCCGGGCGGGGAGGAA
The DNA here is from genome assembly GCA_033310375.1 of Conus canariensis. Taxonomy (NCBI): domain Eukaryota; kingdom Metazoa; phylum Mollusca; class Gastropoda; order Neogastropoda; family Conidae; genus Conus; species Conus canariensis. The sequence continues at coordinate 45,398,260 of CM065727.1, forward strand.
AGCCAGTTGTGTTTTGTACGAATTTCAAAGACGAAGTTATCCGCTCAGACAGTTTTGGATAACTACATTTGTATGCATGAAAAGTGTAAAATCGACTGACATTCATTCATTCATTATCAAAACGTTTCATACTGTTTCATATTTATCATCGCAGCTAGGGGAAATACTGCTGGCCGAGACTTGTTAAAACTGAATTCATTTTCCGAATGTAAATGCCAGTATTTTAACACAAAAACAAAACTATCAAAAGCGACGTGTTTTCGGTGGGTGCCCAAGCCTTGCAGACAGACACCCTGGCACCACTGTGGGTTTTCAGGACAACCCACGACCTCGGAGTTCGGGACTTCTTCCAGCCACAGCCCATCCAAGGGATGCAACCCCTGGAGCTCCTGTACGACTCCCCACCCCCCCCCCCCTACCCACCCTCCCTCCGGTACAGACAGTAGGTTGTTTTAATCGCTGTGCAAGAAAGAGGAGCGGGATGCAGTGACGGTCGAAAGAGACAAAAAGGATCCTCAGAACCCTGGGCGTTGGGCCGAACCTCTGAGACTCACACCTTTGTCCTTCGGTTTTCCACAGCCAGGAGAGTTGGGAGAGGGGGGGGGGGGAGGGGGGTTAGGGGTGATTACCAGTTCGGGTGTTCCACCCTTATTGGCCAAAACTGGATCGTGTGGATCCACATCGGTATCTCAGGAAGGAAGCTTTTTCAGGAAATTGGAAGAAGGCTGCCGCTGGGAGCAAGAGAATCACCAACAGCCATTGACATTGTCAACGAGGCAGAGGACCAACAACACCGGCAGAAGAGCAACAACCCCAGCTCCGACCCACCGGCGCCGGGGCCGACAACACAACCCTTTCCACCTCACCAACCTACTACACAGTCTGCGGTCTGGGGCACCATGTCCTTAAGGGCCTCCGGCTGATAAGATGTTCATCTCACCTCAGCCCCTCCCCCCGCCCCCTCCACCCACTCCAATCCCCCCGAGGTGGCCCCTTCCTGGGGCTGTGAAAGAAATTCCACTGACTGCACACCAAAAATTCATACGCCAAGGCCTTGCTTAGGGAGTCGAGCATTTATAGACAGGCATAATTAGACTCTTTTGAGAAAATTACATTGTGTCTCAAAGTTCATTTACCTTCTTTTCTTTATATGCCCATCAAGGTACATGCCAAGTGGTTCCAAGCAGAGAAGAAAACGATACACCAAAGGTGCCAGTGGAACCCAGAGACGTGCTGTGCTCAGCTGCCGAACCAGTCACCTGGAAACCTGCGCTGTGTTCACATGGGGTGCAGGTACACGCAGGGCATTCCATTCAGACGCCAAGGCACATAACTGCTCCCTGGCAGATGCCGTTGTGTGACCACTAGACGCGACCCAACAGAACCTCCATGGAAGCGCCCCCTGTGGGTGTAGCAGCTCATACTTCGTGACTGCAAAGCCCACCCTCAAAAGACGACACCATCAAGCGAATTGCTGCGCGCGTCCTGCAGCCCCGGTCCATGCCGAAGTATGTTTCGGAATTTAGTTTCTCATCAATTGTTCGAGGCGCAGCTGGAAGAAGTAGTTTTGCTGCTCAGAAAAAAAGCTGTTCTTATGGACATTACCACAGCATCCCTTAATGTTAAGGTGTAACAGAATGTGAAGAAAAGCTTCAAAGCAGCTACTATGGCAAAGCGCTTAGGTTGAGACAGTTGGAACAGATTTTGTTCTTTTAGGTGATCGTGCACAAATCGGAAGGAGAGAGAGAGAGAGAGAGAGAGAGAGAGAGAGAGAGAGAGAGAGAGAAGAGACAGACAGACAGACAGACAGACAGACCAGACAGACAGACAGAAGACAAGACAAGACAAGACAAGACAAGACAAATTCTTTGTTTACTGATGTGCTTTTTTACATCCAGTCCTCGCCCTGAGTAGGATCAACAATGCAAAATAAGACATGGCAACAAATGTAGAAGCGTGCAAAAAATGGCTAGAATTGAAATAAGATATGGAATAACAATAGAAAATAAGCAAAAATGAAATAGAGCGAGAGAGAGAGAGAGAGAGAGAGAGAGAGAGAGAGAGAGAGAACAGAGAGACAGAGAGACAGAGAGAGAGGAGTAAGAGAGAGACGCAGGAGCGGAAGGAGTGCACTGAGAGAGAGAGAGAGAGAGAGAGAGAGAGAGAGAGAGAGAGAGAGAGAGAGAGAGAGAGAGGAGGAGGAGGAGATGATGATGATGATGATGATGATCTTTATTTCCAAGGGTAACAGATAAGCAAACACATGCTTTTTTCATCCGGCCCTTGCCCCGCTAAGGGACTAAATAAACACGACAAGCGACCAAAACTCACAAAACTCTTAACAAACGCACATCTCTTCACAAATACATTTAAAACATTGATGAGTTGTTCCTCCGTTAACATTGAGGCGTAGATGAATTTATATAGATTTTAAAAAAACGATTAAAATAACAAACAAGAATAAAGAAATTGATTACAAAGAAGAAAAAAACTCAGTACAGACAGAATAAGCGATCCTTCTGTTGTTACCGCGAGAGAGAGAGAGAGAGAGAGAGAGAGAGAGAGAGAGAGAGAGAGAGAGAGAGAGAGAGAGAGAGAAGACAGACAGACAGACAGACAGACAGACAGACAGACAGACAGAAGACAAGAAGACAAGACAAGACAAGACAAGACAAATTCTTTGTTTACTGATGTGCTTTTTTACATCCAGTCCTCGCCCTGAGTAGGATCAACAATGCAAAATAAGACATGGCAACAAATGTAGAAGGTGCAAAAATGGCTAGAATTGAAATAAGATATGGAATAACAATAGAAAATAAGCAAAAATGAAATAGAGCGAGAGAGAGAGAGAGAGAGAGAGAGAGAGAGAGACAGAGAGACAGAGAGACAGAGAGAAGAGAGAGAGGAGTAAGAGAGAGACGCAGGAGCGGAAGGAGTGCACTGAGAGAGAGAGGAGAGAGAGAGAGAGAGAGAGAGAGAGAGAGAGAGGAGAGAGAGAAGAGGAGGAGGATGATGATGATGATGATGATGATGATCTTTATTTCCAAGGGTAACAGATAAGCAAACACATGCTTTTTTCATCCGGCCCTTGCCCCGCTAAGGGACTAAATAAACACGACAAGCGACCAAAACTCACAAAACTCTTAACAAACGCACATCTCTTCACAAATACATTTAAAACATTGATGAGTTGTTCCTCCGTTAACATTGAGGCGTAGATGAATTTATATAGATTTAAAAAAAACGATTAAAATAACAAACAAGAATAAAGAAATTGATTACAAAGAAGAAAAAAACTCAGTACAGACAGAATAAGCGATCCTTCTGTTGTTACCGCGAGAGAGAGAGAGAGAGAGAGAGAGAGAGAGAGAGAGAGAGAGAGAGAGAGAGAGAGAGAGAGAGAGAGAGAGAGAGAGAGAGGTTATTCCTTTTGCAAATATTAACATACAACAAGCTGCTAAGGATGATAATTAGACCACTTCAATGCATCAATAATATCAACATTGTTTTTATAACATTTTCATGATGTGGACGAATAGCACTACAATCAGTTATCAGTTAGCGACAATGAATTCCGAGCATCAATAATCATAACACTTATTTATCATGATGCGTGTATGTGTGCGTGTGCATGCGCGATTATGCCTACATGCATGCACGAAATCATGCACACATACATGACTAAAGTGTAGACATGCGAACATTTACAAATCAGTCACTCACCGACACGCACAACATGACGCATTTCCTGCTGCATTCAAAACTAGCCTTGAAACTGTGCATGTTACCAACCTCTCCCTCCCGCTGTCACATGGTAAGTAGTTACATCCAAAGATGTTCACTTAAGTACACGTTCGACTGTGCACAGCTATGTGTAATCTCGACTTCGTTAAAGCATAACTTTTTATATGTCTGTTCATGACTATTCCAGATTAGGGTTCTGCTAAATAATTCGTTTTACACTGCAGTTAGAAAATCTATCACTGTGGTGGATGTGATTGCTCCAGTCTAGCTATCTGCAGTCCATCCTACTCTGCTTCAAACCAGCCAAGAAACTGGAAACAACCCACACTCTGCTTAAGCCATACAAACGAAAAGTCAGTGCTACATAAACATTTTCGAACCTTCGTTGTCCAGATGACTTGACCTCTAGTATCCAGATCGTACAGTGTTCTGTACGCTTGAGCAAGAAGTCTGTTACCATCGATCTAAAACCACTTCAAGACAGCATTTAATGCATTTGAAACACGAATTAATAATGTAAATTGGAAGTCTTCCGGGTTCACAATCGATCAAATCGTTTGAGGTTGGACTGTCAACACATGAATGTGAATCTGAATCATCATTTGCCGGTGGACCGATAGAGGATGAAGGGTTTTCATCTCAGTTTCCATGATCTTGCATAGAAGCGTGACGTTTGTGACGCAAGGCCATGGTTATGTTTGCGGCACCATTACGAATCCGGCACGAAAACAACGTTTCGCACGTATTGACGCACACAGGAAGAAGCAGGCTAGACCACGGGGTTTATTCTGCCAGACTGTAGTGTCCTCCAGCCAGAGGAGACGTGGTCGATGGCATCACTCTGCAAGAGAAGCTGCAAGGATAACGCAGTTATTATGGTCATAACTAGACTCCACATTTGCCACACTGTTATACTTTTGATTTGTATTTCCGAAGCTTGTACTGTCCGTTCTTCCCTTTCTTTTCCCTGTATGTTTTCGTACATATGCGCGTGTGTGTATGTATATGTGTGTGTGTCTGTGTCCTTTTTACTTAAAAGCAATCATATCTGAATGTAGCCTACTAGTAGCACAATCAGTATTACATTCATACAGCTCACTGTCTTTTTTTTGTCAGAACCGGCCTGGTTCTGCAACCTCTGATGTAGTTGATAGAAATGGAAAGCCATCTTTCCTTTGGTCTTCAGCATCCATTTTAGTGATGCACGTCATTCTATGGCTTCGTAGCGCATGTTTTAAGCACTTTTAGGAGTCACGATGATAGTTTAGTAATGTACATCACTCTTTATCTCTGTATCTACTGTTTTTAGTTTCAGTTTTTAGGAGTCATGATTATAATCTCTTTCCTCTATTCGTGTGTGTTTCTTGACCCGAAACTGTCCCCCCACCCACCCCCCATCTCCATGAGTAAAAAGCATCAGAACCTTGATCTAAATATTCTGGAGGAAACAGCCTCCGTTGTACAGTGAATAGCCTCACGGAATTGCGGGTTGGGAGGGCGTGGGGTTGATACCTATTAGACTCAATCTTCCGTGAGATGTTTTGGGCTCAGATCGGCTCCTCCAGAGCTGAGAGTGCCATGGGCTCCAAAGGGAAAACTGGAACCACACCATCGAGTTTCATCCACCTAGTGGATGCAACGCTGAGGGTATTGCTCAGATTTCCTGACCAAAGCTTCGGGTGACCGTATTTCTCGGGCCTGGTTCATACCCGGATGTATCATGAAGGGAAACATAGAGTCAGACTCTGTCACTTAGTCTCAGACCTGAAATAGGAGTCCTTAGCATCATTTGAATCGTCCTCGCTCTCATTAATGAGTGTACTGAAAAAGGTCTGAAATTCAGTGTCTTTACATGTCCTGCTGTCGGGGTGACCTCTGTGTCGATGTCAAGTCCAGGCCCACGCCCGGAATGGCTACGTGTTGAAGTGCTCACTGTCGGTCATTTCATGGGGACTGTCACCGGACGGACTAAGTGGCGCCCTCCGGAGGAGGAGCTCACTCACATTTTCCGCGACTAAGCAATTCTCGTCAGTAGGGGGCTTAGAAGGCGGTGTCCTGCGTATTTTGCATCAGAACAAGCACCCCACACCAGTGTCCAAGTGACACGGCATCAGTGCTGCACCTCCTGCGGTAGGTTGCCCCATGAAGACTTGATGTTGACTGCCCCTTGACCACTGCAGGGGGCTTGGGCTGCAGCTGATCAAACTTGGATGTAGCTGTGCACGGGGAACTGGAAAGAGCGGCAGCGTGAGACTAAGGCCATTGGTCGGACACAGAAGACGAAACAGAGACATTTTTAAAAATCTGAAGGAAAAAAGAACATCAATCGTCGACCACATTTCAGTTGAACAGTCCTGTTTGTCTTCCCCTGTTTGTTTGTTTTGCTTGGTACCGCTGCTTGTCTTACCTGTAGAAATTCTCCAGAGTCGAAGGGCGTTGATCGTATGGGGATTCTTTTCACTACTTATTGAAGGATTTTTATTATAAATGCCAGTCTTACGGCACTTATTCATCACTTCATGTGAGAAAACAAAAAGCTTGCTCTTTGGTGTGTGTGTGTGTGTGTGTGTGTGTGTGTGTGTGTGTGTGTGTGTGTGTGTGTGTGTGTGTGTGTGTGTGCGTGTTGTTAGTTTGTTCGTTTGCTTGTACTTATTCATCACTTCGTATGAGAAAAAAAAAGGCTTGCTCTTTGGGGCGTGTGTGTGTGTGTGTGTGTGTGTGTGTGTGTGTGTGTGTGTGTGTGTGTGTGTGTGTGTGTGTTGTTTTGTTAGTTTGTTTGTTTACTTGTTTGTTCAGTCTCCTATAAAATTAGACTTGAAAACTAATTTTTGTTTACACTAAGACAGCCTTCACCATCGGGCAATAGCAATACTGAATGACGCCAATCAAATAAGCCCTTTTCCTTTCTCATCTTTCAGAAAAAGAAAAAAAAATCGACCGGTACCTCCACAGCCTGCAGCATCCTGTTTACCCAGCCTGTCCTCTTTACAACGGTATCGTCAAAACCTGGTTCTCTTTGGCGAAGGCCTGATTCAGAAAAAATGCAGCCCTTTCCTTTTCAGTCTTCAAGAATCGGTAACCGGTTTCGAGCTAGCGGTTTTTTTTTGGTATGCATTCAAACTTTATTCGTTTTGCCATGACCCTTAGGAAAAAGGTGTGGGGGGTTGTTCCTATGAGCTCGTGACCGACATCTACCTGATGTGGCTCTCGGCTCTCCACCAGAGGCTCTCTGGCCTGAGGCTTGGCATTTCACAGGGAGTTCCTGTGTAACCGATGAAGAAGTCTAGTCGCCTTTCAAACAGTAATTTGCTGAAAGAACCTCCACCCCACCCCACCAAACATTATCCTTCCCCTCTCTTTCTCTGTCCCTCCCTCCCCCCTCTCTCTCTGTCTGTCTGTCTGTCTGTCTCCCTCTCTCTCTCTGTCTCCCTCCCTCCCTCCCTCTCTCTCTGTTTCCCTCACTCCCTACCTCACTCCCTCCCCTCTCTCTCTGTCTCCCTTACTCCCTCCATCCCTCCCCCCTCTCTCTGTCTCCCTCCCTCCCTCCCTCTCTCTCTCTCTCTCTCTCTCTTTTCTCTCTCTCTCTCCCTCACAAAAATCTTAGCGTCTTGTATGCACTACACTGAACAGGACGTAACATTTACCTTGCTAAGTATGTAACCGGAAACATCCACTAGAAGTGGGTAACATTTACCTTGCTAAGTATGTAACCGGAAACATCCACTAGAAGTGGGTAACATTTACCTTGCCAAGTATGTAACCGGAAACATCCACTAGAAGTGGGTAACGTTTACCTTGCTAAGTATGTAACCGGAAACATCCACTAGAAGTGGGTAACATTTACCTTGCTAAGTATGTAACCAGAAACATCCACTAGAAGTGGGTAACATTTACCTTGCTAAGTATGTAACCAGAAACATCCACTAGAAGTGGGTAATTTACCTTGCTAAGTATGTAACCGGAAACATCCACTAGAAGTGGGTGCGGATGTCAGTCTTTCCGATCCTGCACAGCGTGTAGCATAATGTGTGTGGGGGGCACTCCGACAAGAAATCTTTGTATTGTGCAAAAAAAAAAAAAAAAAAAAAAAGATCACGCACTTTTTTCGTTTGTTTATTTGTTTGTTTTATCTACTTTTATTTGTTTGGCTATTTGTTTGTTGGTTGGCTTCCTATAACATGTTTTTGTCTTGTCTCTAGCCTTAGTATCAGAAAAAAATGTCAAGGCATTTAACTATTCGTGTTTTGTGACTATCATTGTGACTACCATTGTGATGTTCTCCCCCGAACAACTTGCTTTCACCTCGGTCAGGGTATTGTGGGCACCAGCATCTTGTGCCCACAGTACATCATCACCATCTGTCCCACCGTCAGCCCCGCAGTCCTCTGTCTTTCAGAGGCTTGTCATTCCCTCGTCCACCATCTTTCCACTTCAGTCGTATCCTTTCTAGAAGCAGTTCCACCTGTCAGCGGGCGTGGAGACGAAGAGAGAGAGAGAGAGAGAGAGAGGAGAGAGAGAGAGAGAGAGAGGAGGGAGGAGAGGGAGGGAGGGAGGGAGGGAAGAAAAAATGATGGAGGGGGAAGAAGGGATGGGGGTGGGCAAGAAAGATGGTTGTTTTACTTTCATCCACAACTGTCTTTTTGTGTCTTTCATCTTTCGAGCTACCTCAAAGGCACAATTCTCATTCCGCTCATTCCGGCTCCAGTAGGCGCGGCAACACATACAGTTTCTCCCGGTCGAAGTTCTATTACCGCCGTCCACGTCGAACATCCCAGTGACGGTCGTCTTGAGGCAACTCACTGGAGGAAACAGCGCACCGCTGCCGAGTCACTTCGGTGGCGCTCAGTCGGGTGCTTTGTTCTGATGCAACATATGAAGGACCTCATCACCTTCCACAGAACGACAACACAGCCAGCTCGAGTGAGCATCCCTCGTAGCGAGCGCGTCAGAAAACCCACATTAGTGCGGTACAATCAACACCACACATCGAGACGTTTCATTGTTTTACCTGATTTCTTATCTTTTTTTTTCATTTTCCAAGAAACTTATATCTTTTAATCCACAAACACATATTCTACTCTCCTATTCTATCACAAACACATACATATCTTTCGATGCTAAGGATTCTGGGAAAAAAATCCAACCTTCACACACCTCCCCTCCCACCCCCACCCCCACCCGCATCTCCTCTCTTCCCTCTCCATTCCCCAGTTCACAATATGCTTTGCCCAGCAGGTCGGAAGAAGTAAAGCAGACATTGCGGGTCCTCCTCCGGAAGGTGTCCTCGCACTCCACCCACTGACAGTCCCCAGAAACTTGTCGATACGGACAACATCAACACGAACGGGCATGACCGTCGAGAATTCAAAACTGAGGTCATCATGAAAGTAATCATGAAATGAGGCAGGGAACAGTAAACAATAAACAATTAACAAGTAGGGTAACTCTTGCTCCCACTAGAAAACATAACTGTTTCCTTGTGGGAGCAAGAGTTACCCTACTTGTTAATTGTGGGAGCAAGCGTTACCCTACTTGTTAATTGTTATTTGAGGTCAGCATGGTTGTTTTACCACGGTAGCAACAGTTGTCTTCTTTATCTGTTATTTAGCATCGTAACAGTTCCATGAGTGAGCTTTTGAATTTCATCGTTCCATCAATGAGTTCCTCAATGAGCTTCCGAATTTCATCGTTCCATCAGTGAGTTCCATCAAAGAGCTTCCGAATTTCATCGTTCCATTAATGAGTTCCATCAAAGAGCTTCCGAATTTCATCGTTCCATAATGAGTTCCATTAAAGAGCTTCCGAATTTCATCGTTCCATTAATGAGTTCCATCAAAGAGCTTCCGAATTTCATCGTTCCATTAATGAGTTCCATCAAAGAGCTTCCGAATTTCATCGTTCCATCAGTGAGTTCCATCAATGAGCTTCCGAATTTCATCGTTCCATTAATGAGTTCCATCAAAGAGCTTCCGAATTTCATCGTTCCATTAATGAGTTCCATCAAAGAGCTTCCGAATTTCATCGTTCCATTAATGAGTTCCATCAAAGAGCTTCCGAATTTCATCGTTCCATTAATGAGTTCCATCAAAGAGCTTCCGAATTTCATCGTTCCATTAATGAGTTCCATCAAAGAGCTTCCGAATTTCATCGTTCCATCAGTGAGTTCCATCAAAGAGCTTCCGAATTTCATCGTTCCATTAATGAGTTCCATCAAAGAGCTTCCGAATTTCATCGTTCCATTAATGAGTTCCATCAAAGAGCTTCCGAATTTCATCGTTCCATTAATGAGTTCCATCAAAGAGCTTCCGAATTTCATCGTTCCATCAGTGAGTTCCATCAATGAGCTTCCGAATTTCATCGTTCCATTAATGAGTTCCATCAAAGAGCTTCCGAATTTCATCGTTCCATTAATGAGTTCCATCAAAGAGCTTCCGAATTTCATCGTTCCATTAATGAGTTCCATCAAAGAGCTTCCGAATTTCATCGTTCCATTAATGAGTTCCATCAAAGAGCTTCCGAATTTCATCGTTCCATTAATGAGTTCCATCAAAGAGCTTCCGAATTTCATCGTTCCATCAGTGAGTTCCATCAAAGAGCTTCCGAATTTCATCGTTCCATTAATGAGTTCCATCAAAGAGCTTCCGAATTTCATCGTTCCATTAATGAGTTCCATCAAAGAGCTTCCGAATTTCATCGTTCCATTAATGAGTTCCATCAAAGAGCTTCCGAATTTCATCGTTCCATTATTGAGTTCCATCAAAGAGCTTCCGAATTTCATCGTTCCATTAATGAGTTCCATCAAAGAGCTTCCGAATTTCATCGTTCCATCAGTGAGTTCCATCAAAGAGCTTCCGAATTTCATCGTTCCATCAGTGAGTTCCATCAAAGAGCTTCCGAATTTCATAGTTCCATCAGTGAGTTCCATCAAAGACCTTCCGAATTTCATCGTTCCATCAGTGAGTTCCATCAAAGAGCTTCCGAATTTCATAGTTCCGTCGATGAGCTTTTTCTTTATCGACTGTAGTACTTTAATGAGCTTCTAAATTTTTCATGGCACGTTTTGTTCACTCTGACTTTCAGTTTCTCACTCGCAAACACTCATACGCACACACACGTTCACGCACGCACGCACACACACACACACACACACACACACACACACACACACACACACACACACACACACACACACGCACGCACCGCGTACACAGACAGACAGACAGACAACATACAACACACACACACACACACACACACACACACACACACACACACACACACATTTGCATGATCACTATTCCAACCATTTTAAGATATATACTGATGGATCATTAATCAATGAACATGCAGGTGCAGCATACATTATCCCAGGCCTGAACAAAGAAAAGTCCTATTATCTCGGAAAAAAATCTATATTCATTGCCGAGTTAACTGCTATAATTATGGCTTTAAAAATTATTGTTGATTACCTTCAAAATCAATTTAAAGTTGTTTTATGTGTAGATTCCAAGTCAGTTCTTACTACAATGAAGAATTTTAAATTAAAAGTTCGACCTGAGATGATCACTGAAATAAATAATTTAGTACATTTCCCCTCAGTCAGAGACGCTGAAATAACATTTCTTTGGGTGCCCTCCCACTGTGGGTTATACTATAATGAAAAGGTTGATGTTCTAGCAAAGAGACGAGCAAGACGATCATCAGATTTGCATTTTTTAAAAACTTCTCTGTCAGTGCAAGAGTGCTATATTTTGGCAGAAAAAGTACAATTTTCTCATTTTCATTTGATAGAAAGAGAAACTGGGTGTTTTCGTTTACACGATGAAATGGAAAATATTCATGAAAAGTTAAGTAAGTACGATCAAAACATTTATCGTAGACGACAGATGAGTTCCTTGATCTGTAGATGGAAACTGGGTTGTTTTCAAAAATATACATTGTATATGTGGTCATAGCATATCAACTAATCACATTCTTTTGTGCAAATTAATGAAAAAATTCATTCCAAATACGTCTGTACAGCCTATTCAAAATGTTTTCCTGTCAGCAAGTGAAACATATCTTTTCTTTTTGCACTTAGCTAAAAGTCCAATTGGCAGATACTTATAATAGATAACAGTCAGTGGTGAGATGAGACAGAAGAGTTATATGTTTTTGTTTGTTTGTTTGTTTGTTTTTCTTTGATTAGGTGATTTTCTATTTGTGTGTTATGGCTGTAGATAAGTTAATTCTTTTGACTCGTTGTGTTAACATTTTTTCCGGTTTTTTTTTTTGTATGCATTCAAACTTTATTCGTTTTGCCATGACCCTTAGGAACCATCGCCACGAACAGTCCAGCAGAGCAGTGGTCTGGGCGAAAAACGTAGCAATTGTTATATTTTTCTTTCCCGTGACATTCTGCATCAAGCCTACCGCTCTTTCAGTTTGATTTTTCATTTTTGTAATCGATTGACGGCCACTGAACCCCGAGACTTAAACTGTTTACCGTTGTTGGGTAATTAATTGTGTCACTGCCATCTATCCGAGTTCTTCAGCAGCGCTGCAATGTACCACGAATAACTCTCTTCTGCTCCCTTCTCTTCTCTTAAATCACAGAAACCGTGTTGTCGGATTTGTAAAATTATGAGCTCTTTGTGATGATCATCTCTGATTAGCTCCCTTCCCCTCCCCTCCCACTCCATCCAATGCTGGGGACGAGAGGATGCACAGTGTTCAACACTGCTCTGCTTCCAGACACTCCTTTATTATTCAAAATCTATCTCCTCTTTCAAAAAATGCTGATGCAGTTTCTCAACGAGTGCCTAAGTGTCCTTCTGACAACAGAAAGGCATCCACGAGTCATGACCTGGATGCGGCCCGGCTCCCTTAGAGTGTGAAGAGTTCAGGACCAAAACGTTTCCATTCCACATCCATTTTGCGCCCAATTTGAGGATATAAGTGACTGTCTGTCTGTTCTTCGTTTTTCATGGTCTTGATTGTTGTTTGTCTCGCATGAAGAAGACCAAAGAGGTTGAAACGCGTCGTGACTGTCTTGTAATTTGTTTGTTTCTTTCGCTCGGCGGCATAGACATGTTTATTTCAAGTTCATTTCTCCAAGAGCGGGTTCATCTCTGAAGACCTGCTGTCATAGTCTCCCAAAGAGTTTCTTCCTGCTAAGTCTGTACACATTAACAGTGGCTGATGCAGCATCTTCAACGAATATTCTGATAATGTTGTTCATGTTAAATGCTGGAAAGTGTGGTCACATTTTTCATGCATTACGCGTGAAAAATGTAACAGACTCTAGGTTACAATTTTAGTGGATAGCGCACCCCAAAATTGAAGCATGTGTGTGTGTGTGTGTGGGGGGGGGGGGGGGGGGGTAGGGCGGGGAAGGGGTAGTTGTTGTTGTTGAAAAGACTATTATTGTCACATTTCATTGTATCAGTGTGCTGGGGCTCTGTAACAAAGCCTCAAGGATTAGCGGAATGAATGCGGTGGACTGCAGACATGGCCCAGCACACTAAACCTGTGTGTGTGTGTGTGTGTGTGCGCGCGCGCGCGCGCGCGTGCATATGTGCGTGTGTGGGGGGGGGGGGGAGGGGCGTGCTTTGTTGTTTGCTGTTTGTTTGTTTGTTTGTCTCTTCTTTACGTCTCCTCCACTTACTTGTAACTGCAAAGGAAAAGAATGTGGAAGAGTTCATGTTACGCCTAGCCTACGCAAAGGTGTACCCAGGCCACAAGATTGCCTGACACACATGACAATGTGCCGCGCACGCACAGAGCGTGGTGTCTGCTTTCAAACCACATCCGCCTCGAAAGAACCCACCCCCCACCCCCTCCCATGGTCTCTCTCTCTCTCTCTCTCTCTCTCTCTCTCTCTCTCTCTCTCTTTGTGGCACGTCGCGT
>CM065727.1:45416891-45434391 GCA_033310375.1 Conus canariensis
TTGTAACGTGGCACAGGAACACGTGGTGATCTCTGTGTTGTACCCGTCTCTGTGCTTTGGGTCCCTTTCTACTGTTGATCTTCTTATGTTGGAAAGTTTTTCACCGAATCAGTTCGAACCGTTGGCATACGCGGTTTCCCTATCGGAGTTGCATGATGTGGGAAGATTGTTCAGAGTCGGCCGGAATGGCTCAGTTGGTAGAACGCCAGACTCGTGATCCTGGAAATTCTGGGATTGTGAGTTCGAATCTCCGCCGGGCTTTTTCGGTACATGGGTTTTTTTTTCTTGGAATCAATATCGGTTCTGACTTCATTGCCCGAAGTTCTTGACATAAGACTGAGGTTCCGTGTGTGAACACGCGCATAACAACTTGCATAGACATGAAAATCCCATTTCCAGCATTCGGAAGAGAAGGACAGTTTTGCCGATGGTATAGAGGACAAGCACATATATAACATGCATCCTCCGCAGAAAAAAAGGGAAAGAAAGGCTGAAAAATTGATTGGATGATAGCAGACTGACTGGAAAGGGGAAACATCTGAATGTAACGCCAACAGGCTCGACTGGGTAGCCAGCCCTTAGTGTATTAAAAGAATGTGGGCATTGTCAAAACTCTTTCGGCTTGGTCTTCAAACGAGGATATCCGCTTTCTAAGTAATAATAATAATAGTAATAATAGCAATAATGATAATGATAATAACAATGATGATAATGATAATAATAATAATGATATAAATAACAATAATGATAGTAGTAGTAGTAGTGGTAGTAGTAGTAGTAGTAGTAGTATAGTAATAGGATGAAGAAGACGAAGAAGAAGAAGAAGAAGGATGATGATGATAACAATTACAATAATAATGATTATATTAATAAGAATGATAATTGTTATTATTATTATTATTATTATTATTATTACAAAGTGAAACTCCCGAAGCAATAGCTGCGCAGTGGCCCTCGGTGCTTCTACAATAGACGACATCAGTTTAAAGGTGTTCATTCTTTCTTTCTCTATTCATTAATTCATTTATTCTCTCTCTCTCTCTCTCTCTCTCTCTCTCTCTCTCTCTCTCTCTCGTGTGTGTGTGTGTGTGTGTGTGTGTGTGTGTGTGGTGTGTGAGAGGGCGTGTGTGTGTGTGTGTGTGTGTGTGTGTGTGTGTGTGTGTGTGTGTGTGTGTGGAGCGCACTTTTGTATATGTGTTCATGGTCTCTTTTCGTTTGCCTCTTTCATGTCGGTAAAATTCACATGTAAACGGGAAAAAAAACATTAATTGAAATAACTTGTACGCAGCTACTCGCTGCCGCTGCTGCTCCTGCTGCTGCTGCTCCTGCTGCTGCTTCGTCACGGAACAATAATAGCTTTGCTGTTCAGTACAATGCGAATATAAATAATGTGAGGGACGCAATGCATCGTGATATCTGTGTGCTACTATCTCCTTCACGTGTGTTGGTTTATATAATACTTTCTTTCTTTGTTAGTCAAGAAAATTACGCGCGCGCGAGCGCGCGCGCACACGCAACACAACACACAACACACACACACACACACACACACACACACACACACACACACACACACACACTACTGAGCCACTTTTACGAAAACTCGGTAGAAAGACGGAATGTGCACAAAAGATAAAGTCAAGACACGCACAACACACACAACACACGACACACACACAGACACACACACACACACACACACACACACACACACACACGTACACACACACACACACACACACACACACACACACACACACACACCACACCACGCCGCGCGCGCAGCGCGCGTGATTTAGATGCGAATCTGGAACGAGCAGCTGATTCGACATTTACGAATCTGAATATGGGGATGGGGTAGGGGGTGGGGGATTACGCTGTTTAGATGTATTGATATTAACAAACTTGTGAAATTTGGGGTGGATCCGGATCGACAGTGAGCAAATGGCTGTTTGGACCTCACAGGGGTCTTCAATCTACAACGTGTCTTTCTTGTTCACTTCATAAATGGCGCGGGGCTCGTTCGACAGTACAAGAAGAAAAAGATATCCTGAGGGCACCAATAGCACCCACAAAACCATTACCCTCGTCTATCAAACCAACCAGTCGGGAGCCATCCTGCATCACCCTTGGAAGCCTGCGCTGTATTGACAGTACAGAGTGCAGGCACGCTCAGAGCATTCCAATTAGGAGTCGAGGGACTTTTAACTGCTCCCTGTCAGATGCTATGGTGTGATGACCACTGGATGCGACACACCAGAACCTTAACGGAAGTGTCCTCATGGATATTCCAGCACATATTCTCTAAGACCGCAAAGCCCACGGGAAAAAGACGCTTGTGGGCGCCTTGTGCTAACAGCAGCACCTATTCTTAACAGTAGTCTCAAACTGAGCAACGAACACACGATCTCTGTCATGAAACACAGTAACGCACCCTCGCCCACCTCATGAATGAATGCATACCATAGTATCGTCTGTTTTACGTGCGTTCAGTGAGAACCAGGTCAGCGCTTCTGTCCACACTATCCCTGGTCACTGTGAGAGAGAGAACGCCAGAGAGAGAGAGAGAGAGAGAGAGAGAGAGAGAGAGAGAGAGCACCCGCATCCCAGAAATAAACAGTATCTTCCAGTGCACGGGAATTTGGTGGGAACTTTAGGTGCGGCTGTGTGGGATAGAATGAGTGAGCTATATCGGCAGGGGAGTGGGCACTGCTGTTAGCGTATGGTCAGCAGTTAGCGTGAGGGGCCCACGGGCGGTTACTATCAAGCAAACTGCCGCGCGCCTCCCGCAGCCCGACTCGTCGCTGTTTCGCTGACAGGACACGGCGGTCTTCATTCAGTCGAGCGCCTGTCTAGCTCGCGTCATGAAGGGCGTGGCTTTCTCCACGGCGCAAGCAATAAATAGATAAACTGCGGGGACCACAGCTGGCTGGGAATTGTCCTCGTCAGGGGAAAGTTATGTCTGAACATGCTTTGTCTTTCATCTCTCTCTCTCTCTCTCTCTCTCTCTCTCTCTCTCTCTCTCTCTCTCTGTGTGTGTGTGTGCGTGTGTGTGCGTGCGTGCGTGCGTGCGTGCGTGTGTGTGTGTGTGTGTGTGTGTGTGTGTGTGTGTGTGGTGTGTGTTTGTATGTGTGTGTGTGTGTGTGTGTGTGTGTGTGTGTGTGTGTGAAAGAGAGGGAGAGAGAGAGAGAGTATGTGCGCACGTGCGCGCGCGCGCGCGTGTGTGTATGTACGTGTGTGACAGGGATGAGGTGGGGTGAAGGAGCGTAGGAAAGTGAGGGAGAGAGGGTGAACGGGGAGGTGGTATTGATGTATGTGGATTTGTTTCTTCACCAAATTTAGTAGACACCAGCATAAGTTCTCTCTCTCTCTCTCTCTCTCTCTCTCTCTCTCTCTCTCCTCCCTCTCCCCCCCTCCCCCCCCTCTCTCTCTCCCCCCTCTCCCCTCTCTCCCTCTCCCCCCTCCCCTCCCCTCCCCCTCTCTCTGTTCCTCTCTCCCCCCCCCCTCTCTCTCCCCCCTCTCTCTCTCCCCCTCCCGCTCTCCCCTCCCCTCTCCCTCCCTCTCCCTCCTCTCCCTCTCTCTCCCCTCCTCTCTCCCTCACCCCTCTATCTCCCTCTCTCTCTCCCCTCCTCTCTCTCTCCCTCTCGAGTAGCTTCCCTTGCTTGGCTGTCAGCAAGACGGATTTTCAAAGAACATGGAAAGACTTTGCAATTTTCCGTGAAAAACTTGTGCATTATGCCTGTGCATGGTTTCCTGTCTCCTTTAGAAAGTGTTTTGAACACTGTGATGCAGGAATTGTCATTGTCTTCCTTTAGAAAGTGTTTTGAACACTCTGATGCAGGAATTGTCATTGTCTCCTTTAGAAAGTGTTTTGAACACTCTGATGCAGGAATTGTCATTGTCTTCCTTTAAAACTGAAGGTAGAGGGAACCAGATGGTAGTCGTGCTTCGACTGACACCAGTGAACCAACCTTCACAGCCTACCCGTACTGACACTGTCATATACCGTCGCATGTATGCAGGGACAGGAGGAGAGCTGAGGCACACAGGAACTCAGTGACTCTACAACATAAGGCAAGTCCATCCTCGTCCCCCACCCCCTGTTCCTTCCAACTCCTCCAAGTTTGTTACGTAGCAAACAGAATACGACAGCTTTTGACACGTTTGGAGACGACAACCTGATTCTGTGTGCTGATGAATGTGCTCTGAGTCAATCTGCCAGTACTTCACTTGATTCAACCCAACCGACAGTGACAGTGTTCCAAAAATGGAGAAAAGTTGGATAATGCGAGTTGTGATGTGCCAGTTAACATGACACAGTCAACACAAACAGGTAACACACACACAGACACAGAAGGCAGAATACAACACACTTCATGCTGACAACGAGATCAGTGTTGAAAGTGCAACAGAATGGGAACAGTGTAGGTGAACAAATAATGGCTTGCTTGAACGACAACTCAAAAGTGATGGACGGCCTTCTCGCCAGTTTCCGCAAATACAGCCAAATCAGTGGCAGAGCGTGTGTCAGTGCTGGTGAGGAAGGGGATCCTTGTCCAGGTGAATCCAGAAAAGACAGTGGCAGAGCGTGTGTCAGTGCTGGTGAGGAAGGGGATCCTTGTCCAGGTGAATACAGAAAAGACAGTGGCAGAGCGTGTGTCAGTGCTGGTGAGGAAGGAAATCCTTGTCTGGGTGAATCCAGAAAAGACAGTAGCACAGCATGTGTCAGTGCCGGGAAGGAAAGAAATACTTGTATAGAAACTTCTTAAAAATGATCTTTTTGAAAAAAAAAGCAAGCTCGATGCAGTTGTACCTCATTGTATCTTAAGGATAGTTAGATGCTTCACACTGTATGCCAAATAACCGCAATATGGATTCCATGTCGCGTCGAATGCTTTGTATCCATACAATGACATGTATATTTGATTTAATTGATTTTCATTTCTGTTCCCTCCCCTTTCTCCTCTCCCCTTCCCTCTCCACCCCTCGCCCCTTCCTTTCCCCCGCCCCACCTCCCTTTTACTAGTTAACTAGGGAAAATTAAATACCCAGAAAGTGATGACGTTATTTTTGCACAATTTTGTGTGGGTTGTCATTGTTCTGATATTGCCTGACACTTGCCTACAAGTTTTCATGCCGCATCTATGTTATCTACAGGCAAATAAACCTAGTCGAGTTTGGTATTAAAAGAATTGTTGGGAATTCGCCAATTCAGTCATCTCAAGAGCGCAGATATATTACATTTTTCATGACAACCACTACATCAGCCCATCACCAGACTACAACTCCCCTGTGCTCCATTCGCCCGCTGTCCACCAACCACACTACCACTCACTGCTCTCTCACCTGAAGAAATGTCTGGGCAGACTGAAGGCTGCAAGTTTGTACCTTCCACACACGAAGCCAGCAAACTGCGAACTCTGCATGTGAACCCTTTTTTTCATTCTTTCTTTTCTTTTCTTCCTCTCTTTCTTCCTTTCTTTCTCTCTCTCTCTTTCTTTCTTCCTATCTTTCTTTCTTTCTTCGTTCCTTTCTTTCTTTCTTTCTCTCTTTCTTTCTTTACTCTTCTTTCTTTCTTTCTTCTCTCTTCGTTCTTTCTTTCTTTCTGTCTGTCTTTTCTTCATATCATCAGAGAGATGATCGTCAAACGTTCTGTCCCTCATGTCTGCATTCTCTCAGTTCGTCAACATCCCCAACCCATTCTGTCTGGCAATGTTTTTGTCTGTCTCTCCTACCCTTGTGTGTGTGTGTGTGTCTACACACACACACACACACACACACACACACACACACACACACACACACACACACACACATATATATTTTTACTCTTCCCTCAATACCTTACCTGCTGGCACTCAGGGAGGATGTCATGTGCTGAAGAAGGCAAATAAAGCCGAAAATTTCATTTTTAACCACGACAGCTTGTTGTTCTTGTGTCTTTTTTCTTTTGTGTGTGTATATATATGTGTATATATATATATATATATATATATATATATATATATATATATATAAAGAGCCCCATACATGCTCATCTTTATTCATAGTGCTGAAATCTGAAGACAGTTTCTGAGTCATAAGATTTCTCTCAAGCATTCTGATGTTAGAGTGGTACATTTCTCTGCGGAAATCTTTCTGCACAGCCAACCATCAGCAACAAGAAAGACACATGAAACTTACATAACATTTGATCACAAGGAACAAAGCTCCAGCAAGAAAAAAAAAAGCACAAAAAACAGGACTAGATCTAAAACACATCGTTAGAAAGACAGCACATACTATCCATGTACCCACTGAAAACATTACAGATCAACTTGAATCTGCGCCGAACATGAGAAGATAAGTGGTTTCACTGTCCTAAATGTTATTTGTCTTTGCCTGAAGAAGACCCAAGAGGTCGAAATGCATTGTGTCTTGTCCTGTAATCTGTTTATCTGCATCCTTGGCGGTAACTAACCCCCTCTTTTTCTACTTTTTGTTATTTTTTTTTTGTATTACAGATCAAAATGTAATTGGGAAACTCAATTTTAAAAAAGCTGAAGGGAAACTGGGGGAAAGGGGTGTCAAACACAATGTATGGCACATTAATGAACTCTCTCACGTGGGAACTACCTTCGGTATACGGAAGATTACTGTGAAATGTACCATCTTGTTTATCACACGCCAACACACCAAATGCAAACATACTATATATATATATATATATATATATATATATATATATATATATATTCTCTCTCTCTCTCTCTCTCTCTCTTATATATATATATATATATATATATATATATATATGCCCAACCTTAAAAATATAATTGATTCTTCCAATAAAACCAAAAACAACGCAACCAAAGAGGGTGAGGAAAGGATATCTTGTAATTGCACAAAAAAGACCAGTGCCCTCTGAACAACAAATGTCTCTACAACAACATTGTGTACCAAGCTACGGTAACAACAGACAGTGATAAAGAAACATACATAGGGATCACGGCAAACCATTTTAAAACCAGATATGCAAATCATAAACAGTCCTTCAAAAATGAAAAATATAAAAACCAAACAGAACTAAGTAAATATATTTCGAAGCTTAAAGATAAGAAAATAGATTACAACATATCATGGAAAATTATAAAAAGAGCAACACCATACAACAACATTTCTAAAAAATGCAACTTATGTACTACAGAAAAGTGGCTGATATTATGTAAACCCCATCTAGCATCCCTGAACTCCAAAGTAGAAATGATTAATAATTGCTGGCACAAATGGAAATCTTTGTCACTGCACCATTCCTTGGCACGTACCCCTGAACGCGCCCCCAAAAAGAAAAAAAATCTATAGGCCACGTGCCACACGTGCAGAGCTCATACGCACACACACACACTACACTATATAACACCGGTGGCGTGCCCAGATTATATATACCCTGAGGAGAGCACTTTGGCTCGAAACAATTTTGTAGGTGGTTTTACTCTCTCGTTTTAAAATCTCATTTTAAACTGTTATGTCGCTCCCTACCTGGTTGAGCACTTTTAGAATTCTGAGTGGCTTTTTAACTCTAATTATATATATATATATATATATATATATGTATATATATATAGTATACATATATGTATATATATATATATATAGATATGAATAATTAAGTAGTGGGAGAAAACAAGTGCAGGTTAACAATTCTTCCATCATTATAATAATGACTTGGCGAAGACTTAAAATTAAGAAGAAAATAAAAAGGGAAAATGTATATTATAAATATGAAAACCCTTCACTAGCTGCATGAGGGAACCATCGCAATCCCTCCTGAAGGCAGATCTAAGGCACATATATATATATAGAGAGAGAGAGAGAGAGAGAGAGAAAGAGAGAGAGAGAGACAGAGAGAGAGACAGAGAGAGAGAGAGAGAGAGAGAGACATGCTCCATTGTACACATGTGCACACATTTACATCACCTGATTCTCACAATGACGCACAACACACACATGTAGCTAGTTGCACTTGGCTTGGAGATAACAACAACAACAACACACAAAAACAAAGAAAAAAAAACTTATTTCATTGCTCATTTGGATATTTGTCAAACAATTTTGAGCATAACCACTTCAGTCTCATGTGCCTACACAGTTGTGTCAAACTGTTCGGGAGGACGAACGATAGGCAGTGAAAAGGAGTAAGAGAGGGAGGAAGAGCAGAAGCGAAGAGGAAAGAGAATGACGGAACAGCACGATGATAACATCCATACATCCAAACGCCTCACTTTCTTTCGTACTCGACATGCTTTGACGTTCGCACAAATACCTTCTCAACGCTGTACTGTCCATATCTCCTCTGAATTCCGCATATGTCCTAGCCAGAATCACTGTCACACACTCCACCACACATCTTTGATACAAGTTTTCATTTACCCGCGCTTGCAAGTTTGCCCGTTACCTGATTGGATAAATTCTGTCATGTGGCGATTTGTTTCCTGATTGGATAAATTCTGTCATGTGGCGATTTGTTTCCTGATTGGATAAATTCTGTCATGTGGCGATTTGTTTCCTGATTGGATAAATTCTGTCATGTGGCGATTTGTTTCCTGATTGGATAAATTCTGTCATGTGGCGATTTGTTTCCTGATTGGATAAATTGTCATGTGGCGATTTGTTTCCTCTCATTAAAACATATTCGTCTGCTACGCTGTCGGTATGTTTCCATGGATAAGATTTCCGCCGTGCTTTTTTTTTTTTGATTGTTTGTTTTGGTTTTTATACATAAACGATGCTATGCTGAAACTTTCTCCTTTTTTCTTTTCTTTTTTTTTTCATGTGTATGTGTGTGTTTGTTGTTGTTGTTGTTTTTTTGCTTGCTTTATATCTAACGTCTAGTTATGACCGTTGCTGTCATTTTTTTTTTTTTTATCTGTTTGGCTTTTTTTGTTGTTTTTCTTTTTTATGTTGAACAACAATAAAAGCAAATAAAAATGTTAAAAAAAAATTAAAAAAAAGATTTCCGCCGTCAAACGTTCACAGCACTGATGGGGTCTTTCGTCGTCACAGCACTGATGGGGTCTTTTGTCGTCACAGCACTGATGGGGTCTTTTGTCGTCACAGCACTGATGGGGTCTTTTGTCGTCACAATGGGGTCTTTTGTCGTCACAGCACTGATGGGGTCTTTCGTCGTCACAGCACTGATGGGGTCTTTTGTCGTCACAGCACTGATGGGGTCTTTTGTCGTTGTCACGGTCGCTAAGCCGGACGGCCCTACCACCCTTACCCACGCCTATCACACACTAGGTCAGACAACACAGCACACTAATACAGTTTTACAATCACGCACGCTTCTTTATTTCACACACACTCTATGGCGCCACCACTCGCGCACATCCACCACTGCACACAAGTATCCCAATTCCCGCTGACTCACCCTACTCTACTATAATGACCTGGAAGACCCTAACCTAACCTGAAACACCAGTTGCGGTATATCACTGTGACCTGGGGACACAGCGATAGCCCGCACACGTGGTGACTAACTACTAGGGACAAGGATTTACCAAAGGGACTCTAAACTCTTAACTACTGCTACCACCCACACCCCTCCCCAGGACTCACCCTTCTCTTTTAACCCGGACCACTACCAAACTGGTCGCTGCGTCCCTAAGGGAGGCAACGACAAGTACCCTACACTGTGCCGGCCACTACGTCCTAAAAGGAGGCAGTAGCTAACACCCCTAACCCTACTGCCTAACGCTACACCCCTTCTACCACAAACATGGAACAACCCATCCCGGCCCGGAAAGCTCCAGTCCTCGGCGCTGTACGTGGCCCCTCACAGGCTGACACCTCCCCGGAAGACTCTGCACCCCGGCGCTGACCATGGCTCCTCCGCGGGCCGACACCCTCCCCGAAGACTCTGCACCCTGGCGCTGACCGTGGCTTCCCGCAGTCTGACTCCTCCCTGCGATGGGCACGACACCCAACGCACACACACCAGACGCCCTCTCGACGGGTCCGGGGCTCGTAGGACGCCTCCTCCTCTGAAGGCCCCGCCGGACACCAAGGGTGGAAAAAGGCCTGGTGCAGCGCCCTCTCACAGGACGCCTAAACCGGGACGAGGAACCAGTGCCGGAGAACTCCCGGAAGAGTACCGGTAGCCGGAGGAGAGCTGCCCCACAGAAGGCAGACGGCCTGGGTGGTCTCCCTCTCCCGGGAAAACAACAGGTACTGGAAAGCGCCGCTCACCTGCCGGCACGCGGCAGTAGACTGCGGTGGTCTGGCCCCAGCCTCAGGACGGAACAGGATACCTGCTGACACAACTGGACAATACAGATGATCAACCACACCAGTTCTGCAACTGGCTGACAGTGGCTGCCAACAAGGACGACACCGACTCAGCACAGGCCAAGGGCACCCAAACCCGACGAGGACCTGGCACTAACTATGACTCGAAGTCACTCTTCAAAAACTAACGGCGCTGCCGCCGCACCTACAAGGAGTACGTCCACTCCGACGAACACCAGGGACCGAAGTGAAGCTACCCCAACGCATTCCGCCCTGGTCGGAATCAAGCGAACTCTACTCACCACACAAAACAACGATTGGTCAGAGCAGTGTATCCCTCCGCAGAGCTGACACGCCTGACCAACGGACTAGTTATTGCTCGTGCAACAACACGACAATTTACCACAACAACTCACAGACTTGACAACACAACAACAACCGATATCCTGCCCCGCCTTCTCTGGTGTAGAACCAAAGTAACAAAAGGGTAACAATTGGGAACGAAACCAACCTCCCGCTTCCATTCCATTCCTTCAATAAGTGAAGACTGGAATGAAAGAATATTGTATGTCCTATTTCCCCAGCCTCCTACCTAGCCTAATCTTTCTACCTAACCCTGAGGAACTTAACCTAACTCTAGCTAACTAAACCCCAACCTCACATACGCGCGAGCGCACACACACACACACACACACACACGCACACGCACACACGCGCACACATACACACGCGCTCGCACGCTCTCTATCTTGAACCACCACTACTCTTAAACACATGGACGTACTGATTTAGTACCGCCGATCGGTGACACACCCCCCTGCCTAAGTTTTAACTACAGGTTAAAACCAACAACAACTTCTCACTCGATCGGCGTTTTAGCCACACTCTACCTATAACAATCCAATTCCCCATCACTCACTCTGTCCTACTGTTACTTTTGATGCACTCCAAAACTTCCATCCCAACAGCATCAACTTTTAAATACATCAACAATCACAGGTTACATTAATCAACCTGGTCTAACGCTGCCACATATGACCTTAATGCAGGCACTTACAGGCAGCCGTTACACTACGCACTACATATAAATTTCATAACTGAGGCTGCTCTGGCTATGCACGACCGCTGTGCGACACGTGCTACAAACACCACACCCTCAGTAACACTTGCTACGTCATTCTCTTCCCATGACACATGCATAGCTTCAATAATGTCAACCTCTCATGACTCACGTAAATGGAACTTAAGGTTTCTCTCTCTCTCTCTCTCTCTCTCTCTCTCTCTCTCTCTCTCTCTCTCTCTCTCTCTCTCTCTATGTCAATCGACTCAAGAAGTCTGCCGCCACATTGTCCTTTCCAGACACTGCCTGCACCGTAAACTGGAATGGCTGCAGCTGCAGTGCCCACCTTGTGATCCTCCCACTAGTACTCTAGACCCCACAGCTACCTTCCTGGGTTTCGTCCTCAAATGAAAATGTCGCTTGTACGTGCAAGCTGCTGTTGCCAAGTTCTTCTTTGCCAACTCACACGTCTTAGCTATTTTGTTCCTTAGGTTGACGACGTACTCTGTAGCTGTGCAGAGCTCTTGCCTTTCTGGTTGCAACCACAGATCCCTCAGTATCTGCATGGGCCTGCGCATCAGTGGCATCCTTACAAGGGGAACTCTTGAGACTCTTCCCTTATCCACTGTACGCTGACACTGGACGCATGACTGGCAGTACCGACGAATGTCAGCATGCATGCCTGGCCAATAGAAATGGCGACCAACTCGCTCCTTGGTTCGGGTGGTACCTAAGTGACCAGACATGGGTACCTCGTGGCCTAGCCTCATCACCGTGGTCCGTAGTTCAGCTGGGACGCAGATCTGACTCGCTACGTCCTTGGGACCCTCAAACCGCCTAACCAGTACACCAGATTTCCGAGCGTACTCGACTCTTCCAAACTTGGTGTGGAAGCGCGTCCCCGCTTCACATGCACTCCGAGCCTTCCTCAATGTTTCATCCTGGTCCTGCATCTGAATTAACTGCTGGGTAGAGGTGTTCAGAATGCATTCCTCGACGGGCAGTGGTACAGGTTCTTGTTGCTCCCTGGCTCTCTGCGCGCGTGTCTGCACTGCCCCTACCAACGCCGGGTCTGCGTATACAGGCACACGTGTCCAACCGGGATCCCCTACTCTCTTTGCGAAGTTTCCGATCAGGACTTCCTGCACAGGGCTATTCATGACCAAAACCTCCAACTTCCCTGCGATGAATGGTGACTTCAACTCTATTACCGCCACAGGTAACACAGACCTACATCTGGACTCGGCCAACACTACTGGCACTGTCTCTCCTGTGTACGCATCTGCCGGTACTAACCACTTAGCCACTACGGTGTGTCCGGCACCAGTGTCCCGTAATCCATTGGCCGGAGACCCGTTAACTTCTACGATGCACGCAGGCTCGTACCGCTGCTCAGCGCATGGGCGACACAACGTAGGGACTACTCGAGCTTGGGGCTGGTCACAACAATGAACAGCTCCAACAGAATGGGGCTCAGGGCATTTCCTAGCGATGTGGCCTGGCTTCTTGCAGTTGAAACAAACTATGGTCGATCTAGGCCCTTCTGATCTCCTGTTCAGCTGCTGTAGTGCACCATCACTTTGTTGGGACCTCCCTGCGGGCTGGCTCCCTGCTGTTTCACGTGTATTACCCAGGTTGGGCTGGTTAACTGTTCGGTCTTGTCTCGCCTTCCTACCCAGTCTTTTGGCCTCTGCCAAAACAGTAGCTTCTGTTGCAAGTTGTTCCACAGTTTTCGGGCATGTCTTCCGCACCTCAATTGTGAACTCTGGAGACAATAGCTGATAAAACTGTTCTTGGAACAGCAGATCCTTTACGTCCTCTGCCACACTCTCATCCTTGCCCGCTGCCGCACACCAGAGGGAAAACCACCGCTTCATCCTTCCCAGCATCTGGCCAAAAGTCTCAGCAGCGTCCTTCTTGATGCTCCTGAACTTTTCCCGGTAGGCCTCAGCATCTAGCCTGAAGTGGCTTAACAGGGCGCCCTTTATCTGATCATAGTCGCCTAACTCATCCGCGCTTAACCGCATCACTGCTTCTCTAGCCTTTCCTCTCAGTAGAGACATCAGACGTGTGGGCCATGAGGTCTCGCTCCACTTGCACATCTGGGCTACACGCTCAAATTGGGCGATGAAAGCGTCCACGTCGTCGTTCTCTTCCAACGGCTCAAGGTGGACATGCTTCGTTTCCTCCACCTCAATCAAACGTTTCCTATGCGCTGCTTCATCTAAGGCCTGCCTCTCCTGTATCAGTATCTCTCGCTCCCTTGCCTCTAACTTGGCTTGCCGTGTCTGAGCTTCTATTTCCCTTATCGCCGTTTCTTCCTCCATCTTCTTCATCTGCAGTTTCAATTCCATCTGTCTCGCTGCTTTCTCGTCTTCATCCTTCCGCTTTAACCTTTCCCTCTCCTCTTCGATCTTCTTCTGCTTCATCTCTAGTTCCCTCTGCCTATCAGCTTTTTCCTCTTCTATCTTCCTCTGCTGCATCTCTAGCTCCCTCTGCTTCATCTCTAGCTCCCTCTGCCTAGCAGCTTCCTCCTCTTCTATCTTCCTCTGCTGCATCTCTAGCTCCCTCTGCCTAGCAGCTTTCTCCTCTTCATCCCTCATCTTCTGCCTCACTTTCTCCTCCATCCGGAGCTCCAATTCTGCTTCTCTCGCCGTCTTCTCATCCTCATTACGTACTGAGTCTGTGACGAACTTGGCGAGGTCTCCCCCAGCTAAACCCATCGCCGCTCCCAACTTGGCAAACTTTGCATAAGCCCCCGTCCCCTGTTCTCGATCCACCCCCGCCCCTGGTCACTAACCTTAGGTTTGGTATCCGCCGTAGGGGCCTGTGGATCCATGACACTATCGGGGTCGTACTGTGGATGGGCTCGGGTGTGTTTAGACATAGGGTACCCCTACCACCACAGAGCTAGCAATGGACAGTATGCGATCTGAGCGCAACTGGAGGTTCCTGACTACGCACTAGCCCCTGAAGCAACTCAGCACAAGTACACAATACTCTCAATGTGTCACGCACCAAGCATAACTCCACCCACACTTGTGTACCTCATACATATACCCACATGGGCTCCAACCCATATAATACTACCAATGCACTGTCTGGTCACTGACTGAATCACGTGACACCGTGTGTCCACCGTCCACTGTGCATGCGCACCAGTTGCCCACAGTCACAGGCCTCACTGTCTCTGGTAGGCCGCACCCACACGATCACAGTGCATCTGCACCCTGCAAGTCCATATGCACTCCCAGCACACCTTAGTGTCACAACCCTGCGCACCCTCGTGCTTCCCACACACAGTCACCTGGGCTTACTCTGCCCTTAATCCCCACAGGATATCCGAGCACACAGCGTGCACAGTCACGGGCCGGGTACCACTCTACCTACTCACTGGGGCATACCATATGTAAGGGACACAAAAGACACCTGGTACCCTCCGGCACCTCACCTACACTGTACGGTGTAATCACTCACACTTCCAACAACCACTCAATGTTTATTGACCATTCATACCTCACTCACACGGTAGCGCCAACCCATTCACATCAACACAAGTGCCCTGCCCAATGCCAATGGAAACCTGCCTGAAGTGAACAGGGACACTACGTACCACCTCCCAGGGTACTGGTACGCTCCCATCAACCACCCACTTACATTTCACACAACGTACACCCCGGACACAACACCCCCTACCTCCCTCCTAGCTACCTATCACCTACCCAGAACCGCTTATGTACCCCGCATCTCCACCAAAGTGTCACGGTCGCTAAGCCGGACGGCCCTACCACCCTTACCCACGCCTATCACACACTAGGTCAGACAACACAGCACACTAATACAGTTTTACAATCACGCACGCTTCTTTATTTCACACACACTCTATGGCGCCACCACTCGCGCACATCCACCACTGCACACAAGTATCCCAATTCCCGCTGACTCACCCTACTCTACTATAATGACCTGGAAGACCCTAACCTAACCTGAAACACCAGTTGCGGTATATCACTGTGACCTGGGGACACAGCGATAGCCCGCACACGTGGTGACTAACTACTAGGGACAAGGATTTACCAAAGGGACTCTAAACTCTTAACTACTGCTACCACCCACACCTCTCCCCAGGACTCACCCTTCTCTTTTAACCCGGGACCACTACCAAACTGGTCGCTGCGTCCCTAAGGGAGGCAACGACAAGTACCCTACACTGTGCCGGCCACTACGTCCTAAAAGGAGGCAGTAGCTAACACCCCTAACCCTACTGCCTAACGCTACACCCCTTCTACCACAAACATGGAACAACCCATCCCGGCCCGGAAAGCTCCAGTCCTCGGCGCTGTACGTGGCCCCTCACAGGCTGACACCTCCCGGAAGACTCTGCACCCCGGCGCTGACCATGGCTCCTCCGCGGGCCGACACCCTCCCCGAAGACTCTGCACCCTGGCGCTGACCGTGGCTTCCCGCAGTCTGACTCCTCCCTGCGATGGGCACGACACCCAACGCACACACACCAGACGCCCTCTCGACGGGTCCGGGGCTCGTAGGACGCCTCCTCCTCTGAAGGCCCCGCCGGACACCAAGGGTGGAAAAAGGCCTGGTGCAGCGCCCTCTCACAGGACGCCTAAACCGGGACGAGGAACCAGTGCCGGAGAACTCCCGGAAGAGTACCGGTAGCCGGAGGAGAGCTGCCCCACAGAAGGCAGACGGCCTGGGTGGTCTCCCTCTCCCGGGAAAACAACAGGTACTGGAAAGCGCCGCTCACCTGCCGGCACGCGGCAGTAGACTGCGGTGGTCTGGCCCCAGCCTCAGGACGGAACAGGATACCTGCTGACACAACTGGACAATACAGATGATCAACCACACCAGTTCTGCAACTGGCTGACAGTGGCTGCCAACAAGGACGACACCGACTCAGCACAGGCCAAGGGCACCCAAACCCGACGAGGACCTGGCACTAACTATGACTCGAAGTCACTCTTCAAAAACTAACGGCGCTGCCGCCGCACCTACAAGGAGTACGTCCACTCCGACGAACACCAGGGACCGAAGTGAAGCTACCCCAACGCATTCCGCCCTGGTCGGAATCAAGCGAACTCTACTCACCACACAAAAACAACGATTGGTCAGAGCAGTGTATCCCTCCGCAGAGCTGACACGCCTGACCAACGGACTAGTTATTGCTCGTGCAACAACACGACAATTTACCACAACAACTCACAGACTTGACAACACAACAACAACCGATATCCTGCCCCGCCTTCTCTGGTGTAGAACCAAAGTAACAAAAGGGTAACAATTGGGAACGAAACCAACCTCCCGCTTCCATTCCATTCCTTCAATAAGTGAAGACTGGAATGAAAGAATATTGTATGTCCTATTTCCCCAGCCTCCTACCTAGCCTAATCTTTCTACCTAACCCTGAGGAACTTAACCTAACTCTAGCTAACTAAACCCCAACCTCACATACGCGCGAGCGCACACACACACACACGCACACGCACACACGCGCACACATACACACGCGCTCGCAC
This sequence comes from Conus canariensis, assembly GCA_033310375.1. Taxonomy (NCBI): domain Eukaryota; kingdom Metazoa; phylum Mollusca; class Gastropoda; order Neogastropoda; family Conidae; genus Conus; species Conus canariensis. Next base: position 45,433,752 of record CM065727.1, read on the forward strand.
GCTCTCTATCTTGAACCACCACTACTCTTAAACACATAGACGTACTGATTTAGTACCGCCGATCGGTGACAGTCGTCACAGCACTGATGGGATCTTTTGTCGTCACAGCGCTGATGGGGTCTTTTGTCGTCACAGCACTGATGTGGTCTTTCGTCGAGGAGTTTGAGAGTCCCCGATGTTTTCCCGCTGGTCTCGTTGTCCAGTTTGCTGGTAACACTGTCATCGGTAAGCCGTACATCTGTCTGGGGAAGTGGCGTCATGAGAGAGTTTGTTGAGGTCCGTCACACTGTCGATTCTATGCATCTAAATTCAAGTCTTCAATGAAAATTTTGCCCACCGTAGTCCACGCTTGCAATGTTCCAGGATGACCTGCAGCCTGGCGGAATGAAATGTACCTAGTCTTGGTAAGGTCTTCCACGATCACTACTACTTTGGGCGTTGCGTTCTTGAGTTTTCTTCTACTCTGTATTATTTCATGTTTATGTTTTCTTGAAATAAATCTGACGATTACTGGTCTCGTTTGTCCCCCTTTTCTCTCTCCGATCCTGTGAACTGCATCTGTATGTTCTTGTTTGATGTGTGTTCGTTTCAGCCTATCGTTCATGATTTTCAGTACCTGCTTCTCTGTCTCTTCTGTTGT
>CM065727.1:45444391-45446891 GCA_033310375.1 Conus canariensis
GACAGCAGGATCGGTTCATTGTTATCGCTTGTCTGAGAGACCGTTCAGCCAGTGCCACAGTACTCCGAGACCAGCTACGACAAGCCAGCAACGTCAACGTCAGTACCCAGACAGTTCGGAACCGGCTCCACGACGCCAACTTGAGGTCAAGGTCCCCAGCAGTGAGATCAATACTGACCCCAGCGCATCGAGCTCATCGTCGGGCCTGGGCAGCATGTCATAGAAGGTGGACAAGAGCTGAATGGGCAACAGTACTCTTCACAGACGAGTCAAGGTTCACCCTCAGGTTCAACGACGGGCGGGTTCGCGTCTGGCGACGTCCTGGAGAACGCTACGTTGACGCTGCCGTCAGGGAGCATGACCGCTATGGAGGTGGGTCCGTGATGGTGTGGGGTGGGTTCAGCCTACGTCACAGGACCCCCCTACACCGTGTTGAAGGCCGCCTGACCGGTGCCACCTACCGCGACACCATCATCCGCCCCCTTGTGATGCCCGCCCTGAGGGCAGTTGGCCAGGGCGCCCAGTTCCAGGACGACAACGCGCCGTGCCACCGCGCCGCCATCGTGAATCAGTTCCTACAAGGGCAGCAGGTGACAAGAATGGACTGGCCTGCCAGGTCACCAGATTTGAACCCCATAGAGCATCTGTGGGACGTGCTGGGGAGGCGAGTGCGGGCCCACAACCCTCCAGCAGACACCGTGGACCAGCTGTTTCAGTTGCTGGAGCAGGAGTGGCAGGCGATCCCCCAGGACACTCTCCGCCGCCTGGTGCACTCCATGAGACGTCGATGTGACGCTTGTTTGAACGCGAACGGTGGTCATACCCGTTATTAACATCATGACATCTACCATAGACTCTTGTTACTTTTCATTTTGGGGGTATGCCTCTTTAATCAAGTGTAAAACAAAGATAATTTTTTGTCACGGTGTTTGAATAAATTTGAATGGATTGAGGAATAATAAAAATAAAATATTCAATCATTAAATTATGTTCAGCTTTGTTTTCTTTCGAATGACAGCAGTTTTCCAAAGTGGTACTTCAATTGTTTTGAGTAGTGTATGTCTATGTATGTATTTATGCACGTATGTATTCACGTATGTATGCATGTATCTATGCATGCATGTATGTATGAATGTATGCATGTATGTATATATGTATGTACGTATGTGTGTGTGTGCATGCATACATACCTGCATATGTGCATGTATGTATGTATGTATGTATGTATGTATGTATGTATGTATGTATGTACGTATGTATGTATGTATGTATGTATTAACCGTCTTCTACTGTTGTACAAACTTTACATCATGATGTTTGCTATTGAAAACATAAAACAAAAAATCCTATATGGGGAAAAAGAAGTTTGACTTTAACATATTTTAACTGATACGTACGTGTTATCATCACCGACCTGTTCATTCTGTAACTGCAGAAAGTGATTAGGCCACTCAATCCAGTTTAGCAGTCATCAGGTAAGGAAAAGTGATGTTGACTGAACAGACGATTTCACTTCGTCTTCTATGCAGCTTAACCCTTAAGGTGTCAAAGTAGCGAGAAGTCACAGTAAGGCTCCGCTTCCACGTTTGACATCTGCACCAATTTAATAACCACAGTAGGGATTACAGGATGTTAAACGAAAACAAAAAGTCCGCTACGGACCAAAATTACATCCATTTTCTGTCATTTTATAGAAAGTAGCAGGAGTATTGCTTCCAAAGCCACGAGGTTACAGTGATTCAAAGACAGCCACCAGTGAAAACTGCTGGCAATGGAAAAATACTGAACCTGATTGTGAAAGGAGAAGTCAGTGTGAATCTTCTTGGAATTTTCTATAGATCAGAGCGAGTTTCTATTCATAGTGTACTGAGGAGGAAAAGAGCAGTGCATTATTATAGTCTACAGGTGTAAGAAAGATTGTCGACAGTAAGAGTAAGGAATACATGGAAAGCAAGTACCACCAACTGTTAAAGTACGTAGACTCCAAAAATGAGCTGAAGAATCTTTTCAAGAAAAATTGGAGGTTGGTTGCGCTGAACATCAAAAAGGGGGAAAGTAAAAAGGAAAAAAATGGGGGTAGGGGTTGAGGTGGGGGAGGAAGGAGGAGGGGAAAGGTCGAACGTCCCATACAGGGAAAGCGGTGTGTAGTTAGAGGAGACTTACCTTTCCAGTCATCTAAACTCTCAAAAGATAATACTGATATCGCTGGCATTGCATTGCTCGGTCGAATTATCGTCCATGACACTCTTTCCCCCACTGTGTTCTTATTTCTTATTTCTTTACCTGCCTCTCTGGCCGCTCTAATATGCTGCTACCTCCCCCCTCCCCCCTCTGCCCAATCCCGTCCCCAAACTCTGTCCATGATCGGCTGAACGGCTTAAAATACCCCCCCCCCCTCCCCCTTCGCTTTGTGGTCTTATCGTACCCGACGTGAATGTGTATGTATTGATCGACTGGTCCGCACGCTCCGACACCTCTTTGATCAAAGAACACTGAATTA
>CM065727.1:45454391-45459391 GCA_033310375.1 Conus canariensis
TCGTGGAATCCCGCAAACTTGCAAGCACCCTTCAAGGAACGTAGATAACCTTGAGAGGTACGAAGAAGAAGGAAGAGGATGAGGTGGGGGGAGGGGAAGGAAGGGAAACAGACGTGCGATCCACAAATGAGCAAAAACAAATACAAAGAAAAAGAACAAAAAAACTTGTTCAGATAGCTCCTAAGCAGGACAGAGACGGCTGGTCAGACAGACTGGGCTTTCGTGGCGTCCATTTCCAACGCTGTGCGGTCTCCTTTGGACAACGAGTACATGGACCGGGCAATTTGGCAGACTATGCGGATACTTCAATTATATCAACTGGGCAGATTGGCAGACGTGGCGGATACTTAATTACAACGACTGGGTTGATTGGCAGACTTGGCGGATATTTAATTATATCGACTGGGCAGATTGGCAGACTTGGCGGATACTTAATTATAACGACTGGGTTGACTGGCAGACTTGGCGAACATTTAATTATATCGACTGGGTAGACTGGCAGACTTGGCGGATATTTGATTATATCGACTGGGCAATTTGAAAGACTTCGCGGATACTTCAATTACATCGACTGGGCAGATTGGCAGACTTGGTAGATATTTGAATATATCGACTGGGCGGATTGGCAGACTTGGCGGATACCTCAATTATATCAACTGGGCAGATTGGCAGACTTGGCGGATATTTGATTATATCGACTGGGCGGATTGGCAGACTTGGCGGATACCTCAAGTATATCGACTGGGCAGATTGGCAGACTTGGCGGATGTTTAATTAAATCGACTGGGCAGATTGGCAGACTTGGCGGATACCTCAATCATATCGACTGGGCAGATTGGCAGACTTGGCGGATATCTCAATTATATCGACTGGGCAGATTGGCAGACTTGGAGGATACTTTTCCTCCGCTCAATGGAAGTGAAGTCAGCGTCGAGTCTTGGTCCAACCTATCCCTGTTTTGACGTCTAGGTCGACGTGCCGTGGGGGGTCTGGTGGGCCCTAGACCTTCAGAGGAAATCTCTCACAACGCTTACTCCCTCCCCCCCCCCCCCCCCCCCCCCCGCCCCTTCCGCTCCCTCCATTTTGAAAAAGACACGACGTACATAAAAAAAACAGTGTAAAAAGGGGTCCAGTATGGCAGAATGCACGCGCCCAGAATAGCCAATATCAAGGAAATCAAGGCACCACAGAGAATATTCAAGTCCGATATCCATGAGAAGGCACACACACACACACACACACACACACACACACACACACACACACACACACACAGTCTGCACTACAGCGTTGGTGCGTGACCGATTCCCCCGACTGTCAGGCACACTGAGCACGCAGCAGCAACTCAATCCAGCTAGCACGGCGCAACAGCCCAACAAAGCAACACAGACATTGACGTTGGAGCGCAGGGTCATGGCGCCCCAGCTGGCGCCCCCCACCCCCACCCCGCACCCCCCTCCACCCGAAAATGGCAGCCAGAGGCAACAAAAGGCGGCGGCAGAATGTAAACAACAGTCCTCAACGGCCTCTACCATGGTTATGTCACAACAGATCAACTTTGTGGGATCAAAGAGGTAAAAGGAGTGTGTGTGTGTGTGTGTGTGTGTGTGCGTGTGTGGTGGGACGGGGGGGGGGGGGGGGGGCGGGAGGAGAGAAGAAGACGCAAAAGAGGGGGAGGGAGGGGGAGGGAGGAGCGGGGGGAAGGTGAGAGGAACACAAGAACTCAGAGCCGGAAGGAATGAACGTGGTGGGAACCACATTGCCTCTAATTGAAGCAAAAAAAAAAAAAAAAAAAGGGGGGGGGGGGGGTGAAGAAAGAAGAAAAAGGAGACGGGGGTAGAGGGAGATCCTGACGGGGGGGGGGGGGGGGGTGGGGGGGGGGGGCATTGGGTGGAAGAGAGAGAAAAAGAAAAGACTGAGAAGGAGGAGGAAAGAGAGGGAGGGGGAGGGTGGGGTAGGCAAGCAGGAGAAAGAGGTGAGAGAAAAGGGGAAGGAGCAGGAGAGGGAAGAAGTGCGGCGGATGAAGGGGAAGAAGGAGACGAAAGGGGAGGGGGGTAAGGGAGGGGAAGGGAAGGGCGGGACAGGAAGAGGGGTGGAGAGAACCAAAAAATAAAAGGAATGAGAATTACATGAACAACAAGATCAAGGATAGGTAAACCGAAAACATAGCAAAAGAAAAAAAAGGGGGGGAAAACACCAAAAATCTCAATGAAGTGTTTGAGCGTCATGTTCACACGCACGCACGCACGCACGCACGCACGCACGCACGCACGCACACGCACACACACACACACACACACACACGCGCGCGCGCGCGCGCGCGCGCGCGCGCGCCTAAGGCGGGCTCCTCTTCCTCCTCCTCGTCGTCCTCGTCCTCGTCATCGTCGTCGTCGTCCTCCTCCTCCACAACAGGTCCAGGCCAATCCAGATGGAGGACCCCCTCAAGACGCTCCTGGTGCCAAGCCCTGCAAAGCACCACCATCACGGCACCGTCAGCATCCGGCCTTTGGGTGACCTGGCACCACTCGCACAGGGTACACACGCACGCATTAAGTACAGGCATGGGACATCTGAGACCACCACAAAGGTACACAAGCACGCATTAAGTACAGGCATGGGACATCTGAGACCACCACAAAGGTACACAAGCACGCATTAAGTACAGGCATGGGACATCTGAGACCACCACAAAGGTACACAAGCACGCATTAAGTACAGGCATGGGACATCTGAGACCACCACAAAGGTACACAAGCACGCATTAAGTACAAGCATGGGGCATCTGAGACCACCACAAAGGTACACAAGCACGCATTAAGTACAAGCATGGGGCATCTGAGACCACCACAAAGGTACACAAGCACGCATTAAGTACAAGTATGGGACATCTGAGACCACCACAAAGGTACACAAGCACGCATTAAGTACAAGCATGGGACATCTGAGACCGCCGCTAAGGCTTCGTACTCAAAAAAGGGCGAAAAATTTCCAAACCTTTTAAGACCCAGTTTGACTGAATTTCCAAACTATTCAAAAAAGGGCGAAAAACTTCCAAACCTTTTAAGACCCAGTTTGACTGAATTTCCAAACTACTCAAAAAGGGCCTAAAACTCCAAACCTTTTAAGACTAGTTTGACTGAATTTCCAAACTACTCAAAAAAGGGCGAAAAACTTCCAAACCCTTTAAGACCCAGTTTGACTGAATTTCCAAACTACTCAAAAAAGGGTCTAAAACTCCAAACCTTTTAAGACCAAGTTTGACTGAATTTCCAAACTACTCAAAAAAGGGCCTAAAACTCCAAACCTTTTAAGACCAATTTTGACTGAATTTCCAAACTACTCAAAAAAGGGCCTAAAACTCCAAACCTTTTAAGTCCAAGTTTGACTGAATTTCCAAACTACTCAAAAAAGGGCCTAAAACTCCAAACCTTTTAAGACCAAGTTTGACTGAATTTCCAAACTACTCAAAAAAAGGGCCTAAAACTCCAAACCTTTTAAGTCCAAGTTTGACTGAATTTCCAGGCTACTCAAAAAAGGGCGTAAACCTAACAAACTTTTTCAGACCAAGTTTGACTGAATTTCCAAAATCCTCAAAGGGCGTAGATATCTAGAACTTCCAAACTTTTACGACCCTGTTTGACAGAATTTTCAAAATCCTCGAAAAAAAAAAAAAAAAAAAAAAAAAGGGCTGACAATTTCTAACTTTTACACACTAATTTTAGAAAGAGAGGGTGTTAGTTACCGCCAATGACATTGACAAACAAAGCACATGACAAGACACGATGCATTTCAACCACTTGGGTCTTCTTCAGGCGAAAAAATAAATCACATTTAACATTTAAGACAGTACAAACAAAGAACGAAAATGACTCACCTGTTGTTAGTCCATGTGGTGACCCACCACATGGACTAACAACAGATGAGTCATTTTCGTTCTTTGTTTGTACTGTCTTAAATGTTAAATGTGATTTATTTTTTCGCTTGAAGAAGACCCAAGTGGTTGAAATGCATCGTGTCTTGTCATGTGCTTTGTTTGTCAATGTCATTGGCGGTAACTAACACCCTCTCTTTCTAAATTTTGCTTCGTTCTCCGCCGTCAGTCACTCCATTTTGAAATTTTACACACTAGTTTGACTGAATTCCCAAACTACTCAAAAAAGGGCGTAAAACTTACAAACTTTTAAGACCCGGTTCGACTGAGTTTCCAAAATCTCAAAAACGGGCACGCAATTTCTGCCTTTCAAAGACCCAGTATGACTGAGTTTCAAAACTACTTTTAAAAAACAAAGTGCGCAAAACTTACAAATGCTTAAGACCCAGTTTGACTGAATTTCCAAAACTACTTTCTCTAAAGGCGCAAAAATTGTAAACTTTTAAAATCCAGTTTGACCGAATTTCGAAACTACTCAAAAAGGGCGTAAAGCTTACAAACCTTTTAAGACCCAGTTTGACTGAATTTCCAAACTACTCGAAAGAGGGCTACAGTTTACAAACTTAACGTCCCCACCTCTCTGTCTGTCTGTCTGTCTGTCTGTCTGTCTCTCTCTCTCTCTCTGTCTCTATCTGTCTGTCTCTGTCTGTCTGTCTGTCTGTCTGTCTGTCTGTCTGTCTGTCTCTCTCCTCTCTCTCTCTCTCTCTCTCTCTCTCTCTCTCTCATTACTCAACTGTAGGCGACAAGTAGTCTTTAAAAATTCCGTTACTTCCTTTCTTATGCCAGTAAATTATGGCGTTCCCCAAGGGTCAGTCCTGGGGCCTATCTTATTCTCAGTTTATATAAATGATCTTCCTTTACATATATCTTCTCCCTGTGAGCTTTTTGCTGATGACACTACTTTCCATAATAAAGACAAAGATGCTGACTCAGTATGTATCAAATTACAGAATGATCTCAATAAACTTGCAAAGTGGACTAATCTGAATCATATGGCCCTCCATCCTCAAAAGTCTAAATTTATGATGACTACAACCAGACATAAACGTCAAAATATGAAAGCTGATTT
>CM065727.1:45469391-45476891 GCA_033310375.1 Conus canariensis
TCCTTCCGCGCTCCCCGTCCCCCTTCCACCCCCACCCCCCTCCCCCTGCACCGGGGAGCATCCAGCAGCTGTCTCACCTCATGGGGTTGGGTTCGTTGTTCTTGTCTCGCTGGTGGCGGATCATCCGGTAGCGCGCGATGTTCATCGGGTACCGGACAATCTTCAGGCCGGATGTCCGCACCCTGAACCGTCACAACGACCACACCGGTCAGTCTCACATAGCAACTGACCACTGCACTACACTCTACACTCTACGTGGACAAGCCGTGGTTTGTTTTTTTCCCGTGGCAACCCAGGACTGGCACGTCAATCCACGACTCATATGGCAATCTACGACTCACACGGCAGTACACCACTCACATGGCAAGTCTACGATTCACATGGCAATCCACGACTCATATAGCAATCTACGACTCACATGGCAAGCCACGACTCACATTGGCAATCCACGACTCACATGGGAAGCCACGACTGTCAAAGCAGGTCTGGACCTATATGATCTACATGTTAATCCACGGGTCTCGTGGCAATTCATGAGCAGTGTGGAAACGTACGATCTACAGATCAGCTACTCTTTGTATGTAGGATTTGCATAACAGTTGATGACGAATTGCCGGGCAATTCATAATTCTCCAGGCGAAAATTGATCGTTTACGTGGCAATCAATGATTTCGATAGCAATGATTACTTTTTCTTTCTTTTTTTTTTTGTATGTCATTGTATGGATTACGTTGTATTGTGGTGCGCTGTATTGTATTGTCGTTGACGGCACTGTATTGTATTGCAATGTTGTGTACTACGTGTGTGTTTGTGTGTGTGTGGGGTGTGTGTGTGTGTGTGTGTGTGTGTGTGTGTGTGTGTGTGTGTGTGTGTGTGTGGGGTGTGCATGTGTATGTGTGTGTGTGTCTCGTTTGTAGTTGTTGTGTGTGTGCTTTGTTGCTGTTGTTGTGTGTGTGTGTGGAGGGGATGGGGGAGTAGGCAAGTGGGGTGGGGGTGGGGGTGGTCGTGCACACGCGTGTGTTTCTTTATGAAATAAAAGAGCAAACTGACAAGGCGATAGAATGACGAACTAACGTACTAATACTATCCCCCCCCCCCCCCCCCCCCCCCCCCTTTTCACACAAACACACTTTCTCCACTTTTTTTTCATGTAAATATAGTCCAGTTTACGGAATTGTAGGGCCGAACATGGTTTCCTCCACTATTTATTTATTTAGCTGACTAAACCAGCTAGCAAGCTACGTAACTGCATAAACAAACAAACAAACAACTCACCTGGCGCTGATGTCATCATCCTCGCCGCCCCAGCCGAAGTACATGTTGGGGTAACCGTTCAGCATGTAGAGGTGTTCCCGTGTAAAAGCCGTCACCCCACCCATGATCCCTTGGTAGGGAAGTCTGTGCGCGCGCACGCGCGCGCGCGCACACACACACACACACACACACACACACACACACGCACACGCACACGCACACACGCACACACACACACAACATACACACAGACACACATATTCAGAGAGAGAGTGAGACCAGACAAACAGACAGACAAGCAGACAGACAGACAGACAGACATAGAAGCAATTATGTAGATAAGTCAGTAATGTACAATCTAATTAAAAAAATTAAAAAAATAAAAAAAGACTTTAACTTTGACATACGCACGCGAACGACAATGAGCACTCGCATACGTTTGCTTTTGATGAATATGCGCTCATGCCGCGCATGCGTACACACACACACACACACACACACACACACACACACACACACACACACACACACACACACACACGCACACACACACACACACACACACACACACACACAGATAGACAGATAGATATGTTCTGCTTGCTTTTCTACTCTTCTTTGGCCGCTTCGGGGTGCCACTGTGTTCCGTAACTCTTGGTAACGAGAACACCGCAGAATTATAGGTGGTGTGTTCCCTTTTAATGCGGAGGGCGCATCGCCAACACAATCAGCCATGTCCCACTGATGAGGCTGAATTAGCGGACGAAAGTGCCCTGGACAGGCAATACAAAATTAATGATTCTATATTTCATTGCCCTCTTTTTCACATGTTTTCTTTTACATACTTCACTACTTCTTTTGTTACTTTTTTTTTCTTTTTCATGTTTTTTGACAGGTCTTCGTCTTCATTACGGAGAAATTGTCAGCGTGCACTAGTTTATTACCACCATTATTTATTTGTTTTACACACACACACACACGCACGCACGCACGCACGCACGCACGCACGACACACACACACACACACACACACACACACACACACACACACACACACACACACACACCGCACACACACATTGTACACCACGACCCAATCCCACCCCTCTCCTGCACACGTCCACCCACCTGTAATTAAACTTATCGACGGCGGCGGACATGTGTCGGGGCTTGTCAGGGCAGGTGTAGAGATTCTTGTCGTTCTCGGGCACGAGGTCGACGTCGTGGAAGATGAAGCACTGGACGTCCCACAGGCCCCCCGCCTCCACAGCCCCAATGTTCAGCAACATGCCGCGGTTGAACGTGGTCGGCTGCGCCTGGGGCATCACAAGCAATACATACGGTTCCAGACTGAGTGGTGGCTTGGCCACTGGGTGGTGGGGGTTGATTGCGAACAGTACAGAAACTCTTGAACATGACATGCAATTGTCGCCAGACTTGTACAAAACCATACAGGACATCTTGAAAATAACTCAGAGTGGATGATGTTCCATTTGCTAGGAATCATCTTTGAGGAATCACACACGCAGTAGACGTTAGATTTTTTTGAAAAAAAGAATTACATAGACAATTTTGAAAAGCAGTCGCAATGGGTGTTGGATTTTGTTTAAAATCATGCAGGACATTTTAAGCATTCTCTCGCAATGAATATTCAATTTGTTTAAAAAAAAATAAAAAAAATAAAATAAAAAAGCCACGCAGGACATTTTGAACATTTTCTCACAATAGATGTTAGATTTGTTTGGGGAAAAAAAACATACAGGACATTTTAAACATCCTCTGGAAATAGATGTTAGATTTGTTTAAAATCATGTAGAACATTATGAACATTCTCCGGCAATGGATGTTAGATTTGCAGAAAATCAGACTGGACACACTGAAATGTACATGCTGAGAATTTGTGAAGAATCATAAGGACAAACTGAACGCCACATGCAATGGCCGATCGATTGATGGAGAATCATACCGGACATCTCGGACATCGCACGCAGTGGATGTTCCACTGGTGGAGATTCATAGAAGACGTCTTCAAAATTATGTTCCATCGGTGGAGATTCATAAAGACGTCTTCAAAATTATGTTCCACTGGTGGGTTAAAGATAATTTTTCATACAAAAAGACGTCTTCAAAATAGTTATGTTTACCCATTGGTGGAGATTCATACAAGACGTCTTCAAAATTATGTTCCACTGGTGGAGATTCATACAAGACGTCTTCAAAATTATGTTCCATTGGTGGAGATTCATACAAGACGTCTTCAAAATTACGTTCCATTGGTGGAGATTCATACAAGACGTCTTCAAAATTAAACGCAAGTGTTGAAAATCAAACGCAATGATGCTAAATTTGTGTGAAATCACATTTAAAAAAAAACAAAAAACTACATGCAATGTATGTCCGATTTGTAGGGAATCATACCGGACATTTTGAAAGTGTTAGAAGAATGACAATGCCGCCAAACGAAAGAAACAACCAAATTACAAACACGACGCGTTTCGATCTCTTTGGTCTTCTTTACGCAAGACAAGCAACATTGAAGACAATGGAAACGAAGAACTAACAATCAATTATCTCCTCAAATGGGCACAACATGGATGTGGAATGGAAACCGTCCCCCCCCCCCCCCCCCCCTCCCTTTCCACGCCCATTCTGCGTCCAGTTTGAGGGAAGAAGTGGTTGTTCGTCCTTCGTTTTCATTGTCTTCAATGTTGTTTGTCTTGCCTGAAGGAGACCAAAGAGGTCGAAACGCGTCGTGTCTGTATTGTCATTTGTTTGTTTCTTTCGTTCGGCGGCATAGTCATTTTTCTTTCAAGTTTGTTTCAATTTCCCCGTGCGGTCACCTCGCTTTGAAACGACCTGTTTCTCACAGACCAGAGTCCACGACCTAAGGAAATATTTGCAAGATCCGCGACCTTAGGAGCCTGTTTCTCACAGACAAGAGTTCACGACCTAAGGAAATATTTACAAGATCCGCGACCTTAAGAGCCTGTTTCTCACAGACCAAAGTCCACGACCTAAGGAAATATTTGCAAGATCCGCGACCTAGGAGCCTGTTTCTCACAGACCAGAGTTCACGACCTCATGAGCTCACTTCATTTGAGGGAGAAAAAAAAAAGGGGGGGGGGGGGTGAAGGGAAGGGGGGAAGGATACTCATGAGATCCGCGACGTTAAGGGCATGTTCCTCAATGACCAGAATCCACGATCTTGAGAGCTCACTCAGAGTCGAGGGGAGGGGGGAGAGGTGTGCATAAACGAGTTCTGCGACCTTGAGGGTGTGGTTTTCACAGATTCGGGTCCCTCCTCGGATTCCACCAGCTTAAGGACATGTGTGACTCGTCCATTCGGTTCCAGGGAAGCACTCACCAGTTCCACGACGAGGATGAAGTAGTCCAGCTGCTGACGGATCAGTATGGGGTGCAGGTTGTGCAGCAACACCCGCAGGTGTTCCTCCCGGTCCCGGTAGGGGATGACCACGGCCACGCGGTGACGGGCTTCGCACTGGGTGGGACGGTAGTGGCCCCCGGGTTCCAGGCCCGGGTTCAGGCGGACGATGTCTGTCCAGTTGGGGGCCTGGGTGTACGTCTTCAGCTGGCCAACTGATGGGTTGAGGTAGGGGGTAAATATACAGAGAGAAAGACAGACAGACAAAAATATAGCAAAAGAAAGAAAGAAATATTCAGAGAGAAAGAAGGACAGACAAAAAGAAAGAAAAAGAAAGAAAGAAAAGAAAGGGCATTCAGACAGACAGAGAGACAGACAGACAGACAGAAAGAAAGAAAGAAAGAAAGAAAGAAAAGAAGAAGGAACTGTAAACCAGTCAAACAAAATGACGAAAGTCTGTCCAGTCGCCCCAACATACCAGAAGACTTATCATCATGTAAGCAAGTAGATAGTTCTAGTCACCCACAGGCAATAAACGACTTGGTTTCACGTAAAATCACGTTAATTGTCTTCATTCACGAGTGCACTTCACTGAAGACGCATTCCCTCTCGCAGGGAAACTAAAGCAAGCAAGCAGACAAACAAAAGCCCCACAAACATATTTATTCCCTTCCCTCGTGCTACAGTGCCGGTCTTGGAACATTGCCTGTCTTGGAAAACAACGGTATATATTTCCTTCTCTTTCACACATCGCACAGCCTTGAGACCATCCACCTCCTGTGGGAAACAACATATCGCATTCTGTCTTCTACAGGGGACTTCGTTTTGTCTAGATCTTTGTCTGCCCCCTCTCTGCCATACCCTGTGACTCCCTCGGGCATACGTGTTGTTAGCTGCTCACACAACCCGCGCTAACACACGTGCCACTTTTTACAGACAGTAAACACTGTCCTTTATATAGTGAAAGTGTTCTCTCTCTCTCTCTCTCTCTCTCTCTCTCTCTCTCTCTCTCTCTCACTCTCTCTCTCTCTCTTCCTTTTCTTTTTTTCTTTCTTCTTTTATTTTTGCTTTGTTTTGTTTTGTATTGTTTCGTTTTGAGTAGTATATCCATCTGACAATGGATCTTTTAACAGCGATCTACCCCAAAAAATGGAATGTACGACACACATAACGTTGGCATGTAAGCAAATAAGCCTTCAAGATGTCCTCATTCTCAACTTTTCTGTGCAAATTTTGGCAAAAGGTGTTTTAATCAACTGAATTAAACACTATCGCATAAGACATACGTAATAACAGTAAAACCAGCCCCCCCCCCCCCCCCCCCCCCCCCCCCCCCCCCCCCCCCCGAATAAAAACCAGTGTAACATGACAAAAGGGGCAATAAATAAATCAATGAATAAATAAATAATTAAATAAGTAAACAAATTTCAGAAAAACAAAATTTTGCACTGTGGCGAGCATCGCATTTAGCCGCCGATCTAACATCTACCGACTGAAAACAGACCACATGCTTACCTGGGCAAAGAAATTACCCGCCAAACTGCTTTGTAAAGCTTAAACCTCTCTCTCTCTCTCAGTCTGTCTGATGTATTATTAACACACACACACACACACACACACACACACACACACACACACACACACACCACGCACGCACGCACGCACGCACGCATGCACGCACACACGTGCGCGCACACACACACACACACACACACACACACACTCGTTTCCACACAAGTTATTCATCACGTCCAAGCTTCCCTATGCAGTGGCGGGCGATATTCCCGCTGCCTTACCCAGGTTTGGAGGGACGAGCGGACAGAGCGTGGAGGAGTTACGCTCCCGACTCCAGGGCACCGTGACGTTGGCGCGAGGCCTCACCACCTTGCCCCACGCCTGCACGGCTCCGCCCCCCACGTGAGGCCTCTCCACGCTGCTGACGTTCTGTGCGGCACTGCCGTTGACGCCACGGCTGCTGGTCCTCAGGACGTCTTGCACGTGCGTCGCGACAGTCCCATCGGCGTGCGAGGCGTTGCTTGAGACGACTACGCCCTGCGTTTGCGTCACCAAGGACCGACTGGTGTGCGGGTCCTTTACCCTGAGGACGTCGAAGGTTTGCCTCACAGCAGACGTGGTGCTGATCGGTGACGTGGTGCTGCCGTCATTTCTGACCAAGGCGCCGGGAGGGATGTCCACAAGACGCCCCAGCTCTTGTTGAAGTAGCTGCGGAAGATCAGGATGTTGACGACCCCTACAAAGAGCAGCACATTGAACAGGCGAAATTTATTGCACCCCGTTACCATCGTTTACCGTCCACAGTGAGCTCGTTCGCCGTCTTCTTGTTGTCGGGGAGTGAGAAGGAGGGAGGGGCGGAGGGTGTTTGTGGGAGGCTGGCTAAGAGACGCCGATTTGAAGACAGGAAACAGCTGAGTAATTGTAGATGCTGACCTTTTCCTGATTTCGTTCGATTCTGATACTCATCCCCGATTGACTGGCGTCTGAGTTGACAAGAAAAGCTCGGTCTCTGCACACACAAATATAGTATGTCTCTTCTTACGTTGTTGGGGCACAGTTTGTTTCGAGATTAGCACCCTGATGACTACGAGGAAAACGACAAAGACGTGTTTTCATCACACGTTTTGTACTGTACTGTATCGCTCCCACCCCCACTTTGTTGGCCGGGTCCCGTACCCAGGTCTGCTTTGCAAAATGCTTTTGAAGAAGACCGAAAGAAAATTATGTACGCCTCAGACTCGAAAATATTTGGGTTTAGCCGAACAGAATCACTCTTCCATTACCAGGCGAACCCCTTTGCTTGGCTCAGCGTTGGGGTCTGTCAAATATGTTGCGTGTAGCAAGTTTGT
>CM065727.1:45481891-45484391 GCA_033310375.1 Conus canariensis
AAGGTGGACTGAAGGT
The DNA here is from genome assembly GCA_033310375.1 of Conus canariensis. Lineage (NCBI taxonomy): Eukaryota > Metazoa > Mollusca > Gastropoda > Neogastropoda > Conidae > Conus > Conus canariensis. Next base: position 45,481,908 of record CM065727.1, read on the forward strand.
GGACTGAAGGTGGATTGAAGATGGCCTGAAGGTGGACTGAAGGTGAACTGAATGTGGATTGAAGGTGGATTGAAGGTGGACTGAAGGTGGACTGAATGTGGACTGAAGATGGACAGAATGTGATTGAAGATGGCCTGAAGGTGGACTGAAGGTGGAGTGAATGTGGATTGAAGGTGGATTGAAGGTGGACTGAAGGTGGACTGAATGTGGATTGAAGATGGACTGAAGGTGGACTGAAGGTGGACTGAATGTGGATTGAAGATGGCCTGAAGATGGACTGAAGGTGGACTGAATGTGGACTGAAGGTGGACTGAATGTGGATTGAAGGTGGACTGAAGGTGGACTGAAGGTGGACTGAATGTGGATTGAAGATGGCCTGAAGATGGACTGAAGGTGGACTGAATGTGGATTGAAGGTGGATTGAAGGTGGACTGAAGGTGGACTGAATGTGGATTGAAGATGGACTGAAGGTGGACTGAATGTGGATTGAAGGTGGACTGAAGGTGGACTGAAGGTGGACTGAATGTGGATTGAAGATGGACTGAAGGTGGACTGAAGGTGGACTGAATCTGGATTGAAGATGGCCTGAAGATGGACTGAAGGTGGACTGAATGTGGATTGAAGGTGGACTGAAGGTGGACTGAATGTGGATTGAAGGTGGACTGAAGGTGGACTGAAGGTGGACTGAATGTGGATTGAAGGTGGACAGAAGGTGGACTGAAGGTGGATTGAAGGTGGACTGAAGGTGGACTGAAGGTGGACTGAATGTGGACTGAAGGTGGACTGAAGGTGGACTGAAGGTGGATTGAAGATGGCCTGAAGGTGGACTGAAGGTGGACTGAATGTGGATTGAAGGTGGATTGAAGGTGGACTGAAGGTGGACTGAATGTGGACTGAAGATGGACAGAATGTGGATTGAAGATGGCCTGAAGGTGGACTGAAGGTGGAGTGAATGTGGATTGAAGGTGGATTGAAGGTGGACTGAAGGTGGACTGAAGTGGATTGAAGATGGACTGAAGGTGGACTGAAGGTGGACTGAATGTGGATTGAAGATGGCCTGAAGATGGACTGAAGGTGGACTGAATGTGGATTGAAGGTGGATTGAAGGTGGACTGAAGGTGGACTGAATGTGGATTGAAGGTGGACTGAAGGTGGACTGAAGGTGGACTGAATGTGGATTGAAGATGGCATGAAGATGGACTGAAGATGGACTGAAGGTGGACTGAAGGTGGATTGAAGATGGACTGAAGGTGGATTGAAGGTGGATTGAAGATGGACTGAATGTGGATTGAAGATGGCATGAAGGTGGACTGAAGATGGACTGAAGGTGGACTGAAGGTGGATGATGATGGACTGAAGGTGGACTGAAGGTGGATTGAAGATGGACTGAATGTGGATTGAAGATGGACTGAAGGTGGACTGAAGGTGGACTGAAGGTGGACTGAAGGTGGACTGAATGTGGATTGAAGATGGCATGAAGATGGACTGAAGATGCACTGAAGGTGGACTGAAGGTGGATTGAAGATGGACTGAAGGTGGACTGAAGGTGGATTGAAGATGGACTGAATGTGGATTGAAGATGGACTGAAGGTGGACTGAAGGTGGACTGAAGGAGGACTGAAGATGGATTGAAGATGGACTGAATGTGGATTGAAGATGGCATGAAGATTGACTGAAGATGGACTGAAGGTGGACAGAGGGTGGACTGAAGGTGGATTGAAGGTGGACTGAAGATGGACTGAAGATGGACAGAGGGTGGACTGAAGGTGGACTGAAGGTGGACTGAAGGTGGATTGAAGATGGACTGAAGGTGGACTGAAGGTGGATTGAAGATGGCATGAAGATGGACTGAAGATGGACTGAAGGTGGACTGAAGGTGGACTGAAGGTGGACTGAAGATGCACTGAAGGTGGACTGAAGGTGGACTGAAGATGGACTAAAGATGAACAGAAGGTGGATTGAAGGTGGATTGAAGGTGGACTGAAGGTGGACTGAAGGTGGACTGAAGATGGACTGAAGATGCACTGAAGGTGGGCTGAAGGTGGACTGAAGATGGACTAAAGATGAACAGAAGGTGGACTGAAGGTGGACTGAAGATGGACTAAAGATGAACAGAAGGTGGATTGAAGGTGGACTGAATGTGGATTGAAGGTGGACTGAAGATGGACTGAAGATGCACTGAAGGTGGACTGAAGGTGGACTGAATGTGGACTGAAGGTGGACTGAATGTGGATTGAAGGTGGACTGAAGATGGACTAAAGATGAACAGAAGGTGGATTGAAGGTGGACTGAAGATGGACTAAAGATGAACCGAAGATGGCATGAAGATGGACTGAAGGTGGACTGAATGTGGACTGAAGATGGACTGAAGATGCACTGAAGGTGGACTGAAGGTGGACTGAAGGTGGACTGAAGGTGGACTGAAGGTGGACTGAAGATGGACTAAAGATGAACAGAAGGTGGACTGAATGAGGATTTAAGATG
>CM065727.1:45489391-45496891 GCA_033310375.1 Conus canariensis
CCCCGTTTCTCATTGATCATTTCTATCTCTTCTCAACCAACACGATCATATTAATGCCAACACATTATTTCACCTGCTACAATGAACACCATCCCACAGTATTGTTTACTTTTTCAACAATACTATTTGCATGAATTTCCCAACCCTCCACCCCACACATACGTATGTGTGGGTGGAGAGATATGAGCTCTCCCTCTCTCTCTCTCCCCCTCCCCCATTGCCCTCCCCCCCCCCCAACAATACCTTATCACCCATTGATCATTTCCATTCCCTTCCAATCATTATTAGCATTACCAATACCCCCACATACAACTACCCACACATAACTACTATCATCACAATCACCACCAATTAAAGTCGTTTATTTATTCAATTATTCATTTATTTTTCTTCTTTTTTTCATTTCTATTTTGTTTATTTTTTAATTTTTATTCTTTTATTTTTTTTTTCATTATTATCTATTCTTTATTTTTTATTTTTATCTTTTTATTTTTATTTGTTATTTTTATTTTATTTTATTTTTCATTTTATTTCAGTGTATCTCTTTTATTATTATTATTATCATTGTTATTATCATTATCATTATTATTTATTTATTTATTGGTCTATTTTATTTTATCTTGATTCATCAATTTTTTTTTTCTTTTTTGTTGTTGGCCCCACTAAGCACTATCACCAATCCACCATAATCACTAACGTCACTAATATATTATACCATTCTACAAAACAAGCTACAAACCCCATTGTTTCACCCCCCCCCCCTCCCCCTTCACTATTTCCTCTTCCATGATCCCCTCCTGGGTGGTTTCCGTCCGGCGGCTATTTTGATCGTGCAACGAATATGAGAAGATAAGTGGTTTCTCGTTCTTCGTTTTCACTGTCCTATATGTTATTTGTTTTTGCCTGAAGAAGACCCAAGAGGTCGAAATGCATTGTGTCTTGTCCTGTACTTTGTTTGTCTATGTCCTTGGCGGTAACTAACCCCCTCTTTCTAAATTTTGCTACATTTTCCGCCCTCAGTCACTCCGTTTGAAAAAAAGAAAAAGAAAAGAAGCAAAGAAAGAAAAAAAAGAAAGAAAAAAGAGAAAGAAGTAGTTACGTAGACAATTTTTTTTCTTTTAATAGGAGAAGTAACCATACATGCTGAAGCATACGAATCCCATTTAGTTTAGCTATCTATGTTATTGCATAGCAATGAAACCATTTTCACAACAGTAACATGATACTCAGAAACTCAAGCATAGATATGACAGTGTTTGTGAAAAGCGGACACCATAAGAAAATGTATATATACCGAATGATAACGTTTTATGTTCAGACTTTTTTTTTTTAAACTGTCATAAAGGATATACTGTTATGCGCAATTCTTAGTTTACAGTAATATGCTGAAATCTTGCGTGCTGAATGCTAAGTCCGTGTTTTAAATTCCATCAGATCTGTGAATCTCATTTGCTTTTTGATTGCAAGAGGGACGCGAGCAGTTATGAACCGTAGGCAAACTTTGCCTGAAGCCTATTGCTACTTGTAAGTAAAATGTTCGACCAAACCCATGCCGTAAACAACACACGACAACGACAATGACATCATCAACAACAACAACAATCTCGTCCCCTTTTCAGTCTCGTTGTTTTAAATTTTGGTCGTCAACAAAACATTATTTGCACAAAGCTACAGCACAGGCAGCTCTTTCATGTTTAAATAAAATTATACCTCGATGCACATTTCAGACAGGAAATGTGAATAAAATGAAAGATACTTTCATGTCGGGCAGAAGTTTGCCCCGTCCTGTGTCCTGTACCTTTACTTGAGGTGTCCGGTGAAATCAGGTCAGTGCGTTTGTCGAGATGAACAGAATTATTTTGTAGATCAAGTCACCAGTGCAGCCATAATCCGAACCATACAAACAACAAGCACATGCACATGACACAGAGAGAGGAGCTTTAAAAGAATGAAACGTAATAATGTGAAAAAATCAAAAGGAGATTTAAAACAAAAACAAATGTGTTTCATGTGCTACTACTTCTGAAGTACGACTTCTTACCAGCTCTCTTTATGACACATCCTCCTCCCTCTCTTCACGCTTTTGCCCCCCTCCAACCCCATCCCCCCGCCGTCCTCTCCCTCGCTTTCCTCCCAGCCCCCTCATCACCATATCCGTTTTCCTTATCGGTTTGTGATGCACGGACATGTTGCACGAAGTAGTGGGGCCAGGTTGCCGTCCCTTCAGAGAGGCAAAGCAGCTTTGAAGAGAAGAAAACACACTGTGACGTGTACTGGTGTCACAAACGGCTTGACTATTTTTTTTTTTTTTAAATTAAGAGTTCGCGGGTTTTGCAGTTCGGGTGTCTAATTTGAGCTGTCGTTGGTTTAGTTCGCCCTTCTCTTCTTTCCATCCCCCCCTCCCCCTCCCCCTCTCTTCCCCCCTACTGTTCCTTCATTCTCTGTGTGCTCATTCTCTGTTGCTTCACGTGCAGCATATCTTTCTCCGGTGCACGTCGCACACACTTTCTTTCCCTGTCTCTCCCATTTCCTGTGCCCTTTTATATTCTGCCTTTCTGTCTCTCGTTGCCTCCTGTCTGTATGTCTGTTATTTCTCTCTCTCTCTTTCTGTCTCTCTCTTCCCATTTCTCTCGCTCCTTCGGTCTTTTCTTTCTTTCTATCTCTCTCTCTTTCTTTCTCTCTTTTTCGTTCTCTGTCTCTCTCCCTCTCCTACTGTCTATCTCTTTCTTTCCTTCTCTCGCTCACTCTCTCCCTCTCCTTCTGTCTATCTCCTTTTCTTTCTTTTTCTCTTTCTTTATTCTCTCTCTCTCTCTCTCTCTCTCTCTCTCTCTCTCTCTCTCTCTCTCTCTCTCTCTCTGTTGCACAGGTGAACTTGTCCAGCCGCTTGTGTTCTTTACGTCCATCATCCACCCTCCCAGCCAGCCATGGGTATGTCGTTGAGTTTGTTTCTTGCACAGCACGTGGATCTTCCTTAGATTCGTTTGTGAGTTTTTGTCGCTGGCTGGAACCGAGCTTGGTGTGTGGAGAAATTCGTCACTTGGACAACAGGCTTCCGAGTCGTGAAGATCGCAGTCTTCGCCCAGCTGGTGGCTCCTGTTGGACATCCCTGTCCAACGCTGGTCTTCTCCTTCGTTGGGGATTGAGACAAGCCCTGGAGTCGGCCTGTCCACTCTTCGTTGAGTCGGGGCAGGAGACTCCATTTTTCTACTCCCCACCACCTACCGTTGGTATAACCAGTGTTTGTGGTTGGTATTTTCTGTTGCGTTAGAGGGTGTGGTTTTCGTGCTTTGTAATTTTATTTTGAAAGGTTGGGTGAAATACTTTCCACGTGTAGTCAGTGTCAGCTGACATATTTCATCAGGAACTACTGAAGATGACTTCATATTTTAAAGTCCGTATTCCGAAATCGCACGGATGGATTCTTGTAAGTTAAAAGTTTCCTATTATTTCGAGCCTTTAGCCGTTCGCATGTGAGTCTTAAAAGGTAACTTTACCTAATGTTTATTGTATTATTGTCGGAATTCCGGACGGTAATCCGGCACTTCTGTAATGTCTTCCTTCTGTCATGACCCAGAAGTCAAATCGCTCATCCGGTTGACTAGTTAAAGAGTTTTCTGCCCTCTCGGTAGTAAACAAACTTCGTTTATATTCGCATTATTTGTTCGTAGACATACAAGTCGAGCAGCACGACGACCTCGGCGGACTGCCGGTGGTAAGGTTTCCTAGTAGGAAGGGGGGATACTGTCCCTTTACGCCCTAATATGCGCGCTCCTTGTCTTGTCTCGTTCATTGTCTTTGTTGGTGAAAATGTGCGGAGAGTGAGGAAGTGTTGGTTATTTTTAATTGAAGGTTCATTTGTAAAGTTGTGTTTTGGTTTTGCTTAAACGCAATGATGATCATTCAAATTCCTAAGCGAGTCAGTTTATGGTTTAACTTTTTATTTTTTTTAAAGTTATTTTGTGCATAGACCTATCAAGAACGGGGTCATGCCATTGGTCCCAAGGTCCATTGGTCCCCTAAGGTCCACTGGTCCCAAAGTCCGTTGGTCCCAAGGTCCGTTGGTCCCAAGGTCAATAAATCTGTAATAATTTTATACAGTAGTATGTGGCTATCTTGAAAATACAGTAGAGAGAGAGGGGGGAGAGGGGGGGGAGAGAGAGAGAGAGAGACAGAGAGAGACAGAGAGACAGGACAGGACAGCAACAGACAGAGAGTGAGTTTCTTTTTACTGGATCCAATGGACCTTGGGACTAACGGACCTTGGGACCAACGAACCTTGGTACTAAAGAACCTTGGGACCAATGGACCTTGGGACCAGTGACACGCTCGGACCAATGAACCTTGGACCAACGAACCTTGGGACCAGTGACACGCCCGGACCAATGAACCTTGGGACCAACGAACCTTGGGACCAATGGACCTTGGGACCAACGAACCTTGGGACCAATGGACCTTGGGACCAACGAACCTTGGGACCAATGGACCTTGGGACCAATGACACGCTCCCGTCAAGAACTCAAGATCGTATATTTGCCAAAGTTGGATTTAGTTCAGGGTGTAAAGATAATGTCACGTAAAGTGAAACTTTATCAGTATGACCGTTAATGTATAGGCCTTTTAAGCGTTAGGAAAGAATTTATCTTGTAAATGGCGCTGGAGCCTCATTTACTAGTAACTGTGCACGACTGTAGTGGTGGTTGTCCCTCGTCCTCCCCCGACACCATGACGGACGGTGACAGTACGGTCAACGAATGGACTTACCAGTCAAAATACTTAACCATTTACCACAGGATTGAAAATGAAATGAGGCTGGGAACAGTAAACAATAAACAAGTAGGGTATCTCTTGCTCCCATAAGAAAACCTAACTCAGTAACTTTTATTCAAGACCGGCACAGCCTTTTAAACTTGAATAAAGTCAGACAAATACAAAGACAAACAATCTAATAGTGTGGGAAAGACAAGCGCAGGCCAACAACCCCTCCGTCATCACAGTATGACTTGGCAAAGATTTGAACTTAAGGGGGGGGGGGGGGGGGGGGGTGTTGAAGATGAAAAAAATGGGAACATAAAATTAAGAAAATATATTATAAATATGAAAACTCTTCACTAGCTGCATGAGAGAACCATCGTAATCCCTTTCGAAGGCAGATCTATTTATATTGCCTGCTCCTAGGCCTTTCGTCCGCTGGGTCGGACTCATCGCGAGACACGGCTGATTGTGTCTGTGCTCATGGCGTCAAATAGAGACATACCACAGTCCATAATACTGTGGTGTTATCACCACCAAGGGTTCAAAAAAGAATCTAACAGCACCCCCAAAGGTCTAGCGAACGTTATCATAAAGTCACTGTTTCGTTTAACCATTTTACAGAAATGTGTGTGCGCGCGCGCGCGCGCGCGCGCGCGTGTGTGTGTGTGTGTGTGTGGAAAGAATGGGCCCTTCCGTCTTCAATTTTTTTTTTCCTTTCCGCACCGCCGCTATACCCTACACACCCACCCCCATCCTCCCCTGTCCTGACCCGCCTCCATGTTGTTATCTGCATTGATACCTTAATAAAGGCGTATATAGGCATGCCTTCGTCAAGCCTTGCATACAAATGCGCGCGTGTGTGTTAGACATGTACTCCATGATCCTGTGGGCCTGTCATCTTTTTCGTCTCCCCTTTTTTCCCCTTTTTCCCCTTTTCATGTGTTCATATCTCACAGCATGACTTAGCTTAGCAAGGACAGATTGGAAGAATACACTCTGCCTAGAATCTCACTCCCTGATCGACTAAAGGTTTTCCGAGGTCTGAGTTCTCTTCCTCCTTCACTCCAACTCCCCCCTCCCTCTCCCCCCCCTCTCTCTCTCTCTCTCTCTCTCTCTCTCTCTCTCTCTCTCTCTCTCTCTCTCTTCTCTGACAGACAGCTAGAGAGACAGTTGGAGACAAAGAGATTGTGTGTGTGTGTGTGTGTGTGTGTGTGTGTGTGTGTGTGTGTGTGTGTGTGCGTGCGTGCGTGCGTGCGTGCGGTCGTGCGTGTGTGTGTGTTGCCTTAAAAGTTTAAAAACTTATTTGACACAACATATATTAACAAGTACAACTGTACCGTAACTTACTGAAGAACACGTAGTTTGACAAACGACAACAAAATGCATTCCTGTTTCATGTTTGCTCTTTTATCAAAACAATCAAATATAAACTTCATAATGTCGGTGTGGTCTCCTTTTTGACCATCTACACCAGTTAAACATTTTGCATTTCAAACTTCGAATTCTGCTCCACTGTGTTTTATATGAATTAACAACTGTTCCCGTAATTCGTCATGAATTTACTTTCATCGAGTCTATAAAATTTGTCTTTTATGTTGTTATAACGGTGATGTATTCTGTCCTCTCTTGCCATCATTTGGTGTCTTCCATTCTCAAACATTAAAGTCATGAAAGTTTGAGCGAAAGTTACTGAAGATGTTTCGGTACATTTTGTTTTAGTCTTTCAGCAGATACGATTCTGACCTATAAAAAAAAAAAAAAAAAAAAAGTTGTAAAACATCAGTTCTAAAGAATCCTATTTCTAACGATCCTGAAACGTTTTAATATGAATCTCTAAGCCTTCTGTGTAACGCATGGCTAAGTCGTCTTTCTTTTTTTTCCCCGATTTTTCCAAACGTGTTTAAACCCTACCGGTTGGGAAAAAAAATCTTAACGAATGTTTATCTACAGATCATTAAGACCATTTGGTATGAATAATCATAGAGCAGCCGGATAAATGATTTTTGTTTCGATTCTGTGATGTGTATCAGGGTAGCAACTATCTGTCTTAATATCTGAAATGTCTGTGGACATCTACGGAACTCTTTCACAGTAGGTAATATTGGTGTTTTTTTTTGTTTCTTGTTTTTGTTTTTCGTGAGCACCTAATATCTAACTACAGAATTCTGTGTGGTTATTGTCAAAACGAAATCGACCAAACGGACCAAACAGTTCATGTTTATTAAATTAGATATTTCCATCGAACCTAAATGGGAACCACATTTCTGCTCCAACGTTAAAATCAACATTATTATGCTTGAAATGTGATTTCATGTCTTGTCCAGAAATCGCTCTTCTGAAAGAATAAACTGGCTTACTACCTAGCTTGGACAAATCTTCTCGGGTTAAATGCAATTTTCTATTCTGTTAGTTACTACACGGATGTATTGTTCTGTTGTTTGAATATGCCATATCCGCATCGAAAATACGAGGAATTTTAGGCTCTGATTTTGTTAAAACTGCTACTTTTTCATTCATGTTAATTTTCAGATCCACAAGTACGGGCAATATTCGTGTAATTTATCTAACATAATCTGCAACCCTAACTTTGTCGTCGACAGTAGTGCTAAGTCATCAACATACAACAGACAAGAGATTTTTTTCTGTTGTTACCTGCTGAATAGTGTTTGACTTCAATGTATTGCCTTGGTTTATTCCCCCTTTTTCTGTAAAACATGTCATCCTATTCTCTAATTTTGTCTTCTATTA
>CM065727.1:45501891-45506891 GCA_033310375.1 Conus canariensis
CGTGCCAGGAACCAAATTACTGGCAACAGAGAAAACAAATCGAGCTTCCATGTTATTCATGAGTGAATGTGAACCATACATTTCGACACAAACACCATAGCAAGTAATTTTGAAAACATTTTATCCTTGTTCACTCCCTCCCGTCCCTTCTACTTCCTCCCCCTCAATTTCATAAGTGCAAATGTTCCGCATGGCTAAGCAGTGTTGAAGAACGTTAAAGCAGATACTATCATCAAAGTTTACTAAAAACAATCTAGTCTCAGTTTTACCAGTTGCTTGACGGTGGCGTTTTCCGCCAATGGGCTCTGCAGTTATGAAATATGGGCTGCTACACCCATGGGAACGCTCACGTGGAGGTTCTGTCGTGTCTCTTCCAGTGGCCATCGCACAATGGCATACGCCAGGGAGCAATTATGTCCCTTGACGTTTTAATGGAATGCCCTGCGCGTGCCTGCACCCTACGTGAACACGGCGCAGGCTTCCAAGAGTGGCGCAGGGTTGCCCCAAGCTGGTTTGTTCGGCAGTTGAGGACAGTGCTTTTCTGGGTCCCACCCGCACTTTCTGGTGTAATCTTTTTCTTTCTATCATCAAAGGCTAATAAAATAATCTTTCTGGGTCCCACCCGCACTTTCTGGTGTATCTTTTTCTTTCTATCATCAAAGGCTAATAAAATAATCTTTCTGGGTCCCACCCGCACTTTCAGATGTATCTTTTTCTTTCTATCATCAAAGGCTAATAAAATAATCTTTCTGGGTCCCACCCGCACTTTCAGATGTATCTTTTTCTTTCTATCATCGAAGGTTGATAAAATAATCTTTCTGGGTCCCACCGGCACTTTCAGGTGTATCTTTTTCTTTCTATCATCAAAGGTTAATAAAATAATCTAGTCTCAGATCCAGCCCCTTTCTGTTCAAAACTTCCTCTATCTCGGATACAAACCTAATCAATGTAGTATTAAAGGTTTAGATCGGAAAGGACTTTTTTTCTTCCTTTTTTTTCTCACAGGCGGTGGCTGTGTGTGCACAGATAAGAAACGATCATCTCTTGACAGAAAGAAGCTCAACGAATTATTTAGAATCATTCAGAGGTTTCTGTCCGTCAGCTGATTATCTCCTTTTTTTAATGACTTGTGAGCTGACTCCAACGAGGTGACAGCCCTGATATGGCCCTTTGCGGTCGGCTGGGCTTATAAGCAACTTTACCTTACCTTCCTATCTATTGATTGTCATCGTCTCTGTGTCTCCATCCCACTTTCAGCTCGGTGTACAATACACACAGCGTACCGCCAACAGGAGAAAGAAGTGATTACTTGTCGATCTGCACACAGCCCGTTGTGTGTGTCGGGTTTTGTGATTCGTCCAATTCTGTTAACTTCCTTCCGATTGGTACGGAGAGGCCTCGGTGATCCTCAGGTGATCCGTACTTTAAAAGGGTCGACGAACAGTTCCTATTCAAGTTGTCTCCCGTTTCCTGTCAGCGGAACTTCCTGGACTAACATGTTCCCCGTACTAAGGGTAGGTTCTCTTCAAGTCAGAGTGAATGATTTCTTTCAGGATGTTGAAGGTCCAACGGTTAGACGATCAATGCCCCTCCCCTCTCTTCCTCCCTCCTCCTCTCTCTTCTCTCTCTCTCTCTCTCTCTCTCTCTCTCTCTCTCTCTCTCTCCTCTCTCTCTCTCTCTGTCTCTGTCTGTCTGTCTGAGAGAGAGAGAGAGAGAGAGAGAGAGAGAGATTCTGTGTCAATTTCATTGACTTTGTTTGTTTTCAACCTCTGGGGATAAAAGAAAACCGTCACCTAATCAATTTCAGTTAGCCTTCCTCCTTCTCTCCCCCCCCCCCCCCCCCCCCCTTCCGAAAAAAAAAAAAAAAAAAAAAAACGTTAGCACTTTAGTGGAACGAACATGTACAACAGGCGTGTGTTATGCTAAAAGACTTCTCCCCAGCAGAATCAATCAACACACTGGGCAAAACGCCACGTTTTGTCACAAGACAAACTCAACGTCTTGCAACAGGGAAATTCCCATCGTTTCTCCTACCAATCACAATGACGCTTATAGAATTCGGCGAACGATATACCCTGACATATACATGAAATACATGAGACAGAAATAAAAAGGTTTGATTCCAAGATCAGCCGCTTTCCTCTTGATATCCGCTTTATCAAGGCAAGAGCTAGATTTAAACAAAAAAAAAAAAAAAAAAAAAGGGGGGGGGGGGGAGGAATAAAAGAAAAAAGAAAAGAAAAAGAAAACAAGAAAGAACAAAAGGAAGAACTCGTTTCTAATAGATGCGGTTCGAAAATCTGCAAGGGAGTTAATCTGCAAGAGCCGGCGTTCACCGAGAGTAACCCCGCCGTTTTCATGGGACGCATGCCGCTACCAAAGCAATTTCGTCCCATCAGTCAGCTCAACAACTGAATCAGAGAATAAAAATGCCAAAATACGGGTTCGCCTATACTGCAGAAAGTCGATATCCGGATCGTAGCTCTGGCGCGCGCGCACACACACACACACACACACACACACACACCACACACACACACACACACACATACACACACACACATACACACACACACGCAGAGGGAGGGAGAGAGAGATACGGATATTTTATTCATAAATAGGCCATTGCCCCTCATGAAAGTGGTGCAACAAAACAATAATTCCCAAACAATATGTATTACAATATAACTGATCAAGCTTAACATATCATGAAACAAGCACAGTACGTAAACTTCAATGCTTTCTATAAGTAAATGGACAAATTTTTAGCTGTTCGTTCATTATTCGATGCTAGAAATAAACTAAGGCGAAAAAGACCGGATATTTTATAGTGCTTTAACTGTGTGTATCTTACCCTTAAATCGCTTAGTACGGGACAGCACAAAACAAAATGCACCTCGTCTTCTCTAGCTTGTTTACACCATGACAAATCAAATCAACAAGTACACGTTGTATGTACCGAAAATTATGAACAGCAATTCCTGAAACGCCAAATCTAAATTTCATTGTAATGATTTTTAGATGTCTGTCTTGATTCAATTTGAAATGCATTTTATCAGCAGCTATTGTGCAGAAAGTTTATACAAATTGAATCGTTCACTGTACTTAGGATGAAAATCACATTCTTGCCATCTACAGAGAACCAGTGTCCTGATATGCAGCAAAGAACTGATTTACTCCTTCAACGCCTTGATTCAGCCATACATACCCAAGATCAAACATATACAATTTACGACGAACATCAGATACCCAGTTTGTCACGAGAATCTAAATCAAACAATGTACAACATGTTTTTTTGTGGTGATCTTGCCTCATCCATTCTTGTTAACCTTAGCCAGTATCGTACACATCTGACTGTAGAATTTATGTTAATGGAGTATCTGTTTGTCTCTCCATATATCAAATCATTTGGTGTTTCTGTTTGAACTCCTAGAAACTTTTAAACAGCACACAGATGTACCTGCACTACCTAATCCCCACCATTCAGCCCCGTATTGAACAACTGGTTGTACTTGTGTGTCAACTCATTTTAGATATACACCGAGGGAATAATAGTTTAATTTTAATATTTTTGCAATGGCTCTTTTGGCAAGATTTTGACACTACACAGTAAAATAACTTGTTGAAAAATAAATGCCTAAATATTTATAAACAATACCGACGGGCATTGGGGTTCCATCATAAGTCCAATGTTCTCTCGTTGCTAAGCATCCACCTTTCCTAAAAACAACTGTTACTTTTATTCATATTCAACTTTAGGCGGAGTCCTGAAGCTGCTCTGTGTAGGCTGTTTGTGACTGTAACCAAACCACTGTTTCAGACAAAAGAACCACATCATCTACCAAAAGTAATATAGATAATTCAAAGTAATCATATGTAAATGTATACCATGCTTCCCATTTCTGATCACTTCCAACGCCAACTCACTTATAAATAAAATAAACAACAGAGGGCTAGTAACGTCGCCTCGCTTAACCACTTGGATACAATTTATATTGTCTGTCAGTGGAAACAGAACGAATTCTAGTCCTGACTGTGACATACATACTGTGGATACATCGAAAAAGTTTTCATTTGATACTATTTTTGAAAAGAATAGGCCGCAATAAGTTTTTTCGATGGAGGCAAACGCTTTCTCAAAATAAATAAAAGCATAATTATGGTATTGATGACACGTTATACACATAGCATGCACCCTGTGTGAGAAATGGAAGGAATGAAGGAAGTAAGGAATTGAGTTAACAATATTGAACGATGTTGATTGGAAGACACGGGAAACGACTGAATGAAGCGCCAGCTGGCAGCTCTTCAGTCGACACTATCCAGGTAGACAGCCCGTTGTGTAAACGGGTATGGATTGTAAAGCGCATAGAACTTAGTCTCTAGCCGAGGATAGGCGCTATGTAAGTATTCATAATAATAATATGAACTGCTTTTGTATTAAAGCTAGTAATGTGTACATATGATCATGGATAGAGTTGCATCTTTTAAACCCAGCTTGAAGTTCCCCTGTAATATTCTGTTAGTGAATCCAATCCTGAATCCTGTTGTTGTTAATAGAACTATAAAGTTTACTGCTTGCATCAGATAATGATACTCAACTGTGATTATGGGGATCGTCTCTATCACCTTTTTTGAATAAAGGTAGTACAAGACTTTCTGTTCAATTATCTGGGAGCATTCCCTTATGAAACAGAGTATCAAAAAGTTTTTATCAAGACGTCAATCATCCGATCCCCAGCGTACTTTAACATCTCCACAATAATTCCGTCAGGGCCAGCCGAGTTACCATTCCTTAACTTCTTTATTGCCAAACAGTAAACAAGTGGGGTATTTTTTGCTCCCATAAGAAAGCCTAACACAGAGTAACTTTTATTCAAGATGGCACAGCCTTTTAAACTTGAATAAAGTCAGACAAATACATAGACGAACAATCTAATAGTGGGGGAAAAAACAAGCGCAGGCCAACAACTGAACTGTCTTTATAGTAATGACTTGG
>CM065727.1:45514391-45524391 GCA_033310375.1 Conus canariensis
AGGAGGGTGTCGGGGTGCAGGAGAAGGAGGGTGGGGTGCAGGAGAAGGAGGGTGTCGGGGTGCCAGGCTTTGCTTTAATAGGCCATTTCATCATGGCGTCTGCACGTCGCAAAGGCCTGTCGCTAAAGACAAAAATTGAAATTACTCAAGAAGTTGTATGAAATCCAACGAAACAGAACATGATAGCTGAAGTATATGAAATGCGCTGCCGACACTGGATACCATTCCTGGCTTCAAAAGAAGTGTAAAAGTCAGTGTTTTAAAGGTGAGGGCACTGCAGCATGCCAAAATCATTTTGGAGACCTATCGGAGAGAGTCAAACAAGACGTTTGACAGAACTGCTGCACGTACATGTACTAGGGGTCTTTGTATAATCATGTGGACTACTGTGTTACGAGGATGAAAAACAAAATTATTACTCTTTTGAGATCTTTCTCATCACTGTCTATGGTTGAGTTTTGTATTGTTTTGTTTTGTTTGTCCAGCTGTGGTAATTATCATCCTTATCTGGGTTTTTTTCACAGAATATGTGGAATTTCTTTTTCCTTTTTTTTTTTTCGTCCATCTGTGTCAACAATCATCCTTTTTTTCTTATTGGATCACAGAATGTGAGAATTTGAGGGGTTTTATTTTTCGTCCTGTGTGGCAACAATCATCCTTTTCTGTTGCTTCATAGAGTGTGAACATTCACATATCAGACATAACTGCCATTTCACTAACTGTACATGAGTGACTTAATGTGTACTGCTAATAATAAAGAACTCTTGATTTTACACATTAAGACATAACACATCTGTGACTTTCGCTGCAGTAATGGAGAAAAGTCATAAATCATAATTTTCTTTTCCAGACCTTATTGACACACTAATGAAATTATTTTTGGTTATTGTGATTTCATGTCAAGCTGTGACAAGCACACACAAAAAATTGCTCTGTTGGACAGAGTGCGTGTATTTCAAATCAATTACGTAAGTGTTTATTTCCACCCCAGTGCATACTCTAATAACCCAACAGTGCGAAACAGTGCGTGAACAGTGCAGAAAGTCCCCTTTCCCCCTCCCACCTTCAAATCGTGATGCTGTGTAATTTCTTCTGACAGTCTATTCTTCTGAAGTCTTCAGAATGATACAGTGAATGTTGTTCGCCTGTTTCACTTCTATCGGTTTCCAAGCCGTTACATCGCAATATAGGCCTATGTGATCTGTTTACATTCATTTACAGCCATGTTTTGGAAACAATTCTTAACATCATTTTTTGTTAAAGTATATAATAACCCAGGAAACAAGCTTAATTACTGCCCATGTATGCGGATGTATGCGGATGTGTGTGTGTGTGGGGGGGGGGGAGAGAGAGAGAGAGAGAGAGAGAGAGAGAGAGAGAGAGAGAGAGAGAGAGGACTGTTGATTGATTGATTGATCTTTAACACGCAAGGATGAAGATTTTAGGCCAAGACCTAGTCTTACAATCTGTTCTTGACATGCATAAAGTATTTCAACACATATCATTCATACTGACAATTCAACATAGCAGTGCTGTAGTGTAATTCTACAATGATAAACAGACTTTTCATAGACATAATAATGATATTATGCATATTCAAACAGGAGGAACCAAAACAAATGAACAAAAACAGAGAGAGACAGAGAGAGACAGAGAGAGAGAGAGAGAGAGAGGAGAGAGGGAGAGAGAGAGAGAGAGAGAAGGAAGGGTGAGACGATGATATGTAGGGGAAGGGGAAGAGGGATGGTAGACAGAGTGGGAGTGGGGATGAGCGACTTGCTGGTGTGGGTTAAATGCTTAGACGGTGTATTCAATGTCTTGTTTACAGGAGACTTTGCAAATGGATGTTTACGATTTAAATCGAATAATCAAATTATTGAGACATAAAATGTTTGCGTAATTGTCTTTTGAAAAGTTTTAGCGCATTCGTATTCTGTAAACTCAGTGGAAGTTAGACCCAGACATATGGTCCAGAGTAGGCTAGGCTTGTTTTGTATTGATCAATGCGTGGGTAGGGGAGATGGAAATTCTTCGAGCCAGAAGAGCTGTTCAGTCTTGTAAAAGGGGCACTGATGTAACATGACATGTTATCTGTCAATATTGTAACCATAAATGATGCCTTGTACAACTGCTTACGCAGGGGAAGTATGTTCGGTGCTTTTAGCTTTTCATCTGTTGGTAGAGGTATGGCTGTGAGGAGTAGCTTTGCTGCACGTCTATGGAGGGAATTCAGCCTTTTTTTTTTTGGATATCACCACTCTCGTCCCTTACTGTTGAAGCGTAACTGATGTGTGACAGTTTAAGCGCAGTATTGTTGACATAACGCTTTAATTGAGATAACAGGAACAGGTTTTCTTTTTAGAATATCTTGCATACACTATTGAGATGAGATCGCTATTTCAGTTCTTTCTCTATCGTTATGCCTGAAATATGATGCTGCTTTACCTGTTTGATAAAAATGATATTCAACTGAAGTTTTAAGCAAAGAGGAGTCAACTGGTGCTGTTGGCGGATGGCTATAACCATAGACTTGGTTTTGGCTAGGTGTGTGACCACTGAGTTTGAATTACACCAGTCTGACACTTCATTTAGACTCTCTTGGAGAGACATTTCTATTGTTTGTAGATCACTACCACTTGTTTAGAGTGACAAGTCATCAGCAAATAAATCTGTCGTGACTTTTTCATCTGATATTGACGATGGTACATCACTGATGCAGATGCAGAAAGGAGGCCTAGCACTGAGCCTTATGGGACACCATGTCCGATGAAGTCTATAGAGGAGGTTTTGCCATTAAGCACCACTTACGAAGTCCTATCATTCTAGTATGATTGGAATACTGAGACTGTCGATGAATGGTTCAAGTAGATAGACAGCTCTAAAAGAACGGAATGATCAACAAGAGCAAACGCCTTTTTGAAGGCGAGAAAGACAACTCCTGTCATTTGTGCTTGGTTCATATTTGAAAGCCATGAGTCAGAGAGAGAGAGAGAGAGAGAGAGAGAGGAGAGAGAGAGAGAGAGAGAGAGAGAGAGGAGAGAGAGAGAGAAACACGTCATGCCGGATATAACGAAACAACCAGTCAAAAATTCGTTATAACCGGCGCGCCGGTTGTAACGAAAGCTGGATATAACGAAGCATTTTATAATGTCCCCGGCGATTCGTTATAAGCGGCTTCGACTTACTTGTACCGTTGTGTCAGCTCTGTTTTGCCAATATTTCCTCACTTTTTCACTACTTGCAGCGTTCAGTCAACACAACTTTTCCATTAATTCCTACTTTCCACAGCCTGTGTCGCTCAGACAACATCACTTTGTCCCACATGTCACTCTTTTCTTTTTTCAACTACGTTTTTCTTTTCTTTTTTCTCCTTTGTTTCACAACTTTTTACACCTCTATTGCATTTCATAGTCAAGAAAGAGAGGAAATCATAGAACAGAGTAGGAAACTAAAAAAAAAAGGTATGAATTAAAAGATGGCAAACACGGAAGTAGTACGCAGTCAGAAAAAAATCAGAAAACATAAGAAGTAGCAGGAACAGCTGGTGGCTAAAAGTAGCAAGACACAGGAGAAGGCGTTGGAAAATCAGACTATGACAGAGGTTTTTTTTTTTTTTTTTTTTAAAGTTAAGGAAGTGTACAAAAAGACAGGGAAAGCATGAAAAACTAGAAAGCGCTGCGGAGAAATATGAAAGTGTGGGAGAAGGTCTGGAAAAATGATATAGAAAGTAGGAACAGATAAAAAAAAACAACATTATGGAAGAACAGGGACAGTAGGAAAGCTTAGGGGAAAGCAGGGAAAGTTGGAAAATGTAGAGAAAAGCGCGAAGACGTCAAGGAAATAGGGAAAGTTTAAAAAAAAAAAAAAAAGGGAATAAAAGGAGGGGGTTTGACAGGGGGGGGGGGGGGGGGGAACGGAAAGTGGGGATGGACAGGAAAAGGTAGGAAAGAGTGAGAAAAGGAAAGAGAAGTAGGGAAACGGATATGGGAAGTAGGAACAGCAGATAAACGGGCACTAGAAAGAAGAAAAGGGTTAGGTAAAGCATGAATAAGTAGGGAGGCATAGGGCAGGTCAGGGAAAGATAGAAGAGAGTCGGAAAGACAAAACTGAGAGATGAGATGGTAAAGTAGAAAAGCTAGAACGAGGTAAGGGAAAGATAGAAGAGATCGGAAAGACAAAACTGAGAGATGAGATGGTAAAGTAGGAAAAGCTAGAACGAGGTAAGGAAAGATAGAAGAGAGTCGGAAAGACAAAAACTGAGAGATGAGATGGTAAGTAGGAAAGCTAGAACGAGTAAGGAAAGATAGAGAGAGTCGGAAAGACAAAAACTGAGAGATGAGATGGTAAAGTAGGAAAAGCTAGAACGAGGTAAGGGAAAGATAGAAGATAACGAAAAGACAAAAACTGAGAGATGCTAGGGTAAAGTAGGAAGAGCTACAACACGGTAAGGGAAAGCATGGAAAGCTCGAACTTGGAGAACAACAGAAGGGCAAGAAATGTAGCGAAAAGGTCAGAAAAAAAGAAAAAAAAAACACGGTAAGTTGGAAAAAAGAGGAAAAACGAAGAGAACGCTAGAAAATATACGACATGAAATTTAAAACTATGAGGACTATGAACGTTGTGAAACGAGAAAGCTACGTAAAGATAGGGAAAAGTATTGTAAAGTATGAAAATATATGAAAAGGTTGGACGAAAACAGGAAAGGGTAGAAAACTACCATTTTTTTAAATGGCAACGAAATAGTGAAAAAGTAGGAAAAGGTGACAAGATAGGAAAAGAGGAAAATATGGAAAGACGGAATGGAGGGGGCGGCGAGGGGAGCCGGGGGGGGGGGGGGGGGACATACGAGGGGAAAAGGGAATTGTATGGCATGACGAGGGAAAGTGAAAATAGAAAAGGCAGGAAGAATTTATTCATTCGTTCATTCATCCATTCATTCATTCACGTATTCACTTATTTATTTACTCATTAATTCGTCTATCTACTTGTTTGTTTATGAATCATTTCTTTTGATTATTGCAAAGAATACATTCTCGGTCCACATTCTCAAAAGCATTCAAACATGGTGAAAAGATGAACTGCAGAATTCCTTCACAACTTATTTACCTAAAGTTCACAACTTATTTACCTAAAGTTCACAACTTATTTACCTAAAGTGGCCAGAATTACACAGAGACAGCGGAACGTATAGACGCTCACGCCGTTGGATTTATCAGACAAACAAAAAGACAACAAATCCATAATACACATTACCCTGGGCTCGGCGTGGTGCATATCCATGGAAACAAAGTTTACGCACAAAATGTTCGTACCATCAAAAATATGATTCCCAACTGCAATCATACCATAACGTTTATAGGAGCCTTGTACAGAATAAAAGGAGCCTTGTACAGTGGTGTATTGCATATTCCAGTTTCGTATGACATTGTTAGATTATGCATACATTTGAAAATTTATAGCCATCTGCAATGGTGCATTGCATTTGCTAGTTACATATGTTATCATCAGATGACGCGTATATTTGAAATTCAGAAACATCTGAAATAGTTCAATGCATGTTCAAATTTCCTATTTTATTCTCAGATGGTGGGTAATTTGAAATCCAGTCCTCTCTCTGCATGTTTACGTTAGTTGAACAAAAATCTGTCGAGAGCACAAAAACAACAATAACAACAACAACAACTACTACTACAACAAAGAAACAAAAGTCAAATGCGCTGTCAGATTTTGGTCACTGCATTAATTCTGACAGGCCGGCAAAAGTTCTTCACATTTACACAACACAAATTGTTAGCACTGAAAAAAAAATCGCAGTCCAACGCAGAGCCTCCCCTGGTGGTTTGCCCCATGACGATCGAATACTGACTGCTCCCTGAGATCTGCGCTAACGAGGCTGTGACGGGATGATCCCTGGGTACAGTTGTGTACGTGGTGGCCAGAATAAACGGCGCAGGAAAATGAAAACAAAGAGAACCTAGCTTAAAGCTCTCCGGCATCATAAATGGTTGATTTAGAAAATTTGGCTTTCAAATGCATGATTCAATTGTGATGGGGAGATTGGTCCTCTCTCATTTTCCTTTCTTTTTTCTTTTCCTTTCTCTCTTCCTTTCTTAATGTTTTATCAACTCATTTGTTTCTTCATTTACCTTCTGCTCAGATCAGATGACCATTGTATCCATGTATTCATAGATCATGTATCTAAAACTCATGTCATTTTTGTAACTGATTTTGTATTTCTCTGCTAGTTGCCATGCAAAACTGTCAGTGTAAAGTGTATTTTTGAGAGCGCGATATAAGCTACAAGCTTCTTCTTGTTCTTTCGATGGATATGATCCTACGCCATTGTTTTGAATGAAGATCTGTTTAAACCAACCTAGATGACAGCAACAACAACAAACTAACACTGACATAAAGTCCTTCCAGCTTAAGTAAGCGCAAACATTAGGCCGGTCAGTAACCTATACTCTATATGCGTTGGCGTGGACGCCACATTGTCTACCTTCCCTAACTCACCTCTGTGTGAGGTATAATCCTGTCTCTGTCACCTGTGTCAGACAGTCCAGGGAATGAGACAGGCTGCTCTGTTCTGTGCTCTGTTGATGTTGTTGTTGTTGTTTCTTTCCCCACCGTGGCTGTCACAGCTGTGCTCAAGCTGCTCTTGTCTGCCTTTCGCTCCGCAAGTGAAGTCGCACTTCGCTGGAGAAAGCACTGTCCGACGATGAACAACAGTCACGCTTGACAGCGACCCGCTTGTGGAAAGAGACACAGAGAGAGAGACAGAGAGAGAGAGAGGGTGAGGGTGGGAGGGGGAGAGGAAGAGAGAGAGAGAGAGGGGGGGGGGCGGTAGGAGGCAGAGGGGAGGGACTTCACAGGCTGCTGTTACCTCCCCCTCCCCCTCTCTCTCTCTCTCTCTCTCTCTCTCTCTCTCTCTCTCTCTCTCTCAGATGTAATGATTGCATTTAACCTCACCTAATCTGACACCTGTGTGCTGGGATCTTTCTTCCCCAAATGATCCCTCTTTCCCTTCGATATCATTCATGTATTTACGCTCTATTTGTACAGTAAAGCTCTTTTTCTAATAATTCATATATTATGAGCCCCTCCCCCCCCTCCCCTCCCCCCCCCCCTTCCTCCTCCCTCCATTTTCTAGACCCTGTCCCACTCATGCCGTCACTTCGTGCCCACTGTTCCTACTCCGTGTTTTCATCCATTATTTTACTAAGATGAACGCGACTTTAATTAATGTGGTATGCGTATGTGTGTGTGAGTGTGTGAGCGAGAGAGAGAGAGAGAGAGAGAGAGAGAGAGAGAGAGAGAGAGAGAAACAGTGAGAGAGACAGAGACAGAGTGAGAGACAGACAGACAGACAGACAGATAGACAGACAGAAGGGCAGACAGACAGACGGACGGATCTGCATGGTAGCAATGAAAAATCATCGCAGTATTTCTGAGAAAATGCTCGACGTTTTATGAAGTGTATCACTAAACAAGAAGAAACTCGTCTGTACTTCAACGTCTCCTCCAGTGGGTTGTCCCACAGCATACTTTTAGGATGTGGAACGCACAGAGAGAGAGAGAGAGAGAGAGAGGAGAGAGAGAGAGAGAGAGAGAGAGAGAGAGAGTGAGAGAGAGAGAGAGAAGAGAGAGAGAGAGAGAGAGAGTGAGAGAGGAGGGGAGGAGGAGGAGGAGGAGGAGGTAGAGGAGGAGGAGGAGTAACCTGACGTCAACCAGAACACGAGCTGTATCAGAAGTGGTGGAATTTTTTTTTCCACAGACGATAACCATAATCATTTAACGGCGGAAATCTCGTCATCAGGAATAATGAACGATCTTTGAAACAACGAAACGTGGAACATAACTAAACACAACACCGGTTTTGCTCTTCGAAGCTGTCCACTTTCGCTGTCCCCCACCCCACCCCCTAACTCACACCCACAAGTATTAAAACCATTTTCAGGCCATTTCGGGTTGGTTTGTTTTCTTCGTATCCAGTTATCGTATTCAGTAACGTTTTTGTTTCATTCAGTAGCCGTATTAGTGTCCTATCAGATTCAGGTTCACAGGGCCCTTCCGCTATACCTGCAGACAAAAGAACACCTTACCTGTCCTCAAAAAGAAGCGAGCAACAAAGACAACGGTCTACCAAGTCATCCAGATCAAACGATGGATATGACTGCTGGGGGCGCCAGCTGCCTCGCTGGATTTATCATCCACGATGTACAAAAGCGAGATGGGCGTACCAGGCAGCCCACTGTGTGTTGTTCCCCATCCCCTTCCCTCTTCGCCCCCATTTATAGTCGCTTATGTCAGCTTCTTTGCCAAGATAGTAAAACCACGGCGACGCGCATCGGCTGAATAGAAATGCGCTACGGTTTGTACCCCTTTCCGCTCTTGCTCCCTTTCAGCCATCCAAAGGCTGGTACGCGCACGTCCGCGTGTGTGCGCGCGTGCGCACACACACACACACACACACACACACGCGCGCGCGGCGCGCGCGCGCGCGTGCGCAGGCACGCACGCACGCATAAACACACACACACACACACACACACACACACACACACACACACACAAAACACACACACACACACACACACACACACACACACACACACACACACACACACACACACACTGCGAAATGAACAATCCCCAGCATTAGCATAACATTGTGTACTCAACCGTGTGCGTACACCACACATTAAGAGGATGAAAGAGGGGTAAAGGAAGAGGGGAACAGTAAGGTAAATCACACACAGGTACGTCATCATACCGGAACTACCGAAGCTTTAAGTAGGAAAGGAGGAGGAAGGAGAACGAAGGGTGGGAGCCTGGAAGGACAGGGTCTAAAAGGCCTAGTTACAGCAAGGAAAGACTCCCTGACCACTAGGAAAGACCTGTTGACAACGGGAGAGACTGGACCCGTGATCCTCTATAGAGGGGCACATGAGACCTTGTGGCAAAGCTTGGCTGTGTCTGGACTCGCAATGCTTGCACATGTCAGAGGAACAGCAATGAGCAGGGCTGCAGGATGCAAGAAAAAATTGCTTCATGGAGGTGTCTTCTGCCGGTAGAGTCATGACAAACGGGCTGGTACACCCAAGGGGGCCCTGCCATGGAGGTTCTGTTGTGTCGAGTCTGGCAGTCACACGAGGGCATCTGCCAGGGAGCAGTTATGTCCCTTGACGTCATAATGAAATGCCCTTAGCCCGCCTGCATCCTATGTGAACACAAAAAGCAGGTTCCAAGGGTGGTGCAGGATTGCTCCCAGCTGGTTGGTTCAGCAGTTAAAGCCAATGCTTCTTTGGGTTCCACTGGCACCTTTGGGCCTTTTTTTTTCTTTTTTTTTCCTTTTGGCCGACTCTGGGGAAGGGCCTAGAAATGGCGAGGAAAGACCCACCGACGATTGGGAAAAGTATTGACAGCAGAAAAGAAAGTAACCCTGGATCCTTTTCAGAGGGCACGTAATACTTTGTGGCGATGCTTGGCTATGTGTAGTGTTGTACTGCTTTCACCTGTCACCGGAACAGCCAACGAGTGGGGCTGCAGGATGCATGCAGCAGCTTGGTTGAGGCGTCTTTTGCCAATGGTCTCTGCAGTCATAAACTATGGGTTGGTACACCCATGGGGGTGCTTCCATGGAGGTTCTGTTGGTCGCGTCTGGTGGTCACACAATGCCATCTGCCAGGGAACAGTTATGTCCCTCGACATCTTAATGGAATGCTCTGTGCATGCCTGCACTCTACGTGAACACAGCGCAGAAAGGTACAGGACTGCTCTAGGCTGGTTGTTTGGCAGCTGAGGCTATCAATTCTCTGACTCCCACTGGCACCTTCGGGTGATCTTTTTCTCATGAAGGCCCAGAGGAAGAGAGTGACAGTGATGGTAAGCAGTGAAAATGGGGGGGGGGGGGTGGAGGGGGAGTAAAGATATCGGTAGTTGAACAGTGTCGGATGGTGAAAGATTCCCCTGTTAGAGCGTTATTATGCTGACTGTCCAT
>CM065727.1:45529391-45539391 GCA_033310375.1 Conus canariensis
ATTCAGAAGTAACGATCGTGGACGGCATACCGCATTTCCTTCCGGGGTGCACTTCACGAATTCCTCTTCCTTCTTCCTTCCTTCCCTTCTTTCCTTCTTTTTCTCTGACTGTTGTTTTCTTTGTATAAGCAGCACATTATAAGAGTGAGTGTGCCAGCACACAACACATTAGAACATTAACAAACCCAGACACTTTGTATCACACGCCAAAACACTAAAATCAGCAAGAATATCTGTAAGAGAACATACAGACTATGCATGGTGTGTAAGATATTGACTGGTTGGGAAAAAAGGGGGAAAAAAACAGAAAAAAAAGGAGTGGAACGTGTGTGTGTGTGTGTGGGGGGGGGGGGGGGGGGGGGGGGGTTCGCTTTTTTTTTGCAGATGAAGAGGACAGTGTGAAGCACCAAAAAATGAAGAGGTGGATTTCGGCCTTATGAGGAGAAAAAAAAAAAAAAAAACAAAAGAAAAAAAAAAGGGAAAAAAAAGTCACCGCCTTAGGTGCTCCATTGATCCGACAACTGATGCCACAAAAAACACGATGCAAAGCATATTTACGTACTGCCAGTTTATCTTGAATACAAGTACTTTCTGAGATATTCCATAAAGAAGGAAAACCGTTTTGGGCCATTATAGCCGTTAGTAACGGCTATTCTGGTAAAATAAAATATCGGCCATCATCCGTGACCCATAATGAATATACGTAGAAATTTTCGGAAAGATCGGCCCAGAACTTTTGTCTGGAGCGAGTGGAACACATTTTGACCACGGACAGACACACACACAGACACAGACAGCATTTCTTCGTTCCCATTGTAAAGTACTCCCTCTATAAGAACTGGAAATACAAAAGGGGGGGGGGGGGGGGGGGGGGACTAGCCCTAAGCGAACGTGACAATGGATAGTCTGTTCTTTCCGCTGACCGAAGCAAAAGTATGTAGGTACGACACAGCCAGGAGCAGACAAGCAATGTTTAAACGCACTTCAGGAATTACAAGTGTTGATCTGAATGGCAGAAAGTTCTACAGGTTTGCGGTAGCAGGAACAGACCATTTCCTGAACAATTTAGTTTTGCATGTCGGAATTACTCGCCCTCAGGGTCTACGCCTGTAATAGGGATCCCTCACTGAAACTAGTCCAGGAACAAGATCAGAAAAATGTTTAGGGCACATACAATCTTGAAATGAAATGTTTGGGTTTTTTGTTTGTTTGTTTATCTACCTCTGTCTTTTAAGTATGCAAAACCCAGACTCATTATACAGTGTTCGGTGACTAGTTCCATGAACAGCCCCAACAATAATTCCAAACGTTTCTAATTGTGGGTCTTCTACAGAATTTGACTAGTCAGAACAGTTATCACACAAGATCAAAGTGAGGCAATACAAAAGATCTGTGCAAAATGTCCGTCAATTATCTGCTAGGCCTTATACTTATGAAATTTCAAACAGGAAAGCAAGATGGCAGCCGTGTAAATTATACTTTTAATACTGCGGTTACTTTAGAGCATAATGCCCAGACGTTTTGTTTGTATATAGTAAATGAGTAGGGCAAATTTAAGAGGTAAAATCAGACCATTGTTTTATTTAAGTTCAGTAACTCCGTCTTTTCGACATAAAATGTAATTTTCCTACGTTTTGCCCACATATTTCAAATATATCTGCGCGAGCAACAGGATTATTCAGCGATAATGACAAGTTTGTATCATCGGCAAAAAGTTCAATATTCGATTTGATAGTGTCTGCTATATCAAGAAATAAAAAAGGATTTAATATTAAACCTTGGGAAACACATGCGTGTGTGTGTGTGTGTGTGTGTGTGTGTGTGTGTGTGTGTGTGTGTGTGTGTGTGTGTGTGTGTGTTTGTGAAATCAGGTTCATTATCTTCACCATTGTCTGAGCACGATTTGAAGAATCATCCGCAAACCAGTCCAGAAACTTCTGTCGAATTTCTTTCTTTCCATGTTGTGATGCAGTCCTTTATGGCAAACAGGATCAAACGCGTTGGATTTATCAGAATACACTGCTTAGGTTGTGGCACTATAACCAAATGAATAGCATAGAAGTGTCAAATATGTACACAAACTGGTTTACTGAGGATCCCCATGTATAAATCTAGACGGACTGGAAGATATAACATTATCATTTGATAGAAAGCAGTTAACATGCTTATGGATGGACTTTTGTAAAAAAAAAAAATAGATAAATAAATGAATAAAAAAATAAAAAAAAAGAAAGAAAGAAAAATTCCAACGCAACTGAGCGATAAAATTAGGCGATGCTGCACAAGTCTCAGATTTTGTTTGTTTGTTTGTTTTTGTGAACAGGACATGCGTGTGCCGTTTTCCACACTTGTGGAAATCTAGCTCTACATCAAATTTAATTTCTCTTGAGGAGTGTGGTCAGTGGCAGTAGAATAACTGGCCATGGTGCTGTTAACAGCCTGTCAGAGACAGAGTCTGGTCCTACTGCTTTGTTTTCTACAATGTGGTGGTCAATTCAAATTTACCAATGAAATGATGTTTCAGGTCATTTGTCATTTCCGGGATCAACAAGGCTCTCTCTCCCCCACCTAGTTGCGTGTGACGTCACAGCGCTTGACGGTCAACGCGCGTGTGGTCAAGCGCCTCCCCTCCCCCTACCCCGCGTCCCTGCCACCTCTGTTGCCCCGAGCAACAAAGAGGCCGGGCTGGGAATCCTTCCCTGAGATGGCTCGTGTTCTGCGTGAAAACAACCTATGAAACTCCTCCCCCCCCCCCCCCACCCACCCTCCCATCCACACCCCCCCCCCCCCCCCCCCCACCTCCCTCGCCCCCTCTCCCACTCCGTCTTCACTGATGTCCACTGTTTGGTGCCTCGGTGGTCCAGTCACACTTTGTTCCAGATAATCGGTTCCCTCCTCCTCCCCCTCTCTCCCTCCTCCCTCCCCCTCCCCCCTCTGCCCCCACCCCATCTTCCTCCCATCCCCTCCCACCCCTACCCCCCACCCCCCCCCCCCCCCCCCCCCCCCCCCCCCCCCACACACACACACATACTTTCCACCTAGTTACAGTTTGTAGCACGCCAAGTTTTCCGTAGCTGTCTGGACAGAGGGAAGAAAGAAATAAAACACACTGTCTACAATCCACTCTGCAGCGTCCTTTCAATTTCTTTTTCATTTACAACTTTTATACAGTAATTCATGTGGTCTGCCTATACTTTTTTTTTAATGTATTTTTTAACTTTTTTTTTGTAATTAGAAGTGATCAGTTAAGCATACTGTCTCCCGCATTTGGCATGGCCTGTTTTCATGTGCCTTCAAGATGTGGATATCCAGTTGAGCTACAATGTGATGAATTGCTGTGTGTTTTTATGTATCACGATGCAGGCATGAGGTTTTCTTTTTTATTCATGACAAGACTCGTGATATTTTTTCTTCTCGTATGGAGACAGTCCTCACCCATAAAACATAGCTAATGTGATGAAATGCTTTTTTTTATGTATAATGATGCAGGCCTGAGTTGTTTTATTCATGACAACACTCGTGATATTTTTCTATTCGTGTGCAGACAGTCCTAACCCTTAAAACTAAACAGGTCAATTCTTTTTTTTTTTTTTAAAGTGAACAGGTCAGCTCTAATCAATAAGATTTAAACAGGTCAGTTCTAGTCGGTGAATCGCAAACAGGCTACCTTTAATCAATAAACCGCACGTAGGCCAGTTTCAATCAATAGGAAGAAAAAAAAAAAAAAAAACCACTGGCGTAATTAAACACCATCGGAAAGATCTATGGGTGAAAGGCAGAAAAGTAAACTGGCAGCATCTTACGTATTGTGAAATTACGTCATATCAAATGCATGAAGATTTGTTTCCATTTTGAAAAGTGATTGAACAATCCTTTTTTTTCTGCACTGCTTTCAATATTTTGTTGCTGTTGTCAAAATACATCCATTCAACAAGAACAAAACGGATATACCTCTGTTCACGCCCAGATCCATTAAACACAACAAAACCACGTCACTTCGGTTCTGACGAGATGTGACGTGGTCAAAGTATAATACGAAGAAGAACATGAACACGTTACATACACGCGTACTCACCAGGTGTGCCAGGGCAACAGTCTCGGAACCAGCAGAGGTTCTCAGAGTCGTTTCGTTCTTGAAATGTGAAGAGGGCACAAGCAGCATGCCAGATCCAGCAATCTGCTGTGTTCAGTTGCCACCCGGATTTCACTTCATGAAATAGGTGAGAAACAAGGAGCAGGTTCCACTCAAGTGTTCCCCGTTCTCCTTTTGTCGGATGGCGCCGCCACCTTCAATGGACTGCTGAGAGTTTGGTTGTGCTGTGTCGCCTACCTGCTGTTCTCCCCTTTTGCTGTGCTGTGTCGCCTACCTGCTGTTCTCCCTTTTGATGTGCTGTGTCGCCTATCTGCTGTTCTCCCCTTTCGCTGTGCTGTGTCGCCTATCTGCTGTTCTCCCCTTTTGCTGTGCTGTGTCGCCTACCTGCTGTTCTCCCCTTTTGCTGTGCTGTGTCGCCTATCTGCTGTTCTCCCCTTTCGCTGTGCTGTGTCGCCTACCTGCTGTTCTCCCCTTTTGCTGTGCTGTGTCGCCTATCTGCTGTTCTCCCCTTTTGCTGTGCTGTGTCGCCTATCTGCTGTTCTCCCCTTTTGCTGTGCTGTGTCGCCTATCTGCTGTTCTCCCCCTTTGATGTGCTGTGTCGCCTACCTGCTGTTCTCCCCTTTCGCGTATGTAGAGTAAAACTTGTTCATATTACATCCAGTTTTGAGGAGGGGTAAAAACAAACAAATAAACAAATGAAAACAAACAAAACGAAACAAAACCGCAAGAGCAATAAACGAAGTGACTCTCCAACGTATGTGTTACGATTCTGTTCATTTCTCTCTCTCTCTCTCTCTCTCTCTCTCTCTCTCTCTCTCTCTCCTCTCTCTCTCACACACACACACACACACACCACACACACACACACACACACACACAACACAACACACACACACACACACACACACACACACACACACACGCGCGCGCGCGCGCGCGCGCGCGCGCGCGCGCGCACCCACACACACACAGACACTATTCTTTATTAACACTTGTATAACTTTGTCGATCGGTCTCAAGACATGATAATATTCGCGAGTGCATTTATTGAAGCAACTCCCCAGCGAAAGTAACACAACTTCCATTTAGGATCAAGCTCTTGGCAGTGTGGCACGATGGAGTTTGTCACTATCTACTTAAAAGTAAGAACGAAAAATAGATAGCAGAGAAACTGGTGTTGTGTTACCGGGTTCATAGGCGAACTGGGAATTGGTAAACTGGATTCACCGATTTTGGTTATCAGTGAGTCGGGGAGTAGACGACAGAATTGGCGAGCGAAACTGACACCAGCAAATAATAACGTCAGCGCTGCTAATTCCTTACGCTAGATCCCCAGAAGATAGACCTGAGTGCCAACTACATGATAGACCTGAGTGCCAACTACATGATAGACCTGAGTGCCAACTACATGGCAGATCTTTCCACTGTGAAGTGTCAGGCAGACCTCGTACGTAGGCCTACCTTTCGTCTCGCAGTCTACTCTACGCGACTGTGTTGTCAACTAAGATTTAAAGAATGAGACTGGGTCGGGTAGGGCGAATCACTCGTAGCAATAGGTTTTTTTTCTTTGTCCCTCAAATCCCATTTGTTGATGGGATTACTGTTGGAGTCGTTGACGTGGCTGCTTGGTTTGTTTCTTTCTTACTTGTTTCAGGGTCACTCGTGGCATTAGTTTTAAGTTTGCCCCCAAATCCTTTGTTTTGTTTCCTAGGTGGTGGTGGGTTTTTTTTTTTTTGTTTTGTTTGTTTGTTTTTGTACTCCCAGTTCTTATAGAACAGGGAGTACTTTACAATGGGAACGAAGAAATGCTGTGTGGTGTGTGTGTGTGTGTGTGTGTGTTTGTGTGTGTGTTGTGTGTGTGTGTGTGTGTGTGTGTGTGTGTGTGTGTGTGTGTGTGTGTGTGTGTGTGTCCGTCCGTGGTCAAAATGTGTTCCACTCGCTCCAGACAAAACTGCTGGACCGATCTTTCTGAAAATTTGTAGATATGTTCATTATGGGTCACGGATGATGCCCTATGTTTTATTTTACCAGAATAGCCGTTACAAACGGCTATAAATGATAATTTTGTGATGTACAGTTTAAGCAATAACGGTTTATAAACTTAAGTGTAACAAGATTTTGTAAGCTCCTCGGTAGTATAGTGGATAGTATCCCCGCCTGTCACGCGGGAGACCCTGGTTCATTTCCCCGCCGGGGAGAGCAGCAAAATTTCTTTTTCTTTTCTCTTAAATACAAAATTTCTACCACCAAAAGGGGAGAAAGTGCTACAGTGACATATATTTTTTCTTTTTGTTGTACTACTACTTACTGGGAGTACGTTTATATGCTTTGCATCTTGCTGTTTGTTTGTATTCCTTCCTTTAAAAGGAGGGTACTGACAACACTCCAATCCTGACGAAGAGTCCAGAGGCGGAAAGCTGAGCACGAGTAAACCCTGTTGGACAAGGCCAGCCAACTGCACAGACCACATAGGGCTGAGTAAACTGTGCAACCTAGATCGTGGGGTTTTTGTTTGTTTGTTTGCTTGTTTGTTTGTTTGTTTTGTTTTGTTTTTCTTAAATGCTTGGAGAAGGCCAGAGAGGGGTGGGGGTGCTTCTTTTCACCAGAGTACCCTAATTTCAATCATGTCGTCTGTCACAAAATAGAAGAAATAAGTGGGCGGGAAGGGGGGGTGTGGAAAGAGGGAGCAAGGGGGGGGGGGGCTGCTGGGGATGGGGGGGGGAGAGACCTGGACAACATCAACAACCAAACAACTCTGTCGATAACTTCCTCCAGTGGACAGACAGAGATGGAACGGACCTTTACTTCAGGTCTCATGACCTGCCAACAACGGTGAACGACACACCACCGACCTTTGAGCACGGCTACTGGCCGACAACCTGAATGGTGAGATTAACGTCAGTGTCCTCTCAGCCGGGGGGTAGAGCTACACACACACACACACACACACACACACACACACACACACACACACACACACCACGCACGCACGCACGCACGCACACACACACACACACACACACACACACACACACACACACACACACACCACTTTGGCCTGAAAACCCTCTCCGTCCACCCAGCAGTGCATGGGTGGGACATCCAGTGGAGGAGATGGGCGCCGTCTTCAATGATGACAGGCTGCATCTCAAACGGTTCACGCTCTCCTACGACCATAAGGCTGTAGACCTTTAGCCCCTTTTCGCTACCAGCTGTGAAGGCGGGCAAGCTGTTGTCAGGCACGGGGTCTGGACGTAGGAAGGG
Organism: Conus canariensis; assembly: GCA_033310375.1. NCBI lineage: Eukaryota > Metazoa > Mollusca > Gastropoda > Neogastropoda > Conidae > Conus > Conus canariensis. The sequence continues at coordinate 45,536,749 of CM065727.1, forward strand.
GTCGTGGTCCGCCCAAGGTCCAGTCTCTGCTTATGAGCTGTGGCCAGAGTACGTCCTGAACACCTTATCTCTGGCAGGCTGACCAGCCAACGACCCGACACTGATAGTGTGTGCAAACATAACAGTCACACACACACACACACACACACGCACGCACGCACGCACGCACGCACGCACGCACACACACACACACACACACACAACAAAACTTGGTTTCCCAACCCCCCTCTCAACCCCTCCCCAACCCCTCCCTTTTCTCTGCCCCCCCCCCCCCCCCCCCCCTTTTTTTTTTTTTTCCTTTAAGTTTGAAGCAAGCTGCTGTCGACACGTCCTTTCATTTCCTTTCAGTTCTTTACTATAATGTCTTTCTTTTCTTCAATGCCTATCAATATCGTATCCATCAGATCCCCACAGTGAATAAAGAGTGGAAGTGTGTGTTGTTCACGGCTGCAAATCCCGCTGTCGCACAGTGCTGCAGCAACATAATGAAGGTCATAAACTCCCCCCCCCCACCCCACCCTACACACACACACACCACACACACACACACACACACACACACACACACACACTTCCCAATCCACCTTCCGAGTGCCTGAGTGGGTTTTTGCGTGCACGCGTGAGTGCCTGGTGGTTGGATCACTTGTGCGTGCAGGCTGTGTTGATGTGAGTGCGTGCGTGCATGCGTGTGTCTATGAACGTGGGTGTGTGGTCATGCGTGAGCATGCGTGCGCGCGCGGGCGTGTGTGTGTGCGTATGGGGGGAGGGGAGGGGGGGGGGTGCGTGTGTGTAGGCTTGCGTAAATTATGTTTATACATTAATGTGGTATATTGGCACGATGTTCCTTGTTAATGCTTTTTTGTAAAGTAAGTTCCTGCCTTATTTGTAGCTTGACGTGTCTTATCATATAACTTTATCATGTGTTGGTTATGTAAAGCGCTTAGAGCCCTGAGTTTTAGAGAATAGGTGCTATATACATTAACATTATCATGATTATTACCATCATTGTCATTATACTAAATACCTGAACTCCATAAAACACACACAAATGAAATTCGCTGCGAACAAAACTTACGATGGAAGATAAAAGAGCTAAAAGCTTAACCCCAGCAGTACATGCTGTCATTAATTTTCAAATTGGCTCAAACTGTTCAGTTAACATCGCTGAGGTCAAAAACTGCCACTGTGATACTCGCACAGTACCAATCTTCAAACCTGTGATGACAAGAAATGTGAGTATACATGTACGTTTTATTATTTGTCTTAACCACTGAAAGATTGAACGAGTAAAGGAAAAAAAAAATGTATGTTTTATTATTTGTCTTAATCACTGAAAGATTGAACGAGTAAAGGAAAAAAAAAATGTATGTTTCATTATTTGTCTTAACCACTGAAAAATTTAACAAGTAAGGGAAAAAAATGTATGTTTTGTTATTTGTCTTAACCACCGAAAGATTTAACATGTACAGAAAAAAAATTATGTTTTGTTATTTGTCTTAACCACCGAAGGATTTAACGATTTAAAAAAAAAAAATGTATGTTTTGTTCTTTGTCTTAACCACTGAAAGATTTAACAAGTACAGAAAAATACACGTATGTTCTGTTATTTGTCTTAACCACCGAAGGATTTAACGAGTAAAGTTAAAAACATGCATGTTTTGTTATTTGTCTGAACTACTAAAACATTCAATAGGTAAAGAAAAATACTTGCATGTTTTGTTATTTGTCTTAACCACTGAAAGACTTAACAAGTACAGAAAAATACATGTATGTTTTGTTAAGCTTATTTGTCTTAACCACAGAAAGAAATAGAAATGTGAACATAACATATGAAAATCATGGATATTTAACAATGATCTTGTTGGTCGGTCGATCGGTCGGCAGAGAGAGAGAGAGAGAGAGAGAGAGAGAGAGAGAGAGAGAGAGAGAGAGAGAGAGAGAATGGCCGCAGTGACCCCGTAAAGCTATCTCCCGTATCATTATCCATGAGTGCAAAACAGTTCAGGGCAAAACGGAACACCCCCATGACTTGTAAAGAAGGTCGGGGACAAAAACAAGGGAGAATGAGGAGGTATGCAAGGGGAAAAGAAGGCAGGGGCAAGGGGAAGGTGAGGTTATACGGAGGAGGGTGGTTAAGGGGGAGGGGGGGAGGGGGAGCACACACAAAAAAAAGTCAAAGGGTGCGAATATGCTTCTGTTATTGGGCACGCGCACATGTGCGTGGGTTGCGTATACGTAAGAGGAGAGAGAGAGAGAGAGAGGGTAGGGGGGATATGGGCACTTTCTTAATCGGCGAAAACCCGACGTCAAGCCCAAACGCCCAACTCTCATGTACAGTTTACCTGATGCTTTGAATACACATGTAGAGTATGATGAATAAATAAATACAGAGATAAAACAAATAAATAAATAACCCCAAGCTCTCCAGGCTTTCCCATCCAACTTGACCAAGCTCTCCAGCCTTTTCCATCCAACTTGACCATAAATTCAAAAGTGCATACATTTCACGTCAAAGACCAGATTTTGGATGCGTCAAACATGTTCTTCTTGGGTAGAATGCATCCCCGCAGTACAATGACACCAACCTCCTCCTCCCCCTCCCCCCCTTCCCTGCCCTCCCCTCCACCCACGCACCTCAACCTC
>CM065727.1:45546891-45554391 GCA_033310375.1 Conus canariensis
AGGGCACTCTCTAGTCGAATCTCCAGCAGGACACTCTCTAGTCGAATCTCCAGCAGGGCACTCTCTCTAGTCGAATCTCCAGCAGGGCATTTACTAGTCGAATCTCCAGCAGGGCACTCGCTAGTCCACTCTCTAGTTTCATTTACGCAACAGCATAAGAAACGTGAGGACCATGCCTCCGGTGCAGACTGTCGGAAAGGGGTAAGGAGTGGGGGGGGGGGGGGGGGGGGGCGATGGGGGGGGGGCGATGGGGGGGGGTGAGGGGCTGTGAACAACATGATATTTCTTTGGCCAGGTTTCCAGTAAAAAAAATCTTTTATTTTTTCCTTCACTCGTGGCCGGCGGCGGATATCCCCGTTTCGGCGACATTGCAATTGAGCCTTGAAGGAGAAGATAATCTAGGGACAAAACACAAACAAACAAACAAACAAACAAAAGCACGACGAATGACGTCTGAGAAAGCTTCGTTCAGTCAGTTTACTGTCCTCTCTGATGGAGGCTAAAGGTTGAACCACACACACACACACCACACACACACAACACAGCTACACCACACACACACACACACACACACACACACACACACACACACACACACACACAGCATACACGCACACACACAAACCTCACACACACACACACACACACACACACACATACGCACGCACACACGCACGCACACACCTCACGCACACACGCACGCACACACCTCACACACACACACACACACACACACACACACACACACACACACACACACACACACACACAAACACACACGCAAACCCTATCAAACTATCAACTATTTAGCGGGTCGGGGAGACGCAACCAGTAATTAGTAAACGAAGTAACTTGGATTCGCATGCTGAAACAGTCACATGCACACAGCTCTAAACGAATGCTGTTCGCTGTACCCATTCCTCTACCACACACGTAGACGAGAGGAACACAGAACAAACAAGGAAACATCAGGGTTTGAACAAAAACAGGTAAACAGGAGGTCCAAAACTGGTCCATCCAACCCGAAGGAACCGACATGCAATGGCACAGCCATCACGGGAGATAACTTGGACACAAATAATCATTTGTTTGCTAGTTCCTTTCAGATTTAGCTCCAATCCGTTCGGTCATGTTAGTGCTAATATAGGATGAAATATGGTCAATAACAGAGAATATGCATGGAAATGTCCCCTGGATATTGCATACTGATATGTAGGTAAAGGACCTCAGAATCTGGTGAAGGCGTTAGCAGGATTCAACACAGAAAAAAAAATGTTTGTGATCGCTCAAACAGTGACGACAGAAAACCGCTGAGGGAATGGCATCGAACATAGACGTTCGATAGCCAAGGGAGCGAACTGGTGACAGTTTTAACGTCCAGATCCACCCGGGGGGGGGGGGGGGGGGGACCGATCCCCAAAGAACGACAACTCGTTCAGAAAGGCAGTGAAAATGACAATGTTTTACGCTGGGCGTCAGCTGCACACAACACTGGCGTTGCCCCTATCCGTCAGTGGAGGCCATAAAGATCGTCCGAGCGGGATGAACAGTCTGAGTCACGTGCCTGTCCGTGTGGCGGACACGGAGTGAGGGGTGATAGATGTCTGCCATGTGTGTGTAGAGGTGCCCCCGGCGGTCGTGACGTAGACAGCCCCGACATCCCTCATACATCATTTCATGGGACGCGCACTTTCATTGGCTGTCGCTCCCCACGTTTGTGTGTAATGTACACACCTGACCCATTACACACGTTGTATGTAGCATGCTGTGAGACAAGACACTGTCACGACTTGATAAAGAGAGAGAGAGAGAGGAGACGGACAGAGAGACAGACAGACAGAGACAGACAGACAGACAGAGAGACAGAGCAGAGAGACAAGACAGACAGACCAGAGAGAGAGAGAGGAAGAGGGGGGCAGACAGACAGACAGACAGAGCGAGGCAGAGAGACAGACAGAGAGTGAGAGACAGACAGAGAGACAGACAGACAGACAGACCACAGAGAGAGAGAGAGAGAGAGAGAGAGAGAGAGAGAGAAGAGAGAGAGAGAGAGAGAGAAATCATTTATGGGGGTATTTTTCAAGTGGATTTTTTTTATCATGTTGTTCATAATGAGAACTGCCCTTCCTTGAACTGCGAGTAAACATGGACTATACGCTAGCAACTTGTAATATTAGTCATGATTCCTTGGTGTAGGCCTATAATACCTTTAAGCCGATTTGTGCTTTTTCTCTCCCAATTCCCGCTGACTATGGCTAAAACAAATCTTAATTTCTTCACACAAAAAAGAATGAATAAAAGGTAGACAACGCTGGGGACAAGAATCTGCAATCCTATATCTTTTTAATTCATTGCAACGGTCCAAATCATGGCCAAGAAATGTTCTTTCTGAGACACAAATGTCTCTTATAAAAAAACAACAGTGCAATGTTTAGAAAAGAAAGTATACGTCTAGCCATTGGAATCAAGTTCATATAAATTCTGAAGTCAGAAACATAAACTGAAACTGAAGTGTTACCCTTTGAGAAGCAGATGAAATTAGTTTCAGCATAGTAAGTTCCAGAACTTTTCAAATTCAGACGTAAAGTGGATTTCAAACCAAATATTCATTAAGATAATAAAATAAGTAAATAAGAGCGAAATACTGACAGTTTTACAGCTAATCTCTGCCGAACGTTTGCAGTATACATAAAAAAAAACAAATAAATCAATAAATAACTTTTAGAAGCCCCTCTTTTTTTGTTGTTGTTGTTGTTTGTTGTTGTTGTTGTCTGTGAAGTATGATACTGAATAGACAGACAAAAAGACAGAAGATGGTCCTACTCCGTCTGCTGTAACATGACCTCATATTCATGACGTTATTCCAGTCATCTTAAAATTCATGCTAATTGCTCTGTTCAGATGGTGACATGCGAATGCTCGGTTTGGAAATGCCAGCCTCAAAAGATAAAACGTCTTTCACTTTTGGGGGAAAAAATTCAATCTTTTTACGATTGACCTTGCAGGTTTCTGGGTGGGCTGACGATACAGACCTGATCGTCAAGGAATCTGCAACAGCTAAGTCTGCAAAAACGAAAGCCAGACCGGGTCTTTTAGACAGCTGTTGGTTTTGTTTTATCTGTCTTGGGCAAGAATGTCACTTTCTGTTGGGTTTATGTTCACACTGAAACTTTTGTTTTAACGAGGGGGCGGGCAGGCCGCCTAAACATGATGCTGAAATCAACATTGGCAACCGGATCAACCAAAGAACCTCATATCCCTGTTCATTTTCAGGAGGGATGTGTGTGTGTGTGTGTGTGTGTGTGTGTGTGTGTGTGTGTGTGTGTGTGTGTGTGTGTGTGTGTAAAGGAAGGAAAGGAGGCGGAATAATAATAATCAAACTGAATAGAGCACAGGTGGAGCGGAGGCGGGGGGAGGAACAGGCGTGTGGCGGAACGGTCATGATGGAAACAGGAGGGGGTTGCGGGTGATTGTGCTTCTAATGGATCGCCGTTTCAACCTGCTTTCTAGTTTTCTCCATCTTCTTTCTTTCTTTTTCTTTCTTTCTTTCTTTTCTTCTTTCTTTCTTTCTTTCTTTCTTTCTTTCTTTCTTTCTTTCTTTCTTTTGCTTATTTTGTATGTTTGCTGATCCAGTGGCCAACATGTCCCTTTGTTACGTGCCACTGACCAATACGTGTATTCTCGATCGTCGCTATTCCTATACTGATCTCATATATTCCTATACTGATCTCTTAACGTTCGCCAGAATGAATAGAGAGAAACAGACTGTCTCACAAACGGTCTCAGACAAATGGCGCACGCTTGCCTCTGTGTGATGTGTGTGATGTATGTGTGTGTGTGTGCGCGCGCGCGCGCACACACACACACACACACACACACACACACATACATGCACACGTACACACACACACGCACACATACACATACGCATGCGCCCACGCAGACACATCATACACACACGTGTACATTCACTACACACACATGAAAAAGAAACATGGTAGGTAGGCACTCAAGGTCTGACCAGCGCGTTGGGCTAATGCGTAGGTCAGACATCCGCTGAATCGTAGCCACGAGACCCTCTTCTTCAATTGTCTCATCTTAGTTGTTAATTCGTTTATCCATCAGCTTCAAATCATGCGCAGTGCGGTCTCAAAACTTAGCGGATGTGGTGTAGTGTATATGGCCTAGTCCGCACGCAGTGATGCCTCCTTGATGAAACTGAAACCGAAACTGTGCGTGCATGCTTCGAAACTGTTTTGAATTAGACTAAGCACTTTGATATTTCAATTCATAATTTAGTGCTAATTTCTAACAACTAGTAACGGAGCATCCGATCAACAAGCACGAAATCAGTAAAACACATATATAAAAATATCTCAAACTGCCCCCCCCCCCCTCTCTCTCTCTCTCTCTCTCTCTCTTGTAGCATTATTTTTAGATAGCGTGGTAGGTCTGCAGACACAACTGAATATACTTTACAACACGTCTAAGCGCCTAGATCTGATAGTTAACCTGGAGAAATCTAATATAGTTGTTTACAGAAACGGTGGCTATCTTTCCAGGAATGAAGAATGGTATTTTGGAGAAGAAAAGTTGAAAATGGTGAGCATGTACAATTATCTAGGAATATATCTAACAACAAAGCTATCTTTTCAGCCTGCATTACGAGATCTTGCAGATCGCGCTAAAAAGGGTATCTGTGTTATTATGAAACTTCTATGGTCCATTGGAGAACATTCTCCAAACATATTCTTGAAAATGTTTGATTACCAGATTCAGCCAGTTTTGACGTACGGCTCAGAAATTTGGGGACTGTCACAGGACCAAGAATGCATTGAAAGAGTGCATCTGTCTGCTTTGAAAAGGTTTATGGGTGTTCATCCAAAGTCTCCAAGACATTTATTTTATGGAGAAATTGGAAGGTTTCCCATTTTTGTCAACACATATTCTAGGTGTGTTAAATTTTGGCTGCGGGTGGTATATATGAATGATGATAGGTATCCAAAAAAGGCGTATAAAATGCTTTTGTCCCTGCAGAGGCAAAACTATACCACTTGGGCCTGCAAAATTCGTAATGTTTGATATGAATTGGTTTTGGTGTCGTTTGGGAGGCACAGTGTGTTGGAAGCATTAATTTGTTTATGAGAGAATTCAAACAGAGATTGATAGATTGTTATAAACAGAACTGGCACGCTTCCTTGCAGTCTCACGATTTTTACAGTGTTTATTCGCAATTCAAGAGCACATTGATTCTCAGTCCTTATATGTATCTTGTTAAGAACGTACAAATTCGAAGAACATTTGCAAGATTTCGGATTGGAATGTCTCCTCTGAAGTCACATTTCTTACAGTATATAGAGAACAGTGTTAATGATAAATTGTGTCCGTTCTGCAGAAACACACCAGAAACTGAATTACATTTTGTTCTTGTATGTCCACTGTACGATGAAATAAGAAACGAATTTATTCAGCCCAAATATTTCTATAAGCCATGTATGTTTAAATTCTACCTACTTATGTCAAGTGAAAACGAAGGTATTGTTTTACGGTTATCTAATTTTGTTTACAAAGCGTTAAACTTAAGGATGCAGTTTATTCAATCTAAATGATTCTTGTTGTGCTATTGCTCCCATGTTATGGGCCGGAGGCCTGACATTAAAACTTTTTGACTTTGACTCTCTCTCTCTCTCTCTCTCTCTCTCTCTCTCTCTCTCTCTCCTCTCTCTCTCTCTCTCTCTCTCTCCAACCCTTCCCCCTTCCATCGTTCATGTACGTGTTTGTTTTATTCGTCGGTGCTGTATTTGTCACTGTTTTTGTTTATTTGTATCTTCATCTCTCTCTCCTGAATGCCATTTCAATTTGTTTATTTGTATCTTCATCTCTCTCTCTGCTGAATGCCATTCCAGTTTGTTTATTTGTATCTTCAACTCTCTCTGCTGAATGCCATTCCAGTTTGTTTATTTGTATCTTCATCTCTCTCTGCTGAATGCCATTCCAGTTTGTTTATTTGTATCTTCATCTCTGTCTGCTGAATGCCATTCCAGTTTGTTTATTTGTATCTTCATCTCTGTCTGCTGAATGCCATTCCAATTTGTTTATTTGTATCTTCATCTCTGTCTGCTGAATGCCATTCCAGTTTGTTTATTTGTATCTTCATCTCTCTCTTCTGAACGCCATTCCAATTTGTCACACATCTCATTGTCTTGTTATCCAAAATGAATGAATCACCCATCATTTGCTTATGGAATGAGTGTGTTGTGTAAAGAATACCTGTACACATCATAAACTTAAAATTAAAGCTTGTTCTCAAGTTGTGAAATATTCTCATTCTCAAACACATGTATTTAACTCAAACAAACCAATCAGGGAATCTCTCGGAGGAAAAATCGGTTAATCCCCCCCCCCCCCCCCCCCCCGCCCCCCGTCCCCCCTTTAGCTGTGTATGTGGACCTTTGAACGAAAATTAATGAACGTCCCCACGTTTCTATTCTTCTTTCACACTTGATCATGTAAAAAAAAAAATTTAAGTAACTGCTTCTTCTTCTTCCTCTTCTTCTTCCTCTTCTTCTTCTTCTGTAATGTTTATCTTCAGAATTGAAGATGACGATAGTAACTGAAAGGGGTGGGGTGGTGGGAGTCTCAGGGTATATAAGGGAGAAGATGAATAAATATCTTGCCTCACTTTCCTAGATCGGAGTCCCGTTCGTGCACGTTAAGTCACTAACGACTTCCGGTGCAGGTCTCGTTCGCCTAGTCCTGGTTCCCCCACATGTTATGGGGGGGGGGGGGGGGGGGGACTACTCTTCATGACTTGAGAACTCGCTGTGCCCCGGTTTGCCTCTTAACCTTTCCTGTTTCGCATGTATATTCAGTGTAAACCTTGACATTTTCCACTGCTCTTGAGAGAGAGAGGAGAGAGAGAGAGAGAGAGAGAGAGAGAGAGAGGAACGAGAACAAGATGCACCCGAAGGTGCATATTCTGAAGGTGCATTGAATGTAAAACTTAAAACTTGTTCGTCCTTTCGTTCCATGTTCGCTCGTCCCTTCGGTCATTCTTGGATGTTTTCGTTTTTCATTCCAAGGAAGGCTTTCGGGGAACGTTCGGACACACGGGAGAGAACGGAGGATGCGAAGGAAAATGTTATCTTGCAAATTCAACCTGGACACATCCAGGCCTGAAGCTTATTGCGTTTCACATTTGCTCAACAACTGTATATCTATTTTGTTACTTCGTTTGCTTTTACACAACTACGAATTCTTTTTCGTTTTGTCTTCCTGCCTTCTTCCTCTTCTTTCTTCCTTCCTTTCTTTCCTTCTCTTTGTCTATAGGATCTGACTGTTCCTTTCTTCTTTCCCTCACCCTCTTTTTCTTTGTTGCGACAAACAGGATGAATGTGTCAGTACACCAAACATTAGCACATCACTAAACCCAGACGCAATGTATCAAACACTAAACATTAAAGTTCACAGAAGAATGTCCATCGGTAAAACAACATACAG
>CM065727.1:45559391-45651891 GCA_033310375.1 Conus canariensis
GAACATTCAGTACAACTTTGGTCGTTGGTCGGCCGACGATGGGCGTCGGTGTATTTCGCCTCCTTTCCCCAAATTAAAGGCTATCTTCAGGACCACAAGGCGGCCTTCTTCGTGCTCAGGTGGCGATGGTCCTGTGCCGCATGAGGTCGCCTCAAGGGGGAGCAGGACGAAAGTCGCTGGAGCGCTGCACGAGACCCTCATATTCACAGACTGCGGCCGAGAGGGCAATTTTTCAGCCCAACCCCATAAGGAGTGCCCCCATGTCTGCCAGGCCTCAGAACACGGTATCCCAGGCCACTGGTAATCGCAGTCAGGCAGCGCTCAATCGCCGATCGCCCCACATCTCCAGGAGCCGTCCCCCAGCGACACAGGCTAGACCCGTCGTCACCCATACTGCTGGAAGGATAGCTGCGCCGCCTGACACTGACCTCTCACATCAGTGTCCTTCAAAGGAGATCTGCCACCTCTCCCTCGGCGTCCGCTGCTATGCCACACTCACAGCAAACGTAGTGTGTCGTGCGTGTGACTGGATTATCTGTAGTGTAAGGCAGTCGCTACACTGTCCGAACACTGGCTAAACACTGTCGATTTCTCCCACGTCCGAGGGCCGCCTAAGGGAAATAACTGACGGGGCGGTGCATCAGGCGATGGACCAAAGCACGCAGTCTTGAAGTGCAAAGTTTCACGAAGTTTGCCTCCTGAGACACAGGAGCGTCACAATCCGCCTGCCTTGCTTTCACACATTCCATGCTGTGCTGACGTGGTAGTGACGTCAGCAATGCCTGCGGCAGTGGACGTGGGAGCAACAATAGCGACACACAGTGGCGGGTGTGGTAACGGCAACACACACACGGCCATAGGAGCAGTGGCGGCTACGACCTCAATGCATGCATGGTGGACGTGGCCAACAGCAAGCAGGAGGCGGAGGACGTGGCGGACGTGTCAGTACCTGTAAGGTGGACAAGAGCCACCACACAAATGGGCGTCAGAATAATGACTTCAGTGCACAACGTCAGATACAGAAAGATATGTGTGTGTGTGTGTGTGTGTGTGTGTGTGTGTGTGTGTGTGTGTGTGTGTTCATGTGTGTGTGTGTGTGTGTGTGTGTGTATGTGTTGGTGTGTGTGTGTGTGTACATGTGTGTGTGTGTGTGTGTGTGTGTGTGTGTACATGTGTGTGTGTGTGTGTGTGTGTGTGTACATGTGTGTGTGTGTGTGTGTGTGTGTGTGTGTGTGTGTGTGTTTGGTGAGTGTGTGTGCGTGTGAGCGTGCGCGCGCGTGTATGTATGTATCTACATGTGCTGGCTAGTCATAGCTTCAGCTTGTGATGCCATGAACCTTTCATTCCTCCTGGAATATAGAACTGCTCCCATTCAGACATCTTGGTGCGAGGTAGGAACGCGACTGACGCCCGTTCCGCCAATCAGAAGAATGCTCGTTCAAATAAGGGAGACTACGCTCATAATCAAATAGCCTTGCGAGAAGATGGCGGACTTGAAGAAAAACATGTTGATAAAAAGTGTACAGAAGCCCTGTGTACAAATGTGTCCAATCACGCCTTGCCTGTTTACTGGGACAAACACAAAACCGTTTTCAATATCAGTCTTCGACACGAACGAGATTAATGTGTTGAAAATAAAAAAGGAACTCTTTTCGAACTTTGTTCAGCCTTCTTAAATTAACCCATGCACCAAAAACGATAACTTCCTCAAACTGGTTACACAGAAACTGCAACATATTTACTCTCCAGTTGCATGAGTACTGTAGCCTGTTGTTACCATGCGCACAAATGTGCAGCAAGCAATAAGAACCGGTGCATTCTAAGGTACAATGCTGATGTTGATGCTCGGTTTTGATGCCAATGGGAATCTGCGCGCGATGGCCCTCGGGAGCACTTGAGGTCGACAGACAAGATGTCGAGGGGCAGGGAAGGCGAGATGACGGCGTAACTTAAATACTAGAGGACAAACGGAGCAGCCATCAATAGGAGACAAGACGGTGCTCAGAGATCTGAAGATGAGGGTTGATATCTTGAGGTGTGGAAGTGAAGATCTGTTGTAGATGAAATCATCGACATTTTGGGTCGCAGACCCTCCCCGTGGGCAATTATGGAGCACCGTGAAGGGAGAGAGGAACAAGGCGAAGGAAACGAGAAGAGAAAAGCACCTCCGTTCTGGTTTGATGTGCGGGTGGTTTACTGGCCGCAGGGGCAGTGAGACATCAGAGGTTTGCCGTGTCTGACGGACAGCATGATGAAAGGCGCAGCCCATCCAGCTCCTCCCGCCGCCTTTAGCCTTCCCTGGGCTACATCAGGTACCCTTTCACTGCTGGGTGGACGGAGACGGATTTTTTTTTTCAAACAATCCTCCCACCTCCCCCGCGCCCCCCAAAAAAAAAAAAAAAAGAAAGAAAAAAAAAGAAAGAAAGAAGAAAAAAAAGAAATCCGACCCCATGAAAGGTTTGAACCACTGACCATCAGCTCCGGAGGAAGACGATCACCCGCTCGACTACGGGCCCCTCAGCTAGCAAGCGGCAAAATGTTAACCAGAGATCGAAGATTAGGGCCGATACCCTGAGGCGCGGTAGTGAAGCTCCATTATAGACGATGTCAACGTTTTAGATCACAGATCCGGCCTTTCCTCTGGGCAGTGATGGGGCACACAGACAGGAGAGAATGGACGAGAACAAAACAAAAACAAAAACAAAAAAATTTCAGTTCTTGTTAGGTGTAGGGTGATAGTGGGGGTGTTTTTTTCGGGAAAGAACTTGAGAGAGAGGGGGATGGGTAGGGAGAGGGGGGGAAAACTGCTGCGCGATGGAAGCAGGTAGGGGGAAGGGAAGGGTATGCAGGAATGTCTGTGGTATAGTGTGTGCGATAGTAGTGGCAGTAGTAGTAATGACAGTAAAAGAAGAGGTGGCAACAGTAGTCAGAAGCTTGTGATTAAGGTAAGACAAGGCTCAGTGCTTCCCCGCAAAGACTTTCGTTTGTTTGTTTGTGTGTGTGTTGTTGCCTTTTTTTGTTTTGGAGAAAATGATAAACGCGAGACTGGAAACGAATTTAAACTTTGTCATACTAAGCCCCAACTTTAGGGACAGCACTGATAAATGAATGACACATTTGTGTTAGATCTATTCATCATTTTTTTTTTCAGATGATTTTCCTATGGTCAAAAAACGATAAATTTGAATGAAATTATGAAATTAAGTAAAGTCGTTTGACTCTCGATTTCGCCTGACAGTTTTTCATTTTGCTATTCAGATTCTTACTCGAGATGGCAAGAAACTGCAATTTCTTCACTGCTACACAACGCCAGCAATGATGAAGCTGTCTGTGCGGACATACTGTCATATGGAAACCATTCTCCCACCCCATCAGACATGTTTCCTTGTGACACTTGTGACAGTGAGCAGCGACAGTCCTTCATGGTGAACAACAAGACTTAAACAAACCATTCAGCGTGTGAGACAGAGAGGGGGCTTACGGGAAAACGTGGATATGAGTCGGGACAGATTCTGAGGGTACGTACCATCAAGACTGTGAGCCAGGTGTATCACAGCAAACCACTCAGCCCTGAACCATTGGCTTGGAAATCCTGGCATGTCTTGAAGAGAGGACAAAGAGACTGGACAGTCTTCTTCGTGTGTTCAGGGAGGAGCGGCAGGCCAACACTGACTTAGGAGATACTGTTGAAAAAAGGGAAGCCTTCTTCGGATATATCGTGACTGTTAAAGATTGTGGCGTAAAATACCGCGTTCGTAAAGATATCGCCATTGTCACGATTCCGACATTCTGTCCAACATACTCCCTGATTTGGTTTCCTTATCATGATGATCTTTTGTGCGATAGTCGGCTCATTATTTTCTCACTGTATTCATTTCGAAATATTAATTGCACGGTCCCACTCCCTCCAACCCCATTTTGTGTATGGACTAAACGAGTTTAATCACAATAAGCCATTCGCATCCGCATTCGCATTCTCTCTCTCTCTCTCTCTCTCTCTCTCTCTCTCCTTTTGCTGTCGGTGTTGCTATTCATGTTGTCATGATGATAGTCGTGACGATCTTTATTCGTCTCCACCCCCACACACCTTCCTTCTCGCCCTTCCTTTGGTCATCTGGATATCTCTTGTAAAGGCATGCACGTGCGTTTTGGGGTTTTAGTATGTATCTTATTGGTCGGTGCGCGGTGTGTGTTGTGTGTGTGTGTGTGTGTGTGTGTGTGTGTGTGTGTGTGTGTGTGTGTGTGTGTGCATGTGCGCGCACGTGTATGTGTGTACGTGTGAATGTATTTTCTCATCAGAGAACGAGACCCTCCTTTTTCCCCTGTCTAGATATTTGCCTATTTCTGTTAATGCCTCTCTCTCTCTCTCTCTCTCTCTCTCTCTCTCTCTCTCTCTCTCTCTCTCTCTCTCTCTCTCGCTCTCTCTCTCTCCTTGCTTCATGACCCCCCTCCTACAAATCCCCTCATCCCCAACTTATAATCTTCCCCCACCCCGTGTGTGTGTGTGTGTGCGTACGTGTGTGCGTGCGTGCGTGCGTGTGTGTGCGCACGCGCGCCTGTTTGTATGTATATGTGTGTGTGTGTTCCATCGTCTTATATATCCAGTTTTGCATAGTGTATTTGTGTCATATATTATCTGTCCAGTAACCAAGCCAAAGGGTGAAAGCTCTGTGAAATAAAGTCTCGGGTGGAAGAACAAGTGAAACATTCGAATCGTTTTGTCATCTCTGTCTCTGTCTCTGTCTCTCTCTCTCTCTCTCTCTCTCTCTCTCTCTATATATATATATATATATATATATATATATATATATACTCTTTGAGTAAAATAAAAAGCACAGAAGTAAACAGCTTCATTTTAAATTGTATATTCTCCAATAAAATTTTCGCTTAAAAGCTTCTTCAGTAAAAAGCTTCTTCAGTAATGGCAACTGTTTAGAGAAACACACTGTATATATACTCTGCGCCCTTAACACACCCCCCCCCCCCCCCCTCCCCCTTTTCTGCTTTTTTCCAATATTCCCCACGTAGGCATTCTGTCCATACATATTAGGTTTATCTATTATTGTTTACCTGTGTTTTGGAAGATAAATTTCGATTCTGTTGTGCTGTGCTTCTGAGGACATTGGAGATGACATTGATGGGTTGCGAGAATGGAGGGAGATTCTGGTGTACACATTTTTTTAAAAGTTAACATGAGTATGTTTGTTGGATATATTGGGAGAGAGAAAGTGAGGGCGGTGAGCAGGTTGATGCGTTGGTGGAGATGATAGGGTTGGAGGGAGGGGGGGGGGGGCGGTGAGTGGGAGGGAGAGAAGGCATACGCCGTGTTTACGTGAGGTGGAAGATGAAGATGAACGGAAATCCTGATACATGTGGGCAAGAGAGTGAGTGTGAACGTGGATACATGAATGCACGAGAAAAAGGGTTGAAACCACTTGTCCGATTTGTACAGAAAAAGGTTTCTTGAACTGTTTTCTTGAACTGCTTTAATGTGCCTTATATATACAGTGTGTTTCTCTAAACAGTTGCCATTACTGAAGAAGCTTTTAAGCGAAAATTTTATTGGAGAATATACAATTTAAAATGAAACTGTTTACTTCTGTGTTTTTTTATTTTACTCAAAGTTTTTACCCCAGAAGTATACTTGGGAGGAGTGGTGACCAGTAAATCATTTGGACTGATCATTGAAGACTATATATATATATATATATATATATATATATATGTGTGTGTGTGTGTGTGTGTGTGTGTGTGTGTGTGTGTACACTGGAGTTTAATTAATTAAGACATAGAGCACATGAAGAGGTCCATCGCCTAAGAGATGAAGACAATGACTATATACAGTGGGATAACACCACAGAGATCAACACTTAGAGCACAATCAATGGCATAACGCCGTGGCACCATTAAGACATAGAGCACATCAAGTGTTTGAAAGAAACATTTTGTGGAAGACTCAACACTGACTGCTTCCGACAAAGAGCGCTTGTATGGTTTGAAACATACTGTGCAGGTAACAGCCAACAGAATGTTTCAGATATAGAGTAGGATGCTGCAGTGTGTGAAAGGAATAATGTGTATAGATAACACCATTTACTGATCAAGATATCAAGCACACGTATTGTGCGAGAAATGCCAGACAGGTTCAGACATGAAGGAGAAACATTGTGTAGATACTTTATAGAATGTTTTAGACACAGAGTACCTGCAGAGGGATAATACTGTAGAAATTAACACACAGAGCGCGTGCAACTGGATGACACCATAGTCTGTAAGACACTGAGCACACGCACTTTGTGGAAAAACACTGTACAGGCTAACACGTTAAACAGAAACATTGTGTGGATAACAGCTTATAGAATGTTTTAAACGCAGAGGAAATGCTGTGGGACATGTGATACCACTGAGATTGAGAGAATGCAGTCAGATATATAGTACCACAAACATTACGAGGATGAGTACAATGTATAAAGATTTCCCTGGATGCTTTCAACACCGAGAGAGAGAGAGAGAGAGAGAGAGAGAGAGAGAGAGAGAGAGAGAGAGAGAGAGAGAGAGAGAGAGAATTATCATCGTCAGGTTTGGGGGCGGCTCTTCCGTCACAAAGATTACCACATAGAGAGCGTGCAGTCGGATATACAATAGCACCATAAAAATTATGAGGATTAGTACAATTTATAGAGATTTTTCTGACTGGTTCCGACATCAGAGAGCGAGCGAGCGAGCGAGCGAGCGAGCGAGCGAGCGAGAGAGAGAGAGAGAGAGAGAGAGAGAGAGAGAGAGAGAGAGAGAGAGAGAATGGTCATTATCTGGTCTGGGGACTGGGGCTCTTCCAAGCAAACTACCAGGCAGCTGTGTCCTCATCAGCTCAGCTTTTTTCCCATTTGAACAAGTTAGTAAAGACTTTCCCGTGCCTACAGCCTTGTGGCTGCCTCTACTGGCTCACAACGCAAATAATCCGCGTCCGTTCATGTCATACACCCCCCCCCCCCCCCTCCCTCCCTAATTCCCCCGCCCCAACATGTTTTTCTTCTGAATTCTTTCTCGTCATCTTCCTAACGAACGTTTCAAAAGTTTAGGGGATAATAAGACAGATTTGTTTTTTTTAATGAGGAAAAGCTCGTTTCTTTGACGAAAGCAAGTCGGGCAAGGCATTACAACAGAGAGAGAGAGAGAGAGAGAGAGAGAGAGAGAGAGAGAGAGAGAGAGACAGACAGACAGACAGACAGACAGACAGACAGAGTACATTTCCTGCCACTTCGGATACGTTGATACAAAGTACTGATTAGTTTCTTGCGTAATCCGACAAAATATGACACTTTTTGGTTCACTTTTGGGTTTTTATGTAGAAAAAGATAAGGAAATTGTTCATTTTTTTCGTGAAAAGTACTTTATCAGCTTTCTTCAGTGTGGATAGGTTGGGGGTTTTTTTCAAAATATTTTTGAGCAACACAATGCTGAAGAAAAAAAAAAAGCTAGTCGACAGCCTCAAGTAGAAAAATAAACTAAAACATGCTCCTGGTCGATAGCCTTGAGGAAAGAAATAAAGATAATCGAAATTAAGATAACATGATTATCCCAAAGGAGTTTCAAACTTAGAATATCCGACAAGTTTCTCTTTTAAAGAAAACGTCAAAGAGGCTTATTACCTAACTACACATTTATGTTCTGCTGAAGATTTCGAATAAATGTTAATAGTGTCATTTTAACAAATTTCAAAAAGTATTTTTAAGGCTTCGCCGAAAAACGTAAACAAACGAATCACAAGACAAAACACGACGCGTTTTGACCTCTTAGGTCGTCTTCAGGCAACACTCAGGACAACGAAAATAAACAAGCAATCACTTATCTTCATCCAATTCGGCGCAAGATGGGCGTTCATAATGTAGTTTACTAGACCTACCCATTAAGGCAACAGTCTTTACCCTCCATCGGATTCAGTAGTTATCGATCGATAGACCTTAAAAAGCAATAGTTTCGACACCCCCCCCCCCCCCCCCCCCGCCCCCCTCACTTTAATCTAATACCTCTAGGCGCGGAAAATCTGCGTGCAGGTTTGAACAAATCCCTCCCATTTAAACACTACAGCAGTTCCAACTCGCTCCACACTATGTGGTGAGGCGTTGTGTCAAAGATGTTGTCGCCGGCATGCCTTACCGCTTTGTCAGCTTTTCAGGTCTTCGTTATGAGGGCTGGACAAAAAGGATGGAGGGGGGGGGGGGGGGGGAGGGAGAGTCTGGAGGTTTCTAACCCCCCCCCCCCCCCCCCAAGCCCCCTGCCCTCGTCTATCCCGGCTGGCACAAATAGCATTTTTTGGCATGGTTCCTCTGATACCCCTTTTGCGGAGGAACCCCGGACTGTCTTTGGACCCCCCCCCACCCCCCCCCCCCCCCCCCTTCACCCCCTCCTCCCCGTTACGTGACTGATTCGGCGCTGCTAGCAACATTTCTAAAGCCCTTACGTCAAAACTGAGTAAGATTAATTAGAACCTTTTTTCTTTCGTTTTTCTTTAAAAATCTCATTCAACTTTTTTTGTTTTAATGATCGTCTTGCGGTCTCGACGTCATTTTGGTACTCCCAGTTCTTATTGAACAGGGAGTACTTAAGAATGGGAACGAAGAAATGCTGTCTGTGTGTCTGTCCGTCCGTCCGTCCGTCCGTGGTCAAAATGTGTTCCACTCGCTCCAGACAAAACTACTGGGCCGATCTTTCTGAAAATTTGTAGATATGTTCATTATGGGTCACGGATGATGCCCGATCTTTTAGTTTACCGTTAGAGCCGTTACTAACGGCTGTAACGGCCTGTAACGGTTTTTTTTTTCTTCATGGAATATCTCAGAAAGTACTTGGCCGATCTTTCTGAAGATTTGTAGGTATGTTCATTATGGGTCACGAATAATGCCCGATGTTTTAGTGTACCGTTATAGCCGTTACTAACGGCTGTAACGGCCTGTAACGGTTTTTCTTCTTTAAGGAATATCTCAGAAAGTACTTGGCCGATCTTTGTGAAAATTAGCAGGTATGTTCACTATCGGTAACGGATGATGTCCGATGTTTTAGTTTACCGTTACAGCTGTTACTGACGGTTATAACTGCCCATAACGGTTTTTCTTCTTTATGGAATATCTCAGAAAGCACTTTGTCGATCTTTCTGAAAATTTGTAGGTATGTTCATTATGGGTCACGAATGATACCCAATGTTTTAGTTTACTGTTATAGCCGTTACTAACGGCTGACAGAAATAGTATGTTATGTAAGTATGTTCATTATAGGTCACAGATGATGGCCGATGTTTACCAGAATAGCCATTACCAACGGTTACACCAGCCCAAGACAGTTTTTCCTCTTTATGGAATATCTCACATGTATTCAGGATAAACTGGGAGTACGTTTATATGCTTTGCATCTTGTTTATTACAAGCGTGGCATGTCGCGCTGCATGCGTAATGAAGACCGGCACGCGCGTTATGTTACATTATGAAATCACGCCCATTCCCACACCACAGGAAATGAGACAGACAGAGGCGTGCTTAACGCTACACTGCTCCCAACAGAACGGCAACACGTTAAGATGGGCAACGAAAATGTTTTGTTTTGTTGTGTTTCCAAGTTGGACGCCGGCGGCGGGGTTTGAACTGGCAACTGGCAAACTGACTGCGAAGGCGATGCTCTACCGCTGAGCTAACGAGGTACGCCCACGGCAGAGAGGCACGTCCGCGAGTCGGAGTCGTTGAAATAGGACACCTCAATAATGATAATACTGAAAGTTAGGTCACGTCACGCAGGCCACGCGCCACGATTAGGATTTTGTTATAAATCACTTTATAATCCATAGAAGTGTATGAAGTCTAGCATAAGTTTGAGCGAACAATTGATATTAAACTGATAACTGCTTAAAAGAACAACAACAACCCCCCCCCCCCCCCCCCCCCCCAAACATTTCTTTTTTTTTCTTTTCTTTTCCTTTTTTTTTTTCATTTCCCCCGATGACATCATTCACAATATTCAAATACATGACCTTCCCATTAGCTGACGTCACACTTCAGGCCTTCTCCCTGACCCCCGTGACCCTATCTCTGCGCCAGGTGGTTCCTCCCAAATAGCCCCATTCCTTTCATTTTTTATCTGTCTGCTTGGAACCACTTGGCATGTACCTTGATGGGCAGGTAAACGTAAAGAAGGTGAATCAACTTTCAGACACAATAAAACTTATCAAAACAATCTAATTGTGCCTTTCTATAATTACTCGACTTCTCAAGCAAAGGCTTGGCGCAATAGTTTGGTTGGTTTTTTTTTTTTTGGTGTGCAGCCGTATAGCACGAGGAAGGTGAGCATTCAGATCGTTTCATAAACCAGTCAGAAGACGTTGCTATATATAATACATGGAAGGGAGATGGGGAGCGGGTGAGAGAGAAAACGGGGGTATACGATCATGAAAGATGTTCACTCTCACCTACCCCCGCTTCTGCAGTCAGTATTTGTCTTTTTTAAGTTGAAGACTGTGTAGATTTTGAACAGAAAGAAGAAGAGAACTGGAAGAGTACAAGAAAACAAACATTATGACGGAGTACCTGCATGAAAAATGCTGGTGGAACATAAGGAATAAGAAGAAAACGCTGGCAGAGTACAAGAAAACAAAATACTGGTGGAGTATTGAAATAAACTGACCGAGTACAAGAAAACAAAGCAGTGTTGGAGTACAGAAGAACAGCAACGTTGGCGGAGTACAAGAAAACGAAAGTAATGGCGGAGTGCAAGAAAACGAAGTAATGGCGGAGTGAAACGAAAGAATGGCGGATGAAGAAACGAAAGATGGCGAGGCAAGAAACGAAGTAATGGCGGAGTACAAGAACACAGAAACGCTGTATAAGGACTTAAAAAAAAATACAAGTTAAGAACAATAAGACTATGTACTTGCAAAGCATTAAGAATAAGCGCAAAATATTAAAAAGATAAGAACAATAAGAAGTGAAGTACTAGAACGCACAAGTTGTGGCAAAGTACTAGAAACCGAAAGTGCTGACGAAGCACTAGAAAACAAAAATAGTGGTGAAGCACTAGAAAACAAAAATATGTGCACTGTGAAACACTTGAAAACAAAAGTAGTGGTGAGACACTAGAAAACAAAAGTAGTAGTGAAACACTAGAAAACAAAAGTAGTAGTGAAACACTAGAAAACGAAAGTAGTGGTGAAACACTAGAAAACAAAAATAGTGGCGAAGCACTAAAAAAACAAAAATAGTGGTGAAACACTAGAAAACAAAAGTAGTGGTGAAGTACTAAAAAAACAAAAATAATGGTGAAACACTAGAAAACAAAAGTAGTGGTGAAGTACTAAAAAAACAAAAATAGTGGTGAAGCACCAGAAAACAAAAATAATGGTGAAGCACCGGAAAACAAAAATAGTGGTGAAGCACTAAAAAACAAAAGTAGTGGTGAAGCACTAAAAAAACAAAAATAGTGGTGAAGCACCGGAAAACAAAAATAATGGTGAAGCACTAAAAAACAAAAGTAGTGGTGAAGCACTAAAAAACAAAAATAATGGTGAAGCACCGGAAAACAAAAATAGTGGTGAAGCACCAGAAAACAAAAATAGTGGTGAAGCACCGGAAAACAAAAATAGTGGTGAAGCACTAAAAAACAAAAATAGTGGTGAAGCACTAAAAAACAAAAGTAGTGGTGAAGCACTAAAAAAACAAAAATAGTGGTGAAGCACTAAAAAAACAAAAGTAGTGGTGAAGCACTAAAAAAACAAAAGTAGTGGTGAAGCACTAAAAAAACAAAAATAGTGGTGAAGCACTAAAAAACAAAAGTAGTGGTGAAGCACTAAAAAACAAAAATAGTGGTGAAGCACTAAAAAAACAAAAATAGTGGTGAAGCACTAAAAAACAAAAGTAGTGGTGAAGCACTACAAAAAAACACAAAAATAGTGGTGAAGCACTAAAAAAACAAAAATAGTGGTGAAGCACTAAAAAACAAAAGTAGTGGTGAAGCACTAAAAAAACAAAAGTAGTGGTGAAGCACTAAAAAACAAAAGTAGTGGTGAAGCACTAAAAAAACAAAAATAGTGGTGAAGCACTAAAAAAAACAAAAATAATGGTGAAGCACTAAAAAAAAATAAAAAATAGTGGCGAAGCACTAGAAAACAAAAATAGTGGCGAAGCACTAGAACACAAAAACATTTATTTATGATTTGTTTAGATTTCCGCCTGCAGTCCTCTCGCTTTGCAACTAGATCTATTTTGATTCATACTGACTGCTACCCTTCGTTGTTTTGTATTTCTGTTTACGTCATCAGTGTGTGTGATTGTTATCGTGTATACGTCTTTCGATCATTGTATACTGTTAATCATTGATCCGTATTTCGTTTAACATACGTTTTTAGTCGTGTACGTGCGATCGCAATCAGGCACTCCTGACCTCTCAACTCTAAGAACCTAAATCAGAACATAATGCCGGCCCCCCAATTCCTCTCCCGTACACATGCCAGTTTTCACCAGTCCATTCATTTTCTGCCACCTATCATCCAGCCATTTGCACTAGGATATGCTAAAACACAGTTTCAGAAAACGAAATCTGCATCTCATCTCAACTTTCTAAAACAATGCATTCGACTGCGAATCACCCCTCGCGGCTTCTCACTTTCTCACACCCCATCCGATCTTCATAACACCGCTCTTACCACTACCACTACAAGAATTCTATTCCAAGCCAGCCGTAGACTCATGTTGGCACATATTAAAACACTCAATTCATCCCTGGAATCTCTCTCCCGTCTTCTTCAACATTTCAAACAACAAACCACAATCATCATGCCCATAGCCACTGCTTCAAGACTCAGACAGCTCATCCATACACACAACCAGCTCATTCACAATCACTGCTACCAGATTAAGCAAGACAAGTTATCAAAATTACGAAACAAACACGAGGCAAACCCAGACCAGTTGAATCCCCCTACACACAAAACTGACCCTTCTATCACCCATGAGCAACACCGCCACCTTGTTCGCTGCATTCCTGATAATCTGACTCTCACCAATGATGAAAGATCAGTCCTGGCAAAAGGTCTGAAATTTATTCCCATTCAGCCTGCCACCAATAAATATCAAAACCACGTTGATGTTGAAAGATTCTTTAGAAAATTAAGATGGATGGCTGCACTTGACGGTGTGCCCAAGCCCCCTCTACCAGACAGCTCAGACATTTTTACCCACCTTTTTCGAACTCCAGTGCTTCGCCAGCCACCTCTTGACAAATCCACTGAAGTTGAACTCTACATCAAAAAGTGTAGAAAAGAAATCTCTCAAGTTAAATCCAAACCTGTCCGCAATTCCAACCTCTCACGGGATGAACAAAAAGCCCTTGAATCACTGAGACAAAGACAAGACATTGTCATCAAACCAGCAGACAAGGGTGGTGCAGTGGTGGTCTGGGACAAACAGTTGTACATAAAAGAAGCACACAGACAACTGTCAGACACAAATTTCTATACACCACTCACAGCATCACCCCTCCCCCAACACCAGAAACTCATCTCAACCACAGTTAAACAAGAAATCAAACACAACAACTTACCGAAGACAGCCAAACCCTCATAATGACAGACACCAAACAACCCACCTTCTACCTGCTCCCTAAAATACACAAAACCAATACTCCCGGCAGACCCATAGTATCTGCATGCAGCTGCCCTACAGAACACATTTCACAGTACTTAGACTCTCTCCTCCAACCCATAGTACAAGGCCTCCCCACATACCTCAAAGACACTACACACACACTCAACATGATTAATTCATACAACACAGATCCCACTTTCAAACCCAGCCTCCTCTTTACCCTTGATGTCGTCTCTCTCTACACTTCCATCCCTCATGCTGATGGACTGAAGGCCCTCGCATTCTTTCTTAACAAACGGCCCCCCAACCAACAACACCCTCCCACAGCTACACTAGTCAGACTTGCAGAATTAGTCCTCACCCTCAATACTTTTGAATTCAACAACCACACATTCTCACAAATCAGTGGTGTTGCTATGGGAACCAAAATGGGACCATCCTATGCCTGCCTCTTCATGGGACACCTAGAACACCGCCTACTAACCTCTTACACAGGCCCAACACCAGAGCTCTACAAAAGATACATAGATGATGGATTGGGAGCCACATCCATGCCAGAACATGACCTCCAGAATTTCCCCAACTTTGCACAGACCTTCCATCCATCCATCCAGCTGACCTACACCATTTCACAGTCAGTTAATTTCCTGGACATCACTATCTCCCTCAAAGATGGACTGCTTCAAACCTCAGTCTTCTACAAACCTACTGATGCGCACTCATACCTGGACTACACATCTTCCCACCACCAGTCCACTAAAAATAGCATTCCATATTCTGAATTCCTTCGCCTACGCAGACTGTGCTCTAGCGAAGAGGATTTCACTATACAAGCAGCCAAAATGTCTGATTTTTTCACCAACCGTGGATACCCTAGTGCCGTCATCAGTGATGCTCTCAGCCGCACTGCAGCTAAATCCAGAACATCTACTCTGGAAACTAAACCTCCCAAAGAGACAGACAGACCCACTGCCTGCCTTCTCTTCCATCCTCACAATCTGCCCATCTGCAGGATCCTGAAGTCTAACTGGCACATAGTAGAAAACCATAAACCTGCCTTTGAGACCACACCAATGATCACTTTCAAACGTGACAAAAACCTCAACGACCTACTGGTGCGCTCTAAGCTGAACAAAATCTCAACACCTAAGCCACCAGGTACTTTCCCCTGCTCAAAACCCAACTGCAAAATCTGCTCTCTCACCAAACCAGACACCATCCTACATGGCCCCACAGGCTCTTTCACTATTAAACGCACTTTCTCCTGCCAGAGCCACAACATTGTGTATGCCATCCACTGTCAGCTGTGCGGTAAGATCTATGTAGGTGAGACATCTCGCACACTTGAGACGCGCATCTCTGAACACCTGGCCGACATCCGCCACCATCGGCCCAAACCAGTCGCTCTACACTTCAACCATGCCCAACACAACATCAACCATGTCAAAGTCTTGGCACTTTGGCAATCTAAGAGTGACAGCTTGGAACGCCTTATGCAGGAATCTCATCTCATTGCCAAACTGGGCACCGTCCACCCTCATGGCATCAACGTCCAAAAGTAGTATGTACCATTCCATCTCTGCAGCTCCAGCCTGAAATATCCCCCACCTACACACACCCATACCACCCTACCTCCCTCTGTTTACCTCAGACATAGGTTGCAGCTATCATCATCTTCCCTTTTCCTACACTCTCTGAGTCTCTCCATTTGCTACATCAATCGACTTACTCCCCCCTCCCCCTGCCCTAGTAATGATGTGTGTAGGGGTGTTGGTGGATATGGCGGTTGCTGGGGGTGGAGGTGGGGGTAACCAATGAATAAGGCTGATATTACAAATGGAACACACACACACACACACACACACACACACACACACACACACACACACACACACACACACACTCACACTCACACATACACACACACATAATAAATAGAATGCTGGCTCCTTTATCGTTGGTCGTGAAAGGGGGTGGGGGGGGGGGAGGGAGAGAGAGAGAGAGAGAGAGAGAGAGAGAGAGAGAGAGAAAGATTGTGTATAGGTGTGAATATGTTGCCCCTCCCCTAGTTAGTACGTAAACCCATCCCCTTCTTCCCTCCACCCTCATAGCATCTACACCTTAAAGTAACATGTACCAACCCACCACTTCTATCTCAGCCCATAATATCCTCTCACCACACACACACATACTACCTTATCTCCCACTATTCACCTCACACAACTTATAGCTATCTTATTTATGCATTTATTATCATTATTATTATTTTTTTATTATTATTATTTTTTTTAATTATTATTATTATTATTTACTGATTTTTTAATTTATTATTATTTTTAATGTTTCATTTATTTATTTATTTGATTATTATAAAAATTGTATTTTCTAAATATATTTCTGTATCATGCTTTCATTACCTTAACCTTCACTATCGTTGTTAGCAGTATCATTCAGTAATACTATTGCTAGTATTGATACTACCACTGGCATTGACATCACCATCGCCTTCGCCTCTGGGACTGTTGCCACGGCAACCCTGCTGTTTAAGAATCCTCTAACCCACTCTCCTTTCTCCCATACCCATACTTATTGACACAGATTGGTAGTAATCTTGTCCCTTTTTTTTTTTTTTTTTTTTTTTTTTCCTCAGTATTTTGACCATTATTAGTATTCCTATAAGTAATATTATTATCTTCATTACGACTTTGACTCGCTCACTATTTCCCTTCCAACAGCCTCGTTCTCATTCAACGCCTTCTTCCTTGCGCTGAACCCTACCAAGTGATCTGAAGCGATCAAAGCTAAGTGAATTTTCATTGTTTTATTCGTTAATGTCTCACCGTTAAGGTCGAAACTAGTTGTGTTTCGTCTTGTGACTCGTTTGTCCACGTTCTCTGGGCGGTTCGCTAACATTTATTTAAGATTTGTTTAGATTTCCGCCTGCAGTCCTCTCGCTTTGCAACTAGATCTACAAAAATAGTGGTGAAGCACTAGAAAACAAAAATAGTGGAGAAACACTAAAAAAAAACTAAAATAGTGGCGAAGCACCAGAAAACAAAAATAGTGGTGAAGCACTAAAAAAAACAAAAATAGTGGTGAAGCACTAGAAAACAAAAGTAGTGGTGAAGCACTAGAAAACAAAAATAGTGGTGAAGCACTAAAAAACAAAAATAATGGTGAAGCACTAGAAAACAAAAATAGTGGTGAAGCACTAAAAAACTAAAATAGTGGTGAAGCACTAGAAAACAGAAAAGAGTGGTGAAGTACTTAAAAACGACAGTAATGTTGATGTACTATAACACAACACGCTGGCACGCTGGTGACCTACTCGTTTTTGAGTGAACCAGCCTTTAAGGAAGAAGAAGAACAGTAGTCGTGAAAGACTAGAAAACACAAGATGTGGCGAAGCACAAGAAAACAGAACAAAAACAAAAACAAAAAAAAGCGCTGGTGAAGTACTTGAAAACAAAGTACTGACGAGGTACTAACAAAAAACGGAAATATACAGCAACTAAACACGAGAAAAACACAATTAATGGCAAAGGGCTGGAACACGCATACAATTATGGTAAAGCACTAGGAACCCAAAGTACGGATGAAGTCCTAGGAAACAAATACAGCGACGAAGTGCTGGAAAATACAGGTAGACAAAAAACAGAAACAACAAACGAAAACCAGCGGAGTTCAGGACATGAAAATAACTGACTTACCGCCAAAATGCAGTCCCACAGGCGATGTACAAGAAGGCATCAATACTGTCGGAGGACCAGAGAACAATAGTCGTCGTCAGGTACAAGCGAGCCAAATTAGTCTCCAAGCTCAAGAAGACAAACAGTCGTGACGGGGACTACCGGAAAACAGTGTTACAATACAGAATGGAGGCAGCTCAAATCTACAAGACTGAAAAGTATGCTGATCTGGCAAACAGCCTGAGGAGAGAAGGCTATCAGGTCAAAGTCCTCACTGCAGAAATTGGAGCTAGGGGGTTTGTAGGAACGTCTGCATACAGCCTCATGAAACAGCTCTCAGTTGCAGGGAAGGAAAAAACCAGAGCCCTGAAAGCAATGGCAGAAGCGGCAGAGAGGTGTTCAAGCTGGATCTGGTCAAGGAGGAACAAAAGTGAACTTCATAAGGCTTAATTTCCCTACAAATATCAGGTGTCCCTGTGGCTCAGTGGTTAAAGCGCGAGTCATTAAGTGGAAAATGAGCATGTCCAGAGGGTCATGGGTTCGAATCCCAGCCATGGCTCGTCCCAAGATGGGAAAAAAAGGGGCAGCAGAGGGACATCCGGAGTCATGAACCGGGTGTGGCCCAACCCCCCTAGAGTGTCAGGAGATAAGGGCCGAAACACTTGCTTGAAGGGGGCTTCTCTTCTGAGGACTCTCTGCTGCCACGCTCTCCACGAGTTTCTTTCTACTGATGCATGGGTAAACCATTGACTTCCGGGAATAGGCCGGAGGACGTCCGGGAAAGACCGGAGGACACTGGGAAAGACCAGAACCAAGGGCTTTGTGGGCTGGCTCCCCACTTTGCCTTAAACATGTGGCTACTAAAAATAAAAGGAAAAGATGCTCCCAGGATTCACCGAAAGGGGGAGAGAATGATGAATCCATCGGTGCTCAACCAATCATGACTGCAAATCCCAAACGGACTATGAACATGGACCAAATGGAATATCCATGTGTCTGTGGAAAGCGTTTCGCTACCACCCGTGGCATGAAGATCCACAGAACAAAGATGGGATGTGTGAAGACTCATCTGAATGAGCAGCAGCGCACTGCATCAGCAGATAAGACGTCGGAAGACCAAGGCCAGGATTTAAACCACAGTGCCAAGGACATCCACGCTGTTGGTTCGGATGAGGAATTTGCACAGGCCCTCGATGCCAGGCGCCTGAAACTCAACCTGCCACGAAACTGAAGATTGGGAGAAACTGGATGCAAAAATCGTCCAAAGACTCGATGCACTGATAGGGAAAAGCACCCTGGAACACAAACTAGCCACATATGGGGACATTGTGTATGCCACATGTAGAGACGCCTATGGAGCAAAACTACCCAAAGAGAAAACACCTCCAAAGAAATCCAGACGCCAAGAAAAGATGGACAAGATCAGGGTCCAAAAGAAAAACCTCAAGATGCAAATGAAGACCGCACTGCCAGCTGAAAAACAAGGCTTGGAAAAACTGTGGAAAGACCTGAAAGAAAAACACAGTGCCCTCAGCAAAGCGGAATCTGCGAGGAAGAGGAAGAGCAAAAAGAAGAAGACACAAGAGCGCTTCTTCAGAGACCCCTTCCAGTTTGCCAGAACACTGTTTGAGCAGCCAAAATCTGGGACCCTAAGTGTGGACAAAGGAGTTCTTGAGCAGCATCTGAGGAAAACATACTCTGACCCACAGAGCAAAGCACCACTCGACATTCAAGGTCTGGTGTGGCCAACCAACCCTGAGGAACAGCTCAATGGCAAGCCTCCAACGTTGGCGGAAATCAAGAAGGTGGTCGACAAAGCCAGAGCCAAATCATCACCAGGGCCAAACGGAATACCTTACCAGCTTTACAAGAAATGTCCCA
Organism: Conus canariensis; assembly: GCA_033310375.1. NCBI lineage: Eukaryota > Metazoa > Mollusca > Gastropoda > Neogastropoda > Conidae > Conus > Conus canariensis. Next base: position 45,578,584 of record CM065727.1, read on the forward strand.
AGGTGCTGGAGTGGCTCCACAGGCTGCTGCGATCGGCTTGGAGAAACCAGAAGATCAGCGGCCAGTGGATGACGGCAGATGGTGTGTACATCCCCAAAGAGCAAAACTCAAGTGACATTAGCCAGTTCAGGCCAATATCACTACTGAACGTCGAAGGGAAAATCTTCTTCTCTGTCATGGCAGCAAGGCTGACCAAGTACCTGATGGAAAACAAGTACTTGGATGTGTCAGTCCAGAAAGGTGGCATCCCAGGCGTGGCGGGCTGTGTAGAACACGCCACAATGATCTGGGACGCAATCCAAAAAGCAAAAACAGAAAAGAGAGACCTGGACGTAGTGTGGCTTGATCTGGCAAACGCATATGGATCTGTGCCCCATGAGATGATACAGTTGGCTCTTGAGATGTACCATGTGCCAAAGAACATCCGCGACATGCTCAAGAAGTACTTCAATGGCTTCTCAATGCGGTTCTCTACCAAGGAGTACACAACAGACTGGATCAACTTGGAAGTGGGTATTGCAATGGGCTGTGCAATTTCCCCAATACTGTTCGTGCTGGCAATGGAACTCATCTTGAAAGCAGCAACAAACAACGCGAGACAAACAGACCTTGGCGATGGATACAAGATGCCTCCTCTCAAGGCCTTCATGGATGACACTACAGTGATTTCATCCAGAGAAGACGAGACACGTCATGTGCTGGAGAGGCTGGACGACATAGTTGCCTCATCCAGAATGAAGTTCAAGCCAAAGAAATCACGGAGTCTCTCACTGAGGAAAGGAAAAGTGGCCGGATCTGTGGTCTTCAGTGTTGCCAACCAGGCCATTCCAACAGTCACAGAAGAACCAGTCAAGAGCCTTGGAAGATGGTATGATGATACGCTGAAAGACACACAAAGAGCAAAAGAAACCAAGCAGATGGCGGAGGAAGGCTTGGAGACCATTGACCAGTGTGGGCTCCCTGGCAAATACAAGGTCTGGTGTCTGCAGTTCATGCTGATACCAAAGCTGCTATGGCCTCTGATGATATACGACATCTGCACCAGCATAGTGGAGGCAATGGAAGCCAAAATCAACAAGTTCACAAGGAAATGGCTTGGTGTCCCACCCTGTCTGACTGACATAGCGCTGTACTGTCGCCAAGCAAAGCTGAAACTACCCCTGAAATCCATCCTGGAGGAATACAAAGCAGGGAAGATCAGACTTCAAAGCATGCTGGAGGACTCAGGAGACAAGGTGGTAGAAGCAATTAAGCCCCAGCTGAAGACAGGCAGAAAATGGAAAGTTCAAGAGGCGATGGATTCTGCAAAGAAAGTCTCAAGATCAGAGAAATAACAGGACACACACAGACCAACAGACAGGGACTGGGGGTGACCAAAACTGAATGGTGGTCAAAGGCCAAAGGAAAAGCCAAAAGAGACATGATGATTCAGGAGATGAGAAAAGAAGAAGACCAAAAAAGACTCCAAAAAGCAGTCCAGCAGAGCCAGCAAGGGCAATGGACAACGTGGGAGAATGCACTCCAAAGAAGTCTCACTTGGAATGACATTTGGCACATGGCCCCTCTCAGGATCAGCTTCATTCTCAGATCTGCATATGACCTTCTGCCCTCAAATGCAAACCTGGTGAAGTGGGGGAAAACAGACGATCCTGCATGCCCCCTCTGCCATGAAAAACAAACAGTGGAGCATGTCCTAAGCTCATGTAAAGTAGCCCTGGCTCAAGGAAGGTACACATGGAGGCACAACCAAGTGCTCAAAGAAATTGTACAAGTAGTCTGGGCTAGTACCAACACCACAAAAGGGAAAATCAGGACTCCAAAAGCACCCGCAACATTCTTCACGGCAGGAGGCAGCAAATCATGGCCAAGAACAACAGTGCCACTCGAAACATGCAGGCAGAGTCTGCTGGACGGGGCAGATGACTGGGAGTGCACTGCAGACCTCCCAGAATGGAAGAGTCACCCAGAGATCATCAGCAAGAGTGGCATGAGACCAGACATAGTAGTCCACTCTAAGTCAACCAAGCAGCTGATCATGATCGAGCTCACGGTGCCATATGAGAACAGAATGGAGGCAGCTCAAATCTACAAGACTGAAAAGTATGCTGATCTGGCAAACAGCCTGAGGAGAGAAGGCTATCAGGTCAAAGTCCTCACTGCAGAAATTGGAGCTAGGGGGTTTGTAGGAACGTCTGCATACAGCCTCATGAAACAGCTCTCAGTTGCAGGGAAGGAAAAAACCAGAGCCCTGAAAGCAATGGCAGAAGCGGCAGAGAGGTGTTCAAGCTGGATCTGGTCAAGGAGGAACAAAAGTGAACTTCATAAGGCTTAATTTCCCTACAAATATCAGGTGTCCCTGTGGCTCAGTGGTTAAAGCGCGAGTCATTAAGTGGAAAATGAGCATGTCCAGAGGGTCATGGGTTCGAATCCCAGCCATGGCTCGTCCCAAGATGGGAAAAAAAGGGGCAGCAGAGGGACATCCGGAGTCATGAACCGGGTGTGGCCCAACCCCCCTAGAGTGTCAGGAGATAAGGGCCGAAACACTTGCTTGAAGGGGGCTTCTCTTCTGAGGACTCTCTGCTGCCACGCTCTCCACGAGTTTCTTTCTACCAACAACGAAAGGCTTCCCAACTGCCTCATTTCGCTTTGGCCCTCACCCCGTCCCTCCCCTTTCCTCAGCCAACCTTATTCTGTCTCTTGTCACCCCCCCACACACACACACACACACACACACACACCTTCCACGCAAGAGGCAAACAGCTGTCCCAAGTGTGTAGCATATATATATATGATTAAAATTCAAATCCGGTTAGCGCGTGTCACGCGCTTTGTTGTCAGAATGGCTTTTTTTTTCTTCTTTTTTTTTTAACCTATTTTTCTTTCTTTTTTTCGGGGGGGGGGGGGGGGGGGGGGAGTGTCTTCTTCTTCTTTTTCTTAGTTTATTTATTGCAAAACGCAGTTCAGCCATACATTTATGATATGAGGCGAGGAGACAGCAGTTCGCCCCCCTCCCCCATCCCCTCTGTTTTCCTCTCTCCTTTTTCTTTCTTTCTTTCTTTCTTTTTTTTTTTTTCTTCTTCATTAATATGTGCGGGAAATAATTAGTTTCAAAAGGTGTACATTGAGACAATTTTCAAGAAAACGGTGATCTTCATTACAAGGTATCATATACCATTCATTTGATGTCCGTATCTGGACGGACGTAATACAACTAAAAAGCGACTATGATATATGTAAGTTCATGTCTCTGTGGAGGTCCTGAATTCTGACGTCAAATTGGATTTACAATTCGAAATATTTTTCGACTGTTATGCAGATGATCACTAACTTAATAAAATCACGATTATCATTTTCTTCACATAATCTTTAATTCTGTGTGATATTTACCGTTTTCATGCAGCAAATCATCGAGTGTGTGGGGAGAATAACTATTCTGATGTCAAAATAGGAACCCAGTTTCATTGCTTTGGGGGCTGTTAGGGCATCAGTGAATCAGGACAAAAGAAAAAAAAAAGTCTGGATGTGAAGACTACAGTCGACATGCTGTTGATGCTTTTCAGCAGTATCTTATGGGCACGTTCATGTGTCATAATTACCGTTTCCACAATTTAAAAAAAAAGCATACTCTGTAAAAAGCACTAACCAAAGGGATATCTGCAGCTCCACATCATCTTTAACAGTACAGTTCAGAACAAAACAAACAAAAATCAGCTGTGTTCATGGGCATCCCAGGAAACCACCGGAGATGCTCAACGTTAATGTAACTGCAAATAAAAGTTGAAGTGAAAAAAAAAAAAAAAAAAAAAGATACCAGGATTCCAGCTCACTGAACAATTTTCATTCGAATACTACAAAGAAAAAGAAGAGTGAAGGAGGAAAGCCTCCCCCCCCCCCCTCCTCTCTCTCTCTCTCTCTCCCTCCCTTTCCCCTCAATGTTAAATTTATTATCAAAACAGTACAATTTACATTTGAAAAGAACCATAACACATTTTGGGGAAAGTAAACTATGGACGTTTGTGGAAACTCTCTGTATGTATCCATTCATACAGCAGTAGCAAACCCTTCCACCATTTTTTTCTCCCGTCCCGCTGGAATTTTAATCAGGGGTGATGGAGGGGTGATGGGGGGGGGGGGGGGGGAATAGCATGAAGGGAAGGAGAAAAATTGACGAGAGAGACTCCACTCCCATAGATATGCAAATATTATCACCACCCACTACTACTTAGACGCAGACACGCAAACTGGAGAGAAATTAGGAGTCACGGTTAATTCAGGAATTAGATGCGAAATGCAAAAGCATTTGAAGATCTAAAAACAAAAAAAAAAGGAAAAGGAAAGAAAAAGAAAAAAAAAAAAAGGGGGGGGGGGGGGGGAGGGGGGCAGGACATTAAGACCGATGCACCTGAAGGAAAGTGAAACATGCAAAAAGACACCGTGACGAAAATCGATGAGAGGGAGAGGAAGATGCAGACCAAAAAGACACCGTGATGAAAATCGATGAGAGGGAGAGGAAGATGCAGACCAAAAAGACACCGTGATGAAAATCGATGAGAGGGAGAGGAAGATGCAGACCAAAAAGACACCGTGATGAAAATCGATGAGAGGGAGAGGAAGATGCAGACCAAAAAGACACCGTGATGAAAATCGATGAGAGGGAGAGGAAGATGCAGACCAAAAAGACACCGTGATGAAAATCGATGAGAGGGAGAGGAAGATGCAGACCAAAAAGACACCGTGATGAAAATCGATGAGAGGGAGAGGAAGATGCAGACCAAAAAAAAGTATTCAGCTTCCCTAGTTTCCAAACCAAGCGATGGCCATGAGCTTCTCAACGACAATAAAGCTTCATTTCAATGAAAATCAACAGCTTGGGGAAGTTGAAAAAGACAACAGTCAGTCTTGCTTAAATTCTCAACAAAGATTTATATTCAACCATGCTTTAAACCATTTTTTTTTTTTCTGTTTTGCACAAAGCGCTTCTACGCATCTCTTAACTGTAGACAAAGCACTCTTTGTAATTCCACCCGTCAAGAAATAAATAACTTTTTTTTTTTTTCTTAACCATTATTTTTTCTTAACCATTCAAACCGGGGTGTTTGGCTCCCAATCACCGAGTCAGTGTCTTCTTTCTGTTAAAAGGGCCCACGATGAATCTGTTGATCATTTCGGCGCCTAATTGAAAAAGAGGAGGTTCGCTCTTCGTTTGAGACACGCGAGGATAATACGTCAAGTTTCTTTTCAGTTTTTCTTACGGGCCAGGGCAGTGCGTTAAAGAAATGGGGAGGGTGGAGGGGGGTTGGGGTGGGGAAGGGAGAGGCGGGGGGAGAGGAAAGGTGTTGGTGATTGAGGTCATGACTGGCTGAAAATATCATCAAGACTGAGACACAAATCGGTAGCGGAATCCGATTTCAGGGATGTTGGCCTTAGCAGGCACACCAGCTGCTGTCTGCCACACATGGCTTAGCCTAGTTTTTTTTTTGTTTTGTTTTGTTGTTGTTGTTTTTTAGGTGAGGGGGGGGGGGGGTTGGGGAAGGTGAGGAAACTCGCTTACCAGAGTAGTTTCTCCAGTCACTGGGTTTCTTTCCATCACTGAAACACCTCGGTTTTTAAGAAACTCGGCTATTGGAAAAGCTCGCTTATAAGAGACAAGTTTACTTTCCCAGGACATGCCTGATCTCGGCTGTAAGAGACAGCCTCGGCTGTAGGAAAGTTTTCTATTAAATGGCCGGGCTTTTTTTCCCCAGCGATCTCGGTTGTAAGTGTGTGTGTGTGTGTGTGTGTGTGTGTGTGTGTGTGTGTGTGTGTGTGTGTGTGTGTGTGTTACCTCAGTATAAGACAGACACTTGATCATTAGACCGACGTAAGCATTCCTTGCTTTAGTCCATACAGCATCTTCAATACAAAAACTGTCTCAGTCTGCTATGTTTTCCGTGGGTGCCTGTCTTTTCTTGTAGTTTTTGTCATTCTTGCCAATGTGTGTGTGTGTGTGTGGGGGGGGGGGGGAGAAATCCGAGCTGCTTAATAACTATCTCAGAATCATCCCCACCACATCCAAGTCCAGCTGATTTCGACTTCAGCAGGTAATTCTGAGGAAACTCACACACCTCTTCTATCCGCGCAAGCTCAAACGCATGATAATTATGTATACAAGATGATGATGATGATGACGATGACGTTGACGATGATGTAATTTTGGTCTACAAGGACGAAACGCTGCTATACTCAATCACACCCTCACCTATTCAGCGACCTGTCTACCCGGATAAAATCCAAGTCAGAACAACGCGATTACTCGGACTTGATCGTTCCTTCTCTGTATTTATTTTCGGCCATAAATCAGTCACACAGTCGGTCTGACAGTCATTCATGATTGTTTATCTCTTTTCACCAGGGAGTGGCCATGTGCGCGTCACCGGTCAGACAAGTGTATGTGCAGGTTATGTCCAGGCGTGAGTGCCCCCAGGAGTCTCAGATGGATTACAGGTATGCATGCTTACTTTTAGAACGGTGTCATTTCAGAGTCTTCTTCTTGGAGAATAAAAGGGATTCGTTCTCTGCCACGTGCAACAATACATAGAAATCAAGCGTCGAAGAACATAAAATTGTATCATAGTGATAGTTTGGGAATACTTTCTTAATTTTCTCCTTGAACTAAGAGAAACACGTGATCGATCGACACAATTCTGTCGCGAAGAGGGAGGGCATGCTATCAAGAAGTTCAATTACACACACACACACACACACACACAGAATGTATATATAAAGTACAATCCGTACTCAAACGTCGGTTATAAGAAATGTTGTAAGAAAACTTATATTCGAAGTGGGTATCCTTTAACATAAAAGCAAAATCCTCGGACATAAAGAAGAAAAACTCATCTGCCCTCGACTTCCTTAATACCGAAGTGCACTGTATAACCTAGGCTGTGTCAGTATTTATTTCCCCAGCTGTTGCCTATCTTACGTATCTTTTCAGTTTCAGTTTCATTATTGTCCAGCAGACTACACAGGAAGAAACGCCTCGACATGGTGGACGTTTCACCCTGACATGGTGCGGGGCAGTCTGTTCTGATTTGGTGAGCACACTACTCCGATATAGTGGGCACTTTACCCCGGTATTGTGGGCACTTTACCCTGGTATTGTGGGCACTTTACCCCGACGTCAGGGGAACTTTACCTCGTCATAATGATCACTCTAACCCGACATGGTGGGCATTCTACCCCGACATGATGGGCATTTTACCCCGACATGGTGGGCATTTTACCCCGACATGGTGGGCATTTTACCCCGGCATGGTGGGCATTTTACCCCGACATGGTGGGCATTTTACCCCGACATGGTGGGCACTTCACCCTGACGTGGAGGGCACTGTAATTCGACATAGTGGTGGGCTCTATCAGAATCTAGTGGGCATTTTACCGTGATACAGTGAACATTTTAATATGAAAGGATAGGCGCTTTACCACTACATGGTGAACAGTTTCTTGTTATTGTTATTGCTGGCCCTCGTCAAAACGCCAGACAGAAAACTAAAATCAAGGATCTGAAAATGCTGCTGATGTTTAGCCGAATGGCTGAAGGTTTCTTCATGACATGGACACGTATTCAACTTCTTCTTCCTCTTTCATGTGATGTCCCCCATTATGATATTGATGATTTGGGCATTGCGTAAGGTGGAAGAATAGGGAGTCCGGTAACGAGCTGGGTGTAGGGCAGAGTGCCTGTCAACCTCATACCATGGGGAGGGTTAGGAGGGAGAAAATAAAGGGATTGAATATGGAAAAGACTGGACGGCTTGGGAGTGGTAATAAGGGCTAGGAGTGGTGTTTCAGACTAGGGATTTGAATTCTTCCATTAAAGGCGACAACGTTGCCTCAGATGGAAGACAATTCCACGCACGGATGGCGCGAGGAAACGGCAAGTGCTTCCGTTTGCTGGTCTTTCATGCAGGAAGGAGAGAGGACTGGTGGGTTGTTGTCGGTGATATCAAAGTGTAGAATGCAACTGATCTGAGGCCAGCTTCACTGTGTATTATCTCCCCCCAGGTAACTAAACCACTCTCACAAAATGCTCTGTTCAGAAGTGCGGAGTTCTTTCTTCTTTGCATTGCCTGTATAAAAACTCTGTTCAGGAATGTGGAACTCCTGATTTCCGCTGCCTGTACAAAAACTGTTCAAGAATGTCAAGCTCCTAATTTCCGCTGCCTGTACAAAAACTGTTCAGGAATGTCAAGCTCCTAATTTCCGCTGCCTGTACAAAAACTGTTCAGGAATGTTAAGCTCCTAATTTCCGCTGCCTGTACAAAAACTGTTCAGGAATGTTAAGCTCCTAATTCCGCTGCCTGTACAAAAACTCTGTTCAGGAATGTCAAGCTCCTAATTTCCGCTGCCTGTACAAAAACTGTTCAAGAATGTCAAGCTCCTAATTTCCGCTGCCTGTACAAAAACTTCAGGAATGTCAAGCTCCTAATTTCCGCTGCCTGTACAAAAACTGTTCAGGAATGTCAAGCTCCTAATTTCCGCTGCCTGTACAAAAACTGTTCAGGAATGTCAAGCTCCTAATTTCCCATGCCTGTACAAAAACTGTTCAGGAATGTCAAGCTCCTAATTTCCGCTGCCTGTACAAAAACTGTTCAGGAATGTCAAGCTCCTAATTTCCGCTGCCTGTACAAAAACTGTTCAAGAATGTCAAGCTCCTAATTTCCGCTGCCTGTACAAAAACTGTTCAAGAATGTCAACTCCTAATTTCCGCTGCCTGTACAAAAACTGTTCAAGAATGTCAAGCTCCTAATTTCCGCTGCCTGTACAAAAACTGTTCAGGAATGTCAAGCTCCTAATTTCCGCTGCCTGTACAAAAACTGTTCAGGAATGTCAAGCTCCTAATTTCCGCTGCCTGTACAAAAACTGTTCAAGAATGTCAAGCTCCTAATTTCCGCTGCCTGACAAAAACTGTTCAGAATGTCAAGCTCCTAATTTCCATTGCCTGTACAAAAACTCCGTTCAATAATATGGAACTCCTAATTTCCGCTGCCTGAACAAAAACTCTGTTCAGGAATGTGGGGTTTCTTCTAATTTCCACTGCCTGTACAAAAACTGTTCAGAAATGTGGGGTTTCTTCTCATTTCCACTGCCTGTACAAAAACTGTTCAGAAATGTGGGGTTTCTTCTCATTTCCACTGCCTGTACAAAAACTGTTCAGAAATGTGGGGTTTCTTCTCATTTCCACTGCCTGTACAAAAACTGTTCAGAAATGTGGGGTTTCTTCTCATTTCCAGTGCCTGTACAAAAACTGTTCAGAAATGTGGGGTTTCTTCTCATTTCCACTGCCTGTACAAAAACTGTTCAGAAATGTGGGGTTTCTTCCAATTTCCACTGCTGTACAAAAACTGTTCAGAAATGTGGGGTTTCTTCCAATTTCCACTGCTGTACAAAAACTGTTCAGAAATGTGGGGTTTCTTCTCATTTCCACTGCCTGTACAAAAACTGTTCAGAAATGTGGGGTTTCTTCCAATTTCCACTGCTGTACAAAAACTGTTCAGAAATGTGGGGTTTCTTCTCATTTCCATTGCCTGTGTAAAAACTCTGTTCAGGAATGTGGGGTTTCTTCTCATTTCCACTGCCTGTGTAAAAACTCTGTTCAGGAATGTGGAGCTCCTAATTTACCCTGCCTGTACAAAAACTCTGCTAAGGAGTGGGATTTCTACTCATTTACACTGCCCATACAAAAGCTCCAATTCATGTCGTTATAAAAAGATCACTCGGATGGGATTTTTTTTTCAAATTCAGAGCGGTTGGGTTTCACACTTTAGCATATGCCGCAACGTTTTAACATCTGTACAGCTGTTTCAACATCTGCAGGTAGACTCTTTAAAGCCATTGCGTGAGCTATAAAAGACAACTGTTTTTGGTTTATGGTGCGCTGTTTCAGTTTAAAATTCGTATCAGCTGCCATTTTGGGAAACTTTTCACATGTTGAATGTCTTTCCACTTTCTATATACTAATATAGACCAGCTGACAGCGAAGACCTGGGGTTGTGTGAAGCAAGCGTTAATATCTCGTTTCTTTTGATTCCCGTTTCAAGGGACCAACTTTAAGTTCCTTTTAAGTCCGGAGTAGGTTTACTGATGACAGAGCCCCTCTCTGATCTCGTGTATACTGATGCAAACACAGTTGAACGAACATTTTCACGGACACGGTCACACTAAAGCACGCGCATACACACACAAACACACAACATGCATGCATGTGAACAGACACTGATGCATAAGCAAGCACACACACAAACACATGAATACATATGTAAAGTGCATGGCTACACACTTATTTCTTCAACTCATGCGCACACAATGCTAAGATGAAAAGAAAATCCGTTAACTGGAAAATGTCAGACTTGATTGTTCTGAAGACATGTCCTTATGAGTCTAGGTTTAATATGACATTCTCTCTCTCTCTCTCTCTCTCTCTCTCTCTCTCTCTTGGCCTTATCTGAAAAGTGAAACTTTGTTCATTGAGGTGAAGGAGCAGCATGTGGAGAAAATGTTCTTCGTTTAGGTGAAAGAACAACAGCTGAAGAAAACCGTCAGTCTATGTAACACCTGGAATTCAAATATGGCGGTCAGAATTTAACTGCTTCCCAGACGAGCATGGACGGGCTGGCTCTTGTAGTCTGTGACCACACTGGGGGAGGGCAGGAAGAGGCTGAGGCTGGGAAGATGTGGGTAACCAAGATAAGGAGAAAAGTATCTGGAGAAACGGTGTAAGTTTTGCCACGTATTGGACGAATGGCCAAAATGAGTATCTCAGCAGTATCACCCTGTTCTTTCTCCATGTCCCCAAAAGTGTCAAGGGATCAAATATTCTGAATTCGTGTGTGTGTGTGTTGTGTGTGTGTGTGTGTGTGTGTGTGTGTGTGTGTATGTGTGTGTGCGTGTGTGTGTGCGTGTGTGTGTGTGTGTGTGTGTGTGTGTGTGTGTGTACGTGTGTGTGTGTGTGTGTGTGTGTATGTGTGTGTATGTGTGGTGTGTGTGTGTGTGTGTGTGTGTGTGTGAGTGTGAGTGTTATTCATTTAACGCCTTTCCACTAATTGTGATATTAGACGAATGTGTGTGTGTGTGTGTGTTTGCGTGCTTGTGTGTGTGTGTGTGTGTGTGTGTGTGTGTGTGTGTGTGTGTGGTGCGTACGTATGTGTGTGTGTGCAACCACTAAAAGTGGGATACATCGCATAGCCAGTGGAAGTGGGACATATTGCCCAACCAATGGAAGACACTTGTTCTACAAATGAAAGTGAGAAACACTGCCCAGCCAATGAAAGTGGAACACAATGACCAACCAATGGAAGTGGGTCACATTGCACAACTAATGGAAGTGGGACACACTGCACGAACAATGGAAGTGGGTCACATTGTACAACTAATGGAAGTGGGACAAACTGCACAAAGAATGGAAGTGGGACACACTGCACGAACAATGGAAGTGGGTCACATTGCACAACTAATGGAAGTGGGACACACCGCACAAAGAATGGAAGTGGGACACACTGCACGAACAATAGAAGCAGGTCACATTGCACAACTAATGGAAGTGGGACACACTGCACGAACAATGGAAGTGGGTCACATTGCACAACTAATGGAAGTGGGACACACCGCACAAAGAATGGAAGTGGGACTCACTGCACAAAAAATGAAAGTGGGACACACCGCACAAAGAATGGAAGTGGGACACACCGCACAAAGAATGGAAGTGGAACACACTGTACGAACAATGGAAGTGGATCACATTGCACAAAGAATGGAAGTGGAACACACCACACGAACAATGGATGGGGGACACATTGCACAACCAATGGAAGTGGGACACATTGCACAACCAGTGGAAGTGGGACACATTGCACAACCAATGGAAGTGGGACACATTGCACAACCAGTGGAAGTGGGACACATTGCACAACCAATGGAAGTGGGACACATTGCACAACCAATGGAAGTGGGACACATTGCACAACCAGTGGAAGTGGGACACATTGCACAACCAATGGAAGTGGGACACATTGCACAACCAATGGAAGTGGGACACATTGCACAACCAGTGGAAGTGGGACACACTGCATGACCAATGGATGTGGGACACATTGCACAACCAATGGTAGTGGGAGACATTGCACAACCAATGAAAGTGGGACACATTGCACAACCAGTGGAAGTGGGACACATTGCACAACCAATGGAAGTGGGACACATTGCACAAGCAATGGAAGAGGAACACATTGCACAACCAACAGAAGTGGGACACACTGCATGACCAATGGATGTGGGACACATGGCACAACCAATGGAAGTGGGACACATTGCACGACCAGTGGAAGATGGACACACTGTACAACCAATGGAAGTGGGACCCACACTGCACAACCAATGGAAGTGGGACACATTGTACAACCAATGGAAGTGGGACACACTGCACGACCAATAGAAGTGGGACACACTGCACGACCAATGGATGTGGAACACACTGCACAACCAATGGAAGTGGGACACATTGCACAACCAATAGAAGTAGGACACACTGCACGACCAATGGATGTGGAACACATTGCACAACCAATGGAAGTAGGACACACTGCACAACCAATGGAAGTAGGACACACTGCACGACCAATGGATGTGGAACACATTGCACAACCAATAGAAGTAGGACACACTGCACGACCAATGGATGTGGGACACATTGCACAACCAATGGAAGTGGGGGACACATTGCATGACCAATGGAAGTGGGACACGTTGAACAACCAATAGAAGTGGGACACACTGCACAACCAATGGAAGTGGGACACATTGCATGACCAATGGAAGTGGGACACGTTGAACAACCAATAGAAGTGGGACACACTGCACGACCAATGGATGTGGGACACATTGCACAACCAATGGAAGTGGGACACATTGCACGACCAATGGATGTGGGACACATTGCACAACCAATGGAAGTGGGACACATTGCACGACCAGTGGAAGTGGGACACATTGTACAACCAATGGAAATGGGACCCACACTGCACAACCAATGGAAGTGGGATACATTGTACAACCAATGGAAGTGGGACACATTGCACGACCAGTGGAAGATGGACACATTGTACAACCAATGGAAGTGGGACCCACACACTGCACGACCAATGGAAGTGGGACACATTGAACAACCAATAGAAGTGGAACATACTGCCCCACCGATGGAAGTGGGGCACATTGCCCCAGCCAATGAAAGTGGGGCACATTGCCCCAGCCAATGAAAGTGGGGCACATTGCCTAGCTAATGAAAAAGGAATACATTGCCCGACCAATGGCAGTGAGACATATTACCCAACCGATGGTGTTGGGATATATTGCCTAACCGATAAAAGTGGTACACACTGCTGAACTAATGGAAAAGGAATACATTGCCCAACCAATGGTAGCGGGATACATTTGACCAAACAAAGGAAGTGGGACACATTACCCAACCGAAGGAAGTGGGACTCATTGCCCAACTAATGGTAATGGGATATATTGCCCAACCGATAGAAGTGGTACACACTGCCCAGCTGATGGAAGTGGTACACACTGCCCAATTGATGGAAGTGGGACACACTGCCCAGCTGATGGAAGTGGTACACACTGCCCAATTGATGGAAGTGGGACACACTGCCCAGCTGATGGAAGTGGTACACACTGCCCAATTGATGGAAGTGGGACACACTGCCCAGCTGATGGAAGTGGTACACACTGCCCAATTGATGGAAGTGGGACACACTGCCCAGCTGATGGAAGTGGTACACACTGCCCAATTGATGGAAGTGGGACACACTGCCAGCTGATGGAAGTGGTACACACTGCCCAATTGATGAAGTGGACACATTGTCCAACCAATTGAAGTGGGTGTGATACACAAAAGGGAGAAAGTTGCATCCTTCCCAATGCATGCACACACACACACACACACACACACACACACACACACACACACACACAACACACAACACACACAAATGCATGCATGTGTGCAAGCCTGTAGGTGTCCATGCACGCAGGTGTGTGTGTGTGTGTGTGTGTGTGTGTGTGTGTGTGTGTGTGTGTTAGTGTTTCTACAGCTGTTTGGATTTAAACATGGATCCAGACAGGTATCCGAGAAATAACCTGTATGATAATAAATACATGTATGTATATTGTAAGCATGTAAATACATTTGTCTACAAGTAAAGAAAAATCAAAATGTAAAAATGGCATATACAAAGTTTTTCAATCTTATTTTATTGTTTTCAAACACACTGCGTAGCCAGTGTGCAGCAAAATAAAAACAAACAAAAAAAGCTTTTTAATGACTAGATCTCATAACAGAATGACAAGCAAACAAATCATAAAAGGAACACAAATCATACCATGCAAACATTTTGAAAAACAGTTCCGAATGAATACTTTAAAAACCAAACACAGTAAAGATTTGTAAATATTGATGAGATGATTAAAAGATCATTTCCTACAGAAACTGTCATGTACTGTTAACAATAAAATACTGAATACAGACGAGGAATAAGAGGAAAACCAACACAAAATCTTTAACACACCTCCCAGTATTCTCCTGATCCACGCTGAGGGTGAAAATGCATGCTGGTAAGAGGACAGTGGAGAGGTAGTTTATTCCCTAACTCACAAGAAACCCAGGAAACACCAGAGCAGTGGTTCAAATCTCATGCGACAACTTTCCCTTCCCATCATTCATTCACTTAACGGCAGTGGTCTGTGTGCCTGTCCTTAGTAGGATGAGGCAACAAACTGTGATTTTGCGTGCAGCGTACAATTAGCACATGTGAAACAAACCATGGCAACCAGATCACTTCCCCTGCAAATTCTGTTAAAAAAAACAACAAAAAGCAGAGATAAGAAGAAAAAAAAAAAGAGGTAGCACTGTCCTATGGCAACCCACTCCGCTGGGAGAGAAGACCTCACTACCTTCAAAAAAATCTGTTGTGAAGAGAAACATAGGCTCTACAAAACACAACACAAGAAAATGCAATACAATACTGTACAGTGCCATACACTGCTAGCTGCAAGGAATCCTCTACCTCAAAAATGCCATCACTGTCATTTTCCCCAGCATCTTTCACCCTTGGCAAGCTAACCAAGCTTGTGTATAAACAGAAGCTAGTTTTGCTTTTTTATATGGCAAGCTAACCAAGCTTGTGTACAAATAGAAGCCACTTTCGTTTTTATCTAACAATTTGACTTCATATTTTCTGTATCTTCTCAAAATGTCATATGCCCTTTCAAATCAAACTGATGGAGCTGTTGCAAGAGACAACAGTCTTACTGCTGAAATCTAAAACACGCAAATGCGTGCATAAATATGCACATATGCATGTAGCTAGTAATGTAAAACCTTTTTCTTTATTCAACTCTATAGAACTGAAGGAAAACAGAGATTTGTACACAGAAGCCAACAAGTAAATTTCAGAACTCTGATGGACATCACAACTGAGAGCTTACAGCCAAGTCTATGGCTATATCAACACAATGAAGCAGCATCTCCACCCTACCCCCATCCATCCTCCCCAATTTTCCCACCCTCTATTCACTCCCTCCAACATCCCCCACCCCCTTCCAGTGTACAAATTCTTTTTTTTTTTAAACCAACTGGTAGTATTGTGTCGAGGGAGGAGGGGAAGTATGGAGTTGGGGGGGGGGGGGGGGTACAGGACTCAGCAGTCTCCATGACAGAGTCTTGCTGCCAATTTGTGGTAAAAATGCACCCAGAACCATACTGCAAAAAGTGACCGCTGTTGGAGGCACTCAACACAAAAGAACAACGAACACAAGAGAACCCGGACACCCACTCAAGAGAGTGCAGACCTCCGTCAAAGTCACGCAGATCCTGGATCCACCCTTCGGCAAGGATCTGCACCATGGATCTCAATAGAAATGTATTAGTTCTGTCCTTGGGTCATGCTCCACCTTCCCACCAAGTTATGTTAAAATTGTTCCTATATTTTTTGCATCGTCGTGCGGACAGACAAACAGACCAACAATCACCAGTGAAAACTTTACATCCTTAACGGAGGTAAAATTTTGAAAACAGAAGGGGAAGGGGGGGGGGGGGGGGGCTGACATTATACTGGGAAAAAAATGTTGGTAAAGAGCTATTCTTTCAAAAAATCCTTGAAGATACCTCAAAAAGGTCTTGATTTTTAAAAGTATTTAAAACAATTCCAGTACATGACAAACAAACTAAAAACGAAAATGGTAATACAATGCATCATAGTAAAGACCCAAGAGCACTACACTGGGAAAGCTAATGCTAAAATAAAGCCTAATAAAAAGACTCCAGAATACTGCGCCTCCAAAATAATAACTGCTCAAAAGATGGTGCAAAACGGACTCTGGAATACAGTTGAAAACTAAACTGCTGGTGCACGAAGAATGAAAGCCAATACTATTGATATACAGATATATGCACTAATAAGACCAACAAGAAAGACTGTGGACCAATGCATCTACAATGCCGTAGATAAATATGACTATTGATAAAATATAATAACTCATAAATAACCAAGGAAAGTAACCGCCATACAAGATGTAACAAATGCTCTGGAGCAAAGTGCTGATAAAAAGAAAGAAAGAAAAGTTTTTGAGAGAGAGAAAAACTTTGGCTGGCACAGACTGTTAACTGATTCAGGCTAAATGTCCATGGCCACCTGAGGCAATATGGCTGATATGAATAATCACTTCAGGAGAGCAGGAGAGGAAGGGGGGGGGGGGGGGGGAGGTGGAGGGAGGATCATATCCAACACTGCATGGACAATCAGAAAGACAACACATCAAGATAGCCGGCGAAAATGACAACTACTATGTTGATCGTCCATAGTACAAACTTGCACAACCTTCTACATGTGAGCTCAAAAGCATCTAGAATGTGGAAAGAAAATCAAAGAAAGTCAGTTTGTCAGACCACTGAGTATTACTATATCTCTCTCTTCCTCTTCAGACTAAATACATTCTTAAATCCTAAAGTCACATGTGTTCTATGCAAGTTGGAACTTGACATTTGTCCAGTGCGATCAGCAGATATGAAAAATCAAACACACCAAGTCTACCGCCTCCCTCTTCCCCAGTCCCATTTCCCCCAACCTCTTCAAAAAAGCGACACAGAAGAATTAAAACGGAGATCAGGGGGAAACAATAGCAGTTAAGATAAAGAACATCAAAATACCTCCGGCACTTTCATGAACAGATCTTTTCCACTCCAACCTGCATGTCAATATACTGCAGTCAGAAAATGCAGGCAGGAATAAAAGATTATGGCAGCGAACATGGAATGGATAATAAGCTATCCGGAATGGCTGCAAAAAACAGTGAGCTTTTAGAACATTGGAATGCAAGAGATCATCAGATCAAATCATATTCATGCCCATCAAACAAAGATCTTAAGAGCAAATTTGCAGTTATGTGGGTTCAAAGTCAAGGGACTAACCTGTGTGGTGTAAAGTAAGATGAAATACAATCCATGGAATTTTCAGAACAACAACAACAGAATAACTGGGAATACGAGTGTACAGAATGTATGCAAACACATCAAAAGACAGTTGCAAAAGAAATACTAAAATCTCAGCACATGACTTTAAAACAGAGATGCACAGACAAGACAGATGTTAGCAACTAATCTGAGTGAGATTGAAAACAATGAAACAATCCATATTAAAAGTTAGCAAATACAGAATGAAAAGAGAACATTTATTAATATTATTTATATTCTGTTGTAATCTCTCAATATTTGATACACCTCACTCAATCACAGACAGGCATATATATATAAATACACAGACACAACATGTGCACAAAGTGTACATGAAATAAACTCATCTGCCTCACAAACTCCAACTTTCAACCGAAGTGCTATTCTCCCTTCTGGAGGGCAACAATTAAAATTTTTTAAAAAAATTTAAAAAAAACAATAACAATATACCAAAAGAAAAACTTATTTTGAGCAATAACAATCACACAATGGAATGCAACAAATATGTAAATGCTGTATGATGTATATCAACAACTCAAACATCATTCCAGAAAATAAATGAACACAGATCTCCTATATGTGAACAAAACATGAAAACAGCAATATGGAATTCAAGAAGACCATAGACAAAAAAAAAAAAAAAAAAAGAAAGAAAAGTAGATACACAGGAGGGGAAAAAAGACCATTCAAACACCTGTCTATTGGAGAAAATCATGGATTTCATTGCATTTGGTGAACACATGACTACAAGGGACATCTGTTGGCATAGCTGGAATGATCAACCCATCATTATCTTTCATGCACAAAATACCGAAGAATAAATAAATACCTTTCATTTAGCATTTTTTTTTTTTTCATGTACAGAGGGGTGGGAGCAAGGACGAGGGTTTGGGACCGAGGGCTTGGATGTCACCCCTTAACAAAGCAAACTTTGGCCTCTCTTTTCTCCGTGAACCTGAACTGAGCACATGTGAGTACAGCACCAGATTCCACGAAGGACCAGACCCGCCTTCTTCTATGAAATGTTCCACAATAAACTGAACATGTCACTAAACTGTGAAGGAAAAAGCCACTAAGAGATGGTACCAGCCACCATCGTCAGACTTAATACAAATGTAACTGTCATTAATGCAATATGTCTGCTCCTGACCTTTAGATGGGCACAGAATGTAGGATTTTAATAGGGTAAATATTCCCATCTATCTCTCATCAAGGGGACGTGACAGAAAATGGCATTTAAATACATTCTGGATGAAGAAATGAGACTAGAACAATATGTGTTGAAGGAAGAGCTTGAAAAACTGAGAGGTCTCCAATTTGCCAGTGACACATCCACCTGAGAATTATGAGAGACCAGAGCTGACGATGAATGCTTTTCATTGGTGAATCATTTATCCTGTCTACTGACTGAAGCTGTACCCAAATTACAGGAAATATCATCTGATGTATCTAGGCAATGATACAGGAAAACAAAATGCTCGAATTCAGCATAACATTTTTCTCGCTCATTTTTTTTCCTTCTGGCACAATCTGTAAAAATTAAAACAGAAATAGATGCTTCTTCTACAAAGTGATCAGTGATGTCCCGTACAAGTTCTGAACATAGACACCATCCCTACAAAGACTTGCTTTTCTGGAACATTTTTTTGTTTTCATCTACCAGACTATCCTCCTCAGAAAAGCCTCTCTCCCTGCATACACTTGTTTTTCTACATTTTTCTCTGTGTCTTCATCAGATCTACCTCCCACCTATGTCTACCTCCATTTAAAAACTTGGTTCTCTGGAACGTCTTTTCCTAGTCTTTAGTAGGTCTGCCTCCCAACAAAGACTACCTCTTTTTAAAAACTTGTTTTAGTGGCGCATTTTTCTCTGGTTTCTACTAGTTAGCTCCCCCACCCCCTACCCCCCCAAAAGTTCTCTCCATTTAAAGACCGTTTTTGAAACACCTTTCTCTGTCTTTATAAGACTTGCCGTCCAAATACAGACTTCCCTCCCTTTAAAGACATGCTTCTATGAAATTTTCCTATGAATCTGTACCAAAGTGACCTCCTGAAAAAGATTCCTTCCCTTTCAAGACTCGATCATATTTTCTGAAGGTAATATTGCCGAAGTTCCGAAGCTGCATGAACACTTGGCACACAGGACTTTTCCATGCCCAGGCTTGGCACTTGCTCTAAAAACACTTCCTCTCCCACTAGGAAAATCCTGCAACTCTGAGGACACTCCTTTTCTCACCAGCAAAGTCCTGTAACTCTGAGAACACTTCCTCTCCCATCAAGAAAGTTCTGCAACTGCTTTCATCCTCTTTCATTTCAACTTTTCCATGCTTGTTCAAAACAGTATGAATTGTTTACACATTTCACCTTTGAAAGCAGGCAATGATTCTTTTTATTTTTCTATTCAGCACTTTGGTGCATTGTCCTTTTTTTTTTTAATGCTTCAAGAATTTCCGTCTGTAGCGTTTGAAAAATTGAACATTTCTATTACATTACAACATCTCATGAACTGTAACACAACCACACACACACACACACACACACACACACACACACACACACACACAAGAGCCCCAAACAAAAACACTTCTAAGAATTCACACACATATTACCAGTCATACCACATGACATCAGATCTTTCATTTCCAAAATCATCAGTCATGACAAATATTCTGCATCCTAGTGATCATCCTCAAAATCACTCCTTATCACTCAACAAACTTTCACGATTACTGTCAACAACCACCCTCTTCCCTATTATCTTGCAAACATTCATCTTTATTGCCAACAACCATCTCTCCCTCGTTACCTGACAAAATTTCATTTCAATCATCAATGATCATCCTTCCTTGCTACTGGACAAACTTTTCATCTTTATCATTAACAATCACCACTCAATATTTTCATCATTTATCATGAAAAACTGCATCTCCTGCCATTCTCCTCACAAAATGTTTTATCACTGTCATTATCAAACGTGCCTCCTCACCATAACCTAACAAACTTTCTATCCTTATCATCATCAATCACTTTGGCGTATCATCTTAAAAAAAAGTTTTCATCTTTCTTTATCAGAATCAACCATCTCTTCTTCGCAATATCCAGCAAACTCTTTAACTTTATCAATATCGATAACCATCCCTAATGATAATAATATCCAACAAGCTTTTCATGTTTATCATCATTACACCACCACCCCTCTCCCTCCCCCCCCCCCCCCCCCCCTTCTGTGTTCCTCCTCTATGATATCCCACACACATTTCATCTTCATCATCACCAGCACTCTCTCCTCCCATTACCATGAACTACAACGACAACCAATCCTCCCACGTCAGATCAGCACGCAGACTCCTTCCCAACACTCTCCTTCCTCTGGTGGGGCAGAAAGTTATAGATGTCGCCCAGACGCTGGAACCACTGGGCCAGGGTGTCCCTCAGCACCGGGTCCTGAGCGTGGCAGATGAGCTGGGTCACGCTGGGCGACACCACCGGCAGCAGAGCTTGGAACTCAGGGTCTGCCAGCTGCAGGAACAACTGCAGGACCGTCACCAGCATCTCTGACCAGGACCTCTGGTGAGCCTCACTGTCCTGCAGAGTAGAGGAGAAGAGCAAATGTGCCTGTGACATAAGGGGCTACTGCACAGGGAAGCCTTCACATTCTTTTCTGAAAGTTTCACCTATTCAGTCTAAAATCCACACTGTTTGCTCAGCTGTCAGTGGTTAAAGATATTTTGGTCTAATTCTTTGGGTGTACTTTTTCTACAAGAAATGAGTGCATTTTCCAAGGAAGCGTATCAAATTCTCTGAATTTTTGTAAAAACTGTGGGAGAGGGGCAGGAGGGGGAGGGGGATGATCTTTCAAATTTTTTTTGTAAAAGCAGTGGGAAGGAAGGGGGTGGGGGTGGGGTGGGCATTCAATTCATGTTCCCGTATCATGGTGGAAGCATCACATTCCTTACCTACTACTGTAAGAATAGCTTGTTCCACCTACTCATTTCACACCTGATTCAATGGCGTAGTTTGGGACACTTTCCTGCCCTTCCGCAAATCTTTTTCTCTATTTCAGGGCCAGCAGTCCCCGCTGTTGTTCCTACTTATTGACATGTTATCAATGAAGCAGACTCAGCCAGAAAAGATCTTGCGGAAGTTAGCAAGAGCAAGACACTCTTTGGTGAAAGCAGCCAAACTGGCAAATGGGACAACATCATGGCTACATTCCTCTAGTCCGATTACCACTTTGTGTCGGGTTGTTTTTAGCATTTACAAAAAAAAAAATTTATTTTGTGGTATTGATTGTATTTTCGCTAATGTGCTTACAAAATACGTTGAAACTGTATACAGATGAACAGGTCTGCAAGTACAAGACACCATCTACTAATCCTTTTACTGACAACAGTAAGTCACAGATTTTTGGTTGGTTTATTTTCTTGACACTGTTGCACATTCATCTAGCATTCAAGTTTCCTAGTTTATTCATGTGCATCATATGCATGAGTACTAGATAAATAGGCACTGTAAGCCAAACTGCTTTGGAGGTGTGTGTTTCCTAATGAGAGCAAATCTACTGAAATGTATCACAGCTTATATTTCTACACAAGTACAAACAAAACACCATGGCGGACATTTTACTTCAACTCATTCTGGTAACAGTCTCTTTCTTCTTAATATCAGGTTTTGCATTTTTGGCCTATGAAAACGCACTGTTGTGGTGATCCTGTTGAAAGATGTTTCACTCTGAGGAAGGAGAACCTTCAATGCAAGAGAAAAGTGGGTACAGGGTGCGTTAAAATATACTGCTCTTTGGGCATGCTTTTCCAAACTCCAAAGCAAAGAAAAACAACATGCATGCACCCGCTGCACACACACACACACACACACACACACACACACACCACACACACACACACACACACACAAACACACACGTACACACACAAGTCAACCAAATACGAGAAGAAAAACAGATCTCACTTTCATGATGGACGACTGCTGCTGCTTGTCGATGACCTCATCCACCGGCTCTCGGCGGGGCACCTTGGTGACGGCCGGGCGGTGGTGTCGGGCAAACTGCACCTGGGTGCTGGGCATGGTGTTGTGAAGTTTGCGTCGCTTGTACTGACCCAGAAGGTTCTGGATCACCGTGTCTGTGGCCACCGAGTACACCTGCAGATACAGTCACCCATGGACAGGCACATGACAATCACATTCACGGCATGGGGCAACCAGAGAAAGAGAAAGGAAAAACCAGGAAGGAGGGAGAGGAAAAGATGTGGGTGTGACTATCAAATAAAATGATGACCCCCCTCCACCCCCACCCCCAGCAGAAGGTGTTCAAATTGCCTACTGAATTCTCCCCCCCCCCCCACTCCCCTCCCCCCCCCAATCAATAAACATATAACTGTCAAAAAAACAAACAAATAAAAACAAAAACAGTAGGGCAGTTGGGAGAGCGCAGACCTCCGCTGAAATGGAAGGGACCCCAGATCCACCCTTTGATCCAGATCCACACCACGGATCTGGATTCAAATTGAATGGGCTCATTCCAGGGACACATTCCACCTTTCCACAAAGTTTCGTCACAATTGCTACAGTGGTTTTGGGGTAATCTCGCTGAAAGGATCCTTGGTACACTGTCTGACCAGGATCTGCACCAGTCTTTCATGGGCATGTCCCTAGGCCACATTTCACCTTTCCACCAAGTTTCTTTGAAATCAGTTTCAAAGTGGGGTTACTGCAGGCAATTACTGAAATAAGAAAGCAAACATGAAGACACGATGAAGACATAGGACTGCCCAGAGCAAAAATAAAGACAAAATAAAGACATAGGACTGTCCACCGAATGGAACAAGTCACAAAACAGACACAATGCGCTTTGATCCACTGGTTCGTTTCAATTGTTTTTCCAGTCTGAAGAAGACCGATAGGTCGAAACATGTTGTGTCTGTTTTGTTATTTGGTCGTTTCATGTATTTCGTGGTCCTGTAACTTCATCTTTGCTCTCTTCATTAAAATCAAATCAGAAGTTTTTGCATTATGTCATAATCATCAGACAGACAAACAAATAAATTAGCAGATTCGGATGACAGGCTAATCCCCTTGGTGGAGATAATTATGATACATAAAAAAATCTCAGCATAACCAATCAGAAACCAGTGTCATTTTGCATAAAAACTCTCAACATAACCAATCAGAAACCAGTGTCATTTTACTGTCATTTTCACCTTGCTCTCCTGATCGGCTCTCCTCTGCCGTTTGCTGAATTTCCACTTGGAATCGTCGTCTGTGTGTTCACTTCTGCTGTCCTTGCTGCCCTGTTGGCTGGAGCCGTTGGTTCCTGGCAGTGTTTGCTCAGTTGGTGGAGGAGAACGAGGAGAGTCAGGAGCAGCTTGGTCTGTGGGGCAAGAATGCATGGCGTCCATCTCATCTCTTTCACGTCTCTCTCAGTCTCTACTTGATATATTTTTTTCCAGGCAGCAATGAAAATGTACGTATGTGAGATAGAAAGAGTGAGAGAGAGAGAGAGACAGAGACAGAGAGAGAGACAGAGAGAGAGAGAGACCAAGTGTATGAGTGTGAATCGAATCAGTACAAAAGATAAGATATGCTCATTGTTCTGGGTTTATTTTTACAACCCCCTCCCCCTCCTGCCCCCCCTCCTCCCCCCCCCCCCCCCCCCCCCCCCCCCCGGTCTGAAGACTGCAATGAAACATGTACAATAAAACGTTCTTTTTTTCATCTTTTTTGTAACCCAAGGGGAAAGGGGAGACAGGGAGGAGGATGTTTGTTTTTCTTTCCTTACTCCACCCCTCTCCTTATTCTATCTCCCCCCTCACTAATCTGGCGTACCTCTGCACATGTGTGAGTATATGCACCTGTGTGTTTGTGTGCCTATGAGAATGGAAAAAAAACAGGGTTCACTAACTCAAGCACTCATCCATCTTAAATGTATTCATGTCTGCACATGTTTTAACAGCTAAGGGGTTTGTGTCTATGCTTACTTTTGAGTGAATCATATGAAATGAGAGCTGGAGCAATTTCCTTAGCATTCCTGCATGTGTATAGAAAATCACAATCAACTGTTTCATCAACAACGCACCTGCATGTGGACTAGCCTGTATACCACACCAAAGCTCCACACCCAGAAGACCAGTGTGCAGATATTAAAATCACACATACGATATTTCACACAACGGTGCGCACATATCACTGAGCAAGTCCAGAATCAAAACACTTACCAAACTGCATCTGCGGGTTGGACACCACCATTTCCACCACAGCAGCTTTGTCTCCTTCCTTGGTCCCTTCTCCAGTCCCCAAACTCGCAGCCTTCTTGCTCATGTCGCTGCTTTTCCTCATGAGAGGCCTGGTGATCTCAGTGATGTCCTCAGGCTGCGCCAGCAAGAAGAACAGCGAGCGCCCGGACATGCGGTCCACCAGGGATTCTGTGTGGCTGTCGGCCATAATGTCCACGTACTGCTTGCAGATGGCGTCGCACTTCTCTTTCAGCATGGGCAGGAACACAGTGGAGCTCTCCCAGGGCTTGGCTTTGCTGGCTGCACCTCGCTGCCTCCAGGATGAAGTGCTGTGGGTGGTGTGGAAGGCGGGCGGTGGCACATCAGATGCGGTTGTGGGAAGAGGGTTGTCTGCGTTGTCTGTCTCTGGCCGGGAAGATGGGGGATTGGACTGAGGAGCTTCACCACTGTCTACCAAGTCCTTTTCTGTTCCTCTGCCATCAGGGGTGGAGGTGCATGTTTCCTGATCATCTGTACTTTCCCTGCAACTGTCTGACACATTCACATGTGTTTCAGCACCCTCTCTGACTGTGGCATCTGAAGCGAAGTCAGTCTCTCTTTCTTCCCCATCTCCTCCCAGTTTTTCTCCATTCATCTTCTGGCCATCTTTGTCCAGTGTGTCTGTTTTCTCTGGCTCATGGTCTGTTGGCCCCTTCTCTTTCCCCTCCGGACCACAATGTTGTTGGAGCACCGAGCTCACCGAGGCCATGTCGAGGGAAGAGAAGGTGGAGCAGAGGTGGGTGAGGGCATGCAGATACAGCACGGTGCTGGCACCGGCCAGGCGGTACTGGTTGGCTGCCACTTCTAGTCCTGCCACCTTCTGCAGCAGGAACTTGAGGCCTGGGCGCACGTCAAAGGCCACAGCAAACTGGTACAGCGAGTCCAGGATCTCCATGAAGGACAACACGTTCCGCGTAGACATGTAGCGCATGAGCCCTGTCAGCCACACAGTGAGACGGTGCCATGCATAAACCAGGCATCTCTGAACATTTTCAAAATCATACTTTCTTACTTCTGCAGTGACTGATAAGAAATCAACAAATGTAAGATGTTGTTTGATGATATGAAACTATAAAATTTCATACCTAGGTTCCACGAAATGATTTGCAGATGTTTTGATTTTATGAATAAAGGATTACAAGATTTCTTTTGCAAGAAAAAAAAAGAAAAAAAAAAAGAGTGGCAGAAAGCACTACAGAGAAACTGTATAAAAGTAAACATTTATCTTATTCCTTTGTTAAGTATATGGGTGTGGGTATCGTAGCATATCTGTAGTACATAATCCAAGCAGGTCCTGCTTGGCTTGGAAAACATCTCCTTCACCTGAGCAAAGCTTGATACATTGAAATATATATTGCTTTGGCAACTGTACAAGATGATCGTTTTCTTCTTCAACACAACACACCAAGAAACTTTTAGCAAAAGGCCCTAAGTCGCCTTTAACGCCAAGTTCAAGGGAACTAAGCAGAGATTTTCTCATGTGAATTCATTGCCTCCCTTTGCAAGTAACCCCCGCTTCTCACCATCATTTTCAATATTCCAGCGTTTGCTTGGACAATAAAGTATAAAATACAGGAATTTTACCACTACCAGTAGTTTTATGATATGCTTACCTGTCCAAACATTAGAACGCCCCCACCTTCCCACATAGCAAGGAAAAGGTGCGAAAAAAGAAAAGTGGTCCAACTCTGATTCATTTCATAAACTGGCTAGGGAAGATCATTCTCTTGGCCTAACCATTGAGGAGGCATCTTTAGCTTCCTGCTCTCCCCCTTTTTTCTTTAAGGATCCCATATGGCAATGTTCCATGCTATGTAGGGATAAGGCATTTGTTTGGTCAGGAAAATGTATCACTGGAAAACTTTAGCAGTAAATGCATTTACATCCCTTCTGAAAAGAGGATTAAAATCGGCCTTCACAGAAGTATATGGTTTCGTGGGCAGTTGGCTAGAAACACAACTCAGAACAACTTAAAAATCGACTGAGACATGCAAGTCAACACAAAACTCCACTGCCTGTATACACAGGCAGTATCCACAGGAGTATCAGCCTGCGTATGCAGAAAGAAAGAAAAAACAACCATTTCTTTCTCTTTATGCAGAAATGTTATATCAGCAAATGACATGGCAATGTTTATATAACCACTTTTTTCTCTTTAAACTGAGTTAAATTAACATCTAGCTGAAGAAATGCTAGCTATCTGAAACATACATTACTTTCATTACAAACATTTCAGTAGCTCAAAACAGCTATTCAATCAAGGCAACACATGTTGCGATTATATGGCCGGAACCACCAAAATGCCTTGAGATTAAAAGCTGTCTTCATTGCAAAGTTACTTTCAAAGTCATCGGGAAATGTACTGCATGACAAGCACATTTTTTTCTCTCATTAAACATTTCATAGTGTCATTTTATGAGCTGATTTTGTACCATTAAAATTATGGGTCAGTGAAGTTGTGGAGCGACTATGATGCAGATGACTATATCGGTTCACACAGACAAATGCAGTACATTACATTTCAAAGAACAGAAGTCCAATCTTTGAGCTTCTAAAGACTAGCAATGATACAGTCATCCATGAACCCCTAAACCCTCCTTTTCTTTTAATAAAAAATGTTTCAGCAATGCCTTAGTATTATTTTTATCAGACTTTATGGCAGATGAAAATAAAAATATAGTGCTCTTTCTCATCCTTTCATTTCAGAGAGAGAGAGAGAGAGTGTGTGTGTGTGTGTGTGTGTGTGTGTGTGTCTGTCTGTCTGTGTGTCTGTGCATGTATGTGTGCATTTGGTTGGTGTTTTTTGTTTGTATTTTTGTCCTCTAGTCATTTACAACATCTACTTTGCGAAGTATTCAAATAT
Organism: Conus canariensis; assembly: GCA_033310375.1. Taxonomy (NCBI): domain Eukaryota; kingdom Metazoa; phylum Mollusca; class Gastropoda; order Neogastropoda; family Conidae; genus Conus; species Conus canariensis. The sequence goes on from CM065727.1 coordinate 45,606,281, forward strand.
GAAACATGTCTCTTACATGGATACTAATGCTTCCATTAACAGTCAAGCCGAAACCCATAAATGGCTGCAGAGTGGGCATTGACAGTTTTTCCCAACAATTCTTTACAGACACATGATAATCAACCCATTAACGAATGTTTCCTTTATTATTTTTCTGACCCGTTTTTTTCACAACACATGACGATGGACCCACTGATGATAGTTTCATTTAAAAGTACTTATGGTCCTCTATCACTTAACAAAAATCTTCAGAGCCCAAATACTGTTTGTCTCACATGCCCGATAAATGACCCCAGCTATCAACATAACATGTGCAGGGTATGTTAACTTCACAGTGCTGTACACACAAGGTCACCCGAAACAACAAAAGTGCTGATCTTCATTGAAAATGTGCATATACTGAGAAGCTTCAAATTATCCAAGCTTGGTTTCAAACGGATTTTCATGTTTATGTACAAACTATTTCCTCGAACACTCTAACTATTTTTACAAACCACCATCTGTTTATCCATCCATACCTTTTATTAAACGACATGTATGATGGATGATAACTCTTACTCAACTTCCATCACGAAAAAAATATGGAATAACAAAGACTCTCACCCCTCCTCTCCCCTTCCAACCAAGAACCATTTGTTCTCTTTAACGGCTTTGAGAACATTTGATATTGCTGATTTGTCAAAACATACAAACTTTTCCAAACCAAGGATCCCAAAGTTCACAAGCTTTTAAGCCCTTGAAACTACCACATGATGTCTCCCCACCATTTCCTGACTGCGTAACCCTGTCACTGATCCCCTGAGCACACCTACCCGGCAGAGACATGCCCTCGGAGGACACTGAAGGGTCAGAACCTGAATCCAGCAACAGAGCTCCCAGTGTCTGCAGCAGCAACTGATTGGACAGCAAGCCCACAATCATGTCTCGCAGTGGCACCCTGAAATTACACATTCAGTTTCCTTTTCAGCTTATCCCGAACTCCCATTCACAGGCACCAGGTAATGCATAACTGTTCAGCAAGTGGTAAGTAAATGGTCATATGTCAGACTGGGTTTGATGCTAAAACCAATGTTACATTTCACAACAATCACCAAGGAGGTGTCATTTGATTTGGAAGCATTGGTATTTCACAGCAATCATCACAATCACCAAAAGCTGTGCTTTGTTTCTGGAAACAACAATATTTCAAAACCTTCATAATATACATCACAAGGGTTTTTTTTTTTGTTTGATTGGTTGGTTTTGTCTCATCTTCCATTTGATTGGTTGGTTTTGTCTCATCTTCCATTTGATTGGTTGGTTTCGTCTCATCTTCCGTTTGATTGGTTAGTTTTGTCTCATCTTCCATGCCACTTCAGTGGCACTGCCTCATGCTGGTCATTCCAGTTTTCCATCCACAGTCATACCCTGGCCTGTACTACAGTAGCCTTCGCACAGGCAATCGTCATGTAGCAGCCAATCTCAGGTCCTCATGAGACAATTCACCACACAAACACTGCACTACTGCCGAGTTACTTAGATGGAGATTAGAGCCTGTTCTGATCCAATATGCGCAAGACACCACGTACTTAACCCCCTGCTGATGACAATAATTGCTCAGTCACGGTGCCAGCATCAGTGTGCGTCCCCTCTGGAGGGTGCTACCTCATCCGTCCAAGACAGTTCCCATAAATTGTTCCATACAGCAAGCCCAACACCAACACACAAAGAGCACAGATGCAGAGGGGAAATTGAAACTGAGGTTGCCATGAATGCTGATCAATGAGGATGAGGATGAAGATGATTCTGTGGAGCTCTCTTCTGGTCTGGAAATGCATGGCATGTCCAAGTATTAACCAGGCCTGAGAGATACAGATACCTGAAGTGTTGATCCGGCAATCTGAACAACAGTCTCAAAGATGCATCCATTACGTGGATGAAACTCAACTGCTGGTTCCAATCTTCCCAAATAAGTCCAATGCAAATTCAACTCTGAGCAGGAGCAAGTCAGAGCTGAGGAATCCCAAAAAAAATTTCATAATGGCTCTGACTGAAATCAGACTCATGATCTCCCTGCTGGGAATCTGTTATACTGACCACTGCGCCATGGCAGCTGATGACATCATGAGGTTTAGTGAGTAGTCAGGTAGTAACAAAATCTTTAAGACTACTTCTTTGTTTGGATTTTTTTTTTCTTCGCCAAACACAGCAACATTGAGCCAACCAGGTATACTCACCTAGGTTGTAGTCCTTGAATGGAAGATGGGTACATAGAAAAGGAAAGAGAAATAATGCAAAAGTGAAAGACAATGAAATACTCAAGACACAGAGATAGAAAAATGTTTGAAAAGTTTAAACCTACATATCGCACGATACACATTTAAATCTCTGTGCATGAGGATTAAAGACCTGGATACTCATGCGTACGTAAATTGTATACAGAAGTCTAGGGCTGCGGGAGGAAGGGGAGAGGGGAAGTGGTGGGAGGGGTAGAGAGTTGGGAAAGACAATCACCTGGCCCTGACATGATCTTTGTTGAGACAGCCAGAGTGGTTAGCAGCAAGGAAGGGAGAGGAGGGAGGGAGGGGGTTGAAAGATAGACAACAAAAGATGAAAAAGGACAAAGAGGACCAATTCTTATGTGACACTGATGTGGAATGCATTGTGACTGTTGGCATGGTCAGAGGCACATTTGGGTGCTTAAAAGCCAGGAGGAAAGGTAGGGGGTGGGGGGGGGGAGGCAGGGCAGGGGTTGAGGGGACAGAGGAACAATTCTAATCTGGCATCATACGATCACACTGCAGGTGTGGCTGGGTGGAGATAAAGGTGATGGTCGTGGGGCATGTTATAGGACAAAAGAGTTCTCGCCTGGCACCGACATGATCAAGGTCGACTGTCAGCAAGGTCAGGAACAGATGGGAGGGGGGAAAGCAACAATTCTCATACGGCACTCACATGGTCAGACTTTCAGTATGGTCGGGCAGGGAGAGAGAAGGAGAGGAGATGTGCGGACTGGGGAACCGATTCTTACCTGGCGCTGATGTGATCTGGGTTGAGACTATCAGTGTGGTCAGGGGGATACAGCAAAAAGACAAACGACTTGTCCTCCTCCAGATCAAACTGTAAACTGGGCATGCTGGTCACCTGACTTTCTAACAAAAACACCTGTCCCCACACACACACCCCACACACACACACACACACATACATATGATACACGTGTATATTCTGGATTTAAACATATTCATAAATACATGTTAGCATCCAATAATGCATCGCACAAACAATTGTTTATCTATAGACTATTTCACAACAATATTCAAAGAAAATTCATTCACAGAACAATGAGAAACACACACACACACACACATGACAATGAATGCATGTTCACAGACCTGCCAACCCCTCCTCAGGCTTGCAAGGAATATTTTCCAACAACAAATGAGGAACCTCTGGAAGTAAAGAGTAAACCATTTATGGCATTATACCCCATACTAAAAAAGAATGCTTTGCAATTCCAAACATTCTCTTTTCTCCTCCCTCTTTTTGTGTATTTAAAAACATCAACTTTTCAATAGCTGGTGGAGGTTTTCTTTTTTTTTTTTACATGTCTGTGTTATCTTTCAACCCACTATTGTAACATGGCCCCTGTAACCAGTACATTTGCCTTTTGAGAGAAGCTGAAGTGGCGTTTTTGCATTGCTGCAATAAACTCTCTCTCACATCACTTTTGAATCATGGCCCCTCTTTTTACTTCAGGGCCATCAATGCCTTTGTAGTGCCTTGCCCAATGGAAGACCGAAAAATCAGGCCGATTTTTGCAGAGTTCATGTGATGCTGGATATGTAGACAACCTTCATGTGAAATGTTGAGGATAAGGTATATCAACACTGGATAGAACACACTTATTTTTCTAATAATAATAATAATAATGAATACTTATATAGCGCCTATTCTCGGCTAGAGACCAAGCTCTAAGCGCTTTACAATCAACACTCGTTTACACAACGGGCTGCCTACCTGGGTAGTGCCGACTGAAGAGCTGCCAGCTGGCGCATCATTCAGTCGTTTCCCGTGTCATCCAGTCAGTATCGTTCAATATCGATCACTCATTTTCCTTACTTCCTTCATTCTTTCCATTTCTCACGCAGGGTGCATGCTGTGTGTAACGTGTCATCCATACCAACGGCCAAACTGGCCTACTCTTCCGAAAGTTGGTGATGGGATTTTACGTGTGTGCAAGATGTTATGCGTGCGTTCACACACGGAACCTCGGTTTATAGTCTCATTCGAAGGACTGTATGGGAAATGGAGTCAGAACCAATGTTAACTCCGAAGGAAAAATCCCCCTGTACCGAAACGCCCTGGCGGAGGTTCGAACCCGCAACCCCAGGATCACCAAGATTACGAGTCCGGCGCTCTACCAACTGAGCTATTCCGGCTCCAAGTAGTCTGAGGGAAACCTCAGTCCAGTTCTTTTTGTCTTCGGCACAAAGCAACACAAATAAGCTTCACGCTTCAACATGATGGTGGTTACAAATGAAGTAAATCAATGTTCGCAACCAGAACTTCAGTTGAATTTGTGGCTATACACACAGCAGTTTTGCTGCTGCGTAAACAGGATGATCACAAAACAATCTTTTTTTTTTTCTTGGCACTGACAGAATTCAACTAGAAATGGAAGAGTTGGCAGGAATGTACTCATTCACTTGAAGCAGCATATATACAAACCTATTTTATCCATAAAACCACAAATGAAAAAAAAAAGTGTTATCATGCAAACAATGAAATAATTTGTAATGAGAGTCTTTTACTATAACAGAAAAGAAATGCTGTACACACACATACATACACACACACACACACACACACACACACACACACACACACACAAACCTGTTGCGCTAGCTGTTTTAGCCGCATGTTATCCATGGCAACACAGTCTTTGCGTGTGGCAACTTTGACCTGACCAATATCACCATAAAAGTTATCCGAGTTGGGATGGAAGAGGGCCATAAGCTGACGTAAATTGTGGGTTGTCACAGCAACAGCATGAGCCAGGCAGCGGGCACTGACTGCCCACATGGATTCTGTCAGCACAGAGCCGGCGCTCAGCATTACGTGTCTGGAACAGCATCATAATGAATAAGAAATAATTAACATCGGCTCCCACGGTGAAACAAACTACATATCTGTAACTTCAAATGGATGCTTTTTGTGGCACCAGTTCAGCTAGCACAAACACAAAGAAAGGTACACAGATAATCAACTCTCTTCAGTTCTTTCCCTTGAATTTCGATCACCGGTGATAGTTTTCTTCCCGGATTTATGGTATTTAAAACAACATTTTTGTTATTTGAAGCAATATATCAACATGATAGTCACTTTACAGAATGATATGACAGTGATTTGGGCCCAAGAGTTACGATGTTGCTGCTTCTCTTATACAACATTATAACAAACAAAACCATCAACCACATAATCACACCTTGACAATGATGCAGATAAGAACAGAAGAGACAATGCATAAAATCCAAATAAGGAATTCGTCTCCCCGTCCCACCACACAAAGAGTTTCCAATGAAATGACAACAATCACTTTGAAGATCATAAATACAACTGATCCCACACATTTGCACAGACACTCACACGAAAAAAAAAACCCTGATGAAGGCAAAGTACTGTGCAGATGTTCGAAAATGAAGAATATTCAGATATCCAACAAAAAAAGAAGTCTCCAGCCAACAACCCTTTACAATCATACAATGCACATCCATGTACAAATCAAAACAACTTGATTCATTAAGAATGGTATGAACCAACTACAGCACACGATCTACCTGTATTACAAAATTGGCTTTCATTGTCTTTCTCTGACAACAACACACATACAAGTTAAACAATGACATCACAATCCTAACAACATCAAAGTAAAAAAAAAAAAAAAAGAAATGAAATGCATAAAGGCACCTGCAACTAGTATTCCCAGCATTGCACAGGCCTATGAAATCTATGATAAATAAATGTCACAGGATTGTGAGCACCAGGTTATCAGCATTACCTGATACAAGAGCAGCCAAGCAAGGACAAGTTCTCCATGGGCTGAGCCACACACTCTGTCAGGACGGCAAACAACTGCTTCAGCATCAACTCCAATGACAAAGTCTCCTCCGTCCGGTCTGAAACCATCATCAACATTGCATGTGAGCGCCACATTGTAAAGCAGATTGTACCATCACTGTTATCATCTTCATCCTTACTATCACTGTCATTATCATCATCAGTCATAGTTACTGTATCATTGTGCATTCCATTAATTTACCGGTGCATACCCGTAAACTTATTATCAGATATTAACTGTGCATTGATTCGTCACAGCACATTCATATTTCTGAACGTCATTAGGTTACCAATGCACATTATTAACTTATCACTGCACACCAATAACTTACCACTGCACATAAGTAAGTATTAATGTACCTTATCCAAACACACATAAGTAAGTATTAATGTACCTTATCCAAACACACATAAGTAAGTATTAATGTACCTTATCCAAACACACATAAGTAAGTATTAATGTACCTTATCTAAACGCACATAAGCGAGTATTAATGTACCTGATCCAAACGCACATAAGCGAGTATTAATGTACCTTATCCAAACACACATAACTAAGTATTAATGAACCTTATCCAAACACACATAAGTAAGTATTAATGTACCTTATCCAAACACACATAAGTAAGTATTAATGTACCTTATCCAAACACACATAAGCAAGTATTAATGTACCTTATCCAAACACACATAAGTAAGTATTAATGTACCTTATCCAAACACACATAAGTATGTATTAATGTACTATTCCAAACACACATAAGTAAGTATTAATGTACTTTATCCAAACACACATAAATGAGTAGTAATGTACCTTATCCAAACACACATAAGTAAGTATTAATGTACTTTATTCAAACACACATAAGTGAGTATTAATGAACCTTATCCAAACACACATAAGTAAGTATTAATGTACCTTATCCAAACACTTTTAACTTATCACAGCACATTCTTTCAGTTACCACAACTTATCAGTTATTTTTACAGTACAGTATTTACTTTCTACTGCATGTTCTTAAATTTTCAATGCACATTATTGATTTACCATTGCATATTATTAACTCTTCAACATACATTATTGATTTTCCACAGTACATTATGTTATTTTTAAACTCCACATTATTATCAACTGATTGCACGTCATTAACTCACCATAGACATATAATTAATATACCACAGCACAGTAACTTAGCCCTGCAAATTGTTGACTAATTACTGTGAATTAAAACTTACCACTGCACATTATTAGCTTACTTTTACCTACTACAATCTACCAGCATGCATTAACTTATACAGCACAGTTTTGATTTACCATTCCTTATTTTTAGCTTACCAGTTACTGCTGCAGATTACTGACTTACCACAACTTACACATTACAAACCTATCACAGCATGTTACTAGCCTATAATTGCACATTAACTTCCGACTACATTTTTTTTTTTTTTTTTTACTTACTGACAGACATCCAATCAAACAGTATGCACATTAAACTGTCAAATGTTAAACTACCTTCAAACCAAAATTTGCAACCCCTGAATTACCAGTTATATGGACAACTTTGCTTTTTCTTTTTCCTTCTCTTTTTTTTTTTTTGTCTCAATGTTACCACAAAACTGTTTCACAAATAACACCACTGAGATCTGACTAGCTCATGTGGTGTGACAGCTTCTTTTCTCTCTCACCCACAAACTTCGCGATGAATTCCACAACCAGATCCGCCATCAGACCACAGCACTGTTTGAAGTTCACCGCCCCACTGTCCCAGTAACCATGGAGACGTGAGCCACGTCGCAGCCAGGATTGCAGCATAGGAAGCAGCAGATGGTTGATGCAGTGCAGCGAAAACTTCACACCTGCAGGGTCAAAAACCAAAGCAGGAAAGTCAACTCATGCCCAGGCATACATCTGAAACAAAACCACTCCTCAGTAGTATACAGCAGTAAAAAAACACAGCTAAAAGTCTTCACCATCACCAGTGATAAGAAATAAAGAAAAAGAAGACATCTGATTCATGTAAAATCAGCACCTTGTGGCCAACTGTTCCTATGTTCACACTCTTAGTAAGCCGCACATATGTACCATGTAACTCAACTCATACTGCACTGCACACTATGAGGGAAATGCAATGGTAAAATATTCTTTTCACCAAAATGTACAGATTGTCCCATAAAGCTGAATGGGTGGTGGAGTTGATTTTCAGCATACTTTTGTTCAGGTTATTCTTTTTTTTTTCCAAAGTAATTTTTCATTCATTGCAAGCAAAGGGGTTTTTAATTAGCTTTACAGAATGCACGTTTACCCCACACCAAAGACAAACCATCAGCAGACCAAGAAAACTGATCTTTCTTTCTTCTAACTGTTGAACAAAAAAATGGCTGAATCACAATCTGCCATGTCAAAGCCTGACACAATAACACTGGGTCTTTGGGATGAAAAACTGCAGAAGACAGGTTAACAACTGAATATCATGGTCACTCTTTCTCGATCCTCTCTGCTTCCCATAATTTCAACCTCCACTCACCTCCCTCTTTCCTAGATTCAACCCCACTCCTGCCCTCCATCAACTGCAACACCCCACTGCCCAAGCCCCTCTCCATCATAAATCACCTGTCTACTTCTCTTTCAGGAAGCCCCTGTCTCCTCAACTCACCTGGCACAGAGGCCGTGTCCCTGAGCAGGGAGAAGAGGGTGGTGAGGGTCTGTGGTTGAAAGGAGCGGGGGCAGGAGGAGATGGCGGTGGCCAGGCCATCCAGGAGGAGGTACCAGACGTGCAGTACCCCGCTCCTCTTGTCCAGTTCCTCCAGGGTACAGTAACTGCCCGGTTGGAGCCAGACTCCTTCGTCCGCTTTCTTCTGGTCCTCTGAAGAGGAAAGGAAAAAAAATATGCCGTTTTGGTATGGTTTGTGGTGAAAAGTAGTTTGTTCGTGGTGAAAAGTCCTTTTGTTTGTGACTGGAGATGAAAAATGATTTATATGCAGATTAATCTGTAAAATTATTCATTTGCGGTTTAAGGTGAAAAACAATCTATGAAGTTTGCTGTTGTTTCAGTTCAAAGCAATTTCTCATAGTTCATGGAGAAAAAGTCATTTGCCTGATACAAATTTTGTACCTTGGTACAAATTTTCCAAACCCATAATTAGGACTTCTATGAATTTTTGGAAGGGCATTTCTATGAATTTTTGGAAGGGCAACTTTATGCCAAATGGCTTTACTCATTTCTGAAATAGAAAATCAGGACTTCCCCTATTCATTACATGCGTGTATATGATTTTATTTTGCTGCAAACAACACATTTGACCTTCACGCTGTCACAGGCAACTAAACAACTTAGTTTTGCTAGGAATGCTTGTGAGTGATACAGCTATTTGAGACCTGATCTTCTGTCTCAGAATAAGTCACTTTGCTTGATTTTTGTTGTTGTTATTGTTGTTGTTGTTTTTCCAGACTTTCACAATAGGGTAGTCAGTCGTAAGATAAAGACAGAGAGTTACCTCAGTACCACATGAGTTATATACAGTCAAGCTGAAACTTCACCTTGAATACATGTATTGAAATTTCAGTCAGCACAAACAGACTGATCAGACTCAACAGCATTATTTGCGAAACCTCAAATTCCATAAAACTGGAAACAAAAATTCTCATCCTTCTGTTTCAAATTAAATGCACTCAGTTACGTTACACTTTAAGGCTAAGGTGAAGGGTCCAGTATCATGCAGAAACTGATAGTTCTTTTCAGCGATAAATCCTGTTGAAAAGTACATTGGAACAAAACAGTGTGGAAAATGTAGTCCTTTTTTATGCCGAAAGCAGGCAAACACAGTCATAACACTGATTTTTCGTCTGCGCTCTTTTACCCTCTCCTATTCTGTGCTCTCCCAGTGGGATGGCTCCCAAGCCGCTCATTCTGGCCACCCCATGCACAGCCTCAGTCATACTCTTTCTGCTGCAGTCACAGCACCAATCCACAGGGGAATTCATCAGTATCCAGTATTCACGAGGTCATCTATCAGAGGAAACACCGCACTGCTGCTGGGTCCATTTGGGGTGGTGTTAAGAGATGCCTGTTCAGACAAGACACCACTCACTAAGCAGTGTACTCTATAACATAACTGCTTAGCTGTAGGACCCAAGTCCCCATCTGGAAAGAGAGGAACCCACCCTCCATCCAGTGACATCCCCATGAACTTGCAGACTCTGAAAACTTGTACAGGAACCAACTGCAGACGAAGACGAGGTAGAAAGCAAAACAGGTCACACAGACCTTCAGAATTTGAGACTTCTTTTTGAAAAAGATCCATGAAGATACAGATGATGGAACTGATGATATGGAGTTGTGTTCTGGGCTGAGACGAAATGGCAGAGCAGTAATTTTCACCAACGTCCATTAAAATATCCTGGCATCAAAAGAATGGAGAGATACAGACATCTGCAAGGCTGGTCAGGAAATCGGGGCACATCGAAGAGAGATGTATCTATCATGTGAACAAACCTTGACAAAGTGTAGTCAACAACCGACCTTAGCCTGTAGCGCACTCAAATTTACTTTTGGTAGCAGCTGCCATGGGCTGAAAAATCCTACAAATACATGTCTCTGATGGGATTCGAACCTGCAATCTCCCATCCCACACTAACTTTGCATCATGGCAGGAATGCAAACTTAAGATTTACAATATAGACCTCAGATTTTAAATATGCCTGAACAAAAGGAACTGATTTACATACAATATATTCTGTTTTTTTCTTCATGAATGTTTCTTCAGCGCAACACCCTCACACTGACAGACAGCTGTGCGACAGACCTGTCTCTGAAGAAGACCCTTCCAACATTCCTGAATCCACAGAGGTGATGCTTAATGAATCGCCCACAGTCGAACTCCCTTTGCCTGTCATGGTGTCGCTTGTCTTGCCGCTCTTCTGGCCTGTGGTTTCTGCCGCCAGGGACAGGCCCATGTGCGGGATGTGGGGATCCACTGTGCGGACATGAGACCCCAGTTGAATTCTGCAACAGACATGTGTGACAGATGGTCTCTTATTCGACAGAACCCTCTCAATAACGACCTAAAGACACATTTCATTTTGGTCTCTCTCTTTTTTGAAATAAAGCTTTTGTTTAAAAACCACTAATCAGCGCCAGAAAGTTTTCAATATGGCTGCTGATTTCACTCTAGATCTAGTATCAACACTGATGTTAATTTAACTCCAGGTATCCAATTAATAGCTTCAGCATTGATGCCAATTTCACACTACACTCCCTAGAACACTGTAGAGAACAAGATATTGACTTCAAATTGCGTGCGTGCGTGCGTGCGTGCTGGCGTGGTGGTGGTGGAAATTATGAAGGGAATCCTTCACTGGTCCCACAGCTCACTAAAGACTTGGGGGAACTGCAACGAAAAATGCTACACCAGTCATCTCCACCTATGAAGACTGTGGGCAGAGCTCTTCCCAGTCCATTCTTTAATGCTGTCCATCTCTACCTCTGTCTGTCTGGTCTCCTCTTCCGCTGCACTGCTCTTTGGAGGATAGTGTTGGAAAGTCATTGGGCACAAGATGACACCATTTCTCTTTGAAGGATCGTGTTGGAAAGTCGTTGGTCACAAGCTGACACCATTTCTCTCTAGAGGATCGTGTTGGAAAGTCGTTGGTCACAAGCTGACACCATTTCTCTTTAGAGAATAGTGTTGGAAAGTCATTTGTCATAAGCTGACACCATTTCTCTTTGGAGGTTAGTGTTGGAAAGTCGTTGGTCACAAGATGACACCATTTCTCTCTAGAGGATCGTGTTCGAAAGTTGTTGGTCACAAGCTGACACCATTTCTCTTTAGAGGATAGTGTTGGAAAGTCGTTTGTCACAAGCTGACACCATTTCAGCACCCCCCCCCCCCCCCCCCCCTCCTGCACTGTGGTCTTCATTGCCAAGTAAATCCAATACAGAAAAACTGGGAAATGTCACTGTGCCCATAGTCATTTCACTATGCTATAGTGCTACGCGATAGTCAAGGTTATCCCACCATGCTGATAGTTATTCAACCAGACATGATCACACGTGCTGGTTCCCCTAGTTCACCTGAAGGCCCCTTTGAAGACTGGGCAGGCAGGCATTGGCCACATGGAGGCCAGGATCTGGCAGCAGCGGGTCAGGTAGCCAAGAGCAGGGACACACAGGTTCTGAAGGTTCACTCCCCCGTTGCCAACATCACTGCCCGAGTCAGAGCCGTCATCGTCGTCATCATCCATGTCTTCAAACATTCCTGAAAGTGACAGAAGACAATTGAAAAACTGATTCAAGGAGTTCTTGCAAAAGTCAGAGCTAACAAAATTCTGGACTGGAAGTTGTAAGGCACTTGTTATTGTGCCAGCTGCAAAATTTCAGCCAAACAGAGCTAACAACCTGTCCATTTTTCACAAGAGACTGACACGGAACTATAAGCAAAAGTAAACACTTGTTCTCACACTGAGTGCAGGCTATATAACAGTAAAAGCATGAACATGCACTTTCAGGGAGCCACTTTGGGTCGGGGAAAATCTGTTGGCTTCACAGCTGCAGAGTCAGGGACTGCGACACTGATCATTACATGTTACTTTGTTGTCCGTTTTTTTTGCCCCTTGAAAGGTAAGATCTTTATTAGCGCAAAACATATGTAAGACACTACTGAAAACTTCCGTGCTGTTTCCAAAACAAGCGCTTTTCCTCCCAGACTTTTAACTTCCGGAACAGTAGAAAGCCTGCTGATTATGTGTGTTTGTATATTGTGAGGGTGTGTATGTGCGCGTGTGTGCGTGCAGTGCGTGTGTGTGTGCATGTGTGCGAGCGAGCGTGCATGCATGCATGCACGCACGCACAAGTGCATATGAGCACGTGTGCATGCATCTGTGTGCATGTGTGAGTGTGTTTGTGAGTGTGTGGTCACAGGTGCATGCGTAATGTGCACATCATTGCACAACAGCATATAACACACAACAGCACATCACTCTAAAGCACAGAACAACACAGCACAACACAGCTCAGCATACTGTAACCTAGAAATGCTCATAAACTGCAGCACACACCATACAATGTGATACAGTGCATATCAGAGGAAAAGCAATGAAAAAGGAATCAATACATCACAAACCAAAGGTTCCAACCAAGGCTCTGACTGACCAACAATCCCACCCCAACAAACCCTCTCTACCCTTCCCTCCTCCTTCATCTAAAATCACTTAACAATGACAGATATTAACTTGAAATTCAAACCCACTTACCTGAACCATGCACATATTTAAGCAGACACAGAATGCAGTCTACGGTGGCGTTGGCAAACACCAGGATGTTCTCTGTGTTGAGGTACACCTCAAACACATCCAGAACGGCCGCAACGTGACGCTGACGAGCCTCATTCACTGCCTCGTTGGCCGTGTATTCAATCCGCACGCTGCGCAGAGCCCCAAACAGGGGCCGCCACCCTGACTGCAGCTCCTGAGTACAGGCTTCAACCAGTTCACAGATGGAACACACGATCTGGAAAAAACATGTCAGAAGAACTTTGTAAAAACAACACCAGTGAACTCTAACTAACCGGATCTCAAATGAATGGGGTCTTCCTAGAGAGATTAAAACTGTTACACACAAACAAAGCCAACAACACAAAAAAAAATGTAACAAAACCCCAAAGTCTTTACATGTAGAACGTTGTTATTGGGAGGTTCTTCACTTTGAGATTTTTGTGTATTCAACAAACTCAGCTATTCAAACACACAGAAGCAGGCACTATTGTTAAACCCTCTATCTTAAAAACAAAAATGTGCAGCATGACAACATTTTCAATATAAATGGCTACAATTTTCAAATCCTGAGGCACTGCCCTCCTGTCTCTTTTCTTTTTTTCAAATGTGTTCTGATTATATGTTATATTCTGAAGCACCCTATGCATGGTTACTACATTACTTTTGGCAACACCCCTCTGTCGACCCAATCATGCAGACCATCTACTTTGATGTTTCAGTATTTGTGTCAAAACAGTTTACACCATCAATTGTCCAATGTGTACCTCAGTTCATGACATGATCACACCATCAGTTCTGGCTTAGCATGCTCGCGTCATTGTCCATTAGGCATATAACAAATTCAAACAGAAAAAAAATATTTCCTTTTATGAGATAAAAGACTTCTGTCACTCGCTTTCAGATGCCAATGACAATATCAACACACTCAATCATAATGCTACAGTCCATGCACTCTTATACAAAGCTAAATCAAAACTCTGCAACAGCCATACAAAAGACATGAACAATCAAACCTACTACAGAAGAACCCGTAAACATCTGATGGTTTGGAAACATAGGATATAAGAGGCCCCTGTGATGCAGAAGTAGAGACATATCTGGTTTCATATATACAGCAAAATCATAACTGCAATAAAGCAAGTGCCATATTTATAGGTGAAACTAATATTTTCTTTAAAAGCAGTATATACGTCCTATACTCCACAGTGGCTCTGAGTCTGAAAATGACTTTGGTTGCGTCCACTCCAAGTGGAGTTCAGGCCACCTACCTGATCCTGCACATCGCTGTCACACAGCTCCAAGCACAGCATGTCTTCAAATGTCTTACACAGGAACTCATTGATGTGGAAGTGCGGCAGCTCGTGCCGGCCCCCCAGAACAGCCACAATGAAATCATGGATGCAGGTCACCGCCATTTTGGATATGCTGCCGTCACGATGACCTGTGGCCTGTATAACAGGGGAATGGTAGTCAGCGTTTTTTTTTCTTTGAAGAAAACCACCGAATTAAAATGGTTGTATAATGGAACCTTTCTGTGAAGACCCCCAGTCATCCCTAAAAATTGGGTCTTAGTCTTGTATAGACAATGAAGAAAAATGTTCTTGTAAAAACAAATCTTTTAAGTGAGGGATTGTTAGCAGGTGAGGTCTTTTCTATGAAGATTTCACTGTAACTAGTACTCAAAGCCTGTCGTTCTCATCTCAATTCAGGGTTTATATACACTTCTGAACATACAATTCAAGGACTATTTAAGGACTTTTCGATGACTTTTCGAATACAATTCAAGGACTGTAATATGGAAAATATAAACCTTTATCCATACTTATGTTGCTTCTTGCAGTCACTTCAGTAGAATCCAATAAGCAGAAGACAACAGGAAAGTGGACAATTTTGGCAGTTACAAAATGAACTTTTGATATTTGTATAATTTTGTGATTTTCTCAGCAAAATATATAAATTGCTCTATCAAGATACTATAGCAAATGCTGGCTGAAGTTTACTCTGTTCTGTAGAAAGTTTATCATTTTGAAGAAATTCCTTTTTTTTTCTTTTCTGGGCTAGTGCCCTTCTTTGAGTCACTAGCTACCGTTGTAGGGAAAATAATTATGTTAAATCAAACTGATTTTCCTGCGGACTATTAACAACTAAGAACAAAAAACAAACCAAAAAATGGCAAGGAGTGGGAGAGAGCTGAGGAGTGAGGAGAGATGGAGCAGGACTGAGCAAGATTTTGAGGTATGGAGTCTGTTTCTTTATCAGATGACAAACTGATCAACCCTACCTCCACCAGGTATGGGGACACTGCCGCCCATACTCGCACCAGGTGGAGCAGCGGTCGCTGGCTGTGAACCACCGTCATCAGCGCCTGCTGCAAGCGGTACAGGTGAAGGGCATTTGCAGGCAGCCTTGACCCTTGACCTGCATGTGAGGCAGGTTGACCTGGAGTCAGCATGTTGCTGGTGTCGCTGGGCTCGGTGTGGTGATGCTGCAGATGCCGCAGCTGCAGGCGGCTAGACTCTCCCAGCTCCGTCAGGAAGCTGAGTAGAGCTTTCAGGTTCAGCTTCTTTGCTGCGTCTTCAAACAGGCTGCAGACAAAACATGTTCAGATATGACGAATGCTAGTCTTCAAACAGGCTCCAGACAAAACATGTTCAGGTATGACAAATGCTATGGCTTCAAACAGGCTCCAGACAAAACATGTTCAGGTATGATAAATGCTATGTCTTCAAACAGGCTCCAGACAAAACATGTTCAGGTATGACAAATGCTATGTCTTCAAACAGGCTGCAGACAAAACATGTTCAGGTATGACAAATGCTATGTCTTCAAACAGGCTGCAGACAAAACATGTTCAGGTATGACAAATGCTATGTCTTCAAACAGGCTGCAGAAGAAACATGTTCAGGTATGACAAATGCTATGTCTTCAAACAGGCTGCAGACAAAACATGTTCAGGTATGACAAATGCTATGGCTTCAAATAGACTGCAGAAGAAACATGTTCAGGTATGATAAATGCTATGTCTTCAAACAGGCTCCAGACAAAACATGTTCAGGTATGACAAATGCTATGTCTTCAAACAGGCTGCAGAAGAAACATGTTCAGGTATGACAAATGCTATGGCTTCAAACAGGCTCCAGACAAAACATGTTCAGGTATGACAAATGCTATGTCTTCAAATAGACTGCAGAAGAAACATGTTCAGGTATGATAAATGCTATGTCTTCAAACAGGCTCCAGACAAAACATGTTCAGGTATGACAAATGCTATGTCTTCAAACAGGCTGCAGACAAAACATGTTCAGGTATGACAAATGCTATGGCTTCAAACAGGCTCCAGACAAAACATGTTCAGGTATGACAAATGCTATGTCTTCAAACAGGCTGCAGAAGAAACATGTTCAGGTATGACAAATGCTATGGCTTCAAACAGGCTGCAGACAAAACATGTTCAGGTATGACAAATGCTATGGCTTCAAATAGACTGCAGAAGAAACATGTTCAGGTATGATAAATGCTATTTCTTCAAACAGGCTCCAGACAAAACATGCTCAGGTATGACAAATGCTATGTCTTCAAACAGGCTGCAGAAGAAACATGTTCAGGTATGACAAATGCTATGGCTTCAAACAGGCTCCAGACAAAACATGTTCAGGTATGACAAATGCTATGTCTTCAAATAGACTGCAGAAGAAACATGTTCAGGTATGATAAATGCTATGTCTTCAAACAGGCTCCAGACAAAACATGTTCACAGTATGACAAATGCTATGTCTTCAAACAGGCTGCAGACAAAACATGTTCAGGTATGACAAATGCTATGTCTTCAAACAGGCTGCAGACAAAACATGTTCAGGTATGACAAATGCTATGTCTTCAAACAGGCTGCAGAAGAAACATGTTCAGGTATGACAAATGCTATGGCTTCAAACAGGCTGCAGACAAAACATGTTCAGGTATGACAAATGCTATGTCTTCAAATAGACTGCAGAAGAAACATGTTCAGGTATGATAAATGCTATGTCTTCAAACAGGCTCCAGACAAAACATGTTCAGGTATGACAAATGCTATGTCTTCAAACAGGCTGCAGAAGAAACATGTTCAGGTATGACAAATGCTATGGCTTCAAACAGGCTCCAGACAAAACATGTTCAGGTATGATAAATGCTATGTCTTCAAACAGGCTCCAGACAAAACATGTTCAGGTATGACAAATGCTATGTCTTCAAACAGGCTCCAGACAAAACATGTTCAGGTATGACAAATGCTATGTCTTCAAACAGGCTGCAGACAAAACATGTTCAGGTATGACAAATGCTATGTCTTCAAACAGGCTCCAGACAAAACATGTTCAGGTATGGCAAATGCTATGTCTTCAAACAGGCTGCAGAAGAAACATGTTCAGGTATGACAAATGCTATGGCTTCAAACAGGCTCCAGACAAACATGTTCAGGTATGACAAATGCTATGTCTTCAAACAGGCTGCAGACAAAACATGTTCAGGTATGACAAATGCTATGTCTTCAAACAGGCTGCAGACAAAACATGTTCAGGTATGACAAATGCTATGTCTTCAAACAGGCTGCAGAAGAAACATGTTCAGGTATGACAAATGCTATGTCTTCAAACAGGCTCCAGACAAAACATGTTCAGGTATGACAAATGCTATGTCTTCAAACAGGCTGCAGACAAAACATGTTCAGGTATGACAAATGCTATGTCTTCAAACAGTCTGCAGACAAAACATGTTCAGGTATGACAAATGCTATGTCTTCAAACAGGCTGCAGACAAAACATGTTCAGATATGACAAATGCTATGTCTTCAAACAGGCTGCAGAAGAAACATGTTCAGGTATGACAAATGCTATGTCTTCAAACAGGCTGCAGACAAAACATGTTCAGTTATGACAAATGCTATGTCTTCAAACAGGCTGCAGACAAAACATGTTCAGGTATGACAAATGCTATGTCTTCAAACAATCTGCAGACAAAACATGTTCAGGTATGACAAATGCTATGTCTTCAAACAGTCTGCAGACAAAACATGTTCAGGTATGACAAATGCTATGTCTTCAAACAGGCTGCAGAAGAAACATGTTCAGGTATGACAAATGCTATGTCTTCAAACAGGCTCCAGACAAAACATGTTCAGGTATGACAAAACAAGACATATACCCATCAACCCTAAACAGCAACATCTAAAATGACATGTGAATGAATATCTATACCCATATTTCACCTAGAACTGTTAATCTATGTTCACTTCTCGTGACTGACCATACCCACTTTCTCACATGCCCACTTGACAATGGTCTGACTTTACACCAGTCATCCTTGCATCTTCCACTAAAGAAGATGTAATGAATATTTATACCCATACTTCATCTACAACTGTTTGTGTATGTTCACTTCTTGTGACTGACCATGCACACTTCCTCACTTGTCCATGTTACCATGGTCTGACTTCTTGCCAGTCATCCTTGCATCTTCCACTAAAGAAGCTGTTGTAAATAAGTGTATAACCTTCAAATTCTGGACTACAATGCGTTCCTTATTATTCACATTTCTGCATTTCAAAAGTATTTCTTCTGTTTGTTATTCCCTGCAACCCCTTCAAAAGTGGCCACGAATAAAGTCTCAATATCCATATCACATACCTAATTCTTGTACTACATATCATACATTGTTTTACCTGACCACACTGTGTGACAGTTCACCCACTGTCTTACCATCTTGTGGCAGATCATTCATTGTCTCACCATCCACTTCTTGTGACAGATCACACACCCACACATACATACACACACATACGCGCGCGCGCACACACGCACCTACACACACACACACACACTAAACAACTTCCACCTCTTGTGACAGATTACTCACTGTCTCAGTCATCCATCTCTTGTGCAAGATCACTCTCACCACACACACACACACACACCTTCCTTCTTGTCTAAGACCACACACACTGTCTCAGACCTTACCATCTCAGGCCACACGTACAATCTAAGACCATACATACCGTTTTACACCACACATACTGTCTCAAACCACACATACTATCTCACACCAGCCATACTGTCTCACACCACACATGCTGTGTCACGTCATGCATCTCACCTGTCCACTTCTTGTGACAGACCACACAGCGCCCTGGCGGCCTGCTGAGACGTGAGCACCCCACCCCCAGTGAGTGAGGTGTCCCAGCCACACTCCATGCAGCTCTGGCGGATCAGTTCCGCCACATTGATTCGGGGAGCCACCGGCACCGCAGCACCCGTCAGCATAATGGGCTCCATCTCCATCACCCTGTCAATGTTCGGCAACGATAAAACTTGCATTTCAGCTGCGGTAGAAAAGATTTTTGATGAAATTTCAGGCGTGTTTTCAGAAGGCATATTTCAAAGAGTTGTGTAAATGATTTTTTTTTTTTTTTAATGACTTGAAAGTTGACTTCATGGTGGGGGGCCAGAATAGCTCAGTGGTAGAGCACCAGACTCATCATCTTGGAGATCCTGGGTTTGCGGGTTCGAACCTCCGCCAGACTGTTTCGGTACAGGGGGATTTTTCTGACTCCATTTCCCATACAGTCCTTCGAATGAGACTACAAACAGGTTCCATGTGTGAACGCACGCATAAAATCTTGCACACACGTAAAATCCCATCACAAACTTTCAGAAGAGAAGGCCAGTTTGGCTGTTGGTATGGATGACACGTTACACATAGCATGCACCTTCCCCGAAGTTGGGAGTGTGGCTGCCTTAATGGCGGGATAAAAAAAAAACAGTCATACACACAAAACCCCACTCTCTTTGTTGGGTAGACAGGATTAATCCTTTCCTGTCTATACAGGGAGTGTCCGCAGGAGTATCAGCCTGCATATGCAGAAGAAGGAAGAAGAAGACGATTTCATGGTGACAGCCCTGTTATGGCCCTTTGCAGACAGCTGGGCTATAAGCAACATTATCTCTTATCACTCACATTTCTGCCTACCACTTTACTGTGCCAGAACTTCTTTGTTATAATACCTGAATTCATTCTGAATTTTCCCTCAGTTGCTAGTTTACTGAAGAGGTGAAGATGTGAAGAGCTGTACTGCACATATAGTATCCTGTACAACATAAAAAATGAATGCGAAATGAGACAAATCACTGAATACAGAACTGATGTTGCATTTGAAATAACATGTTCAGATGAAGCTGTGTTTATGAGGTCTCATAAAATGAGATGTAACATCAGGTAACTGTTGCATCTCAGGAAAACAAAGAAAACAACAACGTGCACGCAAACAGCAACAAGTTTGACTGACCACAAAATAGGTATGCTTTCACGTGCAACCTTTCTGTCACATCCCTGACTTGTGCAGAATGAAGTATCCGATCACAAAAGAGAAAAAAAATGTCATCATGGTTCCTTTTCATCACATCAACACAACATAAAAATACTAGTTCAAAATATCAGGACTCCCCCTGAAGAAAAATGAAAGGCTCTTAATTCAAATGGGTCCAGGGGCATACCCTCCCCCTATCCTACACGCCTCCTCCAAACTTTTAAACTTTAAATTCAAAATGGTGCATCTGACTCAAGTCCAAGCATCAACAGCGCATAGCCCAGTTTTCAATCCAATCAGGACCAGGACCACTCGTTTGTGCAGCTTTTGTCAGTTTCATTCACTTTTGCAGTGTCTTGCTGCCGCACAATGTCAAAGCATGACATTATTTTGACTTTGACTGGCCGACAAAATGGAACTGCCCCCTCTTGCAAAGTAGTTTCACACAAGAACTCATTGTGTCTCAGACCACATATACTGTCTCAGACCACAATACATGTCTTAGACCACACACACCGTCTAAAACCAAACACATACTGTCTGAAACACAGAAAACATCACATAGAAATTTATTTAACTATGATGAAATGCTTATCATGACCTTATGGGGAAAAGGTAACATTTAAGACCCCTGCTCAAAAAGCATCATCCAACCACACATTATAATCACATTTGTAGTTGCTAGCAATGTCACCATATGTTGTTTCTGCCCATGTATATAAAACACCCAGCAAACTCCGCTCACTTTGGCCACACATGAACCTGTTCTCAAAGCAAGCCAATTATCTTGTTTATTGTATCTGTGATATTAAACTGAAATGTTTTTGTGAAATCTTGAGCATGATTTTATAATCTGTGCTGTCTGTAGACAAAGGTATTGTAATGCTGCTGTGGCTACATATGCTTGGGGAAAGCAAACAAACAAAAAGTCTTTGCAATTATTTTTTCCATCAAATCTGAGGCAGGCAAAAGTCAGAAAAAGGCAGACAAGAAGAGAGAAAAGAGAAACAAAACAAAATGCATTCTATGGATTACTCACACATACGTGAGTGATTGTCACATAACGTAACACATGCAAATAACACAAAGATCACATAGGTATATGCATTTTCACCAGCATTATCTGTCAGATCTTTCATTACACTTCTGATAAGAAAACTTAAAAACAGGTAAAAGCAGGTAACACTCACCCATCTGAATCACCTGCCACTTCAGTGTCAGCAGAGCGACCTTGCTGCACGCGTGGCAAGCTGGACTCATGGTTCCCTTGGCTGAAGTAGGTGTGCTCCAGCTCTGAGATGTGGGCACAACACCTAGTCCAACAACAAAGAGTTCAGTGAGGGATCATGCAGCAGATCTTCCATAATAATTCAAACACTGAGATGACAGTTCAAGATACGGTGCAAAGGTATCTTCGTAAACAGGGGCAGTCAGGACACTAAGATCTGAGCAGACAACCTGTTTGAGTGCCTTATCTGTCACAGTCATAGTCAGACATTCTGAGCCGAGTATATCAAGTCATAGTCAGACATTGTGAACTGAGTGTATCACCTGTTCCAGTGGCAGTCAAATGCTCAGACTGAATATAACACCTGTTCCAATGACACAGAACCTATTCCAGTCAAAAGATATCTGCTCTAGAGACAATCAGAAATAGACTGGACTATGAAACAGATCTAGCGACACAATTCCGTTCCAAAGGCATTCAGATCTGACACCTGTTCCTATGGCAATCAAATCACAGAAAGGAACGCTTGGATATAGCCCAGTCTAGTAAAGGTCACACCAACATGAAACACTATGGCACCTTCAACATTATCCTTCAGCAGAAAATACCATAACTGCCAAACTTCAAGCCATTACTTTTTTTGTCTAAACTCTGACCTGTGCAGCTACTGGTAGATGCCTATCAACGCTTTTTTTCTCATTCTATTCTAACCTTATAAAAAAAAGCCCACAGCCTGTTTGTATACCTTTATCAGATGTGCACATACACACAACCTCAACAAGCACAGTACAGACATCAACAGGTGTTGCCAACCTGAAGACGTGTTTCCAGCACTCGGCAGCATGACTTCCCACCTCCATGCCTGTGGTCATCATCACGTCCATGCTCAGCACGTGGGAGGCATGCAGACGCACAGGGCGCACCTTGTCCCTCAGCACCGCAGCCTTCAGACCTCCCTTACTCTCCGCTGTCCCCAACACCTGATGGCGTCCATCCTCACGCACGCACGAAGTGCTGGCCAGCTGAGCGAAGGCGCTGGCACATTTGGACTGCAGGCCTGTGCAGGGGATGGAGGACATGTGTGATTTACCTCTGTGTGTGTGTGTGTGTGTGTGTGTGTGTGTGTGTGTGTATGTGTGTGTGTGTGTGTGTATGTGTGTGTGTGTGTGTGTGTGTGTGTGTGTAAGCATGTGCATGCATAATTGTGTGTGTGTGTGTGTGTGTGGTGTGTGTGTGTGTGTGTGTATAAGCATGTGCATGCATAATTGTGTGTGTGTGTGTGTGTGTGTGTGTGTGTGTGTGTGTGTGTGTGTGTGTGTGTGTGTGTGGTGCGTGCATCCATTTGTGTGTACATACAAGTGTGCAAGCGTGTGTGCATGTGTGCTTGCAAGCATATGTGTGTATATGTATGGGTGTGCACAGATGTGCATTCATAAATGGGCACAAGAGAAGGAGTTTGTACGTTTCTGCATTTGCCTCTCCAATTTATATATTATAAGCAAAATAAGGCGCACTAACAAACAAAGAAAAAAAGTAAAGGAACAAAAAAGAGGGTTCAGAAAGGCTTGCCTTTTTGCAGCAGGGACCCCTGCTGAATCTTCTCCCAGCAGGAAACAGTCCAAATCTGAGCCTTGTTCAAGGAAACCAAGAGCTTGTCCCCGACAAACACGCATTCCATGGTCACTCCTCTTTGTTTACAAGGCGCTGCAGACTCCAGAGTGTGGAGCAGGAGGGGTTGAGACTTTGGTACCTCTATAGCATTGGCGTACCTAGTAGAGGCGGACAACTCTCATGCCAAAAGTGGTGGACTGCCTTGAAGGTTAACCCGAATATCGAACTGGCGAAGAAAATGCCCTGCTATGCCAGTGAGTCCTTGCAGAGTTACCAGAAGAAAAACGAGGAACACTGTACATAAAACGCAGGTCTCATAAGTACCGAGGTACTACTTGTGGCAAGAAGAACATATGTGCCATGCTGTAGTAGTAGCAGATGGTTCAGAGGACCACAAGATGGACATCAAGGCACATGAAGCCCAAGCTGACTCTTGAAGGGAGTAAAAAGCCCAAGCTGACTCTTGAAGGGAGTAACAAAATGTAATTTGTGGGAATTATTGGTCGAATTCTTCTATGAGAAGCAACAGAGAAAGAAGTTTCTCTTTGAGAAGCAAAAGGAAACTTGAATAGACATTTGTAGGAATCCATGAGCGCTGAAAACATGACAACCAATCTCTGGAGAGCAGAGAGGGGCATATTCCTCTATCAGGGAAAAGGAGAAAACAAGATAGTCTGAACATGTTGCAATGAAGTAAACTCACTAAGGGCAAACACTCTTGCTGCCTAACTGGGCATGGAGGTGAGGTTAGCTCTCTTCTCTTCCAATTTCTGATGTTGTTCTTTTCGTTTTTTTAATCCTGATAATGCAGCAATGTTCAGTGCCAAGTGGTGAAAAGGCACATGTTTGGGCAGGAAAGTATGAGAAAACAGAAGAACAAAAGAAATAAAATGTATTCCACATAAATTCCCTTATCTTCACTTAAAAAAAATCTTCCTTCAAAGCCTTTTTTTTTTCTTTTTCTATCTTGCTTTTCTTTATTTCCTTCATGTTTTGTGTGCGTTTTTTCTCAATCTAAAGACTTTGAGAGAAATTCAAATTCACCAAGTGTGCAGCAGAGTCTTGAGGCAATCTGCAGACCACTCAGGGACAGACAGATGGCGTCGCGGCCTCGCTGCGTCTCTTCCCTGGCGCCCTCTGTGCCCAGCAGCAGACCCAAGCTGAAGGTGATTCCACAGGAACTCTTCCCATTGAGCAGCACAGACAGGACATCCAGGATGCGGTCCCAGCATGTCTCCAGAATGATTCTTGCCAGTGTCTGACCTGAGACAGACAGAAAGCATCTACACATGCAAATGTTAGATCTACGTGAGAACTGATGGATTTACATATGCCAATCTCCCCTCACAAGGATGATTAATTTACTGATTTACCTGCTGCTGTTAAATACATGTGATGATTTATATACCGATTTACAAGCAAACGTCTGAGCAGGAGAAGACCCATGAACATCCTTCAAAGTCAAGCTGCCATCTTCAGTCTTAAAAAAGAGCAAATTTACGGCACTTGTAGATTAGGCAAAGTGATGTTGTTGATAGCCCAGTTCCTACACAGACAATACCCTGGCAAACAGGTGGCTAAAATCAGGACTGCGTATAAATTAAAATCCTAGGTTAAAATCCAGAATGAGATCTGAATTTAAAAAAAAGACAAATCACCATGATTATAATCCTCCCTCCGGTTTGATCAACCCAGCATGGGTAAAGCTAACAGAAGCATTAATTCAAACCATGTTGGTCAAAGCCCAGTCAACACGAAGGTTATATAGGAGTCAAGCATCAACAACAGAAATACACAGTCATAGCCACAAAAAGTAGCCTCTGCTGACATAGCTGGAGGGGTGATTAGGACCTCAGACCTCCCAGTGACGTGCAAGAGAGCAGTCCCTTTGGAAGGTCTCACGTCTCAGAGACTAGCAACCTGTTGAAGGCAGAAGAGTCTGTTGATGAGTGTCCCCAGGGAGAACCTACGCATGCTCAAACGTCTGATCAAGCAAAGTGTTTCCATGGTTTCATCCCTGCCATGGTCTCAGTCATAAACTGGGCTACAAGCAACATGCCAGAAAGACAGTTAATAAACTGTCTGTTGATGCCTGATACACAATTTATTAACTGGTGCTATGCAGCATAGCTTCGTACCCTACCAAACAGCTTGTGTCATAACTGGCCTGAGTTATCACTGACCTGTGTCATTTTCAGTGTCATACTGCCCTATACCACTGACCTGTGTTATTTTTAATCAGTGTTATACTGCCCTATGTAGTCACTGACCTGTGTCATTTTTAATCAGTGTTAAACTGCCCTATGTTATCACTGACCTGTGTTATTTGCAATCAGTGTTATACTGCCCTGTGCAGTCACTGACCTGTGTTATTTTTAATCAGTGTTATACTGCCCTATGTTATCGCTGACCTGTGTTATTTTTAATCAGTGTTGTACTGCCCTATGTTATCACTGACCTCTGTTATTTTTAATCAGTGTTATACTGCCCTATGTAGTCACTGACCTGTGTTATTTTTAATCAGTGTTATACTGACCTGTGTTATCACTGACCTGTGTTATTTTTAATCAGAGTTATACTGCCCTATGTTGTCACTGACCTGTGTTATTTGCAATCAGTGTTATACTGACCTGTGTTATTTTTAATCAGTGTTATACTGCCCTATGTAGTCAATGACCTGTGTTATTTTTAATCAGTGTTATACTGCCCTGTGTAGTCACTGACCTGTGTTATTTTTAATCAGTGTTATACTGCCCTATGTAGTCACTGACCTGTGTTATTTTTAATCAGTGTTATACTGCCCTGTGTAGTCACTGACCTGTGTTATTTTTTATCAGTGTTATACTGATCTGTGTTATTTTTAATCAGTGTTATACTGCCCTGTGTAGTCACCGACCTGTGTTATTTTTTATCAGTGTTATACTGACCTGTGTTATTTTTAATCAGTGTTATACTGACCTGTGTTATCACTGACCTGTGTTATTTTTTATCAGTGTTATACTGCCCTATGTTATCACTGACCTGTGTCATTTTTTATCAGTGTTATACTGCCCTGTGTTATCACTGACCTGTGTCATTTTTTTATCAGTGTTATACTGCCCTACGTTATCACTGACCTGTGTTATTTTTTATCAGTGTTATATTGCCCTGTGTCTCCACAGGCATGTGTTATTATTAATCTGAGTCAAATTTGATTTCAATCTTTCACTGCCTAAGATTTTATTGAACAACAAAGCAGTATTAAATATCATGACAGTCAGATTTAGACTTTTTTTTTGGTCAATAATGTTGGCCTTCTTTTATGCAAATAAAAGAAAAATGATAGGCAAATCCCTTTAACGTTAAC
Organism: Conus canariensis; assembly: GCA_033310375.1. Classification (NCBI taxonomy): domain Eukaryota; kingdom Metazoa; phylum Mollusca; class Gastropoda; order Neogastropoda; family Conidae; genus Conus; species Conus canariensis. The sequence continues at coordinate 45,633,171 of CM065727.1, forward strand.
ACCAAGAAACAGGTGCAGGAGAGACTGAGCTTCTCACGGTAACTTACCAGCCTCCACTTTCAGTCTGGTTTCGGGAGATTCTTCATAGTTCGCCACCATTCCTTCATCACAGCGGAATTCGTACATCAGTTGTCCTCCAATTTCATGACTGCCCAGTCCATCCACATCTGTCACAGAAGACACACTTCACGACAAGTTTAAACACCTGCTGCAGATCATGGTACTGCACTGGGTTTTATTCAATGCACTATATATCTTTTAAATGTACATTTTATACTGTACAGCATGTTTTACCTGAACCAATATTTCGATCATGTGAATTTTGGGTAAATCAAATAATTCTGTTTGGACCAATCAATCCATTCATGCTAACAGAAGTTCTGGCTAATCTATTTATGGGATTAAATGTGTACTCAACACAAATGCACATGACCAGAATTTATTAACAGATCTATTTCTGTTAACATGGATGAACAGATCTACATCTTTACAGATTCCTCTAGACAGAAAACTGAAACTGAAGGTAAAAAGGCAATTTATGTGATAACCGTTTGTAAATGAGCAATAAATACAACCTACAAGGCATGTGCCTTCTTCAATAAAATGCCAGTCTACCACCACTGATGCAACAGCTATGCTGATACATGAGTTGACTTACATTCCAAGGACTGCATGTTCGAGACCCAGCATATTCAGTGGGTATTTTAGACCTATCAGAGACTGAACCCTCTATAATGCACAAGGTAGAAATTTCCCTAATAAAATTAGTGTTACGTTATGTTCACCTGTCCAAACAAATGCCTTTTCCCCCGCTTGGCAAGGAACAATGCAATATTATCAGGATGAAAACAAAAAACAAAATTGGGAAAGCAGGGAGCTAACTTTGCCTCAATACCCAGATAGGCCAGCCAGAGTGAGCACCCTTAGTAAGTTCACAACATTGCTCCATGTTAGAACTAGCTCAGTTTTCTCCATTTCCTTGGTTTCCTTGTTTTAGCAAAAGACACAGGTCTTGTTGAGTGTTGGCTTGATGGCACCACTTGCAGCCCGAAGGACAGATGCATGACTCTGTATCAACAGCAGAAATGTCATAATGTATGATGGCAGAGCCAAATGCTGGAGATATGTGGCAATACACCACAACTTGTGGACCATTTTTTACAATATTCTCCTTGTGAAGGAAGTGACAAAGAAGCTTCCTCATCCAAAGTGAAACTAAGCTTAAAAGACTTAATTGAGAGGTTCCATAAGTGCAGGAAAAAAACCTAACTATGAACTTTTAAGAACAGAGAGAGGCATGTTCCCTTGCTAAGGAAAAGAAGAAACTATGTGTATGATTCATGAAGATAACTCACTAAGGGCCACCACTCTGTCGGCCTGACTGGTTATGAGGGTATCGTTAGTTCTCTGCTTTCCCTTTCTTTCTTTTTTCTCTCTTTTTTTTTTTCATTTGAGGATCTTGACACTACAGCGATGTTCCACTCCAAAAAAGAGATAAGGCATTTGTTTGCACAGGTAAGTATGAGAAAAACATATATGCACTGCAAAGTACATCCATCACAAGATTTTTTTGTACAAAATTTGGTGTGATCAAGACTTGCAGTATTTGACCAGTGACTTCTGTTTTAAAAAATACAGGGTTTCAAACATCTGGGGTTATTTAGTGCCCTAATAAATACACTGAGTAGTTCACAGAATGTTATTAAGAAAAAGACAAACATGAACTCTGGCATCCTGTTTAAACACTGTCCCCAAAGATGTAATACGATTACCTTAATAGTCAACAACAACAACAACAAAAAAGCGTTAAAATTTTTTCTTTTTTAAAGCCCTATATGCAAAAAAAATTAACCTTGGAGTTCTAGGTGTGGAACAAAGAAGACAACTTAGAGATAGGCACCTTCAAGCATCTGCAGCAATGGACAGTCCACCATGCCAACATGCGTGACATCCATCAGTGGTGAGGCCACTGTCTGAAGGTACAGTTCACTCAGCCATGTTGGAGACAGGTAAAGCAGCAGACCGGAACCAAGTACCCCATCCACAAACTGCACCTGTACAGAGACATGACGTTCATGATGAATGCTGTGATTTGGCTGATGATTCACACATATTTCTAGAAGTATTTCTTTTTCTGTCAATGGAGAAAAATAATAAAAGTCCACAGCCAGAAGATGCCTTGCCGGATGAAGCTGAGTGTCACTGTAGACGTGTGAATGTATGTGCATCTGAGAGAGCATGCATGCACATCTGAATGTGTGTGGGGGAGGGGTGTGTGCATGTGTGTGTGCATGCGTGTGTGTCTGTGATGTGTGTGTGCATGTGCTAGTGCACATGAGTTCCTGTGTAAGTGTGTGTGTGTGTGTGTGTGTGTGTGTGTGTGTGTGTGTGTGTTTTATGTGTGTGTGTGTGTTTATGTGTGTGTGTGTGTGTTCCATGTGAGTGTGTGTGCTTGTGTATGTGTGCTGTGTGCGTGTTAGCTGTATTGTTAGTATGTGTGTATACATTAATGTGTGTGGATCTTAGTGTGAGGAGAAGTAAAGGGAAGGGAAACTGTGGGCAAGAAGGGAAGTACACAAAAGGACGATGGATGTGGAACAGGGGTAGAATCAAAAGGAGAGAGTGAGGCAGAAACACACGAGAATCCAATATGAACTGAGACAGTTAGACGACCTTTCTTTCATTTAAAACCTTGGGAAAAATACCTGAATACATGCAACAAGTTCCTTGTTATCATGATTCTCAACTGCAGTAACAGCAGTGGGTAGATTTATAACAAACAGTACCTGGGACTGGGGAAGAAGATGCTGCTGACGGGTGGTGTAGTAGCCTCCCTTGCTCAGAGCGTAGCTCAGCTTGAGAGCGGCGATGGACGCTGTGTAGACGCCATCCGCATTCAGCACCAGCCCCGACATCTCTGGTTTACCACTGCCCTGGCACTGTAGTTCACACAACCCTGTGTCGTAAGGAACAATAACAACAATTATATTTAGATTCGCTGACTGATGGGTTGATTGATCAGTTCGTTTCTGATCAGTAAGGCCAGATTAGGGAAAGGAACTTCTCTGAGGTCAAAATTCTATGTTTGGGGACTGCAGCATTTTTTTTTTTTTGCTTCCATGAAGACTGCAGTACATCACAGTGTATATGTTTTTACTTGGAACAGCCATTTTGTATGCAATAAAGGTCCTTAAAATACACTGGTACAATAAAAATTTTCTTCAAACATGCTTTTCACCAAAATTATATTATCACTACTGGCACTTTCCCTCGACTGTAGATCAAGATCCATTTGAGCAACTGTTTTCATTCTTTTCTGTTGTGGTCAGGTGCCTCTTACCCATACATCTAAAGAGAGACTTTGGTAATATGTCATACAGTTCATTTATCAACCCCATGAAATTTCAAAATGATTATGCATTTGATGAGACAGTAGGACAAAAATTGTTGTTCTTTAAAAAATGATGCATCTGTCTATAACTGGAAACAGAAATCATTCTTTTTAAACTGAGTGTGGTTGAAAGCTTCATATTTGGTGGGTTTTTTTTTCAAATTGTGCAGCTTGCTTTAAGTCATTCTTTTTCTTCACTCACATCATGCTTTGATAATTTGATTGATAAGCTGTGGCTCTAGCTTGATTTTTATCGACTTTGGGAGTCATCTGGAGCTTGGAGAATCACAACTCTTTTAAAATGATTTAAAGCAAATTTGCACTCTCAAGTAAAGGAGTATATCAAAACATAGATCAATGAATGAATAAATGAAACCAGATAAGGACACGAGAATGCCATGGATTTTGTGGGAGACAATGTTTGATATTCAACAGATCTATCCAGTTACAAAGCTTTCTAAAGACAATAAGCACAAAAATAACAACTAACCAGACTGGCAACTGGGGTCAGTACAGGCTGAGCCCGATTGTACATTTCAGTGCGGCTTTCTATTTAGTCTGTGCCCTAGACAGGTTATGGCTTACACTGAGCCTTTGTCAGCTTGGTAAAAACTTAGTTCAGTTCCAGGGAAAATACCTCTTTACAAACTGTGAGAGCAAGTTAAAACAAAAGCATTATTTGGGCTACAGAATTATACCGAGCTTCCAGACCAAAAGAACAAATCATGAAGAAAAAACATCAGGTTGTAAAGTTCTGTGTTAACCAGTAAATCAATCTCCTATAAAGACTGTTGTCCTTTCAAATCCAAGCACACTGCTCTGTGTTTATTTGGTTCACCATTTAAGGGGTTAATATTTTATTCAAAAGGATTTCAGGCATACCACCACTCAGGGCCAAAAGGAGGATGGGGAAAAAACTTCAGGTTAACACCAAATCCTGGGTTCTAAACCTTTCGGTTTTCAGAGGGGGCCCGCGTTCACTATACAAACACTTCACTATGAAAAATCATATTCGCCTGGTTGGCTAAGCTGGCTATCAATTAGCACTAGCATACCCTAACCACGATTTGTCATCCAAGTTTACCAACCACATCAACAAAACATCAGATTCTTGTACAAAATGGGTAGAAGAATATTCACCATAAGATTTGTGAATGTGACCCTTGGAAAGTCTTTTCTCACAACTTTTCTTTTCCTACAAAAGTTCACCTCATTGTGTGTCTTCCCCCCACCCCCACCCCATTTTATACATAACTACTTTTCCTAGTCTCTCTGATTGCTCTGGATTTTTTTTCCGAAAGCATTATCAATAACATTTCTCAAAAAAAGAAGCAAAAAAAAAAGAAGAGAAAAAACAAAAAGAGGCAGACAGACCTGAGCAGAAGTTGGAGGCAAAAGTCTGAAGGGCGTCATCCACATCTGGGACAGACAGTAGTGACAGCAGCTGAGGAGCACAGCTTCGCAGCAGTTGCACAAACTCTGCAGCGTTCTGACGTTCTGCCCTCTCTGACTGCTCCTGCAAAGCCTGCAACACAAACAATCCTGTGTTTTGGAAAGAAGAGGTCACTAACATGCATTAAAAAGAACATATGCCTGTAGTTGAACATTACCTAAATAATACTCTAGGTTTCTTACACTGCACTCAAGTCTGAAGATTTTTTTTTCCTCAAATAAATCTGAAATTGAGAGAATAAATGTGATGTGCAGCCATCTCTACGGAGAGCTTGCAAATACCATCCTTTCACCCTCCGAATTAAAGTCTGAAAGAAAAAAGGCTGCTAATTACACCATTCAGAGAAAAATTTTTTCTTAAATCGTCAAAGTATAACGCAGAAAACATTTCATTCATACAGTTTCAAGATTCAGTTCAAAGCCTGCCATAGTAACCTTAGTGATAAGATGAATGATGGTTTACTCTCACCTTTCGAGCAGGGCTCAAGTGTTGTTCCCCCTGATCTTTCTCCGATGCCTCTTCCACTCGACCATCAAGCTGCGAATCCTCTTTCACCACTTCTCGTGATGACGATACGTCCGCAGTGCCATCCCCTGATGGTGCCTGCTCTTCTTCAGTTTTGGCTGTCTCCACAGAGCCTGCAGTGTCATTTTCTGTGGCTGATGCGACAGCTTCGTCTTGCTCCACATCGGAGAGTCGAAGTCGAGTCACTCTGCTCACCACACCTGGCACACTATTTTCAGAGTTGGTATCGGAATCTGAAAGAACATAATAACAAAGCCACTGCATGATATGTTCTCGCCGTTATAATAATCTATCAATATACACCATTCCACAGCCAAAAGGACAAGGTATACCATGACAAATGTGACAAGAACTCTGAACTTTCCGCTGTGTTGGACATTCATCCCATTTCAGAGAACGCTTGGCAGGTCCAAGCAACATCCTCTCCATGTGTCCTGGTGCATGCTGGGTATTTCAGTGTTTCTGCTACACACTGTCATGACCTTGAAGGACCTTGAAGTGTCTATGTTCACACGATCTTCTGCATGTCTACACTCAATGAGGAAAGTAATCCACTGGTATGCCAGTTATATATTTTGACCTGTGACATTTGAGAGAATCCTGCTTCACGCTTCATTATCTGATATTGCCAAGATAGGGACTACAGGACTATCAAGTTAAGAGGTCAATGTTCTAACCGTTTGCTGTCGCACTTGTGCTAAAACTAATGAAACATAAAATGTATCCTATGATGAGCTCAGTTACAGACCAGTGCCTATGTCCTTGCTTAACTGAAAAAATTCTATCACATTATGAACATTTCAATGCAAGATTTGCATAAAGTTCAATGGGTGGTTTTCAGGGATGTGTGTACAGAATAATGCTGCAAGCAAGATCAAACAGTTCTGATGGGGTAGGTTGCCCAGATTACAACTCTTAAAAGGCCTGAAGTGTAAACTGCCTGTGGGAATGAATGAAATGAAATCTGCGAAGAGATTTCCTTTCTCTTGTCTGGCAAAATCAGACAACATTTTAACAATCAGGGAGTTCACAGGGTCCCTTATTCAAAACCTCACTAGATAACTTCCCCTTGAAACAGAACTGTATGTCAAAAAGTAATTGCACATTAGATTTAAATACGCGAATGTATGTAATTGCACATTAGATTTAAATACACGAATGCATGTATTTAAATAGTATTTACAGAAAACTTTAAAAAGTAAACATTCACATAACTGTAGATAATGAAATACTTTGATAAACATAAGCATAGAAAAATGACATAACCGCAGACAATAAGCACTGACACACACAGATCAAAGTATTTACTTACCAACCACTGGTCGTGGGGAATCAGGCGGAGTAAAGGCAGACAACTGCTGTCCGCTGGTACTGACAGAGCCCCCATCCCCATCCTGTTGACCTCCCCTTGACTCCTCCCCTGGTGCCGCAGACTGGTTGTGCAGCCTTTGCCCTGTCGCACAAAAAAAACCATGCTGTTCCTCTCTTATCTTCTTCATCATTCAACTAAAACTTTAAGGTTTGCTACTTGTGAGATTTCTGTCTATGTAACCATTTTTCATCCAATCTACTGAAGGTTACCGCATTTCGTCTTCAGGGATCATGTTTAAACATGATACCAGTACGCATGTTTTGTGTGTGTGAGTGAGTGTGTGTGTGTGTGTGTGTGTGTGTGTGTGTGTGTGTGTGTGTGTGTGTGTGTGTGTGTGTGTGCCTTCGCCTCTGTGTGTGTGTGTGCCTGCACCTGTGTGTGTCTGTGTGCCTGCGCCTGTGTGTGTTGTGTGTACTTGTGGTTTCTGTTGTTATGGTTTCTGTCATTCAATCCACAGGCACACACAAGCTTCTTCCCTATGGAGGAAAAACAGAAGTTTGCTTGTGCTCAAGTTTGTTTTCTTGTTTATTTTTATTTTTTCTTTTGTTTTCTACAGCATGCATTCACACACAGAATCTTGATTTAAACTCTCAATCAAAGAACAAGAAAGGACTTGGACCCAGCACAGACACTGACTGCGGACCAAAAAAAAACAACTTCCTCTTACCTAGCTGTTTCAAGTGGGAACTGAACCCAGGATCCAGTAAAAAAAAAAAAGTTTCCTTTGTTCTGTGTGCCTTGTGTCTGCATCTGTGCTAGGCGAATGGATGCTAGAAGCGTCATTAGTTTGGTGTTAGGGCATGTAATTATTTCACCATGGAAGCAAAATCTATCTTCCTTATTTCTTAATTACCTTACCCTGCATCCTGTAAGATTTGTTCAAAAGAGAGAGAGAGAGAGAGAGAGAGAGAGAGAGAGAGAGAGAGAGAGAGAGAGAGGGAGGGAGAGAGAGAGAGAAACATAAAGACAAGTTGATGACAAGTGGACAACCTGAAGGGCACAGCAGACCTTCCAGATAAACCATCTGGAGATCATCAGGAAGAGTGGCATGAGATTGAATACAGTATTCCGCTAAAATTCAACAGATCTGTTCTGACCGAAATCATTATGCCATATATTAGCAGAACAGAAGCAGCTCACATCTACAAAATGTTATGCCAGTCTAGCCAGCAGCTTCAGGGCATCTGGCTTCAAAGCCAAAGTCCTTAAGGCAGAGGTTGGAGCAATAGGGGGGTTGTCGGCTAATCAGCCTATGATCTCACAACACAGTTCTCAATTTCTGATAAGACATTGACTATAACCCAAAGGGCAATAGCACAGGCAGCTGAAAAAAGTACCAGCTGGAGCTGGTCAGGGGGAACAAAAGTGAACTTCATAATGGGTTAAATTTCCCAGCTAAAGAACAGGTGTCCTACAGCTATGAAGATATAACATCTTGCACACACATAAAATCCCATCACCAACTTTCGGAAGAGAAGGCCAGTTTGGCAGTTCGTATGGATGACACGTTACACATAGCATGCACCCTGCGTAGGAAACGGAAAGAATGAAGGAAGTAAGGAAACTGAGTGAACAATATTGAATGACATGGACTGGATGGCACAGGAAACGACTGAATGAAGCGCCAGCTGGCAGCTCTTTAGTCAGCACTGCCCAGGTAGGCAGCCCGTTGTGTAAATGAGTGTGGATTGTGAAGCGCTTAGAGCTTGGTCTCTAGCTGAGAATAGGCACTATATAAGTATTCCTCATAATTATAATAATATTAATAATAATAAGATGAGACATCAGTCACATGGTGACTTGGCCTCAAAATCCCAAACCATCTAGGAGATACTGATTTGAATCCCCACTGCATGAAAAGAAATGTATCTGGCAACAGAAAGGTACCTAGGAGTTACAACCTGGATGCAGTCCAGCACACTGTAGTGTACGTAGTGCAGGGCCAAAATATTTGTCTGAAGGGGGTTTCTTTTCTGAAGACCTGTGTCAAGCTTTCCCTAGAGTTTCTTCCCCCTGAGACACAGGTACAGTCAAAAACAAAAGCAAGCCAAAAGACTAGGAAGAAATTGTGAACCAGTTGGATAGAGACCTCATTATTAACATCCACTTTTCACGCAATATTACACAGTTCTACAGACCAACCGATGCCCACCTTTCCCAGCTTGGAACAGGCAGCCAGAACGTCATCCACGGCAGAGTCTGAGATGCCATGGCCCCGGCTGAGAGTCTCCAGCGAGTGCAGCAAGCCATCCATGCAGGTCACCGAGGCGAGGCACACACTGAGGTCATTGCAGTGGCTGGCCTCTTCCACTGAGTCCATGATCCTGCAGGCATCAACAGAAACTGTCATGAACAGAAGCTGTCACAAAAATGATCAACATGGGAGGTTATTTGTTCTCCCACTGTGAAACAATTGCTGGCACATTACTGCAAATCAAGGCTGCTTGCAATACCTATTTATCTAGCTCATAAGCAGTACCTTTGTAACTATCCATCTGTGTGTTCTCTAGGCAAGCTTTTAGATCAAAAGGCTCATGAATAAATGTTAATCTCTGTATGCACGTTTCTTCTGCTGTTGTTGAGTACATGCATATTGTTCAGGTATCTGGACAAAGCTTGGAACTTTCTTTCTTTTTTTCTTTTTTTTTTTATGGGGGCAGTGGTTTCTTGTTTGTTCTGTAAGCTTTTGGCTGCATGTATGAAAGGTGAATGAATACCGCAAGCAGTACTGGTTTGGAGTTCAGTGCCTTTACCAGTCTCACTATGGGAGCAACTGTTACTTTTCTAGTTTATTATTCTATGTATACATCTACCCACTTCACTTAACATTACTTCCACATTGTTCCACCAACGCCAAATGGACATGGCAGTAAATGAACTGGAATAGGAATGCCTGATTATTTCAGACATGAGAAATTCATGAAAGTACAAAACATAAACAAGCATGAAAAAGGAAATACATAAACAAGCATCTCTCTGATCCACGCACAAACAACCTAAAAGCTACATATAAAAATATAACAAATCGAAACATTTTCAATACAACCAAGTTACACTCACTCACTCACACATGTATGCACACACACACACACACACACACACACACACACACACACACACACACACACACACAAATAAACACACATCCATGCACAAGAACAAGCAAGCCTCCATCTGACACACAAATGTCTCAGGCGTACATAATCTTACACGATGTAGCAAAACTTGACAACATCTGTATTCGTACTGTAGAAACAGCTTTATGTGTCTCACAGATAACAGCAAGACAAAGGAAGAATTAAGTGCCAGGAAGACTCTTCCATCAAAACAAGAAAGAAACAGGATGAGGAGGGGGTTGGGCAAATTGGTGATAGGTTTCCAGTGAGGGCTTTGAGGTGGTAGAAGAAGAAATGGTGACTGATAGATAAGCAAGTCAAAAAACAAAGTGTTCTAACTAAAGCAAACGATGCATCAGCAAAAGCTTGCGTAATTGAGTCCTAACTGAAAATGGAAATAGCACAGCAACAAACAAACGAGCGACTGAATGAAAAGACAGAAACATATCAAACAAAGTACATCTCCCTGGTAGACAAAGAAGAAGTAGAAAAGCGAAAGGCAGAGACAGAGAAAGGACGCACATAAAGGAAAAGGGACGGACACAGTGAGACAAAGACTGACAGAGAAAGAGTAACAGAGAAAGAGATACAGAGGCATGCAGAGAGATGGGACAATGTCGGCCAGCGACACACACAGTTTGATGAGCGCCATGTCAGTGACGTCTGTTTTGCTGCTGGTTGTGGTGTCACTCGGCAGGGCCATGTCCACCACTCTCTCTGGGTCACTCAGTAACTGGAACATCCACAGGATCTTGTGTGAAACATAATAAGAAATGAAAGCATGCAAACCACAATATTCTTCTTTCTATTGACAAAAGTTATCAGAAAGCTGTTGCCTTGTGCATGCTAAACATTTTTTTTTCAATCTCAAAGTTTTTGTTTTGAGAGAAACAGAGAGACACAGAGAGAGAGAGAGAGAGAGAGAGAGAGAGAGGGGGGGGAGGGGAGAGGGGGCAATAATATTCTGATATTCAGCAGGAATGATACAAGCTGGTCAATGATCCAGACATGGTCATGGAGAAGAATCATCCCAGTCACACCTCTTTACAACATGATGTAACTGACTGCTCCCTGTGGACAAGTTCCCCATGACAAATCGACTTATGGATGCATATGAGGGAACCAAAGTGACCCATGATAGGCCACTGAGAGATCTTGGAAGATCACACACACACACAAACACACACACACACACACACACACACACACACACACACACACACACACACAGAGCAGGGATTCTACAGATTTAAGGTTTTTCTTTGTTTCTTTTCATCTTTTGTTCTCTTCTGTGAGAATCAGTACACAATTTCCATCTTTTGAATGAGCAGGAGAGTTATTTCCAGCAAACCACTGACCTCTCGCATGACCTTGAAGGCTTCTAGCCTCTGTTGAGGTTGAGGACAGAGAAGGATCCGATGGAACAGCGACTCCAGCACAGGCCGCAGGCATTTCACATTCCCAACAAGGCGTACCAGCTCAGCAGAAATACTGAAATGTGTGTAAACCGTTAACTCTTTCTATACCAAGGACCGCATTTCCGGTCCTTATGTTTACAACCTTTGCATACTAAAGACCGCATATGCGGTCCAAAGCATTGGAATTGTTCTCTGAAGTGAGCAAACCTTTTGTAGGAAACTACTTGTTACAGATAGCTCCTGCATACTAATTAGAATGCAGGCATACTGGTATTTAGGCTTTGCAAGCTGAATGCTCGCTAGCACATGCTTTTCACTCCACATCACCAGCTCAGTTTGGCTTGACGTAGCAGCAAGACATCGTCTGCTACTCTGTCAAGCATGCGTGGTGAAAGAAACACTACAAATCGCCGTTACAATGTGACTGAAGCCCTTGAATTGTTGCAAACAGTTGAATAATTTCAGGGCATAAAACCAGTTAATGTGAATTTTTTGTTCATAGGGTGTGTACCACCTCTATTTTTACAAGACACGCAAAATCTCATTTTCTTTGTCATGCATTCTGCATTACAAAATAAATAGAAAAATAACTTTGCCATATTGTTTGTGGTTTCTCAATCATTTATAAACATAACTTGAAAAAAATTACAAGTCTGTGTTTATTCTTTTTTTTATATGATTTTTTTTTTAAATATGTATAGAATTGCTCAGTTTTGGGGGCAGGGGGGAAGTAAGGGGAGATAATAGCTAGTATAGAATGAGCTAAGGATACAAACTGTTTCACATTCCTGCACTTGGCACATGTGTAGTCACATAACAGAACATCACACATCTCTCTCTCTCTGTGTCTCTCTCTCACTCTCCACACACACACACACACACAGACACACACACACACACACATACACACACACACATAAACATACACATACACACACACAATCAAACACACAACACAACCACACACACACAAACACACACAACACAACCATACATACACACACACACACACACAAACACACACACACACACACACACACACACACACACACACACACACACACACACACACACAAACACACACATACACACACACAAACACATCCTAAAAACACACCCCATTTACCTATAAATAATTTTGGCAGCAGAGCCGAGACTGTTGGAAGATGCGGCCAGAACTGTGGGGCCTTTGCCGGTGTTCTCCTCATGGGAATGGGAACGCTGGATGGCCGGCGCCTTCTCCACTTTGGGCACCCCCAGCAGGGAGATCAGCACAGGGCACAGCTGCTTCCTGCAAGAACACGCAGCACCTTCACTGAGTGGACAATTAGATGAATACATCACAACATTGTACTGAGCACCACCCAACCTTCACAGAGTGGACAATGAAATGGATAAATCACAACACGTACAACTGAGCACCACCCAACCTTCACAGAGTGGACAATGAAATGGATAAATCACAACACATACAACTGAGCACCACCACACCTTCATAGAGTGGACAATGAGATGAATAAATCACAATCTGCAGGACTGAGAACCACTGAAGTGATTCATCATCACTGCACTTTTTCTTCTTAGAGCGGCCTCTTAATGACCTGAAATTCATAACTGTCAGTAAATTTACTGGAACCAAGACTACATCAGGATAATCCTGTAAGAGGCTGTGTTGCAGAATACCACCTGAAATATTACGGACTTGCTGTAAGTCACTTGCACACTTACTCATGTTTGAATGAGCTGTTCACCATGTTAAAAAGTGTATGTGTCTGTGTATGTGACACAGTATGCCAGTGTGTGTGTGTGTGTGTGTGTGTGTGTGTGTGTGTGTGTGTGTGTGTGTGTGTGTATGTGTTGTGTGTGTGTGTGTGTGTGTGTGTCTGTTCACCATGTTATACAGTGTATGTGTCTGTGTATGTGACACAGTGTGCCTGTGTGTTTGTTTGTTTGTTTTGTGTGTGTGTGTGTGTGTGTGTGTGTGTGTGTGTGTGTGTGTGTGTGTGTGTGTGTGTGTGTGTGTGTGTGCATGCATGCGTGCGTGTGTGCATGCGTGCGCGCGTGCGTGTGTACGTGCATGCGTGCGTGTGTGCATGTATGCATGCGTGCGTGCATGCGGGCATGTGTGCGTGCATGTGTGTGTGTGTGTCCAGTGTATATTTCAGATATTGATACTGTTAACTTAATTTTGGGATGGGCGCTATAAAAAAATTGTCCTCATTATTATCATTATGGGGGACTGTGAGTGATCACTATGAGACCTATGCCACATACAGAAAAGAAAAGAGGGGGAGACACACACACACACACACACACACACACACACACATCACACCACACACACACCACCATTACCTCACTTCTTACCCCTCTTATCATCTCTCTCTCTCTCTCTCTCTCTCTCTCTCTCTCTCTCTCCCTGCCTTGTTTTTGAACTGTCCGCCCTATTGCTCTCTTTCATGCAGTGTCATTTTCATGCTGACTGGGATCTGAGGAGTACTGTTTCCTGCATGATTTTTGTCTTTTGCTTGGCAAGTGTGAAGAAGACATATTTTTCCAAAAATGCATTTGTCTGTTTCATATGTTTGTATCAAACTAAGTGCCGCTTTACACCTTCTGTTCATTTCTTTGTGGGGTATTTTGGCTTCTTCTCACTATATAGGAGAACTAGCAAAATATGAATTATAACAAGACAAAAACTGTTGGGATTAAAGCACCTTTACAGAACGAAGGCAGGTAAGTGGCCAACAAAGTCAGAAAAATTGTGGACAACAGTACAGAAAAACAAATCAAACTAATAAACACACACACACACACACACACACACACACACACACACACACGCACACACACACACACACACACACACACACACTAAACACACACACACACACACACACACACACACACACACACACACAAAACACACACACACAAAGGTAGAGTAAAATGTTAGAAAAGAGAAAACGTTCTGAGCACAGAAGTCCCAGAAGGGCTGATCTTGTTTACACTGAAAGATCCATCAGCATCCAGAAGGGCTGATGTTGTTTACATTGAAAGATCCATCAGCACCCAGAACAAAGAGATGTCAATAGGACTCAAAGGTGGAACAAAACCTGACAGTGACAACAGTTTCAAAAAAAAAATGAAAAAAAAGGAAAAGAAAATGGCACAGAGAGAGAGAGAGGCAGAGGCAAGAACGGAAGGATAGGTTTTTAACTTTCCTCCTATGAGATTCAATTGCTAAAATGATCTGAATATGTTTGGGGAATCACTGAAGGTTTGACTGGGATTTAGATAGCAATTCACGTTTGGGTGTGAATTTTGATTAGAATCACTGTTGTGATACCGATTTGGATATCCATTTGAAAAAAGAGATTTACATCTCCACAGCATGATAATATAGAAGTATTTTTCTGTGCAGTTTTTTTTTTAACAATAAACTTAATTTTCAAAAAAGGAAGCAGAGATTTTTTTTTACATGAATAATATCACTGGCAAGTTACTAGAAACCAATGAAACAGCTTACAAGATAACTTAGAAGAAATGTTTTTTTTACGGATTACAGTTGGTCACATACTCTGCATCTGTTATCTTGCCTATCCTGCGTGTTCCGGTTCTCACTGTGCATCCCATCAAACTTCCTTCAAGCTCCCTGACAGTTTATCTGTGCAATATTCAGATTTGCCCTTTTGTACTCTTCTGTGTGGAGTACAGAAAAGCAAGTTTCTCAAAGTTGCATACCCAACGGCCCATGCAGTACACAGGGGTAATAGTGGATATTGACTTTCACTTGATTTAAGTCACAAAGTTTTTCTCCCCTCCTACGAGCTTCTTCTCGTTCAATAACAATTAGAATGTCAAGCACGTCAAGCACATAAGATACAACTATTAACATAAACTCTGTAAACACCAGAAATGAGTATGTTCATAGATTCATTCATAATACTTTACATGTTTTCTTTGTCACACGCAAATCTTAGATTCCCTTCTCCCCGTCCTGCGTCCAGCCTTCCATGACCCTCCGCCTGAATCCTGTCCCCACATATACAGTTTCCCCCCCTCTCCCTTCCCCGTTCTCCACCCCACGACCATTTTCAAACAGCCTGCTATAAGTGTCAGTGAATTCCTTTGTTTAAAGTCAAGCACCTGAGGATTTTTAACACTGGAAGAGCTCACTCAATTCCCATTCCCCACTCCCCCTTCCACCCCTTTACTAGCTTGAATTTTTGCAGGATTCACACATAGCACTTCCACTATATGTCAGACTTCTCGGGAAACACTTGCCCTGTTTCAGTGGCACACACATTAACACACATGCACACACACATACACACACGCGTGCGCACACGCAAGCACGTGCATGCATATACATGCTTGCAAACACACACACACAAACACACACATGAATACACACACACACACACACACACACTGAACATACAGACACAAACACACACACACTCCCACATACACGACACACACACACTCACACATACACAACATGTACACACACACACACACACACACACACACACACACACGAACATACAGACACAAACACACACACACTCACACACAGAGACACACAGACACACACATAAATACATATACACACATGCGCACACACGTATACACACACACACACATACACACACACAGAGGACTGAAAGTACTCACCAGATGAGGTCCTGGAAAGCTGTGTTGTGGCGCACCAAGGAGGGCACCTTGCTGAGAATGGCATAGACCCCCTCCAGGAGCAGCGGCAGTACCTGGCGCCCTTGACTCGTGCTGCAGGTCGCCACCACCACCACCACACCGTCAGCACAGCAAAGCATAGCAAAGTGTTGATAAAACACAGCAGCATAGTAGATATAGTAGATATATGGGAGATGATGAGCTGGGGATGGGGAGGGGGTAGGGAGCATGGGTGTATGGGGTATCTTTGGTCCAGGAATGATTCAGCATTAGTAACCTACAAACCATGATGGCAGTTAGTCATAAACAATGGGCGACCTCTACATTTTACAGTCTTATTTGCAGATCATGTGTCATATACTTAAAAACATACGATATTTAATAATGCATGATGTACCTAAATAATTAAAAACTCATAAATCATGTATAATACATTTAAACGATTCGTGATACATCAGTAATCCTTCACAGACCCAACCCATTTCACCTGCCATACAAAAGCCGACACTGTGCCCTATGCTGCCTTGAAGAAAACCAGAAATGCTGTAATACACAGTAACAACAACGATCCAAAAATTCCAACGCAGCCACTACACATATTCGATGTTCTGCCAGACATTGCACACGTGTGATAAGCATGAAGCTGAAAGCATAACAATCAGACTTGTCGCTATTCCGAGATATTTCATTAAGCTGCCTGCTTCAGCAGCCATCTTGTTACAAGTTGCCTCTTAAGTTATCCAGAATGAGCTAAATAATTCATCTTCATAACTGATTTAAGCTAGAGTGAATACCTATTTAAAAGACAGGAAGAGAAAGAAAGAAAGACAGAGTGGGAGGGAGAGAGAGGACAGAGAGAAAGAAAGAGAGTACAGGTAGTGCAAATGATGTATCATTAAATATGGAAAAGAAAAGGAAAAGAAAGGAAAAAAAGAAAGCATGCACATTCATAGAACTACATGATCCACATGCAGACCTACATGCACAAGTATGGCAATAACGCATCTATACTCATAAAGTCAAGAGAGATAGTGAGAGAGAGAGAGAGAGAGAGGGGGGGGGGGAGTACCAGCAATGGCAACATTATAAACAAAAAATTGTTATACAACTGAGAGAGAAGGGGGAAGAGGGATGGACTGACAGAGATGGAAAAAGATGTAGGAAAGGGGGAGGGGAGACACACTGAAAGAGACAGAAAGAGAGAGAGAGAGAGTGTGTGTGTGTGTGTGTGTGTGTGTGTGTGTGTGTGTGTGTGTGTGTGTGTGTGTGTGTGCGTGTGTGTGTGTGTGTGTATGTTGTGTGTGTGTGTGTGTGTGTGTGTGTGTGTGTGTGTGTGTGTGTGTGTGTGTGGAGAGAGAGAGAGAGAGAGAGAGAGAGAGAGAGAGAGAGAATGACAGAATGAACGAATGAATGAAAAAATGATGCCTTATTTGTGTTAAGCTTTACAAAGCCCATTCACAAAGACAAAGGGGTTTGGGGACTGCAATAATAAAAAAAAAACTGGAAAAAAAACAACACCTATACATTTCAATAAAGTACTTCGTGATGTGGAATCCAGATCATATAGACCATAGGATACAATGTGGAACACTGAACACAGGTAAGTCAATAGTCATCATGGATCGGCAAGATTTCTATTTTCGACTTCTTTGCTGTTTGTGGCATTACCTTGCACTCCTCTTCCGTCAATGCCCACAGGCATTCATTCACTTCCCTTGTTTCCTCCAGGTGCATCATTATATCTGCGATTGTAATATTCTCTTTATGTGGTGACTATGATTTAACGTAAATGGTACTTGCATACTCCTATTGTTTGTATACCATGGTTTTACTGCTGCAATAAATGTGGGCCCATGGTTTCTTACGCTTGAAAAAGGTTTTACAAATAAACCGAAAATTTGCAATATGCTTAGTGAGTGTTATGGTTTTTACTATTTAAGCAATAAATGTTTTAGTTTCTTGTGTAGAATACTGTGTCCTAGCTGCAGATCAGTCGCATTCACAAACTGCATCACAGTCATCCACATCATCTTCATTAACACTGCTTGTCAACACCGGTTCACATGGCAAGTCTAAGTTGGGCAGGACTGTCACTGACCCCCTGTCTGTCACACAGTGCCATGTTGAAAGGCTGTGTTCCACTGCACAACAGCAAACTCGGTGCAGACAAAGGTACAGAAGAAGGGGGTTACTGTGAATAGTGAAAAACTGTCAGGGCAGGGCAGCCCACTGTTGTTGTCAGTTCTGTCGGCGTTGTTTATCAAACTGGGCAAGGTTATGAAGAACCGACCTGACAGGGTTTAAACACCTTCACATTTTTGTTTCCCCGAGTTCCTCAAACCTTCCCCTGTCCCTGTTCACCTGTGACGCACATTTTCTTCTGAACAGAGAAATGTGACCTGGTGGTTACGTAACGAACAGAGTTTGGGATATTGCAGTCAACCTAAGAATTACAACAGTCTCATTATTCTTGCCTTCAAATTTAAATGATGACAATGTCATATCAAGCAGAGCGGCATTCAGCATACTTTCTAGATTCGATGAAGACTTTCAACAGGTTTTTCACAAGGTCTCTTGCCAACACAAGTAAATTTTCTCAGGGCTGTGAAAAGTTCACCTTGCTGGCAACCAGACATGGGAAGTCACTCACAGAGAGAGTGAGAAAGAGACTTTGACTTCAATCGCACGAGAACCCTCAAGGGTCTACACATACATCATGGTAATGCACATATTATTGAGACAGAGAAC
>CM065727.1:45659391-45751891 GCA_033310375.1 Conus canariensis
GTGCTTCTCATCTATGCACCTTAAAAATAAGATAGATGTGTCTCTCTTTGTTTAAGATGTGTCTTCCCGATCATTTGGAGAGATGTTGGATGGAACGGACCACACTGGAACCATGTCTTAAGCTTATACGCTGTAAACAAAAATCACAATAACTTTTTTTTTTACCCTCTACATGATTTTGGTTCGATGTTCTTAAAGGTTGACGATGATTTCTTTTGTTGCTAAATCACCAAAGTGATTAAACAGCAGTGCTGGGTCCCCTCTGGTGGGTAGCCTCATGACAACCTGTCACTTGACAGCTCCCCGTGGACTGCCAATGATAAGGCAGTGACAGGATGAGCTTGGGTGTGGCTGTGTATGGGGTTCTGAAACAAGCATCTTGGGAAGAATGCCACTCTAGGGGAAAGTGAGGGTTGATCTCTTTTTTTCTTTTACGGTAAACAATTGGATCAACTTGGACGTGGGCATTGCAATGGGCTGTGCAATTTCCCCAATACTGTTCGTGTTGGCAATGGAAATCATCTTGAAAGCAGCAACAAGCAACGCAAGACAAACAGACCTTGGCGATGGATACAAGATGCCCCCTCTCAAGGCCTTCATGGATGACACTACAGTGATTTCATCCAGAGAAGACGAGACACGTCATGTGCTGGAGAGGCTGGACGACATAGTTGCCTCATCCAGAATGAAGTTCAAGCCAAAAAAATCACGGAGTCTCTCACTGAGGAAAGGAAAAGTGGCCGAATCTGTGGTCTTCAGTGTTGCCAACCAGGCCATTCCAACAGTCACAGAAGAGCCAGTCAAGAGCCTTGGAAGATGGTATGATGATACACTGAAAGACACACACAGTGCAAAAGAAACCAAACAGATGTCGGAAGAAGGCTTGGAGACCATTGACCAGTGTGGGCTCCCTGGCAAATACAAGGTCTGGTGTCTGCAGTTCATGCTGATACCAAAGCTCCTATGGCCTCTGATGATATACGACATCTGCACCAGCATAGTGGAGGCAATGGAAGCCAAAATCAACAAGTTCACAAGGAAATGGCTTGGTGTCCCACCCTGTCTGACTGACATAGCGCTGTACTGTCGCCAAGCAAAGCTGAAACTACCACTGAAATCCATCCTGGAAGAATACAAAGCAGGAAAGATCAGACTTCAAAGCATGCTGGAGGACTCAGGAGACAAGGTGGTAGAAGCAATCAAGCCCCAGCTGAAGACAGGCAGAAAATGGAAAGTTCAAGAGGCGATGGATTCTGCAAAAGAAAGTCTCAAGATCAGAGAAATAACAGGACACACACAGACCAACAGACAAGGACTGGGGGTGACAAAAACTGAATGGTGGTCAAAGGCCAAAGGAAAAGCCAAAAGAGACATGATGATTCAGGAGATGAGGAAATCAGAAGACCAAAAAAGACTCCAAAAAGCAGTCCAGCAGAGCCAGCAAGGGCAATGGACAACTTGGGAGAATGCACTCCAAAGAAGCCTCACTTGGAATGACATTTGGCACATGGCCCCTCTCAGGATCAGCTTCATTCTCAGATCTGCATATGACCTGACCTTCTGCCCTCAAATGCAAACCTGGTGAAGTGGGGAAAAACAGACGATCCTGCATGCCCCCTCTGCCATGAAAAACAAACAGTGGAGCATGTCCTAAGCTCATGTAAAGTAGCCCTGGCTCAAGGAAGGTACACATGGAGGCACAACCAAGTGCTCAAAGAGATTGTACAAGTAGTCTGGGCTAATACCAACACCACAAAAGGGAAAATCGGGACTCCAAAAGCACCCGCAACATTCTTCACGGCAGGAGGTGGCAAATCATGGCCAAGAACAACAGTGCCTCTCGGAACATGCAGGCAGAGTCTGCTGGACGGGGCAGATGACTGGGAGTGCACTGCAGACCTCCCAGAATGGAAGAGTCACCCAGAGATCATCAGCAAGAGTGGCATGAGACCAGACATAGTAGTCCACTCTCAGTCAACCAAGCAGCTGATCGTGATCGAGCTCACGGTGCCATATGAGAACAGAATGGAGGCAGCTCAAATCTACAAGACTGAAAAGTATGCTGATCTGGCAAACAGCCTGAGGAGAGAAGGCTATCGGGTCAAAGTCCTCACTGCAGAAATTGGAGCTAGAGGGTTTGTAGGAACGTCTGCATACAGCCTCATGAAACAGCTCTCAGTTGCAGGAAGGGAAAAAAACAGAGCCCTGAAAGCAATGGCAGAAGTGGCAGAGAGGTGTTCAAGCTGGATCTGGTCAAGGAGGAACAAAAGTGAACTTCATAAGGCTTAAATTTCCTACAAATATCAGGTGTCCCTGTGGCTCAGTGGTTAGAGTGCGAGTCATTAAGTGGAAAATGAGCATGTCCAGAGGGTCATGGGTTCGAATCCCAGCCATGGCTCGTCCCAAGATGGGAAAAAAAAGGGGCAGCAGAGAGACATCCGGAGTCTTGAACCGGGTGTGGCCCAACCCCCCTAGAGTGTCAGGAGATAAGGGCTGAAACACTTGCATGAAGGGGGCTTCTCTTCTGAGGACTCTCTGCTGCCACGCTCTCCACGAGTTTCTTTCTACTGGTATGGGTTCAGTATTTTTCGTCGATGGATTTGGGCAGAGCCATCAAATGGCCCTATACGGTCAGCCGGGTTTTAAGTTAACAATAATGAAAAAGATAGACAGAGACACTCTACTGATACTTACAATATAACCTGACAGAAAGACAAAAGCAGAGAGAGAGAGAGAGATGGAGAGAGAGAGAGAGTGAGAGAGAGAGAGGGGAGAGAGAGAGAGAGAGGAGAGAGAGAGATTCATTTTTAAAATAGATCTTTTCACATGTAACACTCATAGTTTCAAAAAATGCAATTTTCCTACCAGTATAATCTGGTCCATACCTATTTGAATGTCCAAATTTACAAGCATTTTGCAAAAATAAAACTTTAATTTTCACCATTTCACTACAATTATGACGAATGATCACATTCCAAAACCAAAGAAACAAAGCAGCATAGCTATACATGATACATGCTTGCAGTAAGCATGCTTCTTTTTTTGCAAGTACCATGTAGACACATACGCACGCATCCGCGCATGTGCGTGTGTACACACACACACACACACACACACACACACACACACACACACACACACACACACACACACACTTTTGCATGAAATGGATACAGTAACACAAATCAACACATCATTCCTTCTCATACGACACAAAAGAAAATGAAAACACAGCAATGCATAAACAATACAAGAAGCCAAACCCACTGTATTTTTTTTTTTTAAAGCCTTAAATGAATAACAGGAATCCATAGTCAAATGGTTTGAGCATCTGCCGGCAGACCTGATGTTCATGAGTGCAAACCACTCATGAGGCTGAATTTTTACTGCTTGAGAACCCTCTCTGTCCACCCAGCAGTAAATGGGTACATGATTCAGGTCAGGGAAAGTAAACGTGGTGGAAAGAGAGGGATGGGCTCCCAATTCCATCATGGAGCGTGGTGACCCTCTAACAGTTCCCAGCTCCTACAAACCATCAGACCATGGAACTCGAACCCTTGGATTAACTAACCTTTCAATTACAAAACAACAAACCGAGAAAAAAAATTTTTTTTAAACAACAACAAAAAAAACCCAGTAAAAACCACCCACCACAAAAAACGCATCATGAGCATGCAGACAACACCACCTCACCACTTTTTCCTCAATCTCCCTCAGAGTTTCCATAAAGTTGCTGAGCATTTGAGTCAGTGCAGCCTGCACTGGACCGCGCACCCCCTGCATGCTGTCTCTATACGTATCTATGTACACCTGCAATCCCACAAGCAGCCGCGCTCAACGCAACAAGTTTTCAAGGGAAAATAGAAGGGACGGGAGGAGAACGTGTGGGGACAGGGTGAGAGAGCATGGGAAAGGGTATGGGGTGCGAAGGGGCAACTGGGATGAGGGTGGGCTGTGGTGCTCGGGAGAGGGAAGGGGAAAGGGAGGGTGCAGGTGGAAGAGGGGGGGGGGGGGGGGGGAAGGCACAGCTGTCGCACCTCAACCAGACATGAATGTGATGTAAAACCAAAACTAAGCGTTCTATCTGACATACGGAAAAATTAAATTAGTGATGGAAAGCCAGTTCTGCAAAACCATTCTTCCATCACTATGAAAATGATTTAGCAAAGATCTATCCCCCTTTTTTTTTTTTCTTTTTTTTTTAAGATGGGGAAGGGTCACAGGTATCAGGTAGAATGGGAAGTCTGAGAATAAATATTACATCTAAGAGATGTCTAAGTATAAAAAATTACACCTTAGGAGTGTCTTAGGATAAGTATTACCCCTAGGGGATGTCTGAGCGTAATGTTATACCCAGAGAGTGTTCAAATATACATACTAAAACCTGGAAATGTCTAAAGAATAAATGTCAAACCCTTCACTCACTGCATATGAGATCCAATGATCTGGATGACGTATGTTTATTGACTTTGCTTCACTTGAGTGGAGCATTTGACCCAATTGATCACTCTGTATTCATTCACATGCTCCATTATCATTATGGCATTTCTGAAACTGCTTCGTCTTGGTTCCAGAGCTACTTAATACCCACACACAGTCGGTCTCACTGATGACTTTCTTAATGTGATGCAGAACCTTTATCCTTTGGCATACCTCAGGGCGCAGTACAGGGTCCCCTCCTATTTATTATGAATTACGAATACAAAGCCTCTACATGTGCTAAGTGAACGTCACCCCATCTTCAACATATCATTTACAGCTCTTTGCCAACCAGTGGAAATAGATAACACCACACAAAACATGCATAACTGCACTGATCAGGTAAAATCTTGAATGACTGAGCAGGAACTGAAAGTAAACTATGACAAAGATAAGGGCCTTTTCATTCACGCAAACAGATCCTTTTCCAACTGTCCCAGCCATCCACTATCCACACTGGAAACTTTGATATCGCATTTTCCTCCTCTGCACACAAGCTAAGATTCATTATCTCTGATGACATGAGGGGGAGGGGGGTACGTGGGAGGTAGGGTGGTGATCTTCTTTTCATCTACAATCACAGGCATCAAACAGCAGAGGGTAGAGCGATACTTAATCTTACAGAACCTACCGATAAAATAGTTTCTTCTGATACAAATTTCTTTTAAACATGATTCATCAGCATTACTAGCACAAATTCAGGCTCTCGCTTCAGATTTTCAAAAATTTTTCAGAGCCTATAGTTCCTGCTATTGTTCCAATGTATTGGCATGTCATCAAGGATACAGACCAGCCAGACAGGATTTGGTCATAGCATACCAGCACAATTGTTACATATCGCAAGTGCAATTACCACTCAATTGCCACTCAAGATTTCGTCTCTAGATGTTCTTGTCAACAAATTATTTTGAGTTTGCCATATTCCCAGTATTTTCACCAAATGTGTACAAAATACAGCAAAATCATATGGGCAAACAGGTCTGTATTCACCATAAAAAAATATACATATATTTAAAAAAAAAGCTTAAATTGAAATCATACATATGTGGACTTTCTTTTTAGAGTAATAATCTAATAATGAGGATGACAGGGCAATAAAAAGAAATCAAGTTGAGCATAAGATATTATGCTCAGAGTAATTAATGTCTGGCAATTTGGGGAGGGAATATGGAAGGTGGTAAGTGATGGAGAGGGAGTGGGGGAAGAAGGAATGGGAAGTGTGGAAGGGCAGGGTTGTGGGAGGGGGGGGGGGGTTGGAGAGAAAGGTTCATGGGCGCAAAGAAAGGATGGGATAGAAACACTTGAAGAATGTCCAGGAGGAGTTACAGTTCAGCATGCACTCCCACACACATGCAAGCATGCATACACGCAGACGCATGTGCACTTCAGCAAACTGTGGTGTTTATTCTGTCTGCCGAACTCAGCTGTACAAAAAAAAAAAGTTTACACATGACAGCACTACAAGGTTCATGGTTCTCTAATTACGCCATTTAGGAGTTACAGCAGGCATGCATTGTGCAAGCTGCATTTTAAACATCGCTTAACGGTCTTCTTTCAACCAGCAACTGGGCTTGCAAGGCACACTGTAGCAAGGTACGTTTTGCTGCAGAGATTATTTGTCTGGGAAGATTTTGTCTCAAAGCTAGACTATCTGGAATGATGTATCCATCCAACTGGAAAGAAAAAGTGCAAATAAATGCATTACTACAAATTGTTCAAAAGTACTCAAAAACATATGAATATGAACCTTTACGATTCCATCTAGAAATAAGAAGCACCTTGAAAACTAGCTGAGGATTCTTGATTGTCTGAGACATTTGGCACAATTGACCTTAAACACAGAATATTTGTCCAAGATAAAGGGCAGGTGTTTGTTTGGAAGTGTGCTCCGCATCAAAAGCGAAGACGAAAATATTTCACTGTCCTGTCCTATCCTGTTCTGTACTGCACTGTGTTATACTGTGCTACACCGTGCCGAACTGAACTCAACTGAACTGAACTAAACTAAAGGTTCCACAGTGTCCTGCACTGTATTATACTGTGCTGTAATACATTCCATGAATTCTTGTTCAGAACAGATTCCCGTGTAAAATCAGGGCCACTGTACTAGAGGAAAACATATCACTGTTGTGTGCTCCCTGCTAGTCTTTTTCTTTTCTTTTCCAAGTCTGTTAATTTTCAAAATGGCTTTCTCTACATGGTTGGTTTTGATTGGATAGTTGGTTGGTTGGTTGGTTTCATCTGCGACCTCTCAGAGGCATTATTCCCATGCTCCCCGTAAAACAGCCGCATCTAGGTCACCCCATCACAGCCTCACAAACAGCAGTCCACAGAAAGATGTCAATGTTAGGTTGTCATAAGACAACCCCTTAGAGAAGACAGTGCACTGCTGCCGAGTTGCAACGATGGTTCAAAGAAGATAAGAGCTAAAGATGTGGTGTCAAGTTTGATCTGGTCTGAGGCTACATGCAAGGGTACACTTTACACTTCCTTTCACGATATTTCTGGCATCAACCAGGCCTGACAGAGAGACACCTGTAGCAAGGGTTTGGATTCTTAAGCAACTTCCGAAGAAACATACTCATTCCATTCAGTGGATGAAACTTGACTGTGTGGTCCTGTCTTCCACCTTGAGCCCATAACACACGACTCAACTCTGAGTAGGGGGTGGTCAAGGCTAAAAAGAAAAATCCCACAAATTTATGCCTCAGCTGGGATTTAACCCTTGACCTCTCAGTCCACTTAGATGCATCTCTGACAGCGCTGCACCAATACCCTGACCAACACAGTAGGTATCTGTATCTCCCAGATCTTGTGGATACCAGGGAATACCACGCAAGAAAGCCTGCAGTCTCGGACCAAAATGGACCTCAATGGCATCATCTTTATCATCCTAATCCTCATTGGTTATCCAACAAAAAAAAGTCTCAGGTGATCCAAGTTCTATTTTCATTTCCAAATCAGACTTTCCGATTAGTCTGTGTAAAAAAAAAGGTGGCACTGGCAAGTTCATGGGGGGTCATCCCTGGACGAACGTGGAGGTGCCCTGCAGAAGGACATTTATCAAACGGGCTCCATGATCAGACAATTATGGTTGTCAGTTGGGGTTTTTCTTCATGATGTCTTGAGCGAGCTGGATCTGAGTAGCCACCACTGAATACCTCTACCCACCTCCCAAGTGACCTGGTAGCAGTGCTGTTCCTCCACTGGTGGGTTGCCTCATAATGACCTGATGTTCATTGTTACCTGCTGGTGTTGTGACTGGCAAAGATGTGGGTGTGGCTGTGTACAGGGGGGGGGGGGGGGGGATGGGGAGCTGAAGGGAGCAGCATGGAAGCATATCCACTGACAGGACACCAAAGACAAGACAACAAGAAAAAGAAAAAAGGAAAAGGAAAGCTTCTGCTAGACATAACAACCTGTCCTCAGATCTTTTCCCTTCCTAGGCCCCACATGATATCCACTGGACCACTATTACCCTGGTGATGATGATGAAAACTGGCAATATAGTGGGACCCTCAGAAATCCACTTAAATACACAGGGTCTTTTGACAAAGGGAATCTTTGCCAGGAAATATATCCAGAACAGACAAACAGGAATTTTTTTCTTGAATGTTCCAATATAGCAGTCTGTATATCAACATGTCATGCAAAGTGTTGACACAGGATTTTCTTTTTTTTTTCTGTCCCAACTTCTGTGCCACCTCAGTGGCAGTGCAACCATGCCGCTCATTCCGACACCCTGTCCACAGCCACAGCCCGGTCAGTCCCGCCACAGCCCCGGCACCGGCAATCCACAGGGAGCAGTCAATGTTAAGTCGTCAAGAGGCAACCCACCAGAGGAGACACTGCACTGCTGCCGAGTCACTTTGGTGGCGTTCAGTGGCGCCTGTTCTGATCCAACATACGCAGGACACCACCTACTAAGCCCCCTACTGACAACAATAATTGCTTAGTCGTGGAGCCGGCGTGAGTGAGCTCTCCCTCTGGAGGGCGCCACCATGTCCACCCAACGACAGCCCCCATGGACTCGCCAATACTGGTGCCCCCGACAGAACCAAACCAAGGCCACAGACGTGGAGAGGACATCAAAACTGAGGTCACCATGAGAGCAGGACATGAAGGGCCACAGAGTTTGAGACTTTTTTTTTTTTTCCAAATGTCGATCGATGAGAATGAGGATGATTAAGATGATGCTACAGATTTCCATTTTGGTCTGAGACTGCGTGACAGGGCTGTACTCAATGCTTCCTTTCATAATATATCCGGCTGTCAACCTGGCCCGAGAGATACAGACACCTGCAGTGTTGGTCAGAAAATTTGAGCAACACTCTCAGAGACGCATCCATTGAGTGGATGAAACTCAACTATGTGGTCCCAGTCTTCCCAACTGAGCCCGTAACAAACTCAACTCTGGGTAGGAGCCGGTCGGGGCAGAAAAATCCTACATGATTCTGATGGGAATCGAACCCGCGACCTCCCAGCTGGGAGTCCGTGACGCTAACCACTTCGCCACGGTTGACATAGGATTTTTTTGTATTGAGTATTAAACTGTATCACTGCTAAAATGATATTGCGTCTTGATATGCTATTTCTGGAGCACCGCAGAAAGCACGTCTTCACTGTCAAATATATTTAAACAAGATCTTAAGAATGCAGCATGCCATGACTCAGGTGAACATCCTGGAAGAAAATATCTAGTTGGAGGGACAATTCTCTATGCAACACCAATGGAGACATACTTTTCTACACACACACATGTAAATACTATGGAATGTGCATGGGTGCATGTGTGTATGCACGTTTGCATTGATGAGTCCGAGTGCTTGCCTTATGTATGTGAAAGAAAGAGTGTATTTGCGGGGGGGGGGGGGGGGGGGGGGAAGGGTGCACATGTGTGTGCATTCATGTGTGTGTGTGTGCTTGTGTGTTTGCGTGCATGCCCGTATGTGTGTGTGTGTGTGTCTGTGTGTGTGTATGAGTGTGCGTGCACGCATGCATGCATGTATGTGTGTGAGCGTGTGCGTGTGCATACATGATGAGTGTATGATGTACATTGCAAAGAAAGCCAATAACCATTTAAGATTTTAAAAGAATCCAATCTCAACGTGGCCTGTGATGTGAACACAAACATATTCCACCCTCCTCAGTTCTGTTGTATGGGGGTTAGAATAAAGAATATAAAACAGGTAAACATACATTCAACTTTTGAAGATGTACAGCAGGTGTTAATACAGATAATAAAATTAGTAAACATACATTCAGGGTTCAAAGGTGCAATGAAAGAAAACAACACAAAAGCAACAGCTACACAGAACCAAGCGTCAGTCACAAAGAACAGCAAAACACTGTTCAGAGGCACAGCAGATGATGCATGATGAAAAGTGTGCAAACTAAGGTTTACATTTCATATGCAGCAAGTTAGCGTTCCAAAGCAAACAGAAACGAAAACAGGCAGTACAGTGAAACCCCTTCACAATGACTTTCAGAAACTCATTTACATGGGGGTCTATCAAATGAAGATGTTTTGGGCTGGTGGTATGTCCAGGATAGACAAACAGAAAACCCATCCTTAAACATCCCATGAAACAGTGGATCAAATCCCATCGAAGGCATTTACGTATGGGATTTTTTTTCCCTTTTTCTTTTTTTTTTTCTTTCTTTCTTTTTTTTTTTCCTTTCTTCTATTTTTTTTTTTTGGTCCTGACTGGCTCCTACCACAGCTGAATGTGCCATGGGATCTGAAAGGAAGACTGGAGCAACACAGCTGAGTTTCTCCCGTTGAACGGACGCATCTGTTACAGTGTTGCTCAGTGTGTAAGTGTCTGTATCTTTCAGGTTTCCTAGTTGCCAGGATTTACTATGAAAGAACGTGTTAAATACATCCCTTTCACGCCGTTTCGGAACGGAACAGCACAGCATCATCCTCATCCTCTGTTTTTTTGTTGTCTTTTTTTTTTCTTTTTCTAACACCAAATTCTGAATCTATCCAGAAATTCTAGTGGGAACAAAAGGATCTTTAGAAAGAGGGAACCTCTTGGGGGATTAAGTGTTGCATAAACAAATAAACAAACCTTCCAGAAAACACGTCTCTAAAAGGAGAGTATCTTCATTTGGAGAATCTTCTCCGTATGGCTTCACTGTACAAGAGAACCCGACATGCATGCATACAGGAGAACCATCACCACCCTATGCCTGGCAGTTCCCAAACACCAGCGGCTACACCACAGAAACCACTGTACATTTTCCAACACAGGTACCCACACCACCCTGCATGTTGCTGTCCTCCCTTAAAGACAGTGTGTACCCTCAGAGCACCGATACACTTCTTACTGCTGTCCCACATCCCACCTCAGGGCTTGTATACTTTGGCCTTGCCTCTCTCTTTACCTCTGGGCTATTCTCTGCCTCCTCCCCAAGCCTACAGTCTTCTTCGTCCCCACTCTTTCCCACTGCTCTGCGGCTCTCCCCAATGTGTGCCAGGAGAGAGCGAATGGTTTCGGTGGAACTGTCAGAACCGTGAGCACGAGAGCACCACTCGCCAACGCTCTCTCGGAACATGGCAGCTGCCAAGCGCCCAGTTTTGCTTCTGGGGCTGTGGAGGTAACAGTTCAAGTAGAGCTGCAAGGAGAAGAAGGAACAACAGGCCGTCACTGGCTAGTAGAGTCAGCGTCACTCAAAACTAAGCTACGACCATGCCAGAATTCCAACATTAACAACCAGCTTTCCTTAAGTCAAGTCTAATGATCACCGATTCATCAAAGCAGGGCTAAATATGGGGTTTCATATGGGATTTGTGCAATCAGGGCATTTTAAACAGCTACAAAATTCTACATGACTGAAAACTACGGAGGAAAGTTCAGAGACTGGCTGTATCAAAGAAATCTTGATCACCCCTGAGTCACAGACATATACCAACTTTACTACAACAGCATTCGTTGACTGAATGTGATACAACTGAAACATGTTACTCCTTGGATTTGTTCACACAAGATATTCAAAGTTAAACACACAAATGAAATAAAAAGGTACAGCCTCTTTATTCTCCACCAGCCTATAAAGCCATGCAACACACGTTTATGACATTTCTAATCATTCTGATGTCACATTTGTGATCCTGTTATCACTGACTGGATGCCATAACAATTATGCAATCATCTTCTCTTTCACTCTTTTTCAATCAGTCATGCATTGCATGGCTCAAGAACAATTCAGGGATTACTCAGAATTCACCATCTTCTTTTTTCTTTCTTAAATAAAGACAAACAACCAATCAGGCAACGCTTACTTGCCCACAAAACCACGGCTGCTCAACTTTGACAGAATGGCTGACATATAACAAAAAGAGTCTTGAGAGTTATCTCACATGTTCTAACAACCTGAAATCAAGAAAGCAGTCATCTTCCATCTGGCTAAATGTAAAAGAGAATAACAAAAAATGCTTGAATAATTTTCATGATTTGTGTTTTCCTAATGCATCTACTGTATAATAGCACTGTGAAAGCAGCATATTTTGCTTGAGTTCACACAGGCAAAAAAGCAAGTAGTAACGATTAATTCATGTTTGTCTACTGAAAGACACAACTACCTGCTGTAGAAAAACAGATGTTTCCAATGACCAATGCTATGCATAATACAACTAAAGCAGAAACATGGAATGCAGCAACATCAGTCAAAAAAAATGCAACATAGACAAATATATTTTTCAACATACACGGAGGATGGGAGTTTATTTTCTTCAAAGATTTTGAATTTCTCTCAAACATATATGAAAAAAATATTCATTTCTGTTTGTTTGTTTATTTGTTTGTTGCTACTGTTTTCTATTTGTGAATGCTTTCCATAAAATTACAGCCCTTAATTTTTGTTCAGTAAACTTTGTCAATAGGCCAGTTGTTTTAATCGATGAAGATCTCAGTAAACAAAAACAGCGCAACATCAGGGGTATCGTGTGGCTTTAGATTTCCATCTGTCTAAAACATTCAGTTTTTTTAGTCAAGTTTCTTCTGTAGCAAGTAAGACAGAAATTATCATTATCAAAAGACAGGCATGTGCTTGCATGTGCCCCAAGTGTGCTTACACGTCTGGTAGATTTTGCACACTTCTCTTCAAAGTATTAAGACCTGCTAGCCAAAACAGAATGAACATTAATGGAATTTTACAAAGTCCGTTTGGTTTGTTTTTTTTTACATCATTTCTGGACTTACCTAAAACTGTGAAGTAGGCTTTAACAGCACTTGAACCACAGCTAACCGTACACAAAAAATGTGAGAATTCTATGTGAAAATGCCAGAAAAAAGGGGCGTGAATGGAAAAAAGAAACCACAGAGTGACAAAAGTGACCAATGAACAAAACTGCAGATACAGCAATCGAGAAGAAAAAAAAAAATGACAAGCAAAAAACGCAGGTGGCATACTGACAGAGAGGCAAGAGTGCAAACACACTGAAACACATGGAACAATACCAAGGGCATGGGGCTTGGGGCGGGAGAGGGAAGAGAGCGCCAGGAGAGGGTGCCTGGAGGAGAGAGAACGGGGGCAGAGGGGAGAAAATGAAACAGACACAGAAAACAGAGACAACAACAGAGACAGACTGAGACTGAGAAGAAAGAGAGACTGACTGACAGAAAGAGATGCCCAGATGAACCTTAACGTATACTGTCAGCTGACATTTAAGATGTAATACAATACGGTAATGAAACATTTCACCTCAGAATATACCAGAATGAAAAACACAGCATTTAGCACACAGGAGGGCAAAACAAAGAGGCCAATAAGCTAACCAAATCAGCAGGCATAAACAAGAACACACACACACACTACACACACACACACACACACAACACACACACACACACACACACACACACTCACTCACTCACTCACTCACACACAACAAAATTACACAATTTCTTTGAAAGGAAATCCACATCTAAACAACAAAGACACTGTAAACATAAAACAACAATTATCAATAGAAGTAAAAAAGGGGTAGGGGGGAGGGGGAATAAAAGACAAATGCAACACATAAAAAATAAATCAGTCGTTGCTTTTTTACAAACAAAAAAAAGAAGAAAAACGAAAACACGAAAAATAGACTAACCAATCAACAATTAAAAAATTGTAATCTTCAAGAAAATTGATGCCTTTGACATACTGAAAAAGACCACAATTATACAGACAAAAATTAACTCAGTTTAGGCACACTGATCATGAAATATTGACAACTTGAATATAAACACACCACAAACACACACACACACACACACACACACACACACACACACACACACACACAAACACACGCCCACATACACCACACACACACACACACACACACACACACACACACACACACACACATGTATATATTAATTACTGAACATCACTTCTGTCGAACACACACACACACACACACACACACACACACACACACACACACACACACACACCACACACACAAATACAACACACACTCAAACTGATCAAACTTTCTTCTCAGACAGTACACACTTAAAAATATTGAATACATCAAGTAATCAATAACCAGACTAATCCAGCACCATATGGCAACCCTCATCAAAACAGCTTCGCATTAATACACACATACTGCACGCACGCACGCACACACACACACACACACACACACACACACACACACACACACACACACACACACACACACACACACACACACTCACACACACACGTACAGACAACACATAACACATTTTATTAAAAGACATTTTTTGTTTGCAAATGAAAGCACCAGTACTATGCAAACACCTACAAATGGACACTCACTCACAGTCAAATGAAACAAAAAAAAAAAAAAAACCAGAAAAAATACACATACACAGAGTAGTAAGTCGCCCTACCTGTGAAATCTTGATGACGATGCCTGCATTCATACACCAGGCGGTGGTGAGCGTCATGTGCAGTAACAGCTGTTGCAGAAACACATTGTTTTTAACACTCGTGTCTCTTTGTTTCTCCGCTTCCTCCCATGGCAAGGGAGGGATGAGGAGTGCAGGTTGCAGGGGAGGGGTGTGTGTGTGTGTGTGTGTGTGTGTGTGTGTGTGTGTGTGTGTGTGTGTGTGTGTGTGTGTGTGTGTATGTATAGAGCAGTGAAGTGAGGGGGAATCTTTTTTTTTTTTTCAAACAGCTTTCTTATGTCACTAGCAGACTGAGCCAAAAATACCATCAGGTCTTTCTTTTTCCCCTTTTGATATTTCAGTTATCTAAAGTGCACAGAGACAGTGTCATTAGTATTTCTTTCTTTCCCTTGTTTTAAAACTGTGCCTTATCATTTCAATTTCGAAAGAAAGCTGAGACAATGCAACTACTTTTGGGTTTGATAATTTTCCTCAGATGGAAAAATGCTCTTTTTTTTCCCCATTTTGCTAACACTTCTTTACCACCTTTTTAAATAAAGATTCATAGGAACAATGCTCATGAGAATTGCTAGGTCAGTAGATACACCCCCCACCCCCCCCCACCCCCCCCCCCCCAAATCCCATTACAGAGACAAATACATATGTACATATTGAAATAAAACCAACCATCCATCCATTCATGTATGACTACAAATAAACTGCAAATGCACACACACACACACACACACAACACACACACACACACCACACACACGCACACACACATACACACACACACACACACACACACACATCAGAACAGATTAGAGGGGGTGGGGGAGAAGGTGTTACATGAGTCCTAGGACAGTGTCTAGCCCAGCTCCCCTCCCCATAAGCCTGGGTAAACCCAACAGCACAAGTGCAAGCATGTGCCCCACATTTACGCATTTCAGCAGCTAACTTGACACAATGTCAGTTGATGAGCTGTGCTGCAACCTTCAACCACCCAGTGTTTGAGGCCAGCAGCATCAGAAGGTGTGGTAGTCAAATGACAACACATCACTACAATGATCTCTGGTACAAGAAAGGCAACAGTTGTAATGTGCAAATTCCTGTACACTCATCTACTCACACCTAAGTGCATACACATGCCTCCAAACATACACGCACGCAGGCACGCAGGCACACACATACACACACACACACAAGCACACACTCTTATATCCTTGTTGTTCTGTGAATGTTCAAATTAATATGCCACACACTGAAGCCCTAGGCTCAGGCTTAGGGTTAGAAGAATGGAGAGGGCAGCCTCAGCAGTTAGAATGAGAACCTGCAGTGAAAACTGTGCAAACAATGGGGGGTGGGGGGGGTGGGGGGGGGGGGCAGGGCAGCATATGTGTGTATGTGTCTATGTATATGTCTATGGAAAGAAAAAAAGAGGGACGAGCACAAGAAAACTTTGCAACATATGGACAACATATTCTACCCAGCTATTGCAAAACTGAGTCATTCATGTGCATGTATGTGTGTTTACTTTGGATGAGTGAGTGTGTTTGCGTGTGTGTGTACATGTGTGTGTATATGTGCATGTGCATGTGCGTATGCGTGTGTGTGTGTGTGTGTGTGTGTGTGTGTGTGTGTGTGTGTGTGTGCTTAAGTGAATAATTGTGTGAGTGAGCAAGGGAGTGAGTGAGTTTATTAATGTTTGATACTCACTAAGGTGTCAACCAGTTCCCTTTGCCCAAGTACATGTCGAGCAAAATCAGTGTCAGGCTATACAACTGTATCATCATTTGCATACTGGCAAAAATCAGGTTGTGAGGGGAAACTATCTGATGGTAAGTTTCTCAAGCCGTAAAATGAAAACTCATACCACCACACCTCTCACAAAATCAACCTACATGCATTCTGGCCTCTGATAATACGTCCCTTCTGAGTCATTGGATCATGCTAATTCCTGTTGTGCACGCAGAATTTTCATCAATCTGAGCTGAGCTGACACCTCTGCACTGAAAGGTTAGCATTCTGTCACATTTGTTCAGTGTATAAGACATAGCCATGGACTATAAGGAAAAGCAAGGCTAGTTATGATGGTAAGTTCCCCAAAGATGGAGTATGGCTGCCTTAATGGCGGGATAAAAAAATGGTCATGCACACAAAACTCCACTGCCTGTCTATACAGGCAGTGTCCGCAGGAGTATCAGCCTGTGTACGCAGAAAAAAAAAAAAAAATGACGGTAAGAGGCCCTAAGATTTCAAAGCAGCTGACACCTATGTATGCATATATCTGTATGTGTACCAGCACCAGGTGGCCATGTGTCTAATTTTGTTTGTAGAATTTGCATAAGTGTGAGTATGCGTGTGCGTGTGCGTGTGTGTGTGTGTGTGTGTGTGTGTGAGTGCGAGTGTGTGGTGTGTGTAAAGGAGGGAGTAATGCATCCATGTGTACATTTTTGTGTATGTGTGTATGTATCTGTGTGTGTATGTGTGTGTGTGTGTGCATGTGTATGTATTGTATCAGCTGTAAATGTGAGCAAAAGCTTCCAAGAGAAAAAAAAAAAAAACAATAAAAAGAAAAACAGGTCAAAACTAAAAATGAACCAGCAGGCTACACTAAGAGTCTTTTTGTTTTCTACCTTTCATAACATCAACCAGAATGACCCCAGAAATGTTTGTTAAACTCCACAATGCGCTCAACACCCATAACAAAAGGCAGACATCTACTGGCACATGTGGAATCCAAAACCACCAGATACTTGAGAATGAGGAGTTGACAAAACATGATAGATATTATAATACAAGTGCGTACAATCAGCGCAAATTTCTTTTATACTTGAAAAAGAAGACTGACTGAATCTGCCTGACCTGTAAATGATGATCTGCTAGTCCGCCATTTTCCTGTAAATCCAGATCTGCCAGTGAGTCTGTTTTATTTCCATACACATTATTTCAACAAAATGAAGTGAAACGAAGCACTGAGCACTAAGACATGGCCCGTTGAGCTGTCAACTACAGCTCCCGCAGGCACCATCAGCAACATCCTTTAAAAAAGCCAAAACTTTTTTTTTCTTTTTTTTCCACCTGTGTTAAGATGACCACAAGACAATCTACTGAACAAGAGTGTGGATGACTTGCAGGAGCAAATGCCTGTTAATCAACCCCCTTCCCCCCTCCTCACCCCCCCCCCCCCCCACCCGATCTTCCCTCCAAAAAAAGGACTGAGACATCAGTGAAGACTGTACTGATGCATTAGAAATTAATTTTTAACTTAAGTGGCGAAGAGCTAGGGGATCAGTCTGGATGTTTGAATCGCTGGTCAGATCTTCCCAGTGCGGGTGAGTGACCACCATGGTCAGTCGTCAACAGCAACAACACACAGACAGACACATAAACATCAAACTACAACAACTACTAGATTTGCTTACAACATTTCTTTTCTGTCCCATCTTCTGTGCCACCTCAGAGGCACTGCACCCACACCGCTTATTCCGACCTCCAATCCACAGCCACAGCCAGGCCCATCCCAACACAGCCCCAGCAACGGCAATCCACATGGAGCAGTCAATGTCAGGTCATCAAGAGGCAACCTGCCGGAGGAGACACTGCACTGCTGTCGAGTCACTTTGGTGGTGTTCACTCATGCCTGTTCTGATCCAACATATGTAGGACACCACCTATTAAGTCCTACTGATGACAATAACTGCTAAGTCGTGGAGCCTGCATGAGTAAGCTCTCCATCCGGAGGGTGTTGTCATGTCCAACGATAGCCCTCATGAATTTGCCCATACCAGTGACCCCAACAAAATTAAACTAAGGCCATAGATGTGGAGAAGATATTGAAAATGAGGTTACCATAACAGCAGAGCATGGAGGACCACATAATTTAATACCTTTTGTTTTTCAAGGCTGTCTGATGATGATGAGGATGATGAAGATGATGCTATATTTCCATTCCAGTCCGAGACTGCATGAAGGGGATGTACGCCACATTTACTTTCAATATATATATATATATCCTGGCATCAACCAGGCCCAAGAGATACAGACACCTGCAGTGTTGGTCAGAAAATTTGAGCAACACTCAGAAACGCATGCATTAAATGGATGAAGCTTGACTGTGTGGTCCTAGTTTTCCCAGTTAAGCACGCAGCAAACTCAACCTTGGCTATGAGCCAGTCAGGGCAGAAAAATTTCATGAATAAATGGGCTCTGATGAATATCGAACCCAGGACCTCCCAGCAGGGAGTGTGCAACATTTACCATTTCATTACAGCAGCTGATAGATCTGCACATAAAATTTGGGCGCAACTGC
Organism: Conus canariensis; assembly: GCA_033310375.1. Classification (NCBI taxonomy): domain Eukaryota; kingdom Metazoa; phylum Mollusca; class Gastropoda; order Neogastropoda; family Conidae; genus Conus; species Conus canariensis. Next base: position 45,678,061 of record CM065727.1, read on the forward strand.
AAAGTTTGGTGAACAATTTCTTCAAAAACTGCCCCAGATTCATAAATTTGCCAGTCACCCCAGAAAATTCATAATAAGTTTGGTACATGTTATATCAACATACAAACAAAAAAAATTTGGTAATTAAAAGGTTACCCAAACTTCCAAGCACCCGCGGGCATCAGTTCCCAGACCTACCTACCTTCATGACTTCCACCTGGATCTCCTCCGGCAGCTGGGGGGTCAAGTGCAGAGTGTTGAGCACCTGGACAGGTAGCCAGTGCTCCTCGTCCCCTGTCTCCAGACTGGAGTGAAACCGATCATCCTTCAGCAGATGCTGGAGGGAGGGGAAAAAGCACACAGCACGCCTTCAGTGAACTGACTGTACACACTGTGTTGTCCTGTGTTGAGTTGTGCTGTCAATATGCAATGCTGTGTTGTGACGACAATATTGTGGTGCCTTGCATTGCATTGTCTCGTGCTATGCAGTAGTGTGTTTTCTTGTAACACACTACCTTCAGGTATTGTTGTGATGTGCGTCGTGTTCAGCTGTGTTCTGATTTACTTCGTTCTGCTTTAGTGTAGTAAGTTGTTTGTTATTGTTGTGTTTTGTGATGTATTGTACCGTGCTGCATTCTTACATAACAATGGTGTGTTGCATTGTAATAAAGTGTAGTGTTGTTTGGTGTATAGCTGTGCTAAATTGGTGAAAGACAAGGTGTTCTGTTTTACTGGGTTATTCTGTCAAGTAATATTAAGCTCAGTAACTGTATTGTAATACAGTGTTTTGTGTATTGATATGCGTTGTTTTGTCCTCTTGTGTATTCAGTTAGACTGTAGCTTTCCAAACCATAGTTGGAGACCAGAAAACATTTTTTAAATTCTAATTCTGTAAGTGTGTGTGCATGTGTGTGTGGGTACGTATATGTACGTGTATGCACGCATGTGCGCAGGTGCATGTGTGTGTGTGTGTTGTGTGTGTGTGTGTTGTGTGTGTGGTGTGTGTGTGTGTGTGTGTGTGTGTGTGTGCGCGTGCGTGTGTGTGTGTGTTCCTGCATGCATGTGGATATGTGCTTAAGCGTCCATGTGTGTCTGCGTGTGTATGCATATTCTAGGCAACCGTTTTTTACCCCTAAGCCCCCCCCTAAAAAGACCTTCCTGTTAAAGACTTCTTCTCTCCAGCAAAGACAGCTTTTCCAGTGTTCTCCTCTTGATCTATTCCGGCTCTGACTGGGACAACTAGAATTCATATAATTTTACACACAGCTTTTCTAAAGACTATACCAAATTCCTACCTGTATGCCAGCCAGAGCATGGTAGGACAGCTTCCTGGCTCGTGACTCAAGCGCCATCTGAAAGGGCTCTAAGCAGAGTTCTCGCAGCTTCCAGGCTTCCGTGGCTTGTAGCGCTTCTTCATTCTGCAGTACGTCTGAGAAAGAATCACCAAAAGGACTAGACTAAGAATAGATAAAAGAAGATGCTGTGTCACTTAAACACTGTTGCTGATGTCAGGTTTTTTGTTTTGTTTTGTTTTCATTCGAGTCCGCTGAAAAGATTATAACTGGTACTAATTCACCTGGGTTTTCCCAGCCTTATGTTCAGTGCAAAACAGTCTGTCATGCCAAGTTACACACAGAAAATTTACTATGCTTGGAAGTCACAATCCACGTCTTTTTCCTTGACAACTCTGTGTGTATCTGTGTGTGTGTGTGTGTGTGTGTGTGTGTGTGTGTGTGTGTGTGTGTGTGTGTGTGTGTGTATGCACAAATGCATGCATGCATGCTTGTTTACTTGTGTGTACATGTACAACTATGCATGTGTGTGTGTATATGTGCATGCAAGCTTATGCAAATGTACCTGTATCTCTGTCTGTCTGTATGTATATCTGTGTCTGTGTGTCTGCCTTTGTGTACACTTGCATATATCTGCATGTATGTGAAAATGGGTGATTTTGTTTTTCTTGTTTTCATGATAGCTCCGCTAATTTACAATTTACAATAAATCAAGCTATTTCACTCATCACAAATTGTGCATTATGTGTTGTCTCAGCAGCTCAGAGAATCAGAACGATTTACAAACTAATCATCAGCTTTTGCACCAGTCACTAGTCTCCTACGAAGCAATTTATATTTCAACAAACCACAGGTAAATTTTAACAAATATATCTTCAAAAACTTGACCTTAAACAATTGCTAAAACAATATTCAATTCTTAAAAAGTTAAACTATTCTGAAGAAATGATGTGTTTCAGTAAAGTCACTGTCTTGTGCATGTACATGGAAGAGTGCAAGACATTCAATGACATTAGGAACCCTCTGAAAGGGAAGTTCCTGTATGTATGTTGCAGCCAGTTTTCACTTATATTGTTTTAATTACCATGTTCCACTTCCATATTTGTTTACAGTGACACTTCACCATGCTGTGACTTGGTCCATGAGGAGTCCGACGGCAGAAAAGGGCAACCAAGAATGGTTCTGGCCAAGTTCACAACACATGCACTATCTGTATGTGCCAGATAAACACACATAGGCAGACAATCATACAAACTTCATCACTTCTTCAGTCCATATTCTAGCCCTTTTTCCTCCTTATTTATCTGTTATTTGCTAATAGTTGCTAGTAAATTGTTTGGAACAGACTCCTTTCTTAAGGTTTTTTTTCTTCTTTTTTTTTTTTGTTGGGGGGGGGGGGGGGGTTGGTAAGGTGATGTTGCTTATAGCTCAGCCGACCGCAAAGGGCCATATCAGGGCTTTTTGGGTTTGCAAAAGAAGACAAAAATGTGTAATGTTTCTAATGTTCTGTCCCTCTCTTGTGTACCTGCAACATACCAGCATCTCCTCATGCACTCCTTTAATTTGTTTTGGTATCATCTTCACCAGTCTCAAGCTCAGTAAAGTTTTTACTATAAGTTGAACTAAAACAATTAGGATTAAAAAAAAAATCTTTTGTTGCTTAAATTTGTTTGAACAAATGCGTATGATTGTGTACCTATAGCATCTCCACATGCCTTCCTTTCACTTGATTTGGAATCATCTTCATCAGTCACATGCTATCAGTTAAAGTATTACAATTTGGAATTGGGGGAATAGGGGGGGGGGGGCCTTTTGTCGAGTTGACTTTCCCCACAAAACATAGAAATACATTTTATGATCGTTGGTCAGACACAAAGCTGAACAGGTTGTCTCAGATATAAACAAATATTAAGAAGAGCTCCAAATGGATGACAAAGACTCTCGCAAATGCAAGAGTTTAGAGCAATTCTTCATCTCTGCCAAAGACAGGGAAAAGATTTTTTTTTTAAAACAAAAAACCTCAACAACATTTGATTTCAATCAAATTCTAGAAAGTTCAGAGTAGGAAGAAATAGGACAAGAAAAAAGTCTGATGCTGACAAAAAGAGCAGCAACCTATGAATGAGAACAGCTCAAGCTCAAAATCAAAGTAAAGAGTTTCTGAAGATGACTTTGAAGAAGACACAAAGTGTTTTATTCACGCACTAAACGCAAAACAAAACAGACAATAATATGGGTATCACCTTAACAGAAGTTGAACTGGATCATCGATCAGATGAAGAGGCTAGAAAAAAAAAATCAGATCATCAAACAGATGAGAAGGCTAGCAACAGAACTGGATCATTAATCAGTTGAAGAGGATGGTCCAAAACTCAAAAAGGATGTGGCCCCAAAGTTGTGAACTAAATGGTGAACTGAAAGCTGTCTGATGAAAAAGCCAAACAAAAAACGAAAAGGTATAAGAAGCTAGAAAATGTAAGCGTTACTCGGGTTCCTACAGTTAGTCCAACATCTTAGGAACCCTGGATCATAGCGCCACCTCAGCTGATCTGTGCAGACAAAAAATGCAAAAACAACCATGGCGTTATGCATTTTGGAAGAAGTCTGCAACAAAACAACAGAGACAGATGGTGCCTCTGATCATCTCTTTTTGGCTGCCAGAGATATAACAGCTTTGATGGAGCGATTTGTTACGTTCACATCCATGAGTAGCAAACACAGAGAGCACAGCTCGTGTGTAACATATAATTCTTCAATAGAATAACTTCACACGAAAACTTGACTAATATTAATAAAAAGGTACATAACTAACCATCTCTAGCACTGCGCATACTTGAACGCTACGTTTACTGGAAGGGTATATACCTAATGCATTATGAGAATATATATGTACATATATGAGCGGTGATCAAATTCAGCGCAAGATGGGCGTTGAATCAACACCCATCTTGCACCGAATTTGATGAGATAAGTGATTGCTCATTCTTCTTCTTCTTCTTTCTTTGAGTGTCCACCTTCATCGAGTTGAAGATTCTTACACTATTGTGTGTATGACCGTTTTTTTATCCCGCCATTAAGGCAGCCATACTCCAACTTCGGGGAAGGTGCATGCTATGTGTAACGATTCATCCATGCCAACGGCCAAACTGGCCTTCTCTTCCGAAAGTTGGTGATGGGATTTTACATGTGTGCAAGATGTTGTGCATGCTTTCACACATGGAACCTCGGTTATAGTCTCATTCGAAGGACTGTATGGGGAATGGAGTCAGAACCAATGTTAACTCCAAGGGAAAAATCCCCCGTACCGAAATTCGAACCCGTAACCTCAGGATCACGAGTTTGGTGCTCTACCAACAAAGCCATTCATTTTCGTTGTTCTTATCTGCATAAATGGAAAAGGTTCAGTACTAAAAGGAAATGCTGTCCCTTTCATACCACTACAGCATCAGTGAGTCAGTTTTTAACACAGCTGTTTAAACAAGGTTTAGGAAGTAGTTTTATTAACACAGCGTGTGATGCAAAAACAAGTAGCACTGACAACAGATGGCAGATTAGTATGAATAGACAGGTGGTTAGATTGACAAAAGGAGCGTTTGAGCTAAGAACACTACAACAACAACAAAAGTAAAAAAAAAAAAAGAACAATGTAGGACGTTTGTTCACACATGTATATAATTTCCTTTGCACATCAACAGTAATAGCTCTAACATTAACATAGTGTGTCTTGTGGCTTCTAACCACAGCTCTGTCAGACCACACTATTTCTTTAATGAGAATAAAGCACAGAGTTCAATGAACAAGGTAAATTCATGGGGTGCGGGAGCTGCAGAAGTATGAGGATGACAAACTATATGTTGTGCTGTGCTTCACCAAAACTGTGGCTATTATGAATGATCAAGTCAAATTGTTGTTACGTTAGACCGAATGAACTACTATATATATTATGAATGATCAAGTCAAATTGTTGTTACGTTAGACCGAATGAACTACTATATATTATGAATGATCCAGTCAAATTGTTGTTATGTTAGACCGAATAAACTCCTATACATTATGAATGATCAAGTCAAATTGTTTTTACGTTAGACCGAATGAACTACTATATATTATGAATGATTAAGTTAAATTGTCGTTACGTTAGACTGAATGAATTACTACATATTATGAATGATCAACTTCAATTGTTGTTACATTAGACCAAATAAACCACTATATATCATGAATGATCAAGTTGAATTATTGTTACGTTGGACCGAATGAACTACTTTCTGAACACTGTCAACCAGTGAGTGCATCATAACGGTAAGAAATGGTATGAAGGATCATTGAATCAATTTTTTTACTATCTCATATAAACTTTATGTCCACTGTGACTTTTGAAACAACAAAAGCAATTCACAGTACAATTTCAAGTATTCCACATCTTAAGATCGTGTGAAAAAGAGTAAAATGATCAGAGAAGACTTACCAGTCGTAGTTTGAGGATAACATTTCCTTCAAGGGTTTGGAGACACAAAGGTAAATGCCCTCCCTTCAAAGAATAAAACCCAGCCAAGATACGAGAATGTTCAGAATGGAATCTGTGGTCTGGAGTACCTAGACAAATATCCGAGTAAAGCAAAAAGAAAAGAAAATGATCTAAGTTCGTTTTCTACATCACGATCATGTACAGCATGATCTGGCCTCTAAAGTATGGTGGATATGGACATGCATGTACATTTCACCTCCACAAACCACCTTTACAGAATAACTCTCAAAGTTCGACTGGTAAATGTCATGTAAGTGCTTGATTACAAGCCCTGAACTCACTCAGTGCAGCACTACAGGAATGCTTAATGGCAGCAAACTTGGGTGTGACTATCTCTCTGGACAGCTGTTTCAGTGTCTCCTCCATGACTATGCTGTGCATTCGCTGATCGTCATCGGCTGGCCCACTGTCAATGGTCCCCCTCCAGGCTCAAGTGGCTGGACATGAAAATGACAATCAAATCAAAACCTGATAATGAGACATGGTCTCCTAACTCATTAATCAAAATCAGAATAATTAACTCTGTGTACATGTGGAGGTGTTATATTTGTGTGCGTGCTGGTATATATATATATATATATATATATATATATGTGCATATGTATGTGGTGTAGGTGTAGTCTCACCTCATGTGCACACTTGAGAATAGCGAAATCGGCAGCTGCCATGGTGCAGTGGCTAGTGTTGTGAGTTGTAGGCTTGGAGGCTGTGAGTTCAAGCCTTATCTAAGTCATGTAATCAAGGCCAGCTCCTCCTCAGTGTTAACTGTGCAGTGGGCTCAAATGGGAAGACTATTACTGGACAGCCAAGTTTCATCCACTTAACTGGATGCCTCTGAGACAGTTGCCTCAATAACAATGCAAGTGTCTGTATCTGTAAGAGTTGATTGATGCTGGGATATATTATGAAAGGAAATGTTGATAAAATCTGTCAAGCAGTCTCAGGCCAGAGTGGAAACTGGAACATACAGCATCATCTTTATCATCCTAATCCTCAATGTTTCTCATCAAACTTACTTCTCGCCATTTATGTCCAGCTTTCAGCATGAATTCAGTTTTTAATCATACCCATGACAAGTTCATGTCAAAATCTTTGAATAAGCCAATTCATGCAAACTGTCACTGAACAAGCACAGTGATGCCCTCCGTAGAAAGATGCTAGCTCATGCTGGCTCTATATGATTTAGTAGTTCTTGTCATCATTAGGGGACTTTCAGTGTCCTGTTAAACTGGATCAGAATGGGCGCTACTGAACATCACAAGTGACATGGCAGTAGAGCAGTATCTCCTCGTGTGTGTTGCCTCGTAAGGGCCTCATACTTATTGCTGAATGCGGACTGTTGCCAGGGCTGTGACAGCACATGCCTGGCTGTTTCTAGGATGGACAGAGAATAAGCATTGTGGAAGACATGCTACTGAAGGAGTATGGAAAATATGACAGAAAAAAAACACTTTCTCTTTAAATCACATGGTACAAAAGTGTGAAAGCATCTGAATGAGTACACAACAATAACCAATGGATATGATTTTTTTTTCCCATATTGATTAATTGTTTGAAATCAATGTGTCCAATACACTCCCACACATACAAACTGATGGCCACAAGACACAAACATATATAATAATTCCAGCACGCCACTCAATGTCTCTCTTACACAAACACACACACACACACACACACACACACACACACACACACACACACACACACATGCACACACACACACACACATACATAATACACTCATATCTATAGATATAAACCAATATGCACAAGAAACACTTCAACCCAAACAGAATACAGTCTTTGCATGTTACATCTTTCACAAAAAAAATACAAAAGACCAGAGAAATAAAAGTTTAGTTATAGATCTCCACAACCACGTCCCAAGACTGCAAGTACAGTGAATCTAATGAAACAGTACAAGATCAAATCATAGCGGCATCTCACCATTCAAAGATCTGTCAAAAACTTCTCACTATCAGAGATGAACTGATCGTGGAAACTTCTATCAAGAAAGTTGGGTACACTAAACCACTTGGCAGTGACCATATAGTCTGTGGCAGCAGGTCGGACAAATGAAACGTGGATCTGCTACACAAGTAAAAAGGATAAAAAGGATAAAGCCTACCAAAATACCACCACAAGCGCTGGGACAACCAACCTCTGAGACCACAGACTGCAGAAAAAAAAAAGACAAAGGAGTGTCCAGCATTTGATCAAGAATGCCAAAAGGATCACAAATGGGACCACTGGGCCCAGGTATGTCATTGTGGAAGGAGAAGGGTCAACAACATCGCCGATGATGACCCTGCATTCTACATTAATGTATTTAAGCAAAACAAACAAAATATTTGCATACTTAACCAAACACTGAAACTCGGTCCAAAATAAGACGTAATCTCCAACCGAATCCTATGACAATACAAACACGAAGGTGTTGTGTCCTCTCTCTCTCTCTCTGTCTGTCTGTCTGTTTGTCTGACTGTCTATCGATTGATCCATCCATCCATCTACCTATCGATCAATCTTTCTACCTATTGATTGATCCATCCATCCATCTACCTATTGATCAATCTTTCTACCTATCTGTCTATAGATCTATCTGTCTATCTATTTATCTATCTCTTCCCTTCTGCTTTTAGTACACCTGCAAATAAACACTATGTTACACTATTCTTATCAAAATTATTTTAGATAATTACATTATGTTCACATTGTATTATATAAATGCATGCTTACCTATTCACTGCTTCATAAACAAGTAAACAAGTTTCAAGTGTGGTTTGTTCTGCTATCATGTATTCAGGCACCCATTCAGTTGTGTGTGTGTGTGTGTGTGTGTGTGTGTGTGTGTGTGTGTGTGTGTGTGTGTCAGTGAGTGAGTGAGTGTGTGTGTGTGTGTGTGTGTGTGTGTGTGTGTGTGTGTGTGTGTGTGTGTGTTAAAGCTCAATGAGTGTTGGCCAACAAAAAGCTACAAAATACAGTGTTTTATTTGTTTTCCCCTCCTGCAAATGTATCTGTAACAAGAAACTGTTAGACACTGGCAAATCTATCAATTTGCATAGACCTGAGCCAATTCTAACTGAAAATATACTGTATCAGAGTCTATGATCCAATCCATTTCAGACTTACAGCTCTTCAAGTATTCAGACATCCCAAATCAACATGTATTGCACAGGTCAACCTATTACAACATTCAGGAAAATATGTCAAAACAGAACTCTTATTATTATTAATAAGCTCATGCGCATGATGTACCTATAGGCATGCACATACCTTAAAGTAGTTAAAATCATGTGCTCACACACACACACACACACACACACACACACACACACCACACAACACATGTACATACTTTTCTTGATTTTGTATGACCAGCATCAGTTTGCTGATGATTTTCCCAAAACTGGCTCATACCGAGTATCTCAGTACGTGGCATGTACCTCTCATCTTCTACATGTGCACAACTGCATGTAATAATCATAATGTAAGCATGATGAACAGCGTTAGCAACAAAAAAAATGCAGCATACATTACTACATATGCAACATATTGATCAGGAATCTACAAAAAGTTGAGGGCCAGTGCCAACAATGACTACCACTATATCTAAAACTCAACATATTTTGGGGAAACAAATTACTATGACTGCAGTCTGGAATGCACTGCTTTGTGCATCATTTATGTCTGTTGTTTGTGACTTATAAACAAAAAAAAATTGTAAAGTTCACTTGACTACTTCCTATTGTGCATGAAATTAGTATTACTACTACAAGGCACTCTGTTTTGTGTGTTTTGGACTGCTTCAATATGTTTGAATTTCATATCCAGCTCTCAAAACATGAGATACTAGATTATTTTCATGTGTTCCCTTTAAAACTTATGCCGTCTCTCTTTCCTTGACAGGTTCACACACACACACACACACACACACACACACACACACACACACACAGAAGAGAGAGAGAGAGAGAGAGAGAGAGAGAGAGAGAGAGAGAGAGAGAACCTAGTAGCACATTCTTTTAGCATACCCACCTCAAAATATCGAATTCATCAAATGATCATCTAACCCACGAACAGGGCACCATATTGCGATCCTCGTCAACACAGCTTCACATCGATTTGGGCAACGAGTTACTTCGATGAGCAGTTGAGTTTGATACCGACGGCTTCGGTATCATCAACGCGCACTTGTCAAAATCGTATCAAAGCGTGTTTCATTTTTCTTAAATTTTGTGACACCGGATGCCTGACTATTCTCCCCAACGACAAAATGTTGAATTTAACCTTTCCTACCAGTCGTCTGCTAATTTATGATGCTGAGGCCAGCGCCCACACAGAAGCTGTCACAGTGCAAAACATTTTTAGCAAGCCACGCAAGAAGGGACGAAGAGTAGCTCCCCTTGAATTGATCCATACACTTGAACAGTTGTAGGCCCTATCGGTTACCAATCGAAAAGAATTTTTTTTTTTTTATTGGTGAATCAGGTGTGCTCTCTCTCTCTCTCTCTCTCTCTCTCTCTCTCTCTCTCTCATATGTATGTAAATATATATATATATATATATATATATATTATATATATAGTGTGTGTGTGTGTGTGTGTGTGTGCGTGCGTGCGTGCGTGCGTGCGTGCGTGTGTGTGTGTGTGTGTGTGTGTGTGTGTGTGTGTGTGTGTGTTTTCAGTAAAACAAAAAAAAACAAAAAAACACACAAAAACAAAGTTGCTTTTTCTTAATAGAAATAAGGTCTCCATTATATATTTTCACTTAAAAATCTTTCTAAGCATAGGCGTACCAACTTATATAGGCCTACCAATATAATCAACATTCTCTCTCTCTCTCTCTCTCTCTCTCTCTCTTCCGGGGTGCGCAACAAGATGGCGGAAAGGAAGCAAGGTATGCTGTGAGCTCTTGAACGAAATCAGTGTTCCTACTTCTAGAAGTGTCTAAGCAGTTTTTCCTTGTAAACGAAAGTAGACAGCAAATATTAGTAAAAGTGAGTTAGGACAAGAATGGTGGAACTGGCCGAGTGGAGAGCCAGGATAGGCCTCTTTGGTGGGTCGACAAAACTGAAAATACGTAGAGAAAATGGCGACAGATCGAAAGTGTTGGGGGTGAGGGAGGTTCTGTTGGGATGCATCGGACTGTGCTACTTCGCGCTAATGATAAGATGTGCACTGGAGATGACTACTGTTGCGTTTGGCCAGTGCACAGTCAGCGTCGACTACCAGAAAACAGTTCCCTCTGGTACTTTGAACGGGGTTCGAAACGAAAATGAAAATACACACGATATGATGACGTCATGGATTGAGGTAAATAACACACTGTTAAGCAGGTTAACAACAACACAAGTGTATGAAAGGGGCAGTTCAGGAGCAATTATGTATGTTTTGGGGACAATCCTGTTAATGGTGAACCTCTCATACCTACAGAAAAGATTACTGCTGAGCAACGATGTTGAACGGAATCCCGGACCGAATCCTAGCCCGAGTAGCAGCAACGTCAACGAGAAGATAGAAGAAGAGGCTCAGAAGTTACAACGTAACCTAGAACCCAAATTCACAAATATGGAATCACAAATGGCTCAGATACTCGTATATGTAAAAAACCTCACCGACACGCAGAAAGCTTTCTCCAACTCACTCAGCACCCAGTCAGACACGATAAACAGAATGGATCAGAAACAAACACAAATGGCAGACATACTTACTCAACTACACAAAGAACTGGCAGAAACTAAAAAGAACACACAGAGAAATATGGTAGCAGTAGAACAGTTAGGAAGAAAACTGGAGCACACGTGGGATAAACTGGACAGCATCGACGACGAATTGGATAGGTTAGAAAGTTTTTCCAGGAGGAACAATGTGAAGCTTTTTGGAATAAAGGAAACCATAGGCGAGGACTGTGAAAAATTAGTGAAAGAGCTACTGCAAACATATATGCCGGACGAGGAATGGGCTGAAGATGTTGTAGAGAGGGCCCATAGACTGGGAAGACCCAATACAGCAAGCCATAACCCGCGACCCCTAATAGTGAAACTGTTGAGGTGGAAGGACACGATCCGGATTATGCAGAACACTGAAGCAAGAGAGAGGATGAGAGAAAATGGAATCAGGGTGGCCCAAGATAGAACAAGGAGGCAGACAGCTGCCTTGAAAAGTCTGAGAGAAGAAGGCAAGACTGGGTACATTTACAGGGGAAAGGTGTATGTTAAAGGACAACCCAGAACATCTTTGGTGCCCTACAGAGCTTCCAGACCGCAGCAGAGAAGACAGGAGGGAGAGTACACTTCCAGGAACCACCTCGGGTTGGAAGGAGGAACAAGGACGACATGGAACCAGACCGAGAGACAGGCCGATGGGCGGGAGTATGAAGAAAACGAGAGCAGGGACTGGGACAATGAGTGGAGAAGGGAGAGAGAGAGGATGAGAGTGGGACGTCATGGAAGTGAGGCGGAGAGTGAGAGGGAAAGTATGGGGGAGAGAGACAGACTGAGTGTAAGAGTGAGAGCAAAGGAGATGGAGGGAAGAATGGAAAGAGAAAGACAGGAAAGAGAGAGCGTGAGAGAGCGTAACCGCAAGGGAATGGACGGAGAGAATGAGAAATCTGTCAGAAAGAAGGCTGGAGGAGAAAGAAGAAACTCTGGAGGTGAAGGTGAAAGTGGAAGTGAGCCTGACATGCAGTTGGTATGGAATGAAATTGTTTCAGAATTGGGGGGGTCTCTTTCAGATGAAGAGCAGGAGATAGAAGAAGAAATACAGATGAAGAAAAGTGGTGAAGGAAGAATGGAAGGAAGAGAGATCGTCAGTGGGGATGAAAGAATGAGCGGGTCAGACAAAGAAAGGGTGACAGATATGAGTGATGAACAGAAGAATGAAAAAATGGGTGCTAGGCCAAAAGAGGGGGACAAAGACAAAATGAAAACACGCACAGCAAGCAAGCACACATTAGGATCCAACGCAAGCAATACTAAGTTGGGCAATAAACAAGTACAGAACACCCAAGCTAATACACACAGGAAGGGCAAAAAAGACAAAAAATGAGGGGAAGGCCAAGGCCATTCACAAATACAAGGTAATAATGTAGTAGAGGATAAGTATAAGAAAATTTCCTTCATGTGTTGGAATGTTGAAGGTCTGCTAGAGAAATTGTCAGATCCTGATTTTTTTGAATTTACAACTGCTTTTGATATCTGTTGTTTATCTGAGACATTTACTCTAAAACATTTTGATTTTGAGACAAAGTTTCAGGAATTTCTACATCTTTACTGTCCAGCCAGAAAATATACTAGAATGGGCAGACCCTCTGGTGGATTGATAATGCTGATCAAGAAGGAACTATCTGGGTATGTTCAGCTGATTAATACTAATATAGAAAATGTATTATGTGTGAAGCTACAAAAAAACCTGTTACAATGTGATAGAGATGTACTATTTCTTGGTGTGTATGTACATCCGGTTGACAGTCGTTTTTATGCTGACAAGGATTATGATTGTACCATAGAAATGATAGAACAATACATTTGTACACAAATTGAACAAGGGAATGAATATTTATATATTATAGGAGGAGACTTAAATGCTCGTATTGGGGAATGGGGATTAAATATTGAGGATGAAAATGATATATTCGACAGAGAACAGAATGTGTATGCACGTAAGTCAAAGGATAACATCATCAATGGATTCGGAAAAAGGCTTATTGAACTTTGCGCAAGTTTTAATTTAACTCCCCTGAATGGCTTAAATATGAAAAACTTTGACAGTGCATTCACATTCTTCTCGGAAAGGGGAAATAGTGCTATAGATTTCTATGTATGCTCCATAGAATTAATCGAAAATGTTGACAGCTGTTTAGTGGATGAAAGAATTGAGTCTCACCATATGCCAGTTAGAATGGAGCTTCTGAGCACAGTGCAGGATATCCAGAAAGATCAACAAAAGAGAACATTTACAAAGAAAATAAAATGGGACCCAGCCAAAGCACAAGTCTACATAAACTTCATGGAATCTGAAAGAGCACAAACAATATTAGAACAAATTAAGGAGGAAATTGATCAAGATGTAGATACAAGTATAGTTAAATTTAACCAATTACTAAAGAATGCTGGAGAATGTATGAGCAAAATAACTAGTTCAGGAGGGGACTATAAACCTACAAATGGGTGGTATGATAAAGTGTGCAAGATGGAAAAGAAAGAAACAAGACAAGCACTGTGTAGACTTAATTTAATAGATAAAAATAAAAATCCTATTAAATATGAAGAAAGAAAGGAAATATATAATAACAAACGGACTTCTTATCAAAAAATGATTAGAGGAAAGAAAAAACAATACAGGGAACAGATATATGATACACTTATGCAAAATCAGAAGGATAGCCAGAAATTCTGGAGCACAATAAAAAACATTAGAAGAAAGAAAAATAAATTACCAGTTATTACATCTGAACAATGGAAAGAACATTTTGAAAGCATATTGAACCCCCAAATAACAGGAAGGCAAGGAGCTATTGTAAGAGAACAGCAAGTGAATATTGAAGAGATTCTAGTACAAGAGCTAGATGAAGATATAACAGAACAGGAAGTAGGTTTAGCAATAAACAAACTGAAATCAGGTAAATCCCCAGGAATAGATGAAATCCCCCAGAATTTCTAAAAACAATATATAGTAAAATAATACCATATCTAACTAAGTTATTCAATAAACTGTTCCAAGAAAGTTACTTCCCCTTAGAATGGTCACGTGCAGTAATTGTACCACTCCACAAGAAAGGTGATAAGCAAAACCCAGGAAATTATAGAGGGATTTCACTGTTATGCATTACAAGTAAAATTTTTACAGCAATAATCAACAAAAGACTTTACAACTGGGCAGAAGATGAGAACAAAATTAGTAAGGAACAAGCAGGATTTAGAAGGGGATATTCGACAATAGACCACATTTTCACATTAACAACTATGATAACAAATTGCCTCTATGGCAGACGTAGAAGTAAATTTTATGTAGCATTCATAGATTATCAGAAAGCATTTGATACTGTAAATAGAGACAAATTATGGGAGATACTACAGAAACATAAAGTATCTACAAAAATGCTCAACATGTTAAAAGGTATATACAAAACAGTTCAAGCTTGTGTTAGATATGGAACTGATTTAACAGAATTTTTCGAATGCCCAGCAGGAGTGAAACAAGGTTGTTTGTTGTCCCCCTTGATTTTTTCTCTATTAATAACAGAAGTGGCGGACAATGTCACAAGAAAAGGGAGACATGGTTACCAATTTCTACCAGGTGCAGAAGAGATTTACACATTGTTATTTGCAGATGACATAGCCCTGATATCATTAACACCAGCCGGCTTACAAAACCAATTAAAGAACCTACAACAAGCCTCAGATTCTATAGGTTTAACAGTAAATCTACAAAAAACAAAAATAATGGTTTTTAGGAAAGGGGGCTATTTGGGTAAAAAGGAGAAATGGTACTACAAAGACCAAGAACTAGAAGTAGTAAACAGTTATAAGTACCTAGGTTTCACCTTGACAACTAAACTCTCAGTAGACATATCACTTTCTGAATATGCAGGTAGAGCGAAAGGCAAAATTATGGAAATAATGAAAACTATGTATAGTTTAGGACATATAGATATGGCTATTTACTTTAAACTGTTTGATACTCAAGTTAAACCCTTACTCTTATACGCAGCAGAAGCATGGGGCCTAACTAGATATAAAGCAATAGAAAATATACACTTGTTCGCCTGTAAAAAATATATGGGTGTGGGCAAGAAAACCCCAAATAATCTAATATATGGAGAGTTGGGTAGATATCCTATATGCATAGACAGCACAATAAGGGCGATTAGGTATTGGTTTAAAATTATAAAAAGGGCACCAAACAGACTCCCCAGACAAGCATATGAAAGAGAAAAGACCGAAATAAACAAATCTCAAAATTGGGCATTAGAATTAAAACACTGTTTAGACATATATGGCTTTTCAGAAGTATGGCTAAATGAAGGTGTAGGAGATGAGAACAGATTTATTTCAGTATTAAGACAAAGAATGATAGACTGTCACAAGCAGAACTGGCATGATAAAATAGAAAACAGCGAACGTTTTAATACTTATCGCTCTTTTAAATCTGTACACCATACTGAAAAATATTTCTACGACATCACAATAGCGAAATTTAGAAAAGCACTAACCAGACTACGTTTAGGGGTAAACGAATTACATATAAACAACAAGTTCACAGACAAGGAAGCAATTACAACATGTCCTTTTTGTCCAACAGAAGAAACCGAATTACACTTTTTCAAGATATGCCCATGTTATAGACAATTAAGGGAGAAATATATTTATAAACATTATAGAAATAAGGATACAATTACACTAAGAAACCTATTACAAAATGAAAACGTGGAAATGACACGTGATGTAGCAATGTATACTTTTTATGCATTAAAATTCAGAGAAACACAAATATAAGACAAAGAGAAGAGACTTGGTTTTGCTTCTGTGGATTTATAGCCGAATTCAAACTGTATATGTCTGTGTGTATGTGTATATATACATATGTATGATTATGTGAATGCTTATGTGTAAAGCATATAATTATAAACATGTGAATCTATATGCATAATAAATGAACATGGATGTGTTGTGATATCATAATATCTAGAGAAGATTGAATCATGGATTTAACTTGGAAGGTGTTTCTCAGTATGGAAAGTAACACAAATACCTGAATGAGTACGATATTGTGATTGGTGTGACGATATGAACAGATTTACGAATGAGATGTTATATGAACACATGAGATTATGCAATTGTATACTCAGATGTGAAGCAAGACAAGGACTATGATGGAAAGATAACTATATAAAAGTGAATACAAGGGTGTAATATGAGGGAACATGAATGTAATATAATATGAAGGAATGGAATTATGGAAATGAATATGTTTTGAGGAAATTATGTGCAATGAATGAATATGAATATGAATGGAAATGTACAATTATGAATGGAAATGAGGGAGAATGAGGTTATTACAAATGGATGATGGAGTAGGGATACTTATAAGAACATGAACAAGATTGTAAAATGTGCATGTGTGTATGTATGTGTGTACGCATGTGTGTGTGTGTGTGTGGTATGTGTACATGTGTGTGTATGTGTGTATCATACACTGTATGTATGTGGGTGATATACGCATGTATGTGGGTATATATATACATATGCATGTGTTGTGTGTGTGTGTGTGTGTGTGTGTGTGTGTGTGTGTGTGTGTAAATGAAAAACAAAAGAATAGAAAAGAAAAGTAATAAGTATGAGGATGAGACTGATTGAGTCAAGATGGATCAAGAAGTGTAGTAGAATTGAATGTATAACTAAAAATATGTAATTACGCAAGAGTACAGATAATTAAGGCAACTAAGAGGGAATACGTGTAATTATAATCTGAATGGATATAAGTAAGAATACATGACAAGTAAGAAGGAGCAGGGGGGGGGGGGGGGGGGGGAGCATGGAGGAAGCAACCGGATAACACAATATGGGAACAAACGTGGCCACCGTGGGGGGGGGGGGGGGGTAGTCTAGGTATATGAATGGTTCAAGTTAAATGAGTATGGAAAATGTGCATATAATAGAAAATCAAATGTATTTAAGAAAACATGTATGGAAGAGGAAGGTTAAAATAAGTAACGAAATCTGTATATACATACACACGTAAAACTACGAAATGAATACAAAGGGAAACATAGATAAATAATTTGACCATGAAGTGATGAAGTATGTAAGTAAGATAATCCAGGAAACGAAAGTAGGACGAGAATTTGGCCAGTTTAGTAAAGCAAACAGTAAGGCACGTAGGAGAATTAAGAAGTAGGTCAACATGCAAATCAGCATGAAGCGGTGATGAATGCGTTCCATTCCGCTACTCGCACACAGTGTCAATCTCCCTCTGGCCGTCTCTCGCCCGTTCTTCCGCTCTCTGCTCAGAGAGCGAGGGGGGGGGGGGGGGGGGGGGGAGGGGGGGTAGTGGAGCGTGAGGCGGATGGGGCGATAGTGGGAGGCGGTGGGAGCGAGTGTGGGAGAGAGAGTGGGAGTAGGAATGAGAATTGTCTGTCGAGTCTTGGCTGGATCGTCTGCTGTGATGGCTGCCCGTTGATCAGAGTATAATTAGCATGGTTTTGTACTCTTTGAATAACGATAGCTGTTGTATGCATTTTGATTATTTTCCGACGGTTGTTTTGAATTATCCAAGTTTGAACTCTAGGGATCCGACCATTAAGGGACTCCTCTGGTCGGCGGGCGGTCAAGACACAGTGTGCGAGTCAGGTGTCGACAAGACCCACGGGACAGAATATGACAGGGTCTCAGGCTGAAAGAAATAGGGAAAACGACAATTAAAGTGAAAAAACTGAAGGAATGTACCAACCTGATACATGGAAAGCAACAAGGTTTTAGTAATTTATCCATGGGGCTGCTAAATCCAACGAATATAAACAACACAAGTCCAACACCACACGAACACGACCACAGACGAACACACTCTGTGTGTCAAAGGTCAGCATGGCAGCTTTGTTATGTAGACTCAAGATTCGGGGTTTACCTTTGCACCGGAGAGGGCGATAGGCTTATTTTGCGCATGCGTAATTGATGTAAACAAAAGATGCTTGAAATAGTACAGCTTTCCGGAGAATCTTACGACGCAGGGAAGAAAAGTCTTCACTGTATAAACGAAATATGATGAGGGTAACGAAATAGAAAACATGTGTTTTGTATGATAGTATCAACAGCATTAATATCATGAGTTTTAAAATAATAATATATATACTTGCATTACGTTCATAAGGAAGAATGTACCAAGTAGTGTTAATGTATGATCAAGATAGAATTTTGCATGTACATACTGTCAGGGAAGAATGCTTCGTTGTAGTTATGGTGAATTTTGTTCTGATTATGTAAAATTGATGTATATTTCTTGTTGCGTACTCATGTGAATAGGCTGATGGCCTCACATTAAAGTCACGAGTCACGAGTCACGAGTCTCTCTCTCTCTCTCTCTCTCTCTCTCAAATAGCCCTACTTCTAAAAGTTCTTGGTGAATGGCCCTCACAGACGATCTGGAAATTTTGAATTCCAGTCAATGAAAATGAAGTATTGATTACCGCGACTGAGACACCAAACTGACATCAGATATAGTCCTAGAGATACCAGTGAACAAGCATGTCAAATCATCAAGCAGTATTTCAGAGTATATGAAGATCTGCTGCAATTGCCAAGAAAACTAAGTTGGTAACAAAATTCAGTGACCTGGCTAACACAATCCTCCAAAGTGGCCTGTTGAAGGATGGAGATGGCCTGAAGAAAAGATAACTCAGGAAGAAGAAAAAAAAAAAAAAAAAGATGTATACGTGAAGGTGCCAGTGGGACCCAGAGAAGTACACTGTTCTCAACTGGACCGCCTAATCAACCAGCCTGCGCTGGATGCAGGTACATATAGGGCATTCCATTGAGACGTCAATTAAGGGACATAACCGTGCCCCGCCAGATGCCGCTGGGCCACAAGACGAAGCACAAAAGAACATCCTCAGAAGCGTCCACGTGGATGCACCAGCACACATTTCACTGAAGACTCAAAAGTCAGCTGCCTAAAGACACCACCAAGCTTATACCACGTGGTCTTATGTGCCCTCTGAAGAGGATTCCGAGTCGCAATCTTTTCCGCAGACGACAGGACTTTCGTTGTGGGTAAAGGGTCTTTCCTCACCAACACTTGGCCTTTCCCCAGAGTCGACCAAAAGGCAGACAAGAAAAAGATTATACCCGAAGGTGCCAATGGGACCCGGAGAAGTACTCATCTGCTGAACCAAGCATCCGAAAGCAGTCCTGTACCACCGTTGGAAGCCTGCACTGTATTGCCATGGGCAAGAACAGGGCATTCCATTAAGACGTCAAGGGACATAATGGCCACTGAACTTGACTCAACAGAAACTCTAAGGAACGCCCCCCCCCCCCCCCCCCTCCTCCCCTCCCCCATGGGTTCACTAGCCTGTATTTCATGACAGCAGATCCCACCGGCCTCCATCGACGCCACCATCGAGCCAAC
This sequence comes from Conus canariensis, assembly GCA_033310375.1. Taxonomy (NCBI): domain Eukaryota; kingdom Metazoa; phylum Mollusca; class Gastropoda; order Neogastropoda; family Conidae; genus Conus; species Conus canariensis. The sequence goes on from CM065727.1 coordinate 45,697,989, forward strand.
TGCTGCGCACATCGTGCGGCCCCACTCGTTGCTGTTTCGCTGACTAGCGAGAAAAAAAAACAAAAAAAAACAGTACAACTCCAGACATTCCCAAACTTTCACCTCAAGGTCTTACGTGCCCTCTGAAGGGGATCCAGGGTAGCAGTTTTTCCCTCTGTCAACAGGACTTTCCCTCGTCAAAACAATCCTTCAGGGAGCTGTTGAGGGAGGGAGATGGTCGGGAGGGAAAGGCAGTTCAATTTGTTTATGTTGCTCACGACCCAGCCAGCCGCAATGTGCCATATCAGGGCTGTCAGGTCGTCAGGAGGGGAAAACGTTCACCGAGATCCGACCAGTCCTTGGCACAGAACCTACAGGGCTGGAGGAAGTTCCGGTGTATAGTTCGTGCGACACCTCGGGGACTCTTGTTACGGAGTAAAGCGAACAGTGGATGAAGAAGAGAAGGGACCCAAGCCCAATAAGACCAGTCTGAATCCGTGTGTGTGTGTGTGTGTGTGTGTGTGTGTGTGTGTGCGTGCGTGCGTGCGTGCGTGCGTGCGTGCGTGCGTGCGTGCGTGCGTGCGTGCGTGCGTGCGTGCGTGCGTGTGTGTGTGTGTGTGTGTGTGTGTGTGTGTGTGTGTGATGAAATAAAATAAAGGAGAAAAAAAAAGAAGAAGATGACATGCCGGCATTGGGCCTATGCTCCGTTAAGACTAGATAGACTTAAATAAACTCGTGCGGAACCTTGTAAGGTTAAACGTTTGCAACTACCCATTCTTCTCCGTGTCATCTCCACACCTTCTCATTCGTAACGGAAAATAGAAGACAAAACTTCTCATTCATAGGATAGCCAGAAAATTGAAACGATTGTCATTTCATTCAGAAACAGTGGGTAGGCCTACCTCTTATGTGTCGCTCTCTAGTCCTCCAGCCTCACCTCAACCCATCACCCATCCATGAAAAATATTGTCTATAGGTGGTTGGCCTCTCTCTCTCTCTCTCTCTCTCTCTCTCTCTCTCTCTTCCTAAGTGAATTTTAAAAAGTATTCATAATGACTCCACCGAACAAAGTGGACAAACGAATCACAAGACAAAAATACGACGCGTTCCGACCTCTTACGTCTTCAGGCAAGATAAAAACTTCTTAACTTCTTCTTAGTGAGTACAGAAACTAGTAAAGGAAGGGAAAAGGTCGCTTGGAAATCATATCTGTGTTTGCATTTTTGCATTAAATGTTGTACATGCATATATTTGTGCAGATGTATATTGATATATGCGTAATGTCATGTACATTTTTTTCTATTCATCCGTTTGTATCTGCCCTTAACAACTACTGTTTGATTTTTTTTTTCTCATTTCTTCCTTTTCTTCTCCTTTTCCTCCTTCTTCTTTTCTTTGCTTTTTCATTACCCCTCTTCTTCTTCTTTTCCGTTGGGGGTGGGGTGGTGGTGGTAGGGATGTGTGAGTGAGGGTATGGTGAAAGCATGCTGTCAGTTTATCTGTATACCTTCGTTCTTTAAAAATCGAATTCTCTCTCTCTCTCTCTCTCTCTCTCTCTCTCTCTCTCTCTCTCTCTCTCTCTCTCTCTCTCTCAGGGCCAGGGCCTACTATAAGAATAAAACCTCTCTCTCTCTCTCTCTCTCTCTCTCTCTCTCTCTCTCTCTCTCTCTCTCTCTCTCTCTTACGTGGGAATTCATGGGTAAAGTTCAAATGGGAAAAGCAGAAGTACTTGTTCTGCTTACCTGTCAACCGTGGAAAAAGAAAGCTCGTCAATTAAAAGAAATGTGTATATATTTTCATGAAAGCTGCTTTCACTGAATTTGCAATCAAAAGACCGATTCGTGCCCTTGAACTCGAACCGGTTCCGAACCGCAACGCACATGTCTCCTTCTTCTTCTTCTTCTTCCTCTTCTTCTTCTTCGACTCTTTCTTTTTTTCTTTCTTTCTATATTCTTTTTTTTTCTTCAGCAGCACTTACGAGTTTTACCGAGCACCTCTGATTTGTAGGGTTTATATTATATTTCAAGTCAGGGAAGAGATAAGTGTAGCCCCTGACTATTCACGACTAAATAAGGATAATCCAAATCAACCTGCAATTAGACAAAGTAAGCTTACACAACACCCGGAGAGGAAGAGGATCGCAGAAAGGGAAGGTCCCAGCATCATAAGTTGGGAAGGGGGATGGAGAGTCCTCCAGTTTCATGTACATCGACGAGCTGAAGTGCTGAAGGCACTGTCAACGCCACAGAGGACCAGCCACATCAACGCCGACCCATTACCGCAGCTCTTTTCGCTTTCCTTCTCCTACACCTACTGAACAGACCACGGTCTCGGACAACTTGTCCATAGGGCCTCTGGTCAATAGGATGTTAAACTCACTCGTCTTCGTCGAGGTGCTGAATGTAAGCCTGACCTCGAGAAGTAAGTTGGCCCTCCCGACGAATCCGGCGGGCGACACAGCTGATTGTTACGTTTCCTGGGTGAATGATGTGATCACTACAGTCATCAGCCTTCCGCTGTTGAGAGAACACAATAAGCTCAGAATAAAAGTGCTTTGTCACAAACCGGAATCTCATTGTTGAAGTGGCCCACTAGGCCGGCACATACACGCATTTAGTTTTCACGTCCACAACCACCAAAGGTCATACGGCAGACAGGTTAACAACCCAGGGGAGTGGGATAGGGAATTAAATAAAACACTGCACCTAACCTCCAAAACAACACGTTGAAAAGGAAATGAAAACAGCTGTTTTGTTTGTTTGTCGGCTGTTTTGTTTTTGTTTGTTTTCTGTGGCAGGTGGGTTTGAACTGGTGATGTCTTACGTTCAAACACAGGGTAATCGCTGAGCCAGCCTGGCATCTAGGACCCACTGGTCAGTAATTTGTAGTCACACACAATGCAAACCTGGGGACAGTCGGTCTGAGAATCATTTGTCCTTCAGGATCTCAGACTAACAGGGTGTAAATTGGTCTCATCAACTGCAAAGGACGACAGCCATGTTAACAATGTTAAACCTCCAGCGAGGTGAGAGCTGATTGGCATGATGAGCCCAACGGTGAGGTGACAGCTCAAGGTGTCCTGTTGCCTTTAGTGTCTGTCTAGGATAGGCCCTACATCATATTTCAACCAGTCGCTCACTATTCGTCCAATCCGTTGTTCTCATTTGTAATTGCGAATGCCTCCCTCTTGGAGCTCTGAAAATCTCAAATGTAACGTTTTACTCAAACGCTGATGTACTGTTTACCCAAAGGTATTTCATGAGCTCGTGGGGAAAAATACACACACACACACACACACACACACGCACACACACACACACACACACATATGTATATATATATATATATATATATATATATATGTATGTATGTATGCATGTATGTATAGCAGTATCTATTAAGAAAGGATATCCTTTCTGACCTCTAGCGACATTACCTTGTTTGTATCAAGACGACGGGAATTTTAAATGGAGAGAAACTGACAAAGACTGGTGTTTCTTTGTTGCTGTTGTTGTTGTGCTGCTGCTGCTGCTGCTATTGTTGTTGTTTGTTTTTTTAACTTTGTTGTTCGCTTCAATCTATTTGTCATGCAATGCGATTCACCGAAGTTTGTAAGCTTCCCACGAATGGTACTTATCAATAATATCTCTGTTCACCTGTTTTCAGGCCTCTTTGCTTCTGTTCTCATTCGCGCGCGCGCGTGTGTGTGCGTGTGCGCGCGCGCAAATTAATTATATTTCATTTGGGGGGAAACAAAAAGTAGGAGATGTGTAGGAATAAAGACGCACTGGGTGAAACGTGACTGAGCAAAGTGTGATTGGGCAAAACGTGATAGGGTAAAATGTAAAACGTTACATTTGGTCAAATGTGCGTGTATGTCCTTTTACGGCCACAGGACCATTACAATAGTGCACCAAGTACGGCTGCACATATTGCACTATATCTAAGTCAGCTTGAGCTCACCCTCACTGGGTCCTATAATGACCTAGTAATAAACCCTATTTGAAATGGTCGTGTTGTGCTGCCGTCTTCATTTGGGGCAACGCTGGCACAAAAATAGCCGGAATAGCTCAGTTGGTAGAGCGCCTGACTCGTAATCTTGGTGATCCTGGGGTTGCGGGTTCGAATCTCCGCCGGGGCGTTTCGGTACAGGGGGATTTTTCCCTCGGAGTTAACATTAGTTCTGACTCCATTTCCCATACAGTCCTTCGAATGAGACTATAAACCGAGGTTCCGTGTGTGAACGCACGCATAATATCTTGCACACACGTAAAATCCCATCACCAACTTTCGGAAGAGTAGGTCAGTTTGGCCGTTGGTATGGATGACACGTTACACACAGCATGCACCCTGCGTAAGAAATGGAAAGAATGAAGGAATAAAGAAACTGAGTGAACGATATTGAACGATATTGACTGGATGACACGGGAAACGACCGAATGAAGCGCCAGCTGGCAGCTCTTCAGTCGGCACTACCCAGGTAGGCAGCCCGTTGTGTAAGCGAGTGTTGATTGTAAAGCGCTTAGAGCTTGGTCTCTAGCCGAGAATAGGCGCTATATAAGTATTCATTATTATTATTATTACAGAAATGCTGGAAACTGGCCCTAGAAAAGGAACACACCAAAAAAAAAAAAAAAAAACCGGGAAAGCCAGACAGAAAGATGGTTGCCATTGGTGTATGGTCTGCAGCATCTACTTCTGGGGGAGGTTGAAGATGTTTGCGTTGAGTCAGTAATGTTTGAATGTCCACTTGACAAAAGACGTTCAGTATTTGAAGAGTAGCTGCTTTGAATGAAAACTGCACCCAAACGACACTTTGGTTTTCAAGCATGTGGGCAGATACACCAAACTTCTGACAAGAGTCAAACCAGCAACCGCCCAGGGTCCTTTCACAAGCACGTTTCGCCATTTTGACAGTGAGCATGCTCATTTACTATAATTATTGCAATGTTATTGCTCTTAATTTTAGAAGCTCATAAACTTGTTAGCCTGCGCGTTTACCGATTTATTGTAACCGTCATAATTTCATTGCTGTCTATCTATGAAGCTAATAACCCTGTCATCTTGGAAACAGAATACGCGTTTTGGCTAGACATACTCAACCTCAATCATCACAATTTTATTTCTGTTATTTTAGAAGTCAATAAACTAGCTATTGTGTGTGCATGTTACATGTCTAGCACACCCATTCACTATCGTAATCGTAACTTAACTATTGTTAACTATGAAGTAGCTAAATGCACTTGTTATCTTGGATGTAAGTATTCACTTAAATTGTTTCCACAACAAATCTTAATTGTCTCTCTAAGTAAATCAAACCGGCTATTGGCAACTACATCATGAATTTGAGGTCTCTGGATGGATGTGTGACGGGTGTCAGAGTCCTTTGAGGCAGCTGATCGCTCGATTTTAAAGGCAAGTCACCTATGAATACAACTGTTTGGGACAACACTAATGATCACACTCTGCAGACATCAACCTTCCATCTCTTCACTGGAGATAAGAGTGCGTTTAAACTTTCTTGCCCGTGAACCAGACTGCCCCTTCTCAACACAGACTGCAGTAGATTTCCATGAAATTGGTGAATATGATGTCGTTCACCTTCAAACTCGTTTCATGTTAACAAGACATGGAACATGTCCTTAAGAACAAAAGGCTACTGGGGCGTTAATCTTGCCATTCACTTGAAAAAGGCAAATCCCTTGTAGAGGGCGTAAATCTTACCATTCACTTGCGCAGTTGAATCCGTTGTATTAGAGCAGTGTAGAGGTTTTCTTCCTAGATGGTAAGTATAGCCTGAATCAAAGTCCTCTGACGAGTCCCAAGTTCGTAATAACTCCTGTTGTGCTGATACGGCTGTGTTTTACTATGCCTGACAGATTTACCCACACTGACAGGATGATGGGGTCGTCTCTACCTGGAGAATTCTGCAAGAACTGTCAGTTGAGTTGTCATTTTAGGTCAGTGAGACTACTATGGGGTGTGGGTTGCTATCTGAGCAATAACACCAGAATTCCGAGGCCACACAAAGATACTGCCCTGCCGTGGTCGTCTGTGAGCCCCTTACAGTAACAGCCGACCATACGCTAACACCAGTGTATACTCCTTGCGAATGTAGCCTGCTCACTTTTTCGCCACAGCTTCGCGTATGGCAAGTGGTGTCTGTTACAGAGCCAGTACCAGCTAGCGCGCGCCTACAACAAAATCCCCACATTGGAAGATACTGTTTACCGTACTTACCGACACGCAGGCTCTCTCTCTCTCTCTCTCTCTCTCTCTCTCTCTCTCTCTCTCTCTCATGCTGATGAAGGACAGTGCAGACAGGCACTGACCTGATTCTTATTGAGCGCACAGCAGACAATACTATGGTATACATTAATTCAAGTGCTGGAGAGTACCGTTTCACTATAGAAATCGCATTTTCTTTTTGATTATTATTTCTTTGCGGTGAATTCTGTACTCAGTGTAATAACTATAATGAACATATTTGTGATTAATCGACAAAAGTGTCGAAAATAAACGCAAAATGCTCTAGCTGGGACTACTGTAAGGATACGGTGCTGCTGTTAGTGTAGGAGACCCACAGTCGTCTTCTGGAGACTCTCCTTCCAAACGGAAGTCTTTTTCTTGTCATCTCTTTCCCCGGCCGCTGGCTTTTGGACTTAATTTTCTTCTTCTCCCTCTTCAAATCGTTCTTCCCACGTCAGAGACTAATTCTAACTTCAGTCTCTCCTAGACCACGTCCTCTCTAACCACCTCTCCATCCTGCTCACTTCCTGTTCTCTCTGTCCTCAAGACGTGTTATGTAGTCTTCTCTTTCCAAACGTTCAGTTTATATCGAGATTTCAACAAAAAGAAGTCTGCACTGGGTCATGTCGATATCCACTTTGACTGGGAATCTCCATAGCCTTGTTCACATCCACAATGAAAACTAATTACGTTCTTCCACACACTAGCATTCCCGCACATTTTCTACATAATAGCCTTACAAACAACTCCTTCATGCCAATGAACATCGACACTTCTTAGGTTATTTTCGCGTAATAGTTATCCTCTTGAAAGCTGCGACCACTTCGTTCACACGTATTCAAACCAGTCTGACAATGGCATCACCCTTTGTCTTTTACAGTAATACCAGTTAAAGGAAGATTCCTTTTTTTTTCTTCTTTTTTTTTGTTGAGTAAATTGTCCATGCGCTCGGGTCGTTCATCTTCCTTGAGCAAGCTTCAACTGACTTAGCCGCGAAGGCCTTACTTGTAGCTCCGAGATCCTAATGAATAAAATTGTCCCCTCTTGACTATTAAATGTTAAAACTCAGGAGATCCCACCTGCATTCGCTGGTTACTGTCATCTGTCAATAATTACCCGATAAGTTCGACCTGCTTCATGCGGCTTGGAGATCTGCACTGGTTGAGGACCCTGATGCTATTTGGCCAATTACACGCTTATCTATCACAGTCTAACCTTGTCGTTTAATTAAGACGTTGAAGGCCTTCCATGGGAAGATTTGCTCTCTTGACAGGGTCCTACCGACACCTTCGGGTGTATCTCTTTCTTCTTGTTTCTCTTGGGGCAGCTTGAGAGCAGGTCTTTGAAGAAGTCCTCCTCATACAGATGTTTTGGCACTGAACTCCACCCTGGTCATAGATGCCGTGCTGTCAGGAAGATTTCGTTGTTTTATGGCGCAGTTGCAATTCAAACCTGCAAGTCACGAATGGTCTAGTGCCTCAGGGTTATGCCACCTTCAGATGAATTTTTCTTTTTTTTAAACTCACGTAGCTTCTGGACATCTGTTCTAAGCTGAATCATTTAGACTAATCAAGTTCCTCCTTGCCCAGATCTAGAGGGAACTCTTTTCAGCTGCCTCTGCTGTTGCCATTAGGGCTTAGGTCAAGATCTTATCAGAAATCAAGAGCTGTTTCATGAGATTATGGGCGGATGCTACTACCCCCCCCCCCCCCCCCCTCCCGGACTCGATACTCCCTCTTCTCCTGAGACCAACCTCTATGGCAAAGACTTTGGCTTGGAAGCCAGATTTCCTGCAGCACAGTACTGGCCAGATTTGCACGTTTCCTCGGTCTTGTGGATGCGAGCTTCCTCCATTCTGCTGTCATTTCGCTCAGTGAATTCAATCAAAATCATTTGTTTTGATGTACCTGCGTGGATTACCATACCGCATTTACCCCCCCCCCCCCCCCCAAAAAAAAAAAAAAAAAAAAGGAAAAGAAAAGGGAAAGAAAGAAAGCTTTTCAGTCCGTGCTTAGTATTACTTCCCCTGCAGGAAAAGATTTTGTTTTGAACCGACATGCTCAGTTTATAAAATAAAAGCCGACCCACCCCCTATTTTTCCACTCTCCAGTGTTACAATACCCCCCCCCCCCCCCACCCCCTTTTTTTTTTTCTTTCTCTTTTGAGGGGGTGGGACGGGTCGCCATCTGGGGTGGGTACTACACATATTTTGGTCGTTCAACCTTTGCGTCGACTTGCATTTTCTTCAGTGCCTTTCCAGTTTACGTTTGAATTGCCATTTCATTTGAGCTAGGATTTCCCGTACATCAGTCATGCTGCAAATTACGGCCTGTATTTTGTATTTTTAACATCTTCACAGCTAAAAGGCAATGCCAATCTTGAATCAATGCTGTACATCTTTTCTGCTGTTGTTGTGCCTAAGTCAACGTTTGTATGCAGGTGTGTTTAATATTAAGGACTTCCTTTCCTTGTTAATCGGGTGTTTCTCTTGTCTACATGTAACTTGGTTCTGTCAGCAGCTGCAGAGTTGTGTGTCCTGTTAAGTACGTCTGGGGAAAAACATGATCACACACGTTCATTATTTACAGTTTAGGCATAGCCTAATTCTCCATGGGGATACACACAGCATGGCCCCACCACCTCAAACAAGATTTCCTGAAACTTATTTGTCAATCAATGTAGCATGTTCCTTGGTACATAACAACGAAGTTTAAAACAGATGCAAATGCAGGAATGGATAAGGTGGTTTTAAATCGTATGAAAAAAAGATTTGCCAGGACTCAACAGTTATATAATCATACCCATTTTCGAAGCAAACAAGTAACTTCTTTTAAGGGCTGGAGATAAAGATAAACTTAAGACTTTGTAATCAGAGCAACAAACGGACTTCCATTTCCAATACTTTTTCTAACTCACAAGAAATGGCAGAAATTCTTACTTTCCATGAACCAGAACACCTTAAAACAATACCCATGATAATAGCTCAAAAGTGCTGGTTTCTTTGAACATCTCACTTCTCTTGTGGCAAGTAAACGCTAGTTGCACACTGTTTCTCACTTCTATGAAACACTTCTTAGGTATTGCATTAATATCTTGCCACATTTGCTAGAGATCACTTCAGGATGTCTTATGATAGAAATATTGTAGTACAATACTCTTCAAAAACTGAGAGGGAGGATCTATTCTTATCTCTGCCCAGGGGGTTATGTATTCTTGCTAATCCATTTGTTTGTTCATTTGTCTGTTGGCAAGATCCTGTAAATGTAAGAGAACAAATTCTAACCAAACTTGAAGGATAAGGTGGAATATAGTCCATGGACTAACTCATTGAATTATTGTGTGGATCTGGATCAAACAGTATGTTACAAATTTTCCATTGAATATGAAAACTGAGTAACAGTTCATGAATAATAACTATAAACATATTTCCGTAGAATATTCAAACTTTCTATGGACAGAAGCATTGATATGTTAATATTTTGTATTTTCCACATCTTAAAACCAGTTCTAAGGAAGCAACTTTCCAATCTGAATTTACAAGTGCCCTGCTTGTAAACATAACTTCTGTCTACTGGACCCTGAAGCACTAAAATGTCAGCTATCAGTCTGGATCAAAATTAAAGAAATCATAACATGACATTTTCTGCCGGATCCTTAATGTTTTTGTTACCATGTGTGTATCTTATGAATCTGTCAATTTAATCAATTCGTATTGCTTATAGCCTAGCCAAACACAAAGGATCATCTGTGATCCAGCATAACAATCATATCAAACTGAAATACGGCTGAATATCCAGAATACCAAACCCATGTTGCAGCAGGATGGGAAGTTATGGGTTGAAGGCCCATTAATGGGATTTTTCTGCCAACCATCTCCTGACAAATTGTCAAGAATACTGTATGTTCAAATGGAAATATCAAGTTTTATTCCCCTAATGGGCAAGTCCGTTTCCATACATTAGTTACAGTGCCTTACATTGCAGTTGTCTGCATCTGTTGGTCTGGTTGATGCTGGAATGAATTCAGAAATGAGGTGCAAGGCACAGCCCTGTCACACAGACTCGTACCAAAGGGAACTACATCGCATCATCGTCAAGCACTTGTTAATAATATCAAAGTCCCAGACTCTTCATGCTGTCCTCCTGTAGCAACTCCTAATTCGTTTTCTTTTTCATACTCACGTCATGGGCAAGTTTGTGTATTAATGAAATTCATGGGGATGTTGGATGGTTGCCAGAGTGTTTTGAGTCAGGTACACTGGCTCAACAACTAAGCAATTATACCCCTTCATCATCAGAACCTTCAAAGATAAATTCCTAAGTATGTTGGAAAGAACGGGCACTACAGAAAATTCTCAAAGTCACTCATTAGTAGTGCAGAGTTTCATGATTTTTTTTTCCCTGAAAGTGGTAGCACACTCGTAACAAGTGCCACATCCTATAAAAAGCCCATTTTTCAAAGAACAAGTTATTGTAGTTCTGAAGTGGAGTCTTAGAAAATAAAAAATTTTACCGTTCTTCCCTTCATATGCTGTACAGGTACAGGTGCACAATTGCACTTTGTCAGCATCAAACTGACAGGCAAAAACATGGTCTGCTCAAACCTTGCTGTCCATTTACATTTTTCACCCACTTTGTGGCATGTGCTTGTGTGTGTGACTTTTTCTCCAACTGTTTTACTTGAAGATATTTCATATTATTTTTTGTTCTTCGTCCAAGTACTGTACACTGGGGATTGTTTGGCAAAAAGTCATCATGCTTTTAATGAAGCAACTCATCATACAAATGTACGCTGTGCTTAGGAAACAAAAGATGACAGAATTTCATAAGCACATGCAACAAGATTTCCAAAAATTTTGAAGGAATAAATAAAAAACAAAGAAAGACAATCCTTTGTTTTGAGCTGCATTTGAGCCCTGTAGAAATATTGCTAGGAAGGATAACAATGGTGAACATCAAAGACTGTTCTCGCTTAGTCACTCCAGCTACTAATTATGTGTGGATGTGAATGTGTGTGTGCGAGCCCATGTATGCATTTTCTTGCAACATGAAGAACCAAGCCAGTTGGGTAGAACAGCCTTCCCCCCCAAAAAACAAACCCCGAAACAAACATTACTATCTTCAATACCTCCTTGATCAGCGCAGCACTACCAAGTCTGATAGAATTCCTGGAGAAAGCATCTGTTCAGTTGCTTTTCAGTTCCAATGATCTACAGAATGACCAACAGTGGAGGTAGTGGAAAGAAAGCTGACGACGACAGAGGTAATGCATCTGTTCTATGGTTAAGGACTGTACCAAAATTGAATGTTCCACTTCATCCATCAAGAAAGCATGACTCCCATTTTCTTCAACTGTTTATTGCCAAATATGTGGTTAACATAATTATGAAGACAGTGTACATGCAGTAAAAATGTAATTCGGGCTAATAAATAACTTGTATAAGCTTAGTGATACTGAAACTTCCAACTGAACTGCATGGGTGTTTTCAAATTCTGAAACAACAACTCTTTTTTTTCCCACTCCTTTCAATCCTGAACATTTCCAGGTAACTTCTTTCAATGGCTGATGAAAGAACCTCAATTAAGATATAGTTTTTCACACTTAATTTGTGAGTTATTAAAAAAAATTTTTTGAATCAATTATGACAGGACTCTATCATTCATCTTTGTCATCTGTTAACATTATAAGCTTGTGCCTGCAAATTTACCTTGCCTACTGTAAAAAAAAATCTGTTCAATTGTACTTGCATACAACCAATTTCATTCATGTTAATACTTTTAATTTTTGAATGAGAAATCATGTCAAATATCTGTAAAAGTGAATATTACTTGTAGAAATAAAACAATCACTAACATGTCACTATGAATGTATTAATACTACGGTTTGCAATAATTGAACGAAACAATATGTATGGCTATTTCAAAAGATACCTGTTTTCACTGACTGTGGCAAGCGTGGCTAATGGTCAAAATCAAGAATAAGCTGTACAAATAATGGTATTCTTCACACTTTTTTTTATTTGTAATGAAGATTGAACAGTTTTAAAGGAGTGCCATTCTTCTTCTTTCATCCCTCCCTAATGCCTTTCCCCACCACATCCCATTTCACTTCAAGTAATACTATAACTTCATATGACTTAGATGGATCTTTAAATATCAATTCTTATTAGTAAGAAAACAAATGCACATCATTTTAAATATAAACATTCACTCACTGTTGCATTCAATTCAAGCAAACCATAATCCATTGTCAAGATTTATACATGCATATTGTTAGGAATCATTGTGAAACTACATCTTTCACCAATGAAGTCAATGGAATGAAATCCTGTGCACCAATGTGCATAATGGTGTCCTTTTGATCATGACCTTGATGTCTCTGTGTACCATATGAGTGACCATACACTCTAGAAAATCATTTATTCAATGTGTCCATTCCTTTACCTTGCTTTCATCAACCTGAAATAATCTTTTCAGCATGAGTCTTCATAATCATCCCCAACCACCAACAGACTAGATGTGTCACTTTTCTATCAAATAATAAGTTCATATAGAGTTTTCTATTGTCACATGCAAAAAAATCAGTTTCCTCTGTAACTGCTGACTGGCCTGCCAGTTATGTTCTTTTTGCTCTCAGTAATTGTTCTAGTCTGGTCTGTACCAGAACAGACCGATATATGAAAGCAAGATGCCAGACGCTTTGATACTGATACACACATCACTACAGCCACAGGTAAATAAGTCTAGCAGTGGCAGAAGCTGCATGCATGCATGCATGTGCATTCACACTATAGTATGAACTCAGGGATTGTCGATTTTGATAAAAGGTATCTACTACTGTGTTTACAGAAATTTGATATCCTGTGTGTGGAACACAAATGTGAACTTCTCTTCAGATGACAGTCCATCAAGACCATATTTTCCAAACTCTTTGCATTTATGTCTTGACTGTCCTACACATGGATAAAGAGGTGACAAAAATGTAACTCAGGAGAAGATAAGTGAGAAAACATAAAACATCTTTGAAATATCAATAAAATGAGGGGAATACAACAAATATAAAAAAAAAACAACACAAAAATATGATTTGTTCAAGGCAAACACTTGAGGGCTCAAGACAGCCACAAAACAACAGATGTTAAGACCATGAAATAAATTAAAGCAATCTGTATGTAGCAACAAATTGATAAATGTAAACAGAGGGAAGGAAAGTAGGATTAGAAACATCACAAATAAAAAATGTATTACCAGAAAAAAAAAAGACTGATCAAGATAACTATCAAGGAACAAAAGAGAGAGAGAGAAAGAGAGAGACAGAAAGTATGGGAGACAAGAAGATCAGAAGGATGGAGCACAAAACAAAAAGAAAGACCACAAACTGAGGGAAATATAATTGACAAGCAGAACAAAAGTTACACAAATCTGTCCAAGACAATGGTGAAAAAAAAATAATAATATGAGGTGGAAGACATACACACATCATAATAACAGTACAAAAAAAATGGACAAAAAGTGAGGACAGAACAAAAATTACTTGTCCAGCATAACTCTTTATGCTCTCATACTGACTGTTTCCATTCTGTGATAATATCTTCATCGGATTAAAAGAGGTACATGCTGCTTTTCCAATCTAAGAACTATGGATACTTTCAGGGGAAAGAGGCCAAAATGCCAGGGCCAGCCCGTAATGCAAGATAATTAAATAGAAAGCAAAGGCTGAGCAGAACAATGTCCTGCAGGCAGTTGCTGCTCTCCAAAGGATCCTCAGCGTACACCGTATCAAACTCTGCAGAATGGCGCAAAGCTGCGCTTCATGAAGTTCTTGTCACTTGGTGCCACGTCAGACTTGGTGCTCTGCCCCGCCTAGAAGGCACACTAGCTGGCCCAAATCACAACTGTACAAGTTTGCAAGTCTAAATTGTGTGGTCCAGGGGGACAACCAAAGCAGAAAGAGCAGTCAACTCAGTGTGTGAGGGCTGCTTCCTCCTCCCTGCACACTGTTGCCTCACATGGATTCAAACTCGTCTACTCGACGCTTGGTGTTCCCCTGACGAATTTGCTTGAGAGTCTTGTACTTGTCACGTCCTTGCCGCACATTCTCAGCATGGAGCATATCATTTTTGGTGACTTGCACATCTTCCAAAAGCTCTTTTCCTAAATCAGCTTTCAGTTTCTGAAAATCACAAAGTGATAATGTACATCATACTTTCACTGCTTAAAATTTTTTCATACTTTAAATTCCATGTTTAGAAATACAATTTCCTGACATCAAATACCCAACAATCACTTAAAGCATGTGAGTAATCACTTGTAAGTTTAAACAGGATATGCAACTGGTTCACTTACATCATTAGAAGGAAACGTTTGTAACACTTCACTCATCAGATCACAAACTGTACATTCATTACCAGACATTAAAAGACTTTGCCCTCGCTAGCTTTCACATCAAGCTCCACTTACAATTGGATAGGTTGAACATTCGCAACTGACTGGATGGGACTTGACATAATGTTCCAGTCACATATCCCAGAAGTAAATCAGGAGTAAGCTTAAACGTACTAGTTTAGTACTTGCATGACGTGTCTGTGATGGTCATGTCAAAGAATACTGACGCTGGTGCACATGAAAGATATTTAAAAAAAAAAAAAAAAAAAAAAATGCACTGAGAATAAGAATCTTCAAATAAAACTTCATCTTTTTTCTTTCCTGATCAACTAAAAGGTATAATAGTGTACACTCTGGTACTCATTAGAAACAAGTCCTGGTGTTCATTAGAAGCAAGCCCTCAGAAAAAAACAAACAAAATCCTAAAACCTTGATCATACACTGACTTCAGACGGTTTCCTGTAGAATCTTGATACAGGTGGAATCTACCATTTAAAGTTTTCATTACTCTTACATTTTTCTGTTTAAAAAAAAAATGAAATCAATAAAACAATGAAACGTCAAAGTGGACGTAGGCTAAAACAGTAAAATTTCTAAATACGTCAAACACCTTAATGAGTCTCAGCTCAACATCAACATTTAAAACTTAAACAAGAGGCTCCCCAGAACATGCACATATCCATGAACAGGCTGGGAATCCCAACCCTATCTGTGTCCACTATAACTGCAGCTCTACTCTCATTCCCTAAAATTTTTTTTTTTTTTTTTACATTAAAAAAAAAGTTTTAAAATAAGTTTGTTTATAAATTATCATTTGCATTTTTTAAAAAAGTTTGTTTCTAAATCATTATTAAGTCTCATGTGATTATCATTTACCGATGGTGAGCAGAATAAGTTATGAACCGCCACCTCTCAAACACTGAACTTTGGAAGCAGCATTCTTCCCAAGTCTGTCAAGTATTGTCACAACAGAGGTAGGTACCGAAATCAAAAGATTAATACTTCAATTAATTAAAAAAGAAGTCCACAAAACTAAGTTTGAAGAAAGGTTTATTTGATTTAATAAAATGTCATCTGGATACTGACCTATTTAATGTAAACAGATTGTTCGTGGGTTAACACCATAGTGATCATCCATAATTTGAAAGTCTAAATCAGATCGCTGATATTTACAACTGCGCGATTTGAGTACTTTTAATCTTTCTATGTTTACTCCAGCATAATATTTGTTTGGTAAATATTCTCTGCACATTTTCTGGTGATGTTTCATGCTTCATCAGATTAGGAAAAATACCACATAACCATATTCCAGAATTGGTTTTATTACAGATTTAAAAAGTAGTAATATTATGTCTTTGGTTTTCAACTCAATATGATGTAAAATCATCCCTTAAATTTTCTTTTCTTCTAATGGTATCTGTAACATGCAAATAAAAGTAAAATTTTGTTAACAATAAAACTTGAGGCTTTCTCCACATCCGCGGCTTGTGACCAACCACCATCAATCTCACATTAATTACTGGAGTTATTGTCACCAATGTATATCATTTTATATTTTTGACTACTGAGTTTTATTTATGAATTAGTGGCCCTTTTAACCAACTTTTTAACACAAGTTTGTGGGCAACTTCTGCTTTTATAATTAAAAAACCTATAATAAGCGTTTGCTTTCATTTAAATTTTATAACACACACACACATACACCAAAAACACTTTATAATGTTAGGTATATCAATTACAAATTAAGAAAACAAGATAGGGTCCTAATACAGTACTATGAAAGAGGATGACACATGGGGAGGCGGTCTAGAGAAAGACTGTATCACAGCACAAGAAGTGAATTCCTCACATATTAACACACTGCCTCCCTTTTCCCATTTCCAAAAAAGCTTGGAAGACATGGGGTTTTTAAAGTGCCCAATAAATAGTTTTATTAATCTTCACATGAGAACTTCAAGCCACTACAAATACTAAATGTATGAGCATATCGCAGCCCTTTCCACTGGAAACTGTACAATAACTGCTTGTGTGCTTCAGAGGGCAACTAATCAGACATGAATTCCTAAAAAAACAATTACATGTGAAGGTATGCAAGAAAGTATATCTATCCATGATTATGTTTTAATATATGAACTTAAGTATGAATGTGTCAATACTAACTTCAAGTTGTTTTTGTAATTTTTCATTCTTCTCAGCTTCAGTCAGACGCTCTTCTTCAGCACGTGGACGGGAAGCCAACTCTTCATCAACTTGCAACTCTCCACCTGCAGTACAAAAAAGCCACCTCTTGATCACTTGCACAAAAAAAACATTGAGTAAAGGAATTCCAAGCACACACACACACACACACACACACACACACACACACACACACACATACCCAACCCATTTGGTTTTCTGTTCCTCCACCTTCCCCTACAATTTTGTTTTTGTTTCTCCTCGTTTCTTTTTCCTCGTTAATCATTTATATATACCCATTTCATCATCTGACACTGCCATATCAGCGTGTTACTATTACAGTGCATATGACGTGACCATTTTCCAACCAAAAGACTTTTTTTTTCTTTTTGTCACATGAAGAACAATTATAGGAAGGCAGTGTTCATATGCTATCAAAGCATATATGGAACACATCACTTTCATTTCCTGAAGGAACTACTTACAAATATTCTTGGGGCCTAAAATGATCAGACATAAAAACCGCCAGCTCTGCCAAACAAGGTAAAAGCAGCAGGAGGCTAAGGTGGCTGATGGGTGTGGGTTGGGGGATGGAGGCATGGATGCTGTACTGCAAACTGTGGAACAGGGGACTTCATAAGTGTGTGAGAAGGGGGGCAGAGTGTGGTAGTTGGATGGGGCGTGAGTTACCAGCCTTTATGAGGTGAGCAATCATTAGTATTTCAAGCTTCATAAAACATGATGTTATCTTGCCTTATTCTTTTCTTATAGGCTCCACGTTCTTTAAATGAACACTTTCCAAGCATTTTCAATTTGCTGCCTCTTGAAGAAGGAGCTTGAAGAAAAAAGGCAGGTGGAAGGTTGATCAAATTTCTTTACTTCACAGGTGAATGAGTAGTTATAAAGAGTAACCTCCCCTACTATAAAATGCATGCTTCTGCTTCGTTATTGAACGCCATAATAACGCCACTGGTAAGTTCAGGGTACCACTCTTTGATTTTTATAGGCTTGCCTGAGTTTTGGACTTTCGACTAGTTTGAAATTTTGTGAGTGACAGCAGAAAAAGTGTTTATAATCACAGATTTCTGCACAAAGGCAAATATGATTTAAGCCTTGATTCCACTTTTCTTTCCTATCATCGTCAGTTATTTCAAACTGTTTCTTTCTTTTTTAAACTAAATTTTGAAATGCCATCTTGAGACCACTAAACTGGTTAAGTTCAGACACTGATGCCACATTCTAGAGCATGTTATACACGTTCAATGTATTCTTCACAAAAAAAATTCCCTGAAATTACATTGGTGCTGATATGTGGTACGCACACAGACAGTGAGAGAGAGCGAGTGAAAGAGAGAGAGACACAGAGACAGAGAGAGAGGGAGAGAATGTACATTTATAACAAATGTATTTTACTTACCATATTCATTCTTGTTGTTCTCTTCAGGCTCATCATTTTCATCATGAGCTGTGTGCATCTCTGATCTGAGCTGCAGCTGTTCTTGGAGCTTCTCCTGCAGCTCTTGTTCTCTCTGTACCTTCTCCATCCTCACTTGGTTCAGCTCCTTATTCCGCTCCTCAGCTTCGCGGCGGGCAGCCTCCAGCTCTGAATGGAGTTCTGACACACTCTGTTCCTTCACTTCAATGTCAGACAGCTTGTCCTGCAGATTCTTCTGGGCAGATTCAAGCTCCTCAGCCTAAAACCCCAGACAGATGAACAGCAACTTTAGTACTCAAACTATTCAAAGAGAAGCTGATGATTCAGTCCTTCAACTACTCTCTTTCCTCCTCTCTAAGTTGGTCACTTTGATCCCATCACTTTAATTTCATTCTTATTTGATTTTGATCTGAAAAATGGCCTTTCTATACACATGCCTATGATAGACAAAATGAATAAATTCCAGCAAGATATATGGTTTGGAAATAAAAGACAGTTTGAATCCATCACTTAAGAACTTGATATTGGGACCCCCCCCCCCCTTCCCCCCAGTGTATAATAATAACACATGCACTTACTTCTCTGTGTGTGTGTGTGTGTGGAGAGGGAAAGAGAGAAAGTGAGTGTGTAACACACACACACACACACACACACACACACACACACACACACGCATGCTTGCTAATGCCTGCATATGTACACAAGTGTGTGTATTATTCTTCTTGTTCGTTCACTCAGACAGGAACCCCAGAGGCACTGACCAAGGCTGCTGTACGACAGAGACCCTCCAGTGATCCATAAAGCTTTTCCCTTGTCGGTGTGTTGGCAGGCCAGTTCTCTGCTCTTAGCTTTTAATGTGTAGGACAGTCCTGCAGGAAGTGTTCTACTGTCATTGGGGCTGTACTGCATGGGGAACTTGAACACTCACCAATGTGGAATTTTGTGAACATGTGATGTCTAAGTCTGGAGTGCCCTGTCCTTAGTCTCACAATGCTCACTTGGTCTGATCTGGACAGCAGGTAGTATGCATCCCTCTTGTTGAAGTCTGGGTGCTGCTCAAGCCATCTTCTTTTTTGCTTCTCCTCGATAATGCTTTTGATTTCTTCATGGAGACTTCCTGCTCCAGTTGAGGCTGCTGTCCTCCTTTGCCAATTGGCCAGCTTCCTCACTGCCATATAAATTGCAGTGTGAGGGTATCTACTGGATGATGGTATTCTCAGTGGACTGCTGCAGAATGGCCAGGGTAGAGACAAGGAAGTTAAGATCCTTGTTTGAGAATTATTAACAGCCTGCAGTACTGATAAAGCATTGGAGAGGATGACGACTTTGATATGTATGGCCCCTCTATTCTCATACAGCGTTCTGGCTGCTGATTCTTGTGCATCTGCCTCAGCCTTGAAGTTTGTGGAGAACTTGCCAGTCAGGATGGTTTGTCGAACAGGAATTCCATCCATCAGCTTCAGGAAAATACCACTACCTCCATTTCTGGTACAGTGGTAGCCTCTTCTGCTGAGCCATCTGCATATGCATGTGTCCAGAACTCTTTGGGGTATGTTTGCTCTATATAGTCATGAGTTACTGCTTTCCTCTCCAGTTCTAACTCTGTACCTTTTGTTAGAAGAATACTGGGAATGGTGACTCTGATTTCTGGGAACTGATTTCCTTTCCATGATGGTAGTGTGTGTATGTGTGTCTGTGCATGCATGTACATGTATGTGCATGTGTGACAGTGTTACAATTGCAAAAACACTGTTAGCCTTGCATTTGAGTTTCTTAGCATTCTTTCTGTCTCTTCTCATTCAAGATCTGAATGACAGTAAGACTGGCCTGCAAATAAAAGAAAGAATTTGGAAACGTACAACAAAATCAAAGAAACTGACAGGAAGACATGAACACCTGCAATTGAACTATAAACAATATAATGACAAATTTAATTAGACTGACCAGTTTTTGTCGCTCAGACTGTTCCATTTCATGGGAACGCTCCATTTCCAGTCGAAGCTCTTCAGCACGGCGACGCTCTGCTTCCAGTTCCTCCCGGAGAGCTAGCAGCTCAGCCATCTTGTCATCCTTTTCTTTGATTCTTGCCTGCAGGTCCTTCATGTCTATAACAATACAGAAGTAATCCTGACTATCTCATTTTCTTCTTTGGCAAACTGTGAGGAGCTTCAAAGTCCATTACAACACACAGACATCTATATAATAGATAAGTACTTGCTGTCATGTCCACACCCTCCTCCACCTTCCTTTTTTCATCTGAGCTTTTCTTTTTTTTATTTACTCTTTCTGTCTCTTCTCAGCCCTGTTTTCCTAGCCCACTCACATAGTATTCTTCTCATGCTGCTGACTAAGAAACCATCTTATACATCCACATCTGATCTCATTCATTTGCAGTTGTACTGTCAGATGGCAGGGAAGTTTGCTGCTCTTACCTGCTTGGCTGGTGGAGACAGTGGGGGCATTTCATTGCACACACATACACATTTAATACTCCTGCTGACTAACTAAATGCTAGTGAGTAAAAACATACAGGCAAACAAACCTATATCTAGATTTCACACAAATTGTCACTGACAAACTTGCATTTTTTCTGCAAGAGTATGTGCTAATCACTTTCTGGCCAAAAACTGCTTTCACACCAAGCAACTTTTATCAGATCATAACACATTCTAAACATTTAAAAGGAAAAAAAATGGAGGAAACAGGCCATCCAATACTACTGAACAACATTTGTAAGAACATATGTAAAAGTCTGGTATGTTCTATTATCTATCAGCAAATAGTAATTCTACCTTCAGTACTGAATCTGTATGATCAGCTTTATCATCACAGCCAGCCACAATCTGTCACTGATAACACTCTACAGTGGGATCAGAATTTTGATGTAATAGAATTACTAAGCCCTAATCTTCATCATGAAACAAAAAAAAACAAGGTTTCAGCAATTTTCAATTTACTTGACAGGAAGCAGCAATGGCTATTTACTAGCTGCACAGAATATCTGTCATGTGAAGCCAAACTATCACCTCATACACACGCACAGAGCGCAGAGTACATGTGATCTACTCAACTGATAACTGGTAGGGAATATATACTCATAGCTATCCCATTGTATTATGACTGCAAATCCCAATATCTCTATAATGTAAACATTAGGGGGTGACCCCACACTACTTTCCCACTCTTGCAATTCAAACATGAAACTTAAGTGTTACACAAGTATATACTTTCACAGCAACATTTTTGCAACTCTATCTTTAACATGTGAAATCAGTCTATCAACACTATCAAGGCATAATAACCAGTAAGTACAATTACCACTGACACACTAATCCATATAGAGAAACAAATATGTTCACTCAATTTTAACTCCTCTGAAGCTAATCATCTTGGAATGCAGCATTTTTCAGCACAAGCAGAAATAATATATACAGTCAATCTCTTCCTTTGCAACATTTTCATTTCTAAAAGAATGTGTTCTCTTCTTCTTTTTTTTTTCATATACAACAAAATGATATAGAACCTGTAACCAACAGACTTTTTCTTCCTCTGCCCTAATCCCTACAGAAGTGTCCCTTGAGCTGGTTTGGAGAAAACAGAAAAAAAAGCTGGTCACTATGAACTACCCTAACTCATTACTGCAACATTACAATCAGAAATAGGATTAAAAATGATGTATTTCAAAGAATGGCTGGCTGCCTGGCTCATCTATTACTGAACAGAACATCCGTAAATGAAATGAACCTCTCCACTATGGTACCCAACATGCTACCAGATGACAAAGGAAACAGCATATACCCATGATTACTGCAGTAAGTTTATCCCATGCAGATTATATGTTGGGCAGCATAAACATATACATAGATGTGTGGGCAGGGCAAGGGTGAGAAATATCACCTTCAATGGCCAAAGCCAGTTCCTGATAGCGGCTGCCTCCTTGGAAGAGTAAAAACTTTAGAGCATGACTCAACACCACAGAAAAAAAGCTGGTAATAAAGCATGACAATCTCCTTTGTTCTTTTCATTCTTAAAGTTTGTTGATTTCTTTTATAATTTTTAAAAAAACTTTTATCATGATCTCAGTAGTTCTAATTTTACAGTTCAGTCACAAGGTTACTGGAATCTCTGCCTAACTGGCATGTGTTTTCAGCGGACTCTTGGACTTCCTAAAGAACCAACAGCAGATCAAAGTGCAAAGAAGATTGATCTGGCTATGATATGGAAAGAATGTGGCCAACATACTTTCCTTATCACCTTAAAGTACTGTTTGAGAACTCAGAAATTCTGGATGCAGTCTTCATTACTTTACATAAAAAAGGTTATTAAATGGTATAAACAAAATCTATGAGCGAAGACCACATGATCTGCAATTTTAACCATGTCTAGTAACCCAGCGATTGTGCCAGTAATGATTAAAATCAGAATGGCAAACTAGTAAGGGCAAAAAGGTCAAACAAAATGTGATCACCTTGTCATAGTAAACAGTATATTTTGTGTGCTAAAAACACTACAGTCCAACTTCCTACTGCAAACAGCTGGTCAAACAAAACTGAAAACTGTACACTGCCAGTAGCCAATATTTTTGTCAGTATTACTATTAGGTCATTTAAATCAGTTCCATACCAGTAATTACCAGTAAATGGGAATCCTGTAAAACATATTCAAACTGTGTGGTCCATGCAACTGGCGAAAACTGGGGAGAAAAAAAAAGGAATATTGCATACAGCACAGGAAGTAGAGAGGAGGAAACAGACCTGTGTCAAATCTTCCGTTTCTTTCAAAAATTTTAGAGAAAGTTGTTCTTGACCAACTGTTAGACCACCTTCATTCCAACAGCCTTGTCTATCCCCTTCAGTCTGCTTACCGCTCTGGACATAGTACTGAGACTGCTCTTCTCAAAATCTGTAACGACATTCTGACTGCCCTTGACTGTAACAATGTATCACTTTTGACTCTCTTGGACCTATCTGCTGCCTTTGACACTATTGACCACTCTATCCTCATTTCCCGCCTACATCACTCTTTTGGGCTTGATGACACAGTCTTGAGTTGGTTTCATTCCTACATCACTGATCGTCAACAAGTAGTTTCTATCAACGGCCTTTCTTCTAATCCCTCTTGTCTGACCTACGGCGTGCCACAAGGATCTGTCTTGGGCCCTCTACTCTTCATTCTCTACTCTTATCCTGTCTCTTCTATCGTCCAAGAACATCTACTTCAGCATCATTCCTTCTCTGATGACAATCAGCTGTATGTCTCTGGGCCTCTCTCTGACCTTCCTCTCATGATCCAAAACATCCAGTCTTGTGTAGCCAACCTTAAGGACTGGATGACCCGAAACAAACTAAAACTAAATGAAGATAAGTCTGAACTGATCCTGATCACCCCACCAAAACTTCAAAACCACCCTTCTGTTCCGACTTCCATCAAACTTGTTGATTCACCTATCACTCTCTCTCATTCTGCCCGCAACCTCGGTGTAACTCTTGATCAAACCCTGTCCTTCCAACAGCATGTCAGCAATGTCTGTCGCACTTGCTTTCTTGAACTCCGCCGAATTGTTTCTATTCGCCATCTTCTCTCAGAAAACACAACAAAAGCTCTTGTCTGCGCATTTGTTCTATCCCGCCTGGATTACTGTAACGCTCTTTTGTCTGGCTCTCCCTCTCATCTCATCAACAAACTTCAAAGAGTTCAGAATCATGCTGCCCGTCTCATCTTCCGCACTTCTAAATATAACCATGTTACCCCATTGCTCCGCTGTCTCCACTGGCTCCCTGTTCAGCTAAGAATATCCTACAAGATTGCCTCTCTCTGCTTCAAATCTATCGAGTCTTCCTGTCCTGAGTATCTCACCCACCTGTTACATCTTTACACCCCATCTCGAGCTTTACGTTCCTCATGTGACACTCGTATCTACAGTATCCCCACTGTTCGCACTAAAACCTTTGGTCAACGTTCCTTTGCCTATCAAGCTCCAACTACCTGGAATCAATTGCCTCGCTCTCTCAGATACTCACCCTCACTGCCCACATTCAAGCGCCTTCTCAAAACTCATCTGTTTCCTAGGTAACTTCGTCTTCCCTGTGACCCGACGTTTGCAATGTGTGATGCGAGTGTCTGCTTTGTGTGCGTTCGTGTCTGTGTGAGTGTGTGTTTGCGTGTATGCATGCTTGTGAGTTTGTGTCCTTGCTTTGGATTTTGATGCCTTTTTCTCATGTATGATTGTTATATATTGTGTGATTTGATGTCTGTTGTGATATTGTAAACGCCTAGGGCATTCAATTGATTAGGCGTCATAAATGTTCATAATAATAATAATAATAATAATTCTTCAGCTGGGAAACAGTGGTTGCGTTTTACATGAAGACAGCTTGCTCTATCAAAAGAAATTTGTTTCACAAACAATCACTACCCTGACTAAACAGGAGGAAAAAAAACATTTGAACCTCTACTCTTCTAGGAGTAAAAAGAATGACCATGTCTGAGATTGAGAGAGAGAGAGAGAGAGAGAGAGAGAGAGAGAGAGAGAGAGAGAGACAGACAGACAGACAGACAGACAGACAGACAAAGCTCTAAAGATGTGTCCCTAAATCAAAAAGAACAACCCACTAATGAGTATGTGTGTGTTTGTGTGTGTGAGTAAGTCAGTGAGTGAGTGAGTGACTCTGAAGGTGTGTCCCTTGAACAAACAGAAAAACTGTGCGTGCATGCGTACGTGCGTGTGTGTGTGTGTGTGTGTGTGTGTGTGTGTGTGTGTGTGTGTGCGTGTGCATGAGAGAGAGAGAGAGAGAGAGAGAGAGAGAGAGAGAGAGAGAGAAAGAGATTTTACATACGCTCAAACAACCACCAAAACTGAACTCTGAAGGCAACAGATCGAGAGAAACCAGATATGGAAAACATACTCTCAGTCCACGGCAATCCTTTCTCTGAGGCAAATGTCCTCACCCTTCTTTAAACTTACAAACTCATTTGTTACAGGGCCACCACCCTTATACCAGTTTGACATAGACACAGATCAATTTTTGAAATTTTACGTGCTTTCTCACTTTAGCAACATATTCTATTTCGTTAAAGCAGACTGTAAAAGTAAACACTTCTCAGCAAGATCAACTCTGTGTCTGCCTAATGTGGTCATTTTCCATTCCATCAAGTAACAGTCTTCTCCACTTACTTCTTTCACAACGGAATCAATATGGCCATCAAATTGTCTTCTTAACGACTGCCAGCTTTCCAGTCAAAATTCAGAAACCAAGCGATGAAGAGAGAACTTTGATATATAACTAAAGCAATTTAACTCCCAATGCAATAAAGGTTGAACATAAAAAAGAAAATGCAGCTTCCCTTGTATATAACTGTTTTTGTCTAAGACAGCCTAACAAAAATATATGAAAAGTTTCTGTGAAAAACAGACAAAAGTTCCACCCATACTGGTCCCATTTATCATGATTTTTGATAATTATTAAAAGAAAAAAAAAAAAAGCAAAGTCACTTCCACAAGCAACTAGTACTCCATGAATGCATGCTGTGTGCCTATAGACATTATACTGTATCTTTGTCATTATCTAAAAATCAAAAATAAAGGGGAACAACCTACTACTGTGCGCAATCTCAAGAAAGATTCAGTTTCATTGCAGTAACTGTTCATGCAGAGAACTTGGTGTAATGTACTGAGATGGTTCAACATGCTGACCACTTGGTTTCTCTCATACAGTGCTAACTAATAAGCAAAAAATGTCAATTCTTACAGGCCTGGACAGTTATGAATGATGAATTCAGACAGTGAAGGTGAGGACTAGTATGGTGATTTCAGAAGAGTCTAACGGGAGGTCTATCCACTAATGTGTGGAGCAGCGACTGTCTGATCATGAAACAACTATGCAGCAGCATGACAGAGACAGTTATTTCATGCCTGAACAATGAGGGTTCTGGTGACAAATCCCTGATCATCTTCTAAGACGCACAGAACAGGCACCTATGCTAAAGGTCTATCTCTCTCTAGTGCTCTGGAGATGCTAATGTGGAGAGTGCAGTGCTAGCAATGTAGAACAGATTGAAGTGCAGAGGTACTCAAACTTCAAAGAAGTTTCTCACACAAAAATGCTTCTAATCATACACAACATTTATGGAAAATAAAATTTCAACATCCATTCTGCATCCTTTTTACAGCTGTTTTCTGATCTCTTTCTGTCTCTCTTGCACCATGTGTATGTTCGCATCTTATGATATTAACGAAGTTTTGTGAAATATTACAAAAAGAATTTAAAAAGTTTTCATCTGGTCACTGTCACACAGTAATGACTGCCTTCATGTAGTGAGGCACTGGCGGAATTCAGGAGGAGCGCTCTATTCCATTAAAAGACAACACCAAAAAACAAGCTATATTTTGTCACTGAAAATCACACACCGACACTTGAAAGCCTTTAATGGCATTGAAAGATACTACTAGAGCACAATTTCTTTCTTGTTGAAGTGAAATTGTTGAAAATTGTATCGAACAATCTGCACTTTTTACATGAGAGAAAACATTCCTGCAACATTACAGAGAACATGTCTACTACCTTATCAATTTGAAACTTTTGCCCTAACAAACATGCCTTGTGGTTCCATAATGACAAAACTTCTGAAGAAAGCAAAACATTACCTTTAGTTGTACGGTCTTGTTCCTCTTGCATTCTTTTCAGCTTATCCTCAAGCTCTTTTCGCACCCGCTCCGATTCTTGAGCTTCCTGTCTCATCCTCTCCATCTGTGCCCTAAACATAAAGCACACCACAGTTTTTAACCAACAGCATACACTAGCCCTAAAAGTGGGGATGTATGAGTCTTGCTTCTGAGAAAGTCTTGGGTGCCAACAATATTGGCAATTCTAAGATGGTGAGATTGGGGGTGGCAATGGAGTACAGCACAAAAGTTGACATCCTAATCAAAAATAAAATCTCAAAACAAAAAAAAGACAAACATGCCAGCGAACAAACAAATAAGAATATTTGAATATCTCAATAATGTGACACACACCTACAAACTTACACACACACATACGAACTGCACTAACATGAAGCATATACCAGTAAAACTTCTATCTTGGAATGCACAGATAAGATCTAAACTAGGCTTTTTTTTCCCCGTTTGTTTTCTTTATTTTTTTCTTTTCTCTCTTTTACAACAAATGTGATACGAAAATTTATTACAGGTAACCCAACCAAGATAGGAGACTAATCAGCAAGAAGGGTAACTCTAGCTCCCATGATGAAATACATGCTTACAATTCCAAATGAATGCTGCTTATGACACTGATTAGCTTTGCAGAAATGACAACACAGAGCGCACAGAACAAACAAAAAGACATCCCCCCAAAAAGTATTCCGTATATGATGTACCTGACACATCTACACAGGAACAATTAGAGAAATGAACAATCACAAATCAATATTTATTGAAGACTGGCACAGCCTTTTTAATCTTGAATATAGTCATTAGTCAAACAACCACACAGACAAACAGTAACAAAAACAAATAACCTCAGTTTGATTGGTATGAAAGGCAATCTTAAATGAAGCAGGAAACAGTAAACAATGAATAAATACAAATACCCTCAGTTTGCTTGGTATGAAAGGAAATCTTAAATAAGCCTGGAAACAATAAATAAAGAATATGTAGGGTAATTCTTGGTCCCATGATGAAATGAATTCACGCCTATAGCTCCAAACAAATGTTGCTTACAACACTGAATTGCCTAGCAGAAACGACAACACAGAGCACACAAGAGTTTCTCAGCTTTCTGTTTTTATTTTGCCTGTTTGCTGATAGTTTCAAAATCTTTGTTCGTTTTCAGTTATTTTGGTGTATAATATGCCTATATTCTAAAGTAATTACTGTGGTTATGGGTACCTGAAAGTGATAAGGGCTCCATACAGTTAAAAGATAACTAGATGAATGCAAACTGTAGAGAGTTAACTTTCCCAGAACTGAATCAGGTGCCCATTTACTGCTGGGTGGACTGATGGGAGGGTTTTAAACAGTAGAAAAATCAAACCCCACCTGTCAGCTCCACAAGCAAAGCCTCTGACCATCTGATAAGATGCCTCTTGGTACAGCCATATCTTAAAGCTGAAAGTACTTTGGAACCAAACACGCAAATTTTTGGCAAAGACACAGCCAAATTGATTTCAAAACCAATTTTTTAAGTTCAGACTATTCTGGAAACAAACAATGAAACTCTGAACAAAGAACTACCTCAACTGATTTCAAAGGCTGTCTAAAACACTTCCAAGCTCAGTAAATCTAACAATCTAGTTTTTAACTGAACATCAGCAAGCTGTATTTTGCAAGATGTGGGCATGTGCTCTCTCCCCGGACAAACAGATAACTTTAGTTTCTGACAACCAATTTTAATTCATCAAAACAGAAAACAATTTGTAGGAACAAGATCATGGATTGCCAAGTTCAATTAAATAAGAAACTTGGTATCACCCTCAAATTTTCTTTGGACAGAATTATAAAAAAAAACCCTCAAAATTGATGCTCAAAATACTGTGTAATCACCAGCTTTGGTTATTGTCTCACACTGACTGAAATGGAAAAAAAAACACAAATTTTTATTTGTAAAATATCCTTGTCGATACATATAATCAAACTTGAAAATTTCCCCATTGGCCTGTGGATGTCGAAGGTTGGTGTTAGTGGACATTGGGCAATTTATTTAGAGTATTTATCAATAACGAGCATATTTTTGGCTAAAAATCCTCTGTCACTCTCCTTGAATACCAGTATCAGTTAATATCACATTTTGCTCTCACCTCTCCTGCTGTTTGGCCAGTTTTTCTTCCCGTGCCTGCGCTTTCATCTGCTGCACCTCAATGGTGTCAGGCTTGCGACGGCGCATATACAGCTCATGGTTACCCATGCACAGGGCCAGGATACGCTTGTTGATGCGCAGCCGTGGGGCATAGAACACAAAGTCTGGCGCCTTCTTGTCAATGGGCTTGATGACAAATTTTTTATCGTTGAAAGAGATATTCCTGATTTCACTCCAGGGGAAGCCAATCTTGGGCGTTAATCTGAAAAGCAGACAACACAGATCAGTTCACCTGCTCATTCAGGGCAGCTGAAACTTCTCTCCCATTTGCTGCTCTCCCATTTGCTGTTTTATTCTAATATCTAACTACATGCAATTCAATCAATGACTACCTACAGTGACAAAGCCCTGTTCTTTTTTGTGGTACCATAAAGCTCAGTGCAGATGATGACTAAGTATGTCCAGTTCTGCATTCTGAAACTCCACAGATTTTAAACTATACCATGACAGTAATGGTTGGTCACAAAATAAGATACCAACATTATATGTCAGAGCAAACTAATTCAGAAAACCACTTTCTTAAGCCTGATGCAAACAAAAATAAGTGCTATCATCAACAGATCTCAGCAAATGATTTTAACAAAGATTTCAGAGTAAAAAAAAAAAAACAATACAAAAACATATCCAGCCCGAGTGAATGGGATTCTGGGAAAATATTCCTTCCTGCTGTTGTCACATAGTAATAAGATTTACAATTAGCACCACCTGCAGGTATGCTAATTTGACAAGACAATTTTCAGACAAAATCTGTTCCTGCTATCTCTAAGTTATAGGCCAGCTACATTTCTACCTAATTTCTATGCAATTCGGCAACATTTTCTCTTCGATATTGTTTCTGAATATGCCATAATCATTCTACTGCATAAGACATTTACAGAAGGCAAACATTTTAATTAAAACTGTCAATCTTTAGAGCATAATTTCTCTTTGAAAACAACTTTGTCTTTTTTTTTCATACAATTTCTTCCAAAAAGCAGCCGATGTTTCTCTGAACTTTTTAATTTTCAGACTAATGTGACATAATTTACACTCACCTGTCTTCTTTCTCATAAACATTCAGACCAAGAGCATCAACACCCAGCAGCAGATCTGTGCCACGTTTATTTTTTATGTCGAAGTAGTTCACACCGTACATTTCTAGATCCTGAGCTATCTTCAAATACTCCATCATGGCATCTTCCCTGCTCAACAATCAGAATCATATTTTGGTTAAAGTGTCTCTACATTATAGGAATTTGTCACCATGAAAACAAAACACAAAAATTACTGTTCTGCACTCCTCATGCATGCTTCACACACCCATCTGTTTTGATTTCCTCTTCACTTCCATGCCCAATGATGATGCTAGTTTTCCAAGCTGATCCTACTCATGCGAGTCACAGAATATGAGAAGATAACCGCTCTAAAAAACCAAAACAAAAAAAAAAACCCAAACAGTAGCTCCTCCCCTCCCCATATTCCCCTCCAAGCACACACTCAATAGAAAGAATTAGAAATTAAATGGTGTATATGACAGTCTCAGAAGGAAGAATACTAAAAATTCTGTTTCTATATCATGCTAAATGGAAACGCTGGCTCAAGTTAGCTGAAAGCTGCTTGCTATGCGAAATGATAGTGCTGCATAACAAAACCCTAAATCTCTCAGTACAGTCACATTGAAAAACTGTCAACGATTTAACCTGACATTGTTAAGTGAGAAAAATGTACAATGCACGTTCGCATCAGAATGTGGACACAATGTTGTATGTAACTTTTGTGATATAACACACACATATGAGCGGTGTGCACATATACATGTATACACAAACACACACACACATGAGAAAGACAGACAGAAAGAAAGAGACTGTTGTGGAGGGATTGGTAATAATACTGAATGTAGCCGTCTCGCAAAAACCTATCACACCCAGAGAACAAGGGGGTAGGGGGTTACGAGAAACAATAAAACGCTCTCATTATCAGCCAGACATAGTAATTCAAACCAGTGATGACTGCATTTTTTTTTTTTTTTAAGTGTTTTAGCAGCTGTGGATGTGGAAAGAAATCTAACTTAATATCTGATACAATTTCAGTTTCTTGACAGTGAAACCATTTGATATTGTTCCACTGCAGATATAGATCTGATACACACAGAATTAACTTAGATCGCCACTTCATACTCTTTCCCCTTAACCCTCTGCCTACCACATGACTTTGTGCTACACGACTATGAGAATACCATGCCAAATGAGGTAACCCCGCAACACATACACACTTGCCATAAAGAAACCTCAATAAAATATTTGCCTTTAACTCATCTATTCTACAAAAGTAATGAAAAAAATTCAAAGACATCACTCCATCCAAAACAGCCATTTTTTTCCCATATACAGTGAACTGGTACACAAGGAAAAAAAAAAAAACGAACAGACTAACCCTACTTCAGTGTTCTCGGTGCTAAAACAATTTGCCCTAAATTCAATGTACCCACAGAATGTCATGGATTAGGAGCACATAGTGATTTTCCAAGTCTAAACAAAGTACTGAAACCTTCAGAAACAAAATAAAGTCATTGTATATGGTGTGCACACTAAATAATCAACTTTTGTTGTGAAGGAAAAAAAAAGACCCAAACTTCAACCATTTTGTTAAACTGAAGGCATCACATATAAAAAGATTTGTCTTCTAACTACTGAGGGGAAAAAAAATAACAAGAACAGATTACTGAATACTGGACTTGAAATCATGATAGAATTCAGCAAAAATGTGCTTTTGCACAAGTGCACTAAGTAATTGACCCCCCCCCCCCCCCCCCCCCCCCCCGACACACACACACACTGTGGTGATGATGTACCTCTTGTCCGTCTCCTCTTTGCTTTTTGATAAACCAGGCAGTTTTTAATTTAGTCCAGAGTTTATGCTCATCCTTTGCTGCTTGCTTCTGTGCAGCAAATAAATTTGTTTCTCACTAAAAGTCTGCTAAAATTCCTCTGATATCAAAAGGCTAAAGGTGATGCTCCCACAGGCAAATCATGGGACACACCCACTGACTGACCCGGTTTCCTGGCTGTCAAAACAAGCAAAAACTTGGGGGGGGGGGGGGGGGGGGGCTTCACTTCTTGTAGCCTACCACTCCAGTCAACAATTAAAGAATCTCTAGCAACTTTTTGTTTTTCGAATTTTCTTTTTTTGGGAGGCTGGGCCCAGCAGCAATAGGCAATTTGACATCGTCAGTATCATCGCCTGAATCATTATCGATTCCGGCCTCAAAATCATCAGCAGTCGATCTTTATTTATAACTAGGTCAAGATTGATGTCCAAATCATCTCGCTTCAAATCTTCTTCAAGAGTGCAGCCCTCAAATACGCTCTCTTCATCACTATCACATCAGAAAATGAATTCTAGAAGTTGCATATTACTTGATCCGCCATTTTCCTGAAAATCTTCGAAAAAAAAAAAAAAAGCCAAACTTTGAAAATTCACAGCAGCAAAACTACTCCACCAAAACTTGTGCAACAAAACACAAAATGGCATCCAGAGACAGCCGCGCCGGAAGACTCTTCTGTCACCATTGCATTCTGGGATACGCGATGGTGAAAGTGAAAGTCGTTGACCTAGTATTCAGCGGTCGATCTTGGTCGATCCGGTATTCAGATAGAGGAAATCTTGAAGTCGATCTCGGTCAATGCGGTAGGCAGAGGGTTAACTATGCCTCATCATTAACTTGGAAGAAACAGCCACATCCAAAGGTACTCTTTCTGATAATGAAAAATAGATCTAGCCCAGGTCTCAGATATACACTAAATCACAGAAAGTTACAGGAGGTATAAGAGCAGAATTTTAGAATTCCAAACCACAGTCTTTGCTACTTTATAAAGTAAGATGATAAGCTGCCACATCTATTCCAGCATGGTAGAAAAACATACAGAAAACAAAGGAGAAGAGGAAGACAAACAGACTAAAGTAGTTACTCACCTCAACATTCCTTTGTGTTCTTCCCACCAGCTTGCTATCCTGTCCTCCCATTGTTCTTTGCTTAGCTTGTGCTGATCGTATACCCTGAGATGGGAAAATAAGAAAGAACAAAGTAAAACAAAAAAAAAAAATCAAACAAACAAAACTGAGCATAGCGAATAAATGATACACTGACAACTGTCCTATTCATGACACTATCACAAAACATACAGTTCTTCACTGTTCCAACCTCCTCTAGCTAATGACATCGACTGACCAAAGTGGTCTTACTGGATACAATAAATCTGTCTGGCAGATAATACTGATTTTTGTTCTTGAGTGGGTCACTTTTGTTTGTTAACCATTTGTATCATCTTCAGGAAAAGCCAAAACACGCACACACTCAAACACACACACACACACACCTTTTCCCCAACCTTGAATTCACTGTGACTGACAACGGTAAGTAACAGTGACAGTACACTTAAAATATTTGCAGGTGATTGCACTGCTAATTTGACATGTATAACTCAGACATCAGTGTAGACTGGAGCAATGGGATTAAAATCAAATCAAACTCTGATGACAATGACCTGGGTGACTCAGATGTGAACAGTCAGGTTTGGTGTACTGACCTTCCAAGTACAGTGAGTGACCACAATACTTTGTCATAAACATCAGCAACACAGACACATGGCAACAGACAATATCTACATCTAGATTTTCACAAGTCATGGCAATTTGGATAAAAAAAAATCTTTTTTTATATCCTAGTTTGTCAGCTCCCCAGAATGTTTTTTTTTGTAGTTCAGCAGATTTTAGTTAAACATGAGAAGTTTAAAAGGTTAAATGAAGTTATACATGCATGCATACTACTGACCTCTGAGGTAAGAGTCGATCATTTGAGATTTTATCCTTTGAGTTAAAATCATTGTATTTGACTTGACAGGCATATGAGCCAAGAAGAACGGAAGTTTCTGGAGGGCAGTAGATCTCATCACTCAGAATCCCTTCCTTGACTTGCAGGAAGAACATGCGCTGCAACATGTATCAACACATAAGCACTGTGTTTACATATAATGAACAATTCATGTACAAAAAAGCAACACAGCCTGCTTGCGGATATCAAGTGATGCTCTTTGTATATAATATTGGGAGATCGTATTATACTTTTATACTGGTTAAATATACTTGAACTCTTGCAAGCTGTGACGTCCTTTAAAGCTCTCTTTGTCCAAACTTTTCTGTAGCTAATGTAGCAAGTAGATACCTCATCATGCTATCTTGTCCTTATAACAGAGAATGCTAGTCATCTGATCAAGTTTCATTCAAATCTATGGCTGATTAAATGTCCCCTGCAGACCATAGCAATATAAAAGCAGAAAGTGAGATGGAATGTGTTTGGCATAAGAATTTTAACAAAACAAGCAAAATTAACTCCTCATCTTACCATCCAAGACTTTACCATATCAAACTGCAGAATTTAAAGAAAGAGGAGGATGGTTTCACCCTTAATAGTCCACAGGATGAGGAGCAAAGGTGAGACATCCCAGTTAGCTGTGATGAAAAAAATATCCTTTGAACCATCAAACCCGGTCAAGCGGAAATCCCTACCAAAGAAATTAAGAGGGGATTTTTAGATTGCCAGAAGACTCCCCCTAAAATGTGTCTGAGTGCAGTAAACAATAAACAACTGATTTTACTGAGTTCTGAGTTACAGCCAATGAGGGGCCGACCTGAAATCCATTCAAAAGTGGGCCTATAATTCTTTCTTATCCCCTTCTCCCTACCTCATCACCTACAAGTTCTTTGTCATATTTCACTTAACAATTTCATGTTTCTGTATTTGCCTGATTTTTCCATGCTAAATACAGATAATTTTCCATGTGAATACAGAAAAGTCGTACTGGTCAAAGGTCTGCAAAAAGGAAACAGAAAGAACTTGGTGTGGTCTGCAACAATGACAAGATGGCTGGGTAGGTGTTTATTTACTGTGTTGGCCTCAAAAAATTCTGACAAGAGAAAGCAAACTGGTAACAGGATGCAAGGTTTTGACAAGGTAACATAAAGCATCACTACAGGATGCTTAAGATTTTGTAATGCCAAAGAAGTGATGATCTCCCAGAGGTTACATACATGAAACTGTTTGATAAGGTACAAACCATTGTAATTCCATTATTTGGACACTAATAAAAACAAAAAAAACAAAAAAGTAACTGTCCAAGAGTTGTAAGCTATTAAATCACAAACACATGTCACTATTGATAAGTAGCATTCAATCACAAACATAATTTTTGTCTATGGAACCAGCCCTGATGTGGCCCCTTGCGGTCGGCTGGGCTATAAGCAACATTATCTTATCTGTCTATGGAACATGCATACATAAAGTACTCAAGTCTCACAGACATGTATTTCTGTCTTTCACTCTCTATATCAAGCATAAGACACCACAGACACGTGGGTGAAACCAGATAAAAATGAAAAGCAGGAAAGCTGCAGGTCCAGGGGGCTGCCCTGGCAGGGTTGCAGGGCAGAGCCCTTTGTTGGGGGCCAGGAGGCAAAGCCTCCTGAAGCTGAAGGGTTTCTACACCTTTGACAAGTAAAAATTGAGGCATCTGGAGACACCTTACCCTTTTTTTTCATACCATGCAGTCCACAAGACCACCACTAAAACTGACATTAATCTTACTGACCTGTATGCAGTGGAGTTCACTTAATTAAAAAAAACCAGAGGCAGCAATAAATTTTGTTGACTATAATTTGTATTTACCACTTCTGAAACTTATGAAGACAGCACGCAGTTTGAATTCAGGAAGCAGTTTGTGGTGGCTAGAATTTGTGCATCTGATGTTAGAAGAACTCCCTTGTATGGAAAACTAAACTTTATCACTTCAGCCGAAAACTTGTGTGGCCCAATTTATTTCAGCAGGAAGTTCAGCCTGCAACACTGTATCTCAGGGGGATGGGGTAGGAATGGCATA
The DNA here is from genome assembly GCA_033310375.1 of Conus canariensis. Classification (NCBI taxonomy): domain Eukaryota; kingdom Metazoa; phylum Mollusca; class Gastropoda; order Neogastropoda; family Conidae; genus Conus; species Conus canariensis. The sequence continues at coordinate 45,733,984 of CM065727.1, forward strand.
TGGGAGGGGTGGAAGTTATTGGTGCAACAGGTTTGTGACTTGGCTAATGAATTTAAACTGTTAAGTTATAAACTGATGCTTGGATTTAAACCACTGGGGTGACAATCTTAAGGATCTGATTAACATAAATCTGGCGTGAAAAATGAGTTGTAAGATCAGAGGGTATGACTGCTTTGCCGTAATAAATCTAGATGAAATTTGTCATATAAACAGAATGTTTTAAAAAATTTAGATTGAACACTACTTGTTCCTTTTTTTGCCCACTAAATCAACCAACTGCTGCTTTGTCACACAATAAAGAACCAAGAATCACAAACTGCCCATTCAAAGTCGCCTTTCAGCTCACAGAAACTGACAAGATAAAGGCACAAGGAATGTTCTTGTATCTGTACTTAGAATACTTTAATACTTTTTCTTTCTATCTTATTTTTCTTTTTGTTAGCATATAACTACAGACTTGTTTACTCATACAGTTTCGTTGAATTTTGTTCCCATGATTGGCAAAAGTACGACAAATATGATGAAAATTTAAAAAAAAAAAAAAAAATCAGGGGAAAAAATTCTAGAGACAAGATTCTTGAGTAGTATATGTACTTGGGGGCTCTTACTGTAGGAGGGGAAATCTGACCAAAGAGCAACGACTCTTGCTAACTTCTGCATGCGAAATGACGTCAGGCTGTGTCAAATTTTGACAGAATGCCCAGAAACATCGAAGTAAATTGGTAAGAAAGCATGAGTCTGTGCTAAAGTATGCTGATGAATCAGGTTTGAAAATAAGTTGTGTCAGAAAGAACCTATTTCACCGTAGTTAACGTAAGATTAGGCGGTTGCTACAAAGATGAAGCTTTTGCTGTGTAATGAAATGAACCTTGTTCTGAACACTGGCATCGATCACAGACTTATCTTCATTAGGCTCAATGAACAGTATCATGATTGTTGGCTGAAGCAGCATTTGCACATCCTCTCAGCAAAATGACGAAGGAATGATCAGTTTGGAAAAGAAAAACCTGGATCAGACGAAATAATCAAGACGCAGTTTTACTAAAATATTGAGCAAAAAACACTGACCCGAGTATCTCATGATTTCCAGATCTCTGGACAAACAGTAAGGTTGAATTCCGGTTTCCGGCCTTTCCTGTCGTGTGGCTTCATCTCTCCACACAGGCAACAATCAGACTCATCACTGCCATGGTAATGTCCCGACTAGACTACTGTAACTCTGTGTTAGCAGGACTTTGTTCAGAACAGCTTGCATGATTACAAAGAGTGCAAAACAGTGCAGCTCGGCTTGTTCTCAAAAAGCGTAAAAATGAGCATATAACACCTTTGTTACGTGAACTCCACTGGCTTCCCATCAAACATCGATGGCAGTTCAAAATGGCAGTTTTTGCCTATCGTTACTTTGATGGGACACTCCCACAGTATCTTTCTGCTTCTCTGTCCACCATCAAACTTCTCGGTCTCTTCGCTCATCTTCTCAAAAACTTCTGAAAATTCCTAGGCGCTCATTAAAGACAGTCGGTGAGAGAGCATTTAACTTTAGTGCGCCCACTCTTTGGAATTCTCTTCCTGACAGCTTACGTGACCTGCCCACATTATCTAAATTCAAGTCAGAGTTAAAAACATACTTCTTTAGGAAAGCCTTCTTCAACCATAATATCTAAATGCTGTGTCTATTATTCTGACCTGACTTTTTATGTACTGCATGCAAAACTGTGTTGTTTACGCTTGAACCAATGAACTTGATAAGTGCGCCTGTGTTGGTAGGTGTGTGTGTGTGTGGTGTGTGTGTGTGTATATATGGGAACACATGTCAGTGCGAGTGTTTGAGTTGTGTGTTGAGCGCAATGAGTTGATCCCAAGAATTGCGCCATATAAAATCCATACATTATTATTATTGTTATTATTATTATGCAGACAATTTCATGCTGAAATATATGCCATCACAATTTTAACAAACAATCATGCAAACTTTCCAGGAAATTTACCTGAGTGATCTCCTGAATTAATTCCTCAGATACATCCTCTGGGAAAAACTTTGCTCTGAACTTGAACTGCATGGGACTTTCTTTTTTGACATCTTGGCTGAGCACCTGCAAAACACATGAGATCAGAAGTTATTCAACGGGACATCTACTAACAGTTCTCCTATACCCAATACCAGAAATCTGCGCACACGCACGTTGGGTTAAAAGAATTACCTCAGTGCAGAAAGCACTGCACACCCTTTGTCTTACATTTGTTATGAAAATAAAAAAAGGACCATGATCAACAGACAAGTCACAGTTTAAAGTAGCTTTTAGAGAACCTGGATCTGAATGATAAAAGCGCAAAAGCACCTAAAAGAGACAGCCTCAACTGTTCTTAATTGTAATCCTGTAGTATCCAGCTTTCATGGCATGGAACAAGTAAACTATGTAATGATTTTCAAGTGTTGAATAATCAAACTGTATATTAATTATCCTTAACAATGTACAGTTACCTTTTTGTTAAGTTTCAGCCATGTGGAATAGCCTTTGCTATCCAGATACTGGAGACCGAAGAACCATATCTCACGAAGGCCTATGGTTTTCACAACCTGAAACAAACATATCAAAGTCTGGGTCATGATGCATTAAAAAAAAATATCATTTTACCACAAAGAGTCCAAGATATTTATTGTTCATTCCTTGAAAATGGCTTTCAGTCACCTTACTTATTAACTTTTAATTAAAAAACTTAAGTACTTGCAATACTAATTGCTTATCAACACTGATAGTATCAATACAAACTGTATCTTCAACCAACAATTTTTACATCAAACACCTCTGGAATACAAGGGTGGGGATGGGGGGGGGGGGGGAGGAATGGTTTCCCCAATACGACCAAACTGCTAAGGCCTAAATCTAAAAACAGCAGTGATTAAGGTAACATGGCCTAAAAACAACGAAAAAAAAGTCAGCACTTCCACTGGTGTGTGTGTGCTCACGCGTGCCTGCGTGTGTATAATGGCCCACACACACATAACCCACACTCCATACACAATGATACAGCAAGTTGATCTTTTTCATGTCATGGTCTTTTAACTACATCAGAAATCACAACGACAAACAGCAAGACTCAGCCACCCCCTTCGTCCCCCCATCCCGACCCCTTCCTCTTCTCCTTTCCCACTCCCTGGAAATTTTGAACCTTTTATTCAAAATAATGCAATCAATAAGCCGAAAATCTGAATATGAAGAGGTTATGGTCAACTTTTCCATCTGACCATGACCATGGCTGTTTGTTTAGCTTTTGTAACTCCCTTATATTTTCACAGTGTCTTGCTGACATGGGAAAAGGAAATGGCGACTGTCCTCTTTCGCAAAAAAATGTAAATGAGGTCTTACGATGTTATCATCGTCTGCTGCTGTATTAAAAACACGACCTACGCTACATGGATTCACTGATCTTTTTTCTCTATCATTTTTCTTTTTTCCAGCTTTTCACTTCAAATTTCCATGTAGCTGTGGAATGTGGTAGCATGTAACGTGGTAGCCCTGCAAACACACACTGTTGTATTTACAGATTGTGTTTCAGTTTCATCCTTCAATACCTGATTCGCATTAAAATTATATCCCCTTCAAAGTTTCAATGGCTCATCCAAGTTCAGATGAGTTCATTTTCTGTTGCCTTCTGTTGTTTTTTTTCCCCTATTCTTTATCTAAATAAAAAATTCAATCATCAGGAAAAAGTTTAGGGTCAGCAGAGAAATATAGGGTTGGTCAGGTTATTGTAATCATGTTTTGTTGTTGTTTTTGTTTTTGCTTAGTAAACAAAAGTAAGTATTGTAATGCACAGTCTGTTGTAATTACTAAGTTACTCATTCCAAATATGACCAAAAACACAGCAAATATTTTCTTTTCCAGAATGCTGGCATTCAGCAAAAAGATCGCAATTCTCTTCTATATTTAGATGCCAGAACTTCCCTATTCAGCAGAGAGCCTCTACGGAGTATCTGCACTGACGTCATTTGCAAACAGTACCTTGTTTATGGTGCTTCCATTTTTTTAAAATCTTTGATTTAGATGGTGAGAGATGACGTCTTTTTTTCATCAAGAACTGAATGCTTCATAACAATGCTCTGTGAAATCCCAACATGCCCACTTAATATATTAATTGAAGATCAAGGGCCCCAGATGATGCACACTTTTGTGCGTACTTCATGCTTCATTTTCAATGGCTGTAGGAGACTTCTACTTTCAAATACTGAATTGTGCGTGTAATCAACCTTTACAAGTGTGGCCAGTGAATTTTGTTTAAAAAAAAACAAAAAAACTAATAGCGGCAGTCAAAAGCTTGTCATCAGTGTCTAAGAGTTTCTAGAACACCATGTCATTCAAGTCAGTAACCTAGACAACTATACAAATTCTGTAGTCATAGCAATACTACGCTAAAATTTGTCAGTGAACCACCTATGACATATATGTATTACAAGGCACCAATTTCTAAAACCACTTGCCAGGACTGAAAATCTGAATAAAAAATCTCATTTGTACACTGACAGCCAACCACATGAACAAGGCATCCAATTTTCACCCGAAAATTTTCAAATATTGGCGAAAACACACCCGACAAACTGAAAACAGAGTTTAACAGCCCTTTTTAAAACTCTTGCCAGTTCGGACATGCTGGTCATTTCTTTTTCACAAATTGAGTTATGACAATATTACTAATCTTCAGATAAAGATTATACATGAAGATATGTAATTGTAAATATCAAGATATGGGGAAATGCCTTTAGATTTCAATTTGCAAAGAAATCTGCAGAATCTGACCACTGAAAATGTTTGTAATTGATGAAGCTGTAATGACTGAAAAATCCCAGGGTGTGGCATCGAAAACAGTCGTTCGATAACCAAAGAAAATCAATAACATTATACATTGAGATGGCAGCTTCAGATTCCCAGAATAATAACATAAAAATAAATCTATTCACAAATAATGTCCTGTCATTCGAGATGGGGCAGGTTCAAGGCCAACATCAAGATAAAAGATTTCTTATAAAAAATTTGACAATGTTTGTTACTACCTGGTCAAACAACTGTTTGCCCGTTGTGTTTGGCTGAATGGCAAATTCAAGTTCTGCGTCCATGGTGGTGACGCGAACATTCACCTGAAAAGACAAAGCATTGTTTACCATGAAACATAATAAAGTATAATTTAAAAGTACGCCTGCATTCCAGGATCTATCTTATGTTTGCATGGAAATAAATAACTTGTCACCACCTCCTCATTAATTCATGAAGCCACCCCACACACACACACACACACACACACACACACACAACACACACACACATCACATACACAAGCAAAATTAATGCCCGTTTCATTCACTACCAATAATTTTTTTTATAATTTTATGCTAAAATGAAATGGAAAAGGGAAATCATACACCGAGGTCCTTACAAAGCCAACTAGCCTCTTTAAAGAAAAACCAAAAAAACTGTAGCAAACAAAACATTCTTAATGCTAAAAATAGTAAATAACTTTGGTTTACCAAGTTGTAATTCACCAAACACAGATCTATAGATACAAATTACAATGTCATTTGGGGCAAGCTCAGTAGATTATCAGACATCAAAAATTAGACCAAATTATTCTTGGTCCCAGTCTCCATGGTCTTAACTTTAAACAATTGCCAAGCACAGCTTACCTTTGTGTTTAGTGCTCAATGTGTTGCTTAATACATAATAAATAACAGAGTTAAAAAGAAAAAAAACACTAACTGTACCTTGAGGCTGAGGCTAGTTCCTGAACCTAATATGATATATATGATATGTGTGGGTTCTTGTGGTATCTTACTGATCACACTTCAAAGTCACTGTTTACTTTTAGATCACAAATAAAGTTTAAATTCATGTTGAGAAAATTAATTGAAATTGTAAGAATACGTTTTTCATTTTTTCTTTGAGGTCTCATCATGTACTGATAATAAATATGCTTAGGAGGTATGTGATTTGAATTAAATTCTTCCCTACCACCAGACTCGTATGACTTTTTTCCCCTAGCCTCAAAACTGACAACAGGTCTCGATGAAAACAGAATTTGGACTCAGCTCATTCACACCAGTAGCATGAGAGCATGCTTCCTTTGAAAGCTTCAAACTTGTTGCACTCATCTAAGAGTGAATGTATCCATTTTTTCATTTCCTTGCACCTGCACGCAGGTTCTTTGTTTCAATTAATGTTTGGAAATATAAAACTTTATATTTTACAAATAAATTCACATGAGATCAAATTCTGATCTGGATGGATCTTTACTAAATTTTGAAAATTCACAAAAATATTTATATGGAGAAGTTGGTCTCCAGATCGATAATCAAGAACAGTACTATTTCTGAAGTCATATGCAATACATAAGTCTAAGTAAATGAAATCCTTTCCTTGCTATGCAATCTGCACCCTGACCACTGACAATATCAACACAAAAACAACAAAATCATGTGTAGTCTACATTTTCTTAGTGAAAAGATAAATGAAAAAAAAAGATAACAAAAGGCTGAAGAATTTATGCATGAATCTAAAGGTACTTCATTATTTTGAGAAAGCTGAACAATTGAGAAAAGAAACAAGTCACTGAAGATTGGAATCTTGACCTTTTTTTCTTAACTACAGACCGACAAGATTATCTGCCTTGATTTCCACAGTCAACTTGATTTACAGAAGAAATGTCCAATGGAATTGACTACAACTGCATATGGTGGCCTTGAAACCACTTGTGACTTCTATGCAACATGTGTTGAAAGAAAGTGAAACCTCATGCATATGGAATGTTTAATGTACGTCAGTCAACAAGGCACTATGTAGGGCCATGGATGGATGTACAACTATGCACATACTGAGTGCAGGACGGGGATAAAGAAATATTTAAAAAGCAGTTTTTTTTCTGGTCACATCTTATATTTGCCCCAAAATAAAAGACCACAAATAGTGATAATGATAGTTGGTTATTTATGTTTATATAATGACAAAGTACTTTTTAGTGCAAATGCATTGCATTTTTTATACCATGTTTTTCTTACTATTCCACAAACATCCTCTGCCTTCTACTTCATGACAGCAGACCTAGGCTAGAGTGAATTAAAATTTAGAAAATTTGTTATTCACAATAATGAAATTTAGCTACAGATTGAATAATGCATACACAGAGGGTACATGCTAAATTCAGTCCTAGACATATCAAAGAACAGTCTGCGGTATGGTGTGCTGAACTGGAAATACACCCCACACACACACACACACACACACACACATATATATATATACATACATACAGGCAAACTATAAAAATAGTGGAAGACAGAAACTGAGAAAGAAAGAAAAGTTGAAAAAAAAATACAAATTACACAGCAGGTCAAGATAACTTACTGGACGTGGCATGGTGGTGGTTTATTGTTCCAAGACTAGGAATGTTATTGTTCAGACACCAGACTCCTGTGCAGTCCTGGCAAAACACACACTGTCAGAATTAAAGTGGCAAAACTTTACAGCATACTGATGACGGTTTGTAACCAGTCCCTTTCTAAAGTACATAAGCCATGACTCCAAAAGCCTAAGTATGTATGATCATGCCAGTGATTCCTAAAACTGGTACGAAAGCAAGTTGGTCAAACAAAATCAGCGGTTGGAAATCTGAAATTTAAGTCAGGCATCATGAATAGAACATCTGTGATATCCATTGCTGAACTTGAAATCTGATCAAACAAACATTAATTATGTCATTTTGTTATCTTTTCATCAACTGAATATGCAAACCCTGTTAGTGTTAACTAAATTTTTTGAATTATTTTTCTCAGTTGCTGTCAGCCCTGATCTGACTCTTAACTACTGTAGTACAATAATTTATCTTAGCTGCTGTCAGCCCTGATCTAACTATGTCATGGATGTCAATGTACACAGTTTGTCAAGGAAAATCACTTAGGTATATATACATACATTGTGATTTGCATACAAGTACAAACAGAATTAAAAAAAAAAAATTAACAGAAACTTTTGCCAACATTTCAAGCGCACCAGCTGATGACACTTCCCACAGAATTGAATTACATAATTTTTTATCTCTTATACTTTCTTAGTGTCACTTCTAGGTAACTGAACCATAACTGGTTGTTAATTTGAATCATGCATGCACCGTTGTGGCTCCTAATGTTTTATCTGGGTAGTACTGTCATCTTTGTTCGGTTTATAAGACTGTGATGGAATCTACCAGCTGGAAATACATGGCTGGCAATAAGCTAGAGCGAGTCATTGACAGCTATACTGTGCTGGGCATATTAAAACAGCAGAGCTGACCACGTAAACTGTTTGCTCATTTTGACCTCCCTTTCATCCTTTCTGATGGAGAAACTTATTTTCTGTAACTATCATTATTTTTTCAGCCTATCACTTATCAGTGGAATCGTAGTGCAATACTACACTTTTGTTCACATTATGTACAATGTACACAGCCTATCACTTATCAGTAGAATCGTAGTGCAATACTACACTTTTGTTCACATTATGTACAATGTAGAACAATATAATAACATAGTGCAAAGTACTGGGATACAAAAACAGCCTCCCTGATTAAATTGATACACCACAACTGAAATCAAAACAAATTCATTCTGTAGTCTAATTTGATACTGAGGTAAACACAATCACAGTGACTGACAGTTTTTTTCTCCGTCATTTTGATACTTGGTTTACCACGACCCCCCACCCCACCTCAACCCCCCTCTCATCCTCCGCCCATCGGGTGCTGGGCTTAATAAGGCAACTAATGACAAGTCTGCTGCTGAAACATTACTAGTAACAGCATACGAATCTGGGCAATAACATGTGAACATGCCCTAGCTGAATTCAACCTTTGCTTGTTTTCGGTTTGGGCCTCGCCCAATAGCAGCTCGTAGAAGAATAAACTGCTTCAACCATCTTCGAACACCGCGTTGCGGCTATTACTTTAGTCATTTACCACTGATCCCAAGAACCCACGAGACGATTTCAAGTACATACATTATAATTATGATTTAATAGGCAACCATTTTTCAAAGGCAGATCTGCAACTCTGTTACAACACTCGTAAAAGTAATTTAAATAAATTATCATAAAACATCCGACGGATTCAAGGGTGTGATCTGTGCTGAAAAAAAAAAAAATCATAAAGTTCTGCGAGTCAGTATGTCCAAAATAACCTCTCCCCAACAGTCAGTTTTTGCATGCTGTCCAGCCTTTTTTTCTTTCTTTTTTTTAAGCCACAATTTTATCTTCTGCTAGACGACGGATGTTGAAAACACAGAAGCTGTGACCACTGCACTCGTGTGCCATCACATCAAAGCCGTAATCCGATCCCCGTTTGCTCCAAAATTGCACAAACGATGGACAAACTCACACAAGTTTCTATCTGTCAACACGGTTGCTTCCCGTGTTGTCGAACAACAACCGGTTTGTGCAAATGGCCGCTTGTCTAGTAGACTGGGTGGGTCTCATTCACCTATCCCTCTAGCATTCATTATACCATGCCTCGTTTTCAACGCAGTTTCTCGATTTCCGCTTGGGAGCTGATACCATGCAGTTGTTTATAGTCTCCCTTTAAGGGAGAGAAATGCAGTCTTTATAGCGGAAAGAAATTACAGTCTTAAATGAAAACCAGGTAGCCGATCATTCACTTAAAAATAAAAAAAAATGATGGAAAGTAAACCAGAGAGACAAAAGCTCATGTACGAAACAAAACAACAAAAACAATATATAAAACCAAACTGCTTCTTAACTCCGAAAAGAGACGTCACATCGCGGCGCCGCATAGAACGAAAGGCAGAGGTAAAACTACTGTCAGATACATAAAGTGTCTACAACCTACAATTAGAATCCAATGCAGGTGGTAACTGTAACAGAATAAAGAGGACAAAAATGAAAAAAAAAAAAAAGAAAGAAAGAAAATAGAGAAGAAAAAAAAATTTAAAAAGAAAGAAGCGTAGGCTTACGGCCATAGCTGGCCTGCGTGTGTAAGTGTCGGTGAGCGAGTTATTTTGTTATTCTTATTATCATGTTTTTATTCCTTTTCTTTCTTTCTTTTTCTTTTTTCTTTTTTTTTTTCTCTCCCCCCCCCCCCCCCCCCCCCCCCGCCCTCCCCATTGTTTCTTTGTTTCTTTCTTATTGAAAGATTCATATCAGTTTTATGAGCTGACCTCTGTTTTCAGTAATGCGAATGCATAATTATCTTCTGAACTAATAGTATTTTTGAGGAGGTGAGGCATGAGTTACAGACGAGTATGGTGGTGAGAACTGAAGGGTATTGGGGGGGGGAGGGAGGGGCGAGGGAGTAAACCGGCAGGAAGGAAGGGGGTGGGTGTGTTAATGAACATGTTCATGCACCGACACTGAGGTATTGCCATTAGTTCAGGCTTGTCGTTACTCTTCTCCGCCCCTCTCATCTCCTCTCCTCCACCTTCACCTCCCCCCCCCCTCCTCACACACACACACAATACACACACACACACACACACACACACACACACACACACACCACAAATGCCGTTCTTCTTAGCTGTATGGGGCATTTTTGTGACAAGCTGGCACATGTTGATTGTGCGCATTATCCTGCAAAATTCAGTTCACGTGTTGTGCGATACCCTCCCGTACCTTGATCGTAAACATTATCCAAGTAAGAGTCATGAGAGCAAATTAATTAGAACGAACCACTGGGCAAAATGAAATTACATTAGTCGTCGAAGACAAGGCTGTTCCCATGCTGCGCTGTTTTTATTCAAGATGGACTTGCACCGCGCCGCGCCACGTTTGCCATAGGGGCTCACCCTCTTCTCCCTCCTTCTTGCTATATTCTGTCACTTAGTTGTGGACTAGACAAGGATTATCCTAACAGTCAACGCACACATCACGCACGCAGTGTCACTATAAGGCAGTACATTCGTGGAAAGTGAAATTTCTGATTCACTGTACAGTTACTGTGTCAGCGATTGAGATCCGGCAGAAAACCTTAAACTGGTTAGAGCGGGAACAGAAAGACAACAACAACAACAACAGCAGCAGCAGCAGCAGCAGCAGCTAGTACATAACACAGAACAAAACCATGACCACCTCTTCGGGAAAAAAAAAAGAAGAACGAACGAACGAACGAACGAACGAAATTTGTTTAATGAGGGAAAAGAATAAGCACATGGCAGGCTTGTTTGCATCTTGCCCTCAGAACTGAAAAAGAAACATTTCAAACACAAAAACCACCCTCCGCATCCCAACTATTAACCAAACATCCACCTGCCGCACAATCCTTTCCAAGCACTCTACACACCCAATGATAATGATGACAAATGGTCAATAATAATAGTGATAACAATAGTAATGAATGATAATGATTAAAAATAATAACATTACAATTCAAATGTAACACCATGCGCACATACATACATATGCATTGTCAAACATTACATCTATCGAATAGCATGATCTGAAAAAGATAGAAATACAGAACACATAATAATCACAAATATAAATCAACATGATAGTAAATCAATATTAAAACCAAGAATCTGTTCCGGAAGGGGGCGTACAACACACATTTTTGCGCCCTCCAGATACGCACGCAATTCCCCTTTCCTCTCTATCCCGTGTAAATAGGCAGCAACGAACAGGAGCGGAATTACAAAGCAGTGACAGGATTGGGAGTCAGTTATAAGCAGAGCGTCACTGATAATGTCAGAAAGCGTTCGTTGGAGGGGGTGGGGGGGGGTGGGGGTGGGGGGGGGGGGACGCTGGTGACGTTCTCTCCGTCTCTGTCCTTGTCTTTGTACTGGTAAATACCATCATCCCGACACACGCACGCAAAACATGCACGCATGCACATGCACGCGAAAGCCGGTAAATGGTTGCGAGGCCACACACACACACACACACACACACACACACACACACACACACCACACACACACACACACAGCGCGAGGCGTTTCAGAGAGAGACAGAGACAGACAGACAGATAGACGGACAGAGAAACAGACGGACGGAGGGACAGGCAGACAGACAGACGGACGGACAGCAGACAAACAGACAGACATAGGGATACACTTCAGGAAACACACACACACACACACACACACACACACACACACACACACACACACACAAGCGCGCACACGCACATGCACGAACGCACGCGCGCGCGCGTGCGCGAGCACATGCGTACACACACACACACACACACACACACACACACACACACACACACACACACACACCGCGAGACCAAGCGACAGAGATCGCGATTCAGCCTGAGACACCTATTTGGAAGAGAACGCCGACACCAGAGAAAGAGGTGCAGCAATATCACTCTCAATTCCAGCTTGAGATTCGGAAACTTGAGGCTTTCACATTCACCAAGGCCATCAGTATCACGCGCTATCTCCGTCCGTAACAGTTATCAGCAAGTCGGGTCAGTCTCAATGGCGCTGATCGATTTTCGGTGGGAAAGGGCGGCACCTTGCGAATGATAACGGGCGCTGACCGCTTGGTATCTTTCCGACGTAATTTATCGCCATTGGAATTGCGATCAAAGGCTGCTGACAACGTGTGCAGTGACAATGGATGAATGATGGGGAGTGCGAGCACATTCGTTCAGTTGCGTCGCCTAAAAATGTTTGCGACGGCGTTTTTGTTGTTGCTTTTTTTTTTTTCCTCCCTTTTTTTTTTTCCTTTTTTTTTTTTTTTTTTTTTTTTTTTGTTCGTGACATCAGAGACAATTGTAGGAATTGCCGATAGCTGTCTAGCTGTATAGCCAGGCACAAAGATGGATCATTTGCCTTGGGATGAGTAGTAGGCCTAAACTGGAAAAAGAAAACTTGAAGAACAAGAAAAACTCGAAAAAATTGATCAAGAAGAAGAAGAAGAAAAAGGAATAAAAAGAAAAAAAAAAACGAAGAAGAACAAGAAGACGGAGAAGGAAGAAGAGGAATGCAAAAAAGGAGAAGACGACGAGACGACGACGACAAAGAAGAAGAAGAAGAAGAGGCAGAGGCAGAAGAGAAAGAGAAAACGAATTGTCGAAAAGAAGGACCGCTTGCCTTCAGATGAGGAGTATATTAAAACACCACAACACACACACACACACACACACACACACACACACACACACACACACACACACACCTATTGAACGAGATTTTTACGAACATGCATATTTGCTTTCTTTTTACAAAACCTTAGATAAAATGAAAAATATTTCTCTCTTTCGGGAACCTAAACAAATCACATTTGTTGGAACTTTTCTGAATGTGGTTTTCAAAATCTGCTGTGAAGTGTTTACGTCTGATATCATGCGAGTCCCAACACTCAATAAGAACGCATTTTGTTGTAGATGTTAGGCCTACATCACACTGAATGCACCACGGAGCTTCTTCACGTTTTATTGCAGATGTTAGGCCTACATCACACTGAATGCACCACGGAGCTTCTTCGCGTTTTAAGAAATACGAGTGAGTTTACAGGGAGGCCTGAGTGTAAGGAGCACAGAATCGTTCCTTCTTCACGGTCACCAGTGGCAGATGGTCAAACCTGCCAGGCTTTGGACAGATTGTGTTTGTTGTCCGTCTGCACGTTCTACTCCTCTCGTCAGATCGGTGTATGGGGTAGAATCTGAGAACATGCTGAATTCTTCGTTTGAAGCATTCATGGCAGGCTGATCAGCCACTTCATTGCTTCGAATGCTGACAGGACAAGAAACCCAAACAAAAAATATGCTGTGATCATCAGATTTCAGAATGGAGTACATTTCGGAAAAAAAATCAATAGAGAGTGCTTGACACGGCGGTTAAAAGCAGAAAGGGAGCGAAAGAGAATGAGAAAGTCCTCATGTCTTCATGTAGAGACCACGCGAAGCGCCAGCACTAACGCTGTAAGCTCCGCAGAGTAGATGGAGCTGACTGAGGAAATGTATTTTGACAATCCTGACAGGGAGCTCTTGAGCAGTGAGCAGTAGAATCCACTCATTTAGGTTTGGAGAAATCAGTAAATATTGTTTGAAATAATGGAAGTTTAGAACAAAGTTCAAGAAAGAAAAAAAAAAAAAGTCTTGTACGCCAGATGACTGGTGTAGTCATTAGGATGAGAGCATCTTGAAGGTCACAGCAGGTCTCTGGAATGTCCATGGTGGATCGTCTAGAAGTCTGGGCATGTTACACTAGGCTTCAAGATAAATGTCTGCGTTGTTCAGATGGGGAAGAATACGCTTTTTCCCAGAAATGGAATTGAATCGGGTTCTCTTCAATTCTCTTGTGGAAGTTCGGTTGAAAAATTGATTCATAAGCAGAGTTTGAGGGTTCAGAGATAAGGTTCAAACAATACTGTAGACAAACTTTTAGTCGAAATTTGGAAAAACGGTTCCGCAGCCTCTGCATACAGACCATACATAGCTGTAGTGCGGAATGCCCCTGTACAGAGTCGAAGCCCACAGTTTTGAAGAAGAAGGGTCTCGCTGACAAAGCGGTAGTTGAGTACGGAGTGAATCAGAGGCCTGTAAAGATGGAGAAGAGGTTGGTTGTTTGTCTGTTTTTCGCAGTTTGGCACCCCAATTCGTGTATGCCCCATCTTGAAGAATGTTCATTGTTTTCCGACAAGAAGATTTCTTAGTGCTGAATGTGACTTTTAAAAAGAGGGTTTTTTTTTTTGTTTTGTTTTTTTGTTTTTTAATCGAAAATAACGCCCAGAAATATGGCTCTCTTCACAGCTAGAATGGCGGGTTTCTTCAGATGAATTTCACGTTCAGCAAAAGTACTGTCGAAAGTTGTGAAAGTGAATACACTGAGTTTCGGTGACTGAAAAGTTAAAGCTATTTTCCTCGGTGCACTGTCTGTTGTTGTTGTTGTTGTTGTTGTGTTGTTGTTGTTGTTGTTGCTGCTGCTGCTCCTGCTGCTTGTTTTGTTTTGTTTTGTTTGTCGCTGTCTCATCTTCCATGCCACTTCAGTGGCATTGCACCCCGTCTCCAGCCACAGCCTGGCATGCCCCCCCCCCCCCCCCCCCACACACACACACACAACCCCAGCACCAGCAATCCAGAAGGAGCATTCAACAATGTCTGAACTTATCTATACGAAGTCGGAGTCGATGTTGTGCGCCAGATAATGAGGCCCCAGCTGCTGAAAGTGCAAACGCATCAACAGCTAGATAAGATTCGGAAGCTTGGTTGCAGACTAGACTATGTCATTAATTTTCATGCTGGAGAGCGCAGGGGGATTCTCCCCTGGGGCACACCCAGCTCCTGCCCCTGAATGTCAGGCAGCGTGGTGCCAACATGGACTTGAAACTGCCGATCAGCTAGCAAGTTTTATTGCGGACAGGCAGACCAGAAGAACAGGAACAAAGACAAAAAGTAAGGGGGGGGGGGGGGGGAAGACGAATATGAAGAACAACTTGAGAGAGAAAGAAAGAAGAAGAAGAAGAAGAAGAAGAAAAGAAGAGGGACAAGAACGAAAACGATCGAGACTGAAGAAAAAGAGAAGAGGAAGAAGAAAGGAAGAGGGAAGGAAGGACAAAAACAAAGGAGAAGAAGAAGAAGGAGGAGGAAGAGGAGGAGGAGGAGGATAAGCAGAAGGAGAAGAAGAAAAGACGAGAAAAAAAAGGAAAAAAGACGATGACGACGACGATGCGGAAGAAGTCATAAACAAGAAGAGAAAGCCTTCAGTGAATCCGTCCTCATTCACACTGGGTCGCACTCACGACGAAGACCCGACTAGACCATGGTGAATTCCTTCTGTCTGTACACGGAAGCCCTATGTAAGTATTGCATACTGGTCACACGTACTTTACTCTTTCTCATCTTAAGTTAAGATAATGAAGAGGCTCCATGGTACATACTGTGCGATAAGCCACCCAGCATTAAACATTTCTTTTTCAATTACTTGTTTATCTCTTTTATTTAGTCATTTTTTCAAAGATTTGGCAGTGTGTGCGATCAAAGTCACAAAGATTTTACTACACACTCTATGAAGACCTTGTTCCGCGATGCTCCGCCTGATGTGATTCTTAATTTTGTGAAGGAATCAATATTTTTCATTTGACCTGATTAAGAATTTATTCATGAATTATATTTGGTTGCAGACTGGTCTCTGAAACTGAAAGCTTATCTTGATTAAGTCTTAAGATGTTAAAACCTATCTGTGGTGCTGTTTTAACTAAATAACAGCCCTGATACGGCCACCCTGGTCGGTTGGGCTACACAGTCTTTATGACTTGACTTGATGATCTGTCTAAAAAAACAAACAAACAGGGACAGACGATCAAAACAAAACAAAACAAAACAAGGAATAATAAAAAAAAAAAAAACACTATTCTGTTGTGCTACGTCCCATGAATAGATGGCTGACTTCACGTTCAGGTTAGGATGTCACATATCGGTTTCCTCATTCACAACTTACAGACTTCATGCAGGATGACACCCAAACTTACGCAATCATCTCAGATTCCTATGGCTGGTCGTTTATTTACACAACTCTTAGTTTCATTGTTCAAACAGTTAAGAAAAAAAAAGTTGTGTGTGTGTGTGTGTGTGTGTGTGTGTGTGTGTGTGTTGCTTATTCACTTTGGGCGTCTCTATTACTCCCTATCGCATGAAGTTTAAATGGAGAAAAACGACCCGATACTCTCTTTGCCGATTGCATTGTAATCTACCAATTTAAAGGGCTCTATTAAGATTTTTTCCCCTCTTCACTTGTGAGCTAATCTATCAGGGTTACATTTGAAAAACACTGCAACAGTCAATGCTGCAGATCGGATGAAAAACGTAACAACATTGTTCGTGTATGGTGCGCGAGAATTATAGTAACTGTTAAATGTTTTGTGAAAACTGCTGATTTTTCAGTTTTTAATCGACCGATATAGCTCTGAACGCGATCGAGTACTGAGTCCTAAATTTACTGTTGTTGATGGGTAATACGTATTATTTCAACTGTTTAGCAGCACTGAAATACACAATTAAAAGGATGAGAGAAACCTTGTCGCCGAGTGTTGTATTATCTCCCTTGAAATTAGGCCTACATCTGATTTTGTTTTCTTTTTTCCTGAGACTGTCTGCAGGTGTATTTATGGTTTTCAGCATTGTGGCTGCTTCCAGGTAACTTATTTACTTCCAAAACTACCCACTGCATAGAATAATGCCGATGCAGCATTCTCCTCAAACGTTTCGTAACAATACGTAATTCATTTATTTGTTCTCACCCTCTCTCTCTCTCTCTCTCTCTCTCTCTCTCTCTCTCTGTGTGTGTGTGTGTGTGTGTGTGTGTGTTGTGTGTGGTGTGTGTGTGTGTGTGTGTGTATTTTAATGTAACTTTTCTATGAATGACTCACTTCGCACATTTTAACATTGTTACATTTTTCCGTGGAAACTGCTACAGGCCCTCCATAGCGATCTCGATCCTCTCTCTCTCTTTGCTAATTAGCCGATGCGTGCAGCACAGAGAATTAGAGCCAGGGATACACATTGAATATTTAATGGACGTCCGTGGCTAGGTCTACGTTTACGTGCTAATGTCCTGTGTGTGCATGGACTCCATCTTGACGGTGAAGCCCACAGATGTCTTTGGTCGTGTTTCCATACACTGCGAGAAGAGGAGAGGAGAGGAGCGGGAAGAGTGAAGGAGAGGGTGTGGTGGTGGGGAATTGAGACAGCGAAGGGAAGGGCGTATTGAGAGGTAAGATTGCGTGTTGTGTGTGTGTGTGTGTGTGTGTGTGTGTGTGTGTGTGTGTGTGTGTAGTGTAGTGTAGTGTAGTGTAGTGTAGTATGTGTGTGTGTGTGTGTGTGTGTGTGTGTGTGTGTGTGTGTGTGTGTGTGTAGTGTAGTGTAGTGTAGTATGTGTGTGTGTGTGTGTGTGTGTGTGTGTGTGTGTGTGTGTGTGTGTGTGAAG
>CM065727.1:45764391-45766891 GCA_033310375.1 Conus canariensis
ATCGATGTCCCCAGCTTCGCAAATGAAATTCTCGAGAACTAGGATGGTGAATAGTTTTGATTTGTTTGCCTGGATAACGGCATATTCCCGAGAAAGATTATGATCCATCATTTGAAGTCTTTATCTTGATAATGACACGTTCCTGACAAACATGATGATCAGTTATCTGGATGTGTTGCTTTTGAAAATAAGATGGGTTGGACTGTTTACAATGAAAATGACATATTCCTCAAAAACATGAAGATAGCGGTTGCTTTGAACTGTGTGATTCGATAATGAGGCAGCCTCGAGAAATATAACAATGAGCACGGCGCAGTCATAAAGTCAGCTCTTTTTGTCTGCTGAAACACACACACACCCACACACACACACACCACACACACACACACACACACACCACACACACACTGGGCGTCAAATCCTTACAAAACAAAGTCCTCGTCAGGACAGGACAGAATAGGATGGGACAGAGAAGGACAGGACGGGGGAGAGCTAGACAGGACAGGACAGCAAAGGAAGGATAGGACAGGGTGAGACGGATAGGACAGAAAGGGACAGGACGGGAGAGGGTAGGGCAGGGCAGGGCAGGGCAGGACAGCATGGGACAGTAGAGAACAGAACAGGACAGGGCAGAATGGGACTGGACGGGACAGGACAGGACAGGACATGGCACAGCAGGACACAATGGGACTGAGCAGGACAGGAGAGGGCATGACATCACGGCACAACATGGCAACTTCTAAACCTCTCACAGTTCTACACACCACAACACGACGACGTTGTATTACACATTACTAGAGTACACACCACAACACAACGCAACACCGCGCTACACAGAACAACTTAGCGAAACAGTGCACCACAACAAAGCACAACATGACCCAGCACAGCGCTACACCATACAGTGTAATACAACACGAAGTCTACAGCAAAACAGAATTCAGCATTACACTATCCAGCGTCATTCATCACAGAACAAAGAAGCCGCAATGCAACAAAATACAATACATCACAGTTCGACTCAGCTCAATCGCAACACACCACCATACAAAACGATGCAACACAACACAACACAGCATAACACAGCACAGCACAGCACAACACAGCACAGCACAGCAACACAACACAGCACAGCACAGCACAACACAACACAACGCAACACAACACAGCACAGCACAACACAACACAGCATAGCACAACACAACACAGCACAGCACAACACAAACGCAAACACAAAACAACACCGACACAACACAACACAAACACAACACAACACAAAACACAACACAACCACAACACAACACAACACAACACAACACAACACTATTCGATGAGATGGGGGAGTAAAGTGGACAAAGTGCAAGCGAAAAGAAAAACAGGACATTTTCCACGTCAAAGTTATCATTTTGACGATCAAAATTCAATTGCGCTCGGCAAAGACACTTACGAGTACTAGGACGTATAATGAATGATAAATATAATCTAGAATTTGTAGACTGGAAAGATGGTGGGACGGGAGAAGCGGGGTGGTGGTGGTGGTGGTGAGGCCTGAGTGGGAGTGGGGGTTGGGACTGGTAAGTTCCCTTGAGGATTGCTCCTCAGTGACAGAACAATTGATCAGAGATTGGACAAACCTTAGCCTTGTATCCACCACCAAAGAGGGCGGAGTCTGACATATCATGACTACATGCCACTTCAGTCTGGGCTGTGTCCTTTGGGGCCGTACGTGAGGGTGCATAAGGGTTTGTGCCCTGGCTGTGGCAAAAGGTTGAAGTGCTGATTCAGCGAATTTCATGGCTCGGCATTGTAGTTTCTGTCACAGGGTTCATTGTGTTGTCTTGTTCCTCGTGACATGAAATATGCGACTCTCTTCTCTCCTCTCTTCGTCTCTCTCTCTGTATGTGTGTCTCTCTCTGTCTCTCTCTGCTCTGTCTGTCTGTCTGTCTGTCTGTCTCTGTCTGTCTGTCTGTCTGTCTGTCTGTCTGTCTGTCCTCTCCTCTCTCTCTCTCTCTCTCTCTCTCTCTCTCTCTCTCTCTCTCTCTCCTCAACAAATTGTCATTGTGATTTGGTTTGCTTGTATCTTGATGTAATAGTTTGCCTCCAAATCTTTCCACTACAAACAATATGGCATTGTTCATCGTAAATGCTCTCCATACAGGCTTGTAGGAGCCAATGGCCTACTTGAATAAAAGGAGATTCATTTATTCGTTCATTCATCCATTCTGTCCGTCTGTCTGTCTGTTTGTCTGTCTCTCTTCTGTCTGTCTGTCTCTTTGTCTGTCTGTCTGTTTCTCTCTCTCTCTCTCTCTCTCTCTCTCTCTCTCTCTCTCTCTCTCTCTCTCTCTTTAAACATTCACTTATTTTCCACGTATCTTTAATGTCATAGTGGTATTGTTGTTTTTTATCTTGGCAGTCGAAACCTTGTGGTACGGATCATGTTGGAACACTATTGGAAGTGGTTCTTAAGTGGTAGTGTCCCATTTACATGAAAACCGTTCCT
>CM065727.1:45771891-45781891 GCA_033310375.1 Conus canariensis
TATATATATATATAAGGTAAAAACATATATATATACACATATATATTTATATGTGTGTGTGTGTG
This sequence comes from Conus canariensis, assembly GCA_033310375.1. Lineage (NCBI taxonomy): Eukaryota > Metazoa > Mollusca > Gastropoda > Neogastropoda > Conidae > Conus > Conus canariensis. The sequence continues at coordinate 45,771,957 of CM065727.1, forward strand.
TGTGTGTGCGCGCACGCGCGCACGCGCGAGTATGTGACTGTCTGTCTGTCTGTCTGTCTGTCTCTCTCTCTCTCTCTCTCTCTCTCTCTCTCTCTCTCTCTCTCTCTCTCTCTCCCCTCTCTCTCTGATAGGCCATGCTGCAACATGCGCAAGATTTCTTTATTTGTTTGTTTTTGACACTTGCCCTCCAACACGCTCTGCAGCCCCCAGAGTCTGCTACCACTTCAGCTTTTGTTCTGCATGTGACCTTCGTGGGAACAAGATTCTTGTTTATTTATGCCTTTCTCTGTTTATATATTCTCCACGATCCAAAGACTTTAACTAATCCTTTGTTCTTTCTCTACGAGGGAAGGTTTTGTTCTCTCTCTCTCTCTCTCTTCTCTCTCTCTCTCTCTCTCTCTCTCTCTCTCTCTCTCTCTCTCTCTCTGCACGACTCGATGTACTGGCCTTATTCATACAACCAACGGTTCACCTGTACAACCCATTGTGCCTGTCTTATTAATACAGTAAACAGTCCTGCCTACATTGAATTCACCGTCAGTAAAATCAACAGTTCCTCTCTCATCAGTGCAGTCAACAAAGACTCTCTTGTCAATACAATCAACTGAAACGATAAAATGCCTATCAATACAACAAGTGACTTATCGCGCCTGTTTCAATACTCGCGGCACATACTGGTTGATCGACATGATCAACAATTTATGCCTGGTCGATCCAATCAACTGCACCGTGTGACATCAGTCTTACAAGCCTCGACGATTGATTTCGTCAGACACACAAGCCTCTTCATCGATAGATCAACAGTATAAACTTCGTTTCCGTGGGAATGCCAAAGAGGGGAATGGCGGGGGGGGGGGGGGGGGGGGGGGGGGGGGGGGAGGCGGAGGGAGGAGGGGGGACTCTTTCAGTGTAAACTGGTCCCCCCGCCTTCTGGATATTCTGTGCTAAAACTTTCTTTATTTTCTGTAGCTTTCTTTGCTTTACCGTCATCCTCTCTCTCTCTCTCTCTCTCTCTCTCTCTCTCTCTCTCTCTCTCTCTCTGTATGTGTGTGTGTGTGTGTGTGTGTGTGTGTGTGTGTTTTGTGTGTGTGTGTGTGTGTAAGCGTGCGCACGCGTGTCTTTTCTTCACTGTCATCTGCTCTTCTTCTGCCTCTGTGGAACATTCCCCTGTCTTTGTTTTTCCTGGAAACTTTGCCATATTTATTTCTGGTCACAATTCATGACATGCCAGCTTTTCTGTTGTAATTTGGGGACTGTAGGTAGTGAAAATGGAACACACTGACCAGAGTGGACGCTAGTTGTCCATTTTGCAGTGTCTATTTGCTTATACGACATTTTTCTTTGGGGGGAGGGGGGGGGGGGGGGGCGGAGGGGGGTGTTGGAGTAGGGTGTTGCATCTAAATGTCTTCCATTTCCGACTTTTAAAGACAAGTTGTAGGAGTGAGAAATCAATGGGAATGACTGGCGCTGGCAGCATGGCCTGGTCTGATCGGCCGTGAGGATGTCTGTAGTTTGGTTCAAATGTCATGAATTGCTTTTGTTGCATTCTGTTTCAGAATGAAACCTTTTTTTCTTTTACACTCTGACCAGTAGAGGGTGTGATCTTAACAATCTGACCTGTACAGGACGTGACATTTTCTTTTAATAATCTGACCTGTACAGGGTGTGACATTATTTTCATAATCTGACCTGTACAGGATGTGACCTTTTTTCATACCCTGACCTGTACAGGATTTGACATTTTTCATAATCTGACCTGTACAGGATGTGACCTTTTCCATAATCTGACCTGTATGGGATGTGACTTTTTCATAATCTGACCTGTAGAGGATGTGACCGTTTTCATAATCTGACCTTACAGGATGTGACCTTTTTCATAATCTGACCTTACAGGATGTGACCGTTTTCATAATCTGACCTGTACAGGATGTGACCGTTTTCATAATCTGACCTGTACAGGTTGTGACCTTCTTTTTCATAATCTGACCTGTACAGGATGTGACCTTCTTATAATCTGACCTCTACAGAATGTAATGTTTTTCATAATCTGACCTGTACAGGATGTAATGTTTTTCATAATCTGACCTGTGCAGGATGTCATCTTTTTCATAATCTGACCTGTACAGGATGTCATCTTTTTCATAATCTGATCTCTAAAGGATATGACCTTTTTCATGACCCGACCTTACAGGATCTGATCTTGTCATGACCTGACCCGTAAAAAATGTGGCCTTTTCCACGTGTGAGTTGACAGCCCCGAAAACTGTGGTATGGTGGGTTGCAATGATAAAATCTGTGAGTACAAACACAATTGATATAGTGGGCATGTGATTACCTCGTCAGTATATAAGCCATACCACTACAGAAGCCGAATTAATGCATAAGCCACATCTATACATCAAGCCCTGTCAACACAAAAGGCATATTTTTCTACTCCTCTACCAATTCCTTTTCTCAGTTAATGATAATGTTCTCATGTGAACATCATCATTTTGATTAAACATAAAAAATACATGTATTTTAAATGATGATATTCTAAAGTAAACGCTACTATTTTGAGATAATGTGTATTAACATCTGTATTTCCAGTGATGATATTACAATGTAAACATTACTATTTTGAGATAATGTCTACAAACACCTGTATTTCTAATGATAATATTGCAATGTGAACATTACCATTTTGAAAATAATGTCTACAAACATCTGTATTTCTAATGATAAAATTCCACAGTAAACATTACTGTTTTGACCCAGTGTCTATCTATAAACATCTGTACGTGTGACAGAACATTTAAGAGAATTCTTTCCAGAAAGTCACACCAGTAGTAAATCCTGTCAACACATGAGCCGCGTGAATCATAAGCCCTGTCAATACAGAAGCCGCATCAAAGCCCAGGCTCCATTAATATACAGACCGCATGTCCTGCCACTACATAAGCCGCGTAAGTTCCAAGTTTACATTGACAGGCAGTATTTCTGACTACGCTATGACCTTGACTGCAGTGGGCCGCATGACGTGCGACATTTTTTGGAATCTCAGAGATTTTCTACCCACCCACTCTCTGTAAAGGCGTGTAATCTCATCACTTCTTTCGCTCTTTCGTGTCAACTGAGGCAAAAGCAGGACAGTGTGGACATACTGCATACGCAGATTCCGTTTTCTCTTCCGTCTGCAACTTGGGCGGGGAGGTGGGTGCGGGAGGAGATGGGGGTGCAGGTGAGGGTGGAAGGGTGGGGGGGGGGAGAAAGGGTGAAGAGGTGGGGTTGGCGCAAGAGGGAGTGGCACAAGAGAAAATAAAATGACCGCAAGAACACACGTGCGCTCGTTTCTCTCTCTCTCTGTGTGTGTGTGTGTGTGTGTGTGTGTGTGTGTGTGTGTGTGTGTGTGTGTGTGTGTGTGTGTGTTAGTACCTACACAACAAATATGTACAATCCTGTATCAAACAAAACGGAAGCTGATAAAAGGCTTGAGCTTTTCTTCTGGCATTTTCTCGGCATCTTTTGAAAGGGAGGCAATGCTCAGATTGTAAGATCACTGCCATACAGAGTTCTCTCTCTCTCTCTCTCCTCTCTCTCTCTCTCTCTCTCTCTCTCTCTCTCTCTTGTCTGTCTGTCCGTGTGTGTGTGTGGTGTATGTGTGTGTGTGTGTGTGTGTGTGTGTGTGTGTGTGTGTGTGTTTGTGTGTGTTTGGTTTGTTAGAAGATTGCACTGAAATCTTGAGTAATAAAGTTTATGAGTCGCGCGCGCGCGCGCGCGTGTGTGTGCAGATAAGAGGCTTGAGCTTTTCTTCTTGCATCTTTCTCGTCATCTGTTGGAAGGGACGCAAGAGAGAGAGAGAGAGAGAGAGAGAGAGAGAGAGAGAGAGGAGAGAGAGAGAGAGAGAGAGAGAGGACGGGGTGGGGGAGAGACAGTGGAGGCTTCATTGTTGATACAAAATGTTATTTAAAAAATCCATCAGCATTGAATTTTTTGTCTACTCTAATTGGCTTTATAAGACCTTCACTTCACCCAACGATATCTCTCGTATGATACACTGGTGGGACATAGCTTTTTCGTGAGTCCTCATTATCTTTTGTTATGACGCATATGAGACAAAAATAATTGTGTTTATGGGCTTCAAGTTTGAAAGTCCTATCAGGGAGGCAACAAGAAATGGAGTAATGATGGAGCAACGGCAACATGACCCATATTTATTGGTTTAGGGGAACACGGTTATTATTATCATTGTCTTGAAGAAGGCTGTTCTCACGAAGAAGAGGGCAATTAAAGACGGTGTGTGTGTGGGGGGGGGGGGGGGGGGGGTAGCATAGCCCTCAACACCACCCCCTCTCCTACCCACCCTCCTCTTCGTGTGTAACTGAACCGCGTGAACTGTATGTATTAGGTTTTTCATCATCGCCAAATGAAGAAAGTTGTGTTTGGAGTGGTGATGGACTTAGGGCCTAGTTATGGCCTTCACAGAGGATGGCAATAATTGGATAGACGAATATCATCGCTCTATGATCGCAAGAAAGCCATTTGTCCATAAACATATGCGTTGGAAGAACTGTTTTGCAGAAACAGCGGTCCAAGAACATGAATAGCTGTAATCAAACATCCTTAATTCTTGAAGATATCAGCCAGTAGCGCAGGATGTCCTCTGGTGGGTGGCTTTAAGATAACTGACAGGTAACAATCGCTTGGGGATTCAGGGATTCTGTCCACAACATGAATACAGGAGGCCTGTTTTCTGGTGAAGACTGGATGGATGTGACTGTGGGGGTGGGGCTAATGGATAAGGATGAAAAAGCGACTGAGAATAATATAGAATCACACACACACGCACACACACACACACACACACACACACACACACACACACACACACACACACACACACACATACACACACACACACACACACACCACACGCATACCCACACACGCATACACACGCACACACACACACACATACACACGCACACACACACACACACACACACACACACACACACACACACGCATGCACGCACGCACGCACGCACGCACGCACGCACGCACACACACACACACACACACACACACACACACACACACACACATACACACACAAAAGCGCGGGCATGCGTGCGAAGACGCACTCCCCCCTCCAGCTCACAGATGCACACGTACGCACTGTAACAGTTTTGATGTCGTAAAACTGAAATCCTGTTTAAAATCATTGCCATATCACTCTCTTTATCAATACACAATGCCAAACTGAAGTAAATCAAGAACCAACTGAACTCACGTCGTTTAATTTCACAACCTCAATTAGCCGATTACTTCAAGGTTGTGGACGTACGCACAGAGTTCTCTTTAAGGTGAGCGTGTACAAGCTTGTGAAAACGGAGTTCCCGCGCCTTTCGCCGTTTCTCGAGTGCCATGTTCAGAGTGTAGAGGAAGGGGTTGAGGGCTGAATTGAGCGGCAATACAAATATAGCCATGGCGACATTGACCTCCCCGGGTATGATGACGTTAATGGCAGCTAGCAGACCGCACAGACCAACGGGAAACCAGCACAGAAAATCAGACACGGCGATGGACAGGAGACGTCTAGCAATGGCGGCCTCTCTGGACTTGACAGTCTCCCTTTGTTGATCTCCAGTCTCTGTCCCGTGCTGAGGCATAGCATTGGCTCTCACTGACCAGTAAATGAGAGACTGTCCAGCGGCAATGAGGAGAAAGAGGACCAGGTTGAGGACGATCATGATACTGAAAGAATACACGTGGCCGGGAAAATCTGCTCTGGTGACAGGCAGCGGAATGCAAATGCCTGTCTGACGATAGAAGTTCCAGTGTGAGGTGACTGGTAGCAGAGGCACAGTAGCTAGGGAAAGCCCCAGAATCCAGATACCAACACAAGTCACATTGGCCGAGAAGACATGAAACCGAACCTGACTCCATGGAAAGTGCAGGACAAGGAAGCGATCCAAGGTGATGACACAAATAAGAAACGCCGACACTTCAGAAGATACAAAGGATAGAATTCCTGCTATGCTACAAAACAGGCTCTTTTGCCAAGCTGTCTCATTCCAGACATAAACTCCGGAATAAACTTGGTCCGCCACACCAATGATGGCAAGGTACACCCCCATCAAAAAGTCAGAAGCACACAGATGAAGAACAAAGACAATGAAACCGATCACTTTCTCTGACGAAAAGCACAGACGGTACACAAAGCTGTACGTATTTCCGAACAACGCAAGCAGAGCAAATCCGGCAAGGGCAGAACGATAGACACCAGACTTCAACAAGTCACCACACGATGAGATCTCTTCAGACGGGGCCAAACATTCACCTCTGAAAAAAGTCGGTAAGACAGCAGAGCAGCATAATTTAAAGTCGTCTGCGTACACAAGCATAAGACTGACCATCCCTTTCATGAAGTCTGGATTGAAAACAGACAGAGGGCAACCTCGCAAATCCAGAACACGAAGATTTTCAAACGGCCGTTGTCCCTGCGATGGTTTTGTTTCGTGTGCCATGGCCCCTATCTTCCACTCTACAGTCGATAGGCTGCTAGTTATAGGATTACCTGCCAAATTCAGTCTTCGAAGATGATACATTCCTGCGAAATGACTGAAATTGAATACACGCAGCAAATTGTCACTCAGGTCCAAACTCTGCAAGTTAGGTAACTTGAAATCAGTTAAATTACTCCAACCGCACGCCTGGAAGCCCATGTGGATTAGCATGATGTTATTTGGGACGTCACTCTGATACATTCCACTACCCCTGGCTTCCAGGTAGCGCAGGTGTGGGAACGAGCTGGCCTGAAAGGTGCCAGTGCAGGTGAAGGCTAAGCCATAACACGTACATGAGTCCGGACAGGTCAGGTCACACATCAGTTCGTCATCGTGCCGGGGACACTGCGGCCAACCGTCACATAGGTGATTCACGTGCAGGCACAGTGTTCTGTCACTGTCACGACATCGGAAAAACCCTGGGCACGTGAACTCATCACACTCCAGTTCGTCCTCCCGATCTGGACAGTCGTTGACATGGTTACATCTGACGTAGAGAGGCAGGCAATAGCCCCATCAGAACACTGAAAATGAGTGTTTGGACACGGAGCATCCTCTGGCAGCGCAGTGACGGTGAATCCCCCGGGCCTGTCAAAGTTGACGGCAGCTGGGGGTCTGATGTCATAATTCATGGCTGACGTGCCAACACAGTGGGCTTCATCCAGTTTTGTCATACAGTCTTTGTGACCATCACATTTCTTCTGGGGATCTATGCACTGAACAGGAGACAAACGAGATAGAACAGACAGCAGTCAACTCTTTTACCATGTGCCATGAATGTTTATTTGATCTCCTGTGGGAATCACAGTCTAATCACAACACTTAGACTTTTGAAACTCCTACGTTGACCAGCATATGAGGCCGTCAGACACAACAGACAGTCAGTCACACACACACACACACACACACACACACACACACACACACACACACACAACACACACGCACGCACGCACGCACGCACGCACGCACGCACGCACGCACGCATCGCACGCACGCACGCACGCACGCACGCACGCACACACACACACACACACACACACACACACACACACACACACACACACCAAAACGGAACTTCAGCGCAACATTAACATCATCAATCATCACGAAACAGAGAAATGCTCCTCAAAGGCGTCGGCCTGCAACACCCTGCATTAGCAGTGTCTTCAATTTCCATTTCTACCATGCTCCCGTATCTGTGGCGATTTGTGTCCTGGCCCTAACAATGGAGACTGGAGGGAAATGTCGGCAGAAATTGGAAGAGAATGTCAGCAGAAGTTGGTGGAAGTTGGTGGGGAACGTCAGTGGAAACTGGGAAGGATCGTCAATAGAGACTGAAAGGAAACGTCAGAGAACACTAGAGGGGACCGTCCACGGAATTTAAAGAGGAACGTCAGTGAGGATTTGAAGAAAACGTCAGTTGAGCTTAGAGGGGAATATCAATGGCGATTGGAAGAAAACTTCAGTGGAAATTGGAGGGAAAAGGCAGTGGAGATTCGAGGAATTCGTAAGAGGAAAGTAGAGTGGAGTGTTAGTAGAGACTGGATGGGGAACCTCAGTGGAGACTGGAGGAGAACGTCAATGTAGACTGGAGGAGAACGTCAGTGGAGATTGGAGGAGAACATCGGAGGAGATTGATGAGAACGACAGTGGAGATTGGAGGAGAACATCAGTGGAGATTGGAGGAGAACATCGGAGGAGATTGATGAGAACGACAGTGGAGACTGGAGGAGAACGTCAGTGGAGATTGGAGGAGAACATCAGAGGAGATTGATGAGAACGACAGTGGAGACTGGACAAGGATTTGAGTGGCAATTGGAGGGGGTGTATGTTGAGATTTGAAGGTAACATCAGTGGAGGGGCGCTGCTGCATCCTTTGTTCCCGAGAAGGGGGTGGTGGAGGGAAGGCGGTGAGGATGGAAGCACTGAAGTCTCTGCAGCTGGGCAAATGTGGTCAGTAGGGGTTTCACCAAGTGATCCCAGTAAGCTGATCAAAACAGGCACCACTGAACACGACCAAGTGACTCAGCAGCAATGCAGAGTTTACTCTGATAGGTGGCCCGTGTCATCCTGACATTACACTTCCTGCGGATTGCTGGCACCGGCATGTGAAACAGGACAATCCCAGGAGTACTGACGGTCATCACACAGCTGCTTGGCGAGTTGCTCAGCTTTTGTTTGCTGGACACCTCAGTGTCTCTGCTCTCCTGTGCGTGGGCGAGGGGAAGGGGAGGAGGTATAGAGGCGTCTGGCATTTCTTGGTTTTAGTCTTACTGCATATACATATTACCTGAAGAGAATGATGTCTAAGCTTTTGTATTTATAAATTTTACCTAAAATCAAAAGCTTAGAACAATGCTATTCGTGTTTTAATCAAACTGCTTTTAGAGAAACGATCAAAAGCATTACCTAGATCTGTTGTATGACAGCTACACCTTTTTGTACAAAGAAAGGAACATGTAAAGTGAACAGTGATGGGAAGAAATGGACTAAGGACTATGGGCAATCAAGTCATATTCTGTACTGCTTGAACTGATGACCCATGGTGTTCAATACGACTTTGTAACGTACACGAGCTGTACAGGAATTATATGCAACTAGGAAAATAACACTGGCTTTCATATTGATAAAAACAGATGAACGCTATTCATCATGAGTTATTTCGGTCACTATACTCCGTTCTCATGTTTCTCTGTTATGTAGAAATCGTGGACCAGAAGTACGAAAAACTTAGTGTTGCACTTCAAGGAGACAAACTCTTAATGACCAGTAAAGGTAAGACATCACGGGGCCGAAGTTCAAATGGTTTTCAGAACAGATATAGGACCAGTCTTAGTCTGATAGACATGCGTGTAACAAATGATGCCAGTTGTCTGTTCTGTAAAGAAATACAGGACAACATACACCATATGTTTTGGCCATGTTGAACATTTTTTCAGAAGTTTTTGTAATCATTGTAAATGATGACTGGGGCCACACTTCAAACTAGCACCTGTATGTACCTTTTATCTTATTGGGACAAGAAAATAATACTATTGAATCTGAAAACACTCTGCTGGTTGCAATGATGGTTTTCTTAGTGCAAGATTATCCATATGCTTGGATACTTTTTGCGAAGTCTGTTTAAAGTTTGGATATGAAACTGAATGGGTACATTTCAACTAAAACGTGTCAGATCTTAGATCTGTGATTAACATTTGTAGGAATATGACAGGAAATTTGATGAATTCAATTCGTGTTCAAGAGATATATTGAATTTGAATCTTGTGTTATGTAATTGTTAGGGGTGTTTGAATGTATCAAGTGCTGTTTTATGTCTTTCTTGTCCTTGAAAAATCTTTGCTTTTATGGCAGACGATAGTTTGATTATATTTCTTGGTAGTT
>CM065727.1:45786891-45794391 GCA_033310375.1 Conus canariensis
TCATCTCAGTCTGAAATCTGGAGTTTCTCTGTCACAAAGAATCCTCGTCCCAGTCTTGTGTCTAGAAGTACCCTGGTCACAGAGACCCCTCATCCAGTTCTGGTGTCTATAGATACCTGGTTTCAGAGAAATTCTCGTCCAGTTCTGGTGTTGAGAGGAACCTCGTCACAGAGAACTGTATACCCAGTTTAAAATCTAGAGTTTCTCTGTCACACAGAATCCTTGACTCAGTCTGGTGTCTAAAGGTATCCTGGGCCCAAAGAACCCTCAACCCAGTTTAGATGTACCGTAATCACAGACAACCCACGTTCCAGTCTGGTGTCTCGATGCAAATAAAGAAATCTTATCCGACTCTGGTGTCTGGAGTTACATTGGTCACAGACAACAGTCGTCCAAGTCTGGTGTCTGAGGTATCCTGAACACAGAAAACACCCATCCCAGTCTTGTATCTGGAAGAATCTTGGTCAGATATCCTGGTAACAGACAACTCTCATCCAAGTCTAGTATCTCGAGATTCCCTGTTCACAGAGACATTTCGTCCCACTCTGGTATCTGAGGTATCACAGCCAAGGAGAACCCTTGTCCCACTCTGGTGTCCTTAATCATCCTGTTTCAAAACAGTCTTAACCCCTGTCTGACGACCACAGGTACCTGATCGCAGAGAATTGTCTTCCTAGTCTGTGTCAGAGGTACCTGGATCTCAGTGAACCCCCAACCAGTCTGGTGCCTAGAGCAACCACGGTCAACCAGAATCCTCATCCCAGTCAGGTGTCTGATGTAGCCTAGTCACAGAGAACCTGGTCCCAGTCTGGTGTTCTAGACACCATGGTCACGGAGAACCCTCAATCCGGCCTGGTGACAAGAGGTCATAGAGGACCGTCATTCCAGTCTAGTATGAGAGATATCCTGATAATAGAGAATCTTTATCCCAGTCTCGTATCTGAAGGTACTCTGTCACAGAAAATTTTCGTCTTAATCTCGAATCAGATATACCTTGCTCATAGGGAACCCTCATCCTAGTCTAGTGTCGGAGGTACCCTCATCCCAAAGAGCCCTTATTCCAATCTGGTGTCTGAAATACCCTGGTCTTAGCCTTACCCTAGTCTGGTGCCTGAGGAACGTTGGCCACACACACACACACACACACACACACACACACACACACACACACACACACACACACACTCACACACACGCACACACACACACACACACACACACACACACACACACACACACACACACACACACACACACACACACTGGTCACAGAGAATCTCCATTCCAGTTCAGAGTCTGGGGGTATCTTGGTCACAGAGAAATGTCATTCCAGTCCGGCGTCTGAGGTACCCAGGTCACAGTGGACTCTTATCCCAGTCTGGTGTCTAGAGGTATGATGGTTTCAGGGAATTCTCAGTCCACTCTGGTGTCAGTAGTTACCCTGATCACAAAGAGGCCTCACCGCAGTCCGATGTCTGGAGGTATTCAATCATAGAAACCTCTCATCTCAGTCTGGAAGTTCCCCAGTTCCAGAGCACCTTCGTTCCAGTCTGGTTTCTGAAGGTACCCTGGTCACAGAGCACTCTTATTCTAGTCTAGGTTCTGAGTCACAGAGAACACTTGTCCTGGTCTGATGTCTAGAGGTACGGTATTCCCATAAAATCGTCATTCCAGTGGGGCGTCTGAGGTAATTGGTCACAGAAACCCTCATCCCAGTGTGAGGTACTCTGGTCTCAGAGATCCCTTCTCCTGGTCCGGTGTGAGGCATTGCAGTCACAGAGAACCCTTATCCCACTTTGGTGTAGGGCTGTCTTGTCACAGAAAACTTCTACCCCAGTCCGGAGTTTAGAGAACCCCCCAGTGCCAGCTTGCTGTCTGGAAGTACCATCATCCCAAAATAGAGTTTGGAGATGCCCTAGTCACGGACTTTAATGTCCCATGTCTGGATATGGTGTACATCGTCTGTTATGCATTCATCAATTTCTACTGAAAGCGTATTCTGAAAATTGTTTTAATACATCAAGTGCATGTTTTCATTCTGGTATACTGGGGGAAAGAGAGAAAGAGATATAATGAAACAAAGACAGATACAGAGAGACAGACACACAGAGGGAAAGGAAGACTGATAGGCATACATAAGAAAGATGACGCTGACGACATCGACGACAACCCCGACGATAAAGACGATGTCAAAGATGACGACAACGACGACGACGACGACGACTATGACGACGTGATGATGATGATGATGATGATGATGATGATGATGATGATGATGATGATGATGACGACGACGACGACGCTATGATGAAAATGAGGATCAGAACGATGGCGATGACGATGTAGACGACAAAGTTGACAACAATGAATGATGATGATGATGATGATGATGATGATGATGATGAATGATGATGATGAGATGATGATGATATCTGAGAGCTTGATCACAGTAGTAGTAATTATTATGACAGCAATAATATCAAACAGTATTCATATTGCGCAGTTCTAGTCGAAACTACTCATTGCGCTTTCATACACCATTCAGACCTTCATTCGTTCACATACAACAGCCTTCTTACTACAGAGACAATTGTGTACACACAACGTGGGAAATGCATTGTTACAAACGAACATTATGTATGGAATCTCATCACATAAAAATTCTACTCACCAGCAAATGCAGACAGATGCACAGTCTGAAGAGTTGGTCTTTCCGACTGGTTAACAGCACAGAAACTTATGATTAAGTTAGAATGTCCGTAGCTCGTTGGTGCTCGTCCAGGAAAATAAACAAACATTCTGATCACAACGGCGTCAGTTAGGCTATATATCGAAGAAACTGATTTCTGAGAGATGCATTTGATGTCGAAAAGAGGAATTCTTTGTTTCGTCGCCTTGATATAGACTAAGAGCTGTAACTTCATTTTTGTGCAATCACTTATCTGCAAACGCGCGATTTTGTCACGTGGGACTTGAAGCAAGACTTGACACTTGTCTGAGTGGCTTGCACTGGTGTTTTGGAAAATCATTTGTCCGTGCGTAGTTTTGATAGTGGTTTTAGACATGTCCTGAGTTTGCATGCAAGGGCCCAGGTTGTAAATATATTGGGGCACATTCTTGGTCACAGCTGTATAATTGGGTTGTTTAGGTTGATCAGCATCAGTCCTCCAGTCTGTTTGGGGTTCTTGTGAGCGGTAGCGATTCGAGGACCTTTGGAACACGTCCATTGTTTCTGAACTGTTGACAGTGTGTCCTAGAGTTCGATAAGGTAAAGTTGTGTATGCACTGTGATTTGTTATCTTAAGTGCAGCTGTCGATACAGCAACCTCAATGATCAGCATGGTTTTTACAGTCCAAAACATCCACAACACCAAGTTGTTTTTCTTGCAACTCGTGGGCATACTTTGAAGTCCCCCCGTTCCACCTCGACGGTTGCTACTATCTGGATAACGTTCTCAACCACTGATCACTGGGAATGTTTGCAACCAAAGATGTATGTATGACAGTGCTTAAAGCCAATGATTGTATTTTTCTAAATATCTTGTAACTTCTGATTTCTAGGAATTTTACAAGCACTGATTTGGGCGATTTTGTTTCTTTTTTTTGTAGCTGCTGATTTGGGAGAAAGTTTACAATTACAGTCGCTGATGCTTAGCAATGCTTTACATCATTGATTTCTGGTAATGTTCACAACCACTAACCTCTGGAAATACTTCCAACCAAAAAATCGATGTGTTTAGTGACAACTTTCAGTGTCTTTTGTTTGTAGCCACTGATTTATGGAAATGTTTGCGAACTATAAACTCTGGTATGTTTGCAACCATTGATTTATAGAATGTTCGCAAGCCCTATCTCTATAAACGATTAGAAACTCTAATCTCCGGGAATTATTGCAACCACTGTGTCTGTGAATTTTTACAGGCACTGGTCTGAAGGAATTTTTTGCATTGTAATTATCGGCGCTAACACAATGGCATTACTTTGACACAGCTCATTCCGGCTGTCTTTTGACAGCCACACCCAGGATCACCCTATCATAACCCAAACACCATAGCTGACAGAGAGCAGTCAGTGTCAGGTAATCATGAACTATTCACCAGAGGAGACACTGTGTTGATAAGTCACTGCGGTGGTGTTCAATGGCGTCTGTTCCAATCGAACATATGCAGACATCACCAGCTTCGCTCCCTAGTGACGACAATAATGCCATGGTCTCGAAGCCAGCGTGAGCGAGCGTCGTCACTATATCCATTTAACGACAGTGTCCCATGAACTTCCCGTTGCCGACGACTTCGGCACAAATTCATACAGACAAAGGGCAAGGGGTGGAAACTGAAACTGAAGTCACGATGGGAACAGGGCATGACTGGCCACAGACTTTGATAATTTCTCTGTGAAGAAAAATCACTGTACGCCGAAAAAAAGAGACAAACAAACTACCAAATAACCCCCCCCCCCCCCCCCCCCCCCACGCGTTTTGACCTCTTTGGTCTTCTTCAGGCAAGATGTCCATTTTGCGCCCAATTTGAGGAGATAAGTAATTGTTCGTTCTTCGTTTTCATTGTCTTTAATACCGTTTGTCTTGCTTGAAGAAAACCAGAGAGGTCAACGCGTCGTGTTTTGCTCTTGTAATTTGTTGATTTCTTTCGTTCGGTGGTGCAGTAATTTTTCTTTTAAGTTTGTTTCCATTTCAGCCTGCAGTCACCTCACTTTGAAACTAAACCAACGTTTCCCGTGTAGACCAAATCACTGACTGGAGCATGATTTACATCATGCCATGGAGTTCCAGTTTGGTCTGAGACCACAAGACAGGTTGCACATTACTCTTCCTTTCCTGACAAATCCCAGTGTGGCGCAGACTCCACCAGAGACCCAACACCTGCGATGAAGAAAACAGAGCAACACTCTCAAAGGCACATACATTAAGCTATGAGACTCGGCTGTATGGTTCCAGTCTTCTCGTTTGAGTCCTTTGTAGACTCAGCTCTAAGCTGGAGAAAAGCTTCTGACGGACTCGGAATCTGCGAGGTCCCAGTCAGATATCAGGCAACGCAAACCACTGCGTGACTGCGCCTCTTTCTTGTCAGTCATACGTGTTCATGGTCTCTGGGGTTGTTCAACAGCACAGGCACTGATCCCTTGGAATAGCGACAACCAGTGATCTGTGCGAATATACAGGCACTAATCTTGTAGAAATATTTACGACCGTTGGTTTGTGGGAATCGTTGCCACCGCTATCTGCGGGGAAAGTCGCCCCCGATGATCTGTGGAAATGTTTTTAAATACTGTTTACAACCGTCGATCTAAATGAACACTTACATTTTGATCTCTGAAAATAATTGCAGCCGCTGATCTCTGGGAATGTTCTAATCTACAACCTTTGACCTCTGGTTATCCTGTACGGCCACCTTCCTTCTAAACTCCGATTGCATGCAACTACCGATTTCTGGAAATCTGTAACCTAGAGTCACGAATGCATGTCTGATCAGAGCGTGATCGTTAAGCCTTCCCCACCATATCCTATAAAAACCCCCCTCCCCCCCCCCTCCAACCACCCTACCTCCTTCTAATACCTGTCTTCCAATTCAATAGTTTATTCTCTCTCTCTCTCTCTCTCTCTCTCTCTCTCTCTCTCTCTCTCTCTCTCTCTCTCTCTCTCTCTCTCTCTCTGTATATAGTGTGTGAGTGTGGGTGTGAAAGAATTTGTACAAAAATGTGTACTCTGTTTTCAGACAGTATAGCGTAAGTTTATGCAAATATGCCATTCATTTATCCATGTATTTTTGTTTGTTTGTTTGTTTTTCAGTAATTGGTTAATTGATATTGGGGGGGGGGGGGGGGGGGGGTGCTGGTATTATATTGATTGCTACTGGAAGGCACGAACTTCCTAAATCAAACAGGCCTGCACGGCCGTCAGAAGACATGTCGCCTTCCCTCGGATTTTTAGATTCAAGAAGTTGCCACCACCACCATCATCATCATCATCATCATCATCATCATCATCATCATCATCATCATCATCATCATCAACAACAACAAGAACAACAACAACAACAACAACAACACCACCAACAACAACAGTTCTGCTGCTGTTCATTTCTGCATCTTGCCCATGAGTCCTGACCCCAGGTTTTCAAGTTTGTCGCATTTATTTGCATGTGTACTTTGTATTCATCAATGGTCGTTATGCGCTGAGGGAGAAGTCTCATGGCTCAACAGACGTGTTGCAGGGTGTACTGACTGGTCCAAAGATGATGACGTCTCCCTGATGAAACTCACTGAGTGTTGTTCTGTGATAATTTTGCATTACCTGGTCTTTCATGGCTGTGTGTGCAACTGATGTCAAGACAGGAGTTGCAAATCGCCCATTTGACTCACATGTGATGAATATATGCTGGAAAGGGATGAGAGGTTAAAGGTGGGTGAGACAAATACCGGGTTAAAAGTGGGGCATGCAGGTGTTTTTTTTCTTTCTTTCGCGTTACTGGCCATGCTAGATTCTCAAGCCGGTGAGTTAGGTGAAGTCACCAGACCGCCACAGCGACCCCGCCGGTCCCCACAGCTTCTCCTGGACCTCAACCGGACTGGGCCGCGTCTGGCGTCTCAGGGCTTCAAAGGAGGGCCAGGACTGTGAGATGTGGGTGGGAGTTTGGGAGCCTGTACCACAAAGACACTAGTCAATATGAGGGACATGTAGATCTCATTTCAACAGCAGCAACGGCTTCTTTCACAAGATGATCTAAACCAACGTGCTGATGAAACAAGTCATATTTAAGGGGATGGATCCTGAAAGAAGGAAAGACGATTTAAGAAGTCACAACTGCCCCACGGGCATGTCTACATGTGGACTTAGATAAGCCTGAGAACACGCCCCAAAGCAAGCAATAAACAAAGGCCTATAAGGCAGTCAGCATGAACAGTAGTAGACGACCTTGCAAGTTCTCACCTACTAGAATTTTTTGAATACAGGTTATCTCTCCAGTGCCATTCAACCACCTTCCCCATCCCAAACCTTCCCCTCCCTCTTTCCTTTCTCTCCATCCCTCCCCTCCTTCCTCTCTCAGTCCATTTCCCCAAAGCCCAATCTCCTCCTTCACCCTCTTTCTCTTCGTTTGCCCCGATTTCACTGTAATCAACAGCAGCAGTCTGTATTGCCCTGACCTTTCTCCTTGACTGACAGATCGTTTATCTATTACAAATGTACATCATCAACAAATTAAAGCAAGCACACACACACACACACACACACACACACACACGCGCGCGCGCGCGCGCGCGCGCGCTACGTTTCGACCAATTTGGTCTCCTTCAGGCAAGACAAGTAATATTCAATTCAATGAAAACGAAGTATGGACAGACAGTCACTTATCTCTTTGAACTGGGTGCAACAAGGCTACGGAATGAAACCGAGGCTGAACAAAGACAAAAAGCGTTAAAGTGACAAGAATTTTTATGATAAAATGAAGAAACTACTACTACTGCCACTACCACCACCACCAC
>CM065727.1:45796891-45806891 GCA_033310375.1 Conus canariensis
ATAGGACTGGACTGTCTAAGAGACGATTGGCCAATTCTAATTACACTCTTTTGAAAGAAAAAAAAAGGAATGAACGTCCAAAAACAACGACGCGTTTTCAGTGACTTCCGCTGGTAAAAATTAATCAACTAAATTTGTTGAACTGTATTTTTTTCTTTATATATTCAGTTCATTTCTTTGACATACATTGAGGGTGGCACTGCTCCCTAGATTTTTCCACTACAGACTGAATTTTACCCGTAACTGGAAATTATTAAAAATACCATGATCTCAAACACAGTTTGAATTTTTTGCCAGTCGCAAATTGTTTATGAGTAGTGGGTAGCCAAAAAGGGTACGTGGTGCATCAAAAATTAAGATTAGATCCGTCACTCTTTATGCATAATAGGTGCCAGCATGTCTGTTTCTAGAATGCGGTAGATGACCTGGGTGTCTGATTTTCTGTGTGCACAGAACTCATGGAAGAAGAAGGAGGTCCAGACACAAGCAGATCTACATCTAAGTCAGCATGGAAACACCTGGCCCCGTCTCTTACACACCAGGCGCTGCCAGGGTTCAAACCCAAGACCCTCAGATTGATAGTCTGGCTCTTTGACGTGATGCCCCATCACAACCGTCATTCACTCCTACACCCCATCCCACCTCCTTTTCTTTTTCTTTTCTTTCTTTTTTTGTTTTTTTGTCTTTCTTTTTTGTCTTTTTTTTTCCTTTTACCTTTTTCTGTTTGTTGTAGTTGCGTTTAACTCATTTTTCGTGCCCTCTCAGCTGCTTTTTTCTCAAACAGCTCATTCCGGCTGTCTTATACGCAGCCATATATGGATTTGTTTCATAACATTTCGGCGTCAGTAGTCCGCGGGAACCTATTGACAGCAGGCTGCCATGGGGAAACTCCACTAGAGGAGACACTGCACTGACACTGAATCAAGTCTGTGGTCTTCAGTTACATCTGTTCTTACCTACTGACGGAAATAACTGCTACGCTGCTGCATGCTATAGTGAGCATTCCCCTCCAGAGGGCGCCACTGCATCCATCTAACGACAGTCCCCATGGACTTGCCGGTAACTGCCAAAGACTGTAGGTATGATCTGGTAAGAGGTCAGATGTGTCGAGATGAAAATGGAACCAGGGGTTACCAAGAGATCAAGGGAATGAAGAGTCACAGAATGTAATACTTTGATGCTGATCAGCGAGAATGATAAAGATGATATGGGCTTGCATTCCGGTTTGGGACTACATAACAGGACTGTACCCTACGTTTTCTTTCAAGGATAAATCCATGCGTTAACAAAGCTCATTGACAAATCCTTTCGTCAAGAAAGTTCACTGATAAATCCTTACGTCAACAAAGCTCATAGATAAATCCTTGCGTCAACAAAGCTCATAGATAAATCCTTGCGTCAATATAGCTCATAGATAAATCCTTGCGTCAACAAAGCTCATAGATAAATTCTTGCGTCAACAAAGCTTTAGAGCTACAAGCATGTGTACAGGCAATCAAGAAATTTCAGTTAATGAGTGAAGCATTTAAATCCATAACAACACTCAGAAACTCTTTGAGTAGAAGCCAGCCATGCCCTCCTCCTTCCTCCCCTGTCTCATCCCCTTCTTCCCCTCCCTTCCCTCAACCTCCTTCCCACCCCCCACCCCCACCCTCCTCCTCCTCTTCCCCCCGACACACACAACACACACACACACACACACACACACACACACACACACACACATATTAATACTCGGCCCGCCATCACATGATGGTGGGTATATCTCTGCCACAATAGTTGAAGAACGCACGTGTGAATTTCAGGAAGAAAAGGTTTCTTATGATAAGGCAAGAGCGGTTTATGTGTAGACAAGAAAACAGTCCTGATTGAGGCGACCATATGAACAGCACACCCAATTCCACCACCTCATAAAAGGGTTCGACCCGGCTTCCACAGTTTTACGCTCTTACTCATCAACTGCAGAAGCGGGCAATCTAATACAAACATTCGCTTTATCATTCTGAGCGTGCCTGTCTCTGGTGTCATCAAATCTATTTGCGTTTCTTATTTGGCAGTCAGTGGCTTGTTAGCAAAAATGATTAGCAAACGTGAGATCTTTCTATTTACGTACGAGAAGCCATGCGAGAGAATAACAGGCTTATTATACCAGTGTCTACACCTGTTTATATGTTCAAGGGAAAAATAACCAAAAAAGAAACGTGATCTGGTTAATGTTGTTTTCCAAACGCGCGCGCACGCGGTTGTACGCTTGCACACACTTATGCGTGCATATACATCATATGCCTTTGCACATGTACAGGCACTGAAACTTCAAAGGTTTATTGAAAGCGCGCGCGCGCGCGCGCGCCCGTATGTGTGTGTGTGTGTGTGTGTGTGTGTGTGTGTGTGTGTGTGTCTGTGTGTCTGTGTGTCTGTGTGTCTGTGTGTCTGTGTGTCTGTGTGTGTCTGTGTGTGTCTATGTCTATTTGTGGGTGTTCATGTTGGCGCACGCGCGCGCTCCCGTTTACATGCGCACATATGTGTACGTGCTTAAGTGTGTGTATGTGTGTGTGTACCCGAGTGTAATTTACGTGTGTGGACTTGTGTGTGCGCGCACATGTGTATGTGCGTGTGTGCGTGCGTGGTGCGTGTGTGCGTGCGTGCGTGCGTGCGTGCGTGCGTGTGTGTGTGTGTGTGTGTGTGTGTGTGTGTGTGCGTGTGTGTGTGTGTGTGTGTGTGTGTGTGTGTGTGTGTGTGTGTGTGTGTGTTTCTGTGTTTTTCTGTGTGAGTGTGTGCGTGTGTCTGTGTGTGTGCGTATGTATATGTGTGCGTGCATGCGCGCTTGTGTACGTCTGTGCGAGCGCGCGCGCGTGTGTGTATGTGTGTGTGTGTGCACGTGTATGTGTATGCGCGTGCGTGCTTGAGCCTCTGTGTGTGTGTGTGTGTGTGTGTGTGTGTGTGTGTGTGTGTGTGTTTCTTTGTGTTTCTTTGTGTGTGTGTGTGTGTGTGTGTGTGTGTGTGTGCGTGTGTGTGGTGTGTGTGTGTGTGTGTGTGTGTGTGTGTGTGTGTGTGTGTGTGTACTTACGTATGTGTGTGCGTGTGTGTGTGCGCGCGCGTGCAAGGTGTCCGTGCGAACGCGCGTGCCTGTGTGTATGATATGCCTTGTTTACATCGTTTGTCTTAATGTTGATCACCGCTGTTACAAGAATCAGACACTGCAACGGCAATTAGCGCTCAGCGATAGATAAACCTAATATTACTGCCACCACTGCTTGGGTTTAATAACGACATCACACTCAAACCAGAAATGTGAATGCAAAGGCCTGTCAACACACCCCGGTATGGTGACAGTTCATGTTTTAGGCTGTTCTCTGTGTCTTTGACCATTCTATCGCGCTTCCAGTGAAGGATCAGGTGTGAAAATCTTGACGACACCGTGTCTTAGACAGCCAGCCAGACGGTCTTTTCAGGGGCTGAAGACTTTTGCCTTGTCACCTCGCCCCAAGAAAATGACAATATTCACGAGGTTGGCATCGCATCAGTTGAAAAAGAGGGACAGCATCTTTAAAAGGGTAAGTTTTGTGTTTCTTTCATTCACACAAAGCCTAAGACTACACCAAAATTTGCGAGTGAACGAGTTGCTATCGTGAAACGAAGTCACATACTGAATTAGCTTAACCATGTCGACCAAGAATTGTGTTTGCTTCGACCGAACCCAATCAATCAGCTGAACAAAATGTGAAACAGCAAGAAATTCTCCCTTGGAATCAAATTGAAGTCTTATAACTCCAGTGTGATTTCAACGCTGCTATACGGCTGTGAAACCTGGCAGCTGAAGACTGCCGAGGAAAAGAAACTGGACGCTATTGACACTAAGAGCCTACGTAAGATCTTGGGCATCAAATGGTCAGACTTTATACCCCAAATGAAGAGGTCAGGGAGAGGCCCAAACAGCTCCCCGTGTCAACCATCATCATCAGACGGCGCCTCCGCTGGCTGGGTCATGTCTCGAGATTACCCTCATCAAGACCTGCAAACCAGGCCATTAAATGGACCTCAGCAGGCCAGAGAAAAAGAGGACGGCCCAGGACGAGCTGGCGACAGACAGAGGAGAGAGACCTCAGACTCGTTGACAGAGGATGGAGTGACACCAGCAGACTGGCTGTGGACCGTGCACAGTGGAGCGCCTTGACTGCCTCTTGTGTCGCAAGACGCGGGAGCATCTAAGTAAGTAAGACTGAGCCCAGCTTGCCAGTCGCTGTGAGAAACACCATGACAAATTGTTGCTGTTTGTCACTGAAACTATTCTTCTTGTAAAAGTGTGTAGAGCTGAGCGCCACAGCTGGCAGGAGAACAGCATGCAACAGACTGGAAATGTTTGTGATCTTGCCTGTCAATGAGCCCATGAAGATTAAGTCAAACTTCGAAAACTGATTCGAAAGCGAGGCTTCGAGGTCGACAGCTGCTTTTTTCTTCTGTGTCACCGTTCAGCTCTTATTTTGTGAATTTCTTCTATTCCGCTAGTTTGGGTGTGATATCCTTTCACTGAATTGAAGTTTGATATCTTTTGTACATTTTGGCTGGTCGGAATTTTGTTATTTTGTGTGGTTGTCATTTTTTTTTTTTCTCTTTACATTAATTTGTTCAGTGTGTGTCTTCAAAATGGCGGACTCACGTGTGGAACCAGTGTTTTTGCTGAAAAGAGACCTGCCTTATTCTTTCGGCTCTGATCAGAATCGTTCCTTTCAGGCCCTGGACATTTGTGTCGCAGCCGAAAGAATATGCGGCAGAGAAACTATGGTGGGCGCGCAGGAAATACGGGGATTATGGAGACTCTACCCAGCGACTCGAACAGCACGCAGTAAGTTGTTGATAGAAGGTTTGTCTCTTAGCGGTGTTGAACTGCGTTTGTACGACAAGAACCCTTTCATACTCACAGGACAGGGTGACTCTGAAAGACCAGCCACCAAAGTTTGGATATCGAATATCCCCTTGTCTTGCGATGGAGCGGATATTGAGTCAGCTCTTGTGAAGCTTGGAGTTGTTTTTCGCTCCCCTTTGATAATGGAAAAAGTAAGAAACAGAGATGGAAAGCTGACCCGATTTTACTCTGGTAGACGTTTCATTTTCATCAACGTCCCAGAAAAACCATTGGAAAGGTTTGTAAAGGTGGGGGATTTTACTGCCACCCTTTATCACAAGGAACAACCGAAAAAAGAGGCCAGGGTAACGAAGTGCAATCGTTGCTTAAAAGTGGGTCATTGGGCCAGGCAGTGTCCGGAGTCTGTTATCACGTGCAGAGCGTGTCTCCAACCCGGTCATCGGCAAGGGGATCCTGTCTGCCAAATTCCGACTCACAATGATGAAGTTGGGTCAGTGTGGGATCCTCTTCCAGTTGTTTCAACACAGAAACAATCTGTAGACCTTGACACACTCCTCACTGATGACGACAGTGACACGGACTCTGACGCCACTGACACAGAGAAAGAACCTAAGGTGAGTGACACTGAGAGAGAACTTAGTCAGGAAAAGGGAGGTAAAAAAGGTAAGAGTGATAACGAAAGGGACTGTCATTCTAACTTGAGTTTTGCCCAGGTCGTTGAAAAGGGAAAACACAAAAGAAGCAGCAGACCCAAAAAGAGAGAAGAAATGAAAAAGAAGGAAAATGATCTGTCGAAAGCAAAGGAAGGGCTTTTGACACGTCAGTCGAAACTGGATTTTAAAGCCCGATCGCGTTCTGAGACTCCAAAACGGCCGTGGTCAACAGAAGGGGATTCCCCCACTTTGACCGACCCACGTGACAGAAAAGCTGCCAAGATTTCCGCCCCTCATACAGCGATTGAAAAACAGTGACAGGGTCGGACACGACTGATGACACGGTTGTACGATTTTTCGTGCGTCTCATGGTCATTTGTTCGTTGAACCCTGCAACATGGCTTTATCTTCTTTAAATGTTTTTTCTGTAAATGTCAGAGGGATAAGATCCAATAATAAGAGAAAACGCGTCTTTAGGTTTTTAAAAAACAATGAGTACGATGTGATCTGTCTGCAGGAAACTTATATTAATACAGCTGTAAGCGAACAGTGGCAAAAAGAATGGGGAGGTAAGCTCATGTTCACTGAAAAAAGTACACATAGCGGTGGATTAGTAATATTAATTAAGAAAAATTTGTCAGCTGAAACGGAAATAGTGTATGCATCTGAAAGAATTGTAATCTTGAAAATCACTACAGGAGAGAAACAGATGATTGTGGTAAATATCTATGCCCCTAATAGTTTACAGGAAAAACATAATTTCTTCGATAAATTGGAAGATGTTATAAAAAATTTAAATACCAATAACCTTATTGTGTGTGGAGATTTCAACACTGTCTTAAGTAACGAGTATGATGTGATAAGTGGTGATTATCACGACCAGCATACTGTACAGAGATTTAACAGAGTGGTGAGTGATTGTGACCTGTATGACACATGGCGAATGTTTCACAACGAAGAGAAAGAATTTAGCTGGTCTAGAATTAATCCATTTATTGCAAGAAGACTGGATTATATACTGACCAGTTCATCTATTTTTGAAAATGTAGTGCAGAGTACTATGCAGAGTGTGTCTTTCTCAGATCACAGAGGTTGTTGTGTTTTAGTGAAGTTCGTTGATGTTGTACATGGTAAAGGGTATTGGAAATTTAATGGATCCCTTCTTTCGGATATAAACTATGTTAATTATATAAATCATACTTTAGAAACTTTTGAAAAAGACCCTGAAGATGATAATCAGATAACTTGGGAGCTATTAAAAATCAAAATCAAAGAATGTACAATTAAATTTTCAAAAGAAAAAGCATTGTTAAACAGAAATAAATTAGCACGACTGAATGCAGAATTGAATACACTCGATAGTGCCCTCAGCACTTATCCAGACTGCCAGGAAACTTTGCGCAAAAGAGAGCTCGTAAAACTAAAATTAGAATTAGAAGAAACTAGCAAAGCCCGTGCAGCTCAGGTAAGGGCTCGAGTTCAGTGGATTGAACAGGGGGAAAAAAACTCTAAGTTCTTTCTTAGTTTAGAAAAAGCAAGAGCAAACTCAAAGATCATAGAAAATATTAAAAAAGCAAACGGGGTTGAGATCAAGGGACAAAAAAACATTTTAGCCGCACAAAGAGACTATTTTAGCAATTTATACAAGAAAAAGATAAATAGTGATAATATGCTACAAAGAACACAGGCCTTCCTGCGTGGTGTTAATTTACCTTCTCTATCTGCTAATGATAAAGCTTACTGCGATGGTAATCTTTCAGAGCAAGAAATTACGAGTGCACTGAAAGGAATGAAAAATGGCTCTAGTCCTGGCATTGATGGATTAACCGTTGAATTCTATAAAGTATTTTGGAGTCGGATAGGTAAATACGTAATGGAGTCTTTTAAGACCGCATTTACTTCAGGGAGCATGTCTTCAACTCAACGAAAGGCCGTAATAACACTTATACATAAGGGAAAAGGTTTAGCAAGAAATGATCTCAACAATTGGCGACCAATATCTTTAACAAATGTTGATTATAAACTCCTAGCTAAAAGTCTAGCGGCGCGACTGGGTAGTGTCATTGATTCTTTAATATGTAATGACCAAGTAGGATACATAAAAGGAAGACGTGTGTCCACATTATTACGTCTAATTGATGATGTCACCGAACAACTGCGTCACGAAAACAAACCAGGACTATTAATAACTATTGATTATTTCCATGCTTTCGACTCTATTTCCAAAGAATTCATGTTAAACGCGTTTAAATTATTCGGTTTTAGGGAGTGTTTTGTTAACTGGGTAGAAATATTGATGACCGACTCGATAAGCTGTATAAACTATTGCGGATGGATTTCCGAACCGTTTGCAGTGGAATCGGGAATCAGGCAGGGCTGTCCCTTTTCTCCGTTAGCCTTTGTTTTAGCCCTTGAACTATTGGCAATTAGATTACGGAACGGTTCGGAAATTAAGGGCATTGAAATTAAATGTAATGACAGTACTCAGGAGACATGTTCTTTGTTAATTGCTCTTTACGCTGATGATATAACACTGTTTTTAGCAGACGAAAACGATATGCGAATAGCGCTTGGATTATTTGAAAGCTTTTCGTTCATATCAGGTTTGACAATAAATAGAAATAAATCGGAAGCAATGTGGTTAGGTAGCAAAATAAATTGTAGACAAAATGTTATGGATTTCATATTAAAAAGTAAAATAAAGATATTAGGTATATACTTTAGTAACAGCACAGGTGCATCTAAACTGGAAGAGAACTGGGTGGGTAGAATTGAAAATTGCAGACGGTTGATTTCTACATGGGAGAAAAGAAATTTGAGTATTATGGGCAAAGTAAGTATCGTAAAAACATTTTTAATCTCGCAGTGGGTTTACATAATGCAAGCGATAGTTGTACCAGATTATGTAATTAATGAGATCAATAGATTATTATATAGATTTGTATGGAGAAAAAAGGACTGCAACAAGAAAGCGTTTGAAAAAGTAAAAAGAACAGTGTTGTGTCACGAAACGGATATGGGGGGGGATTAAGATGATAGATCTAAAAGAATTTCAAAATGCATGTTTATTACAATGGGGAGCCAAGGTAAGCTCAAAAGATGACACAGATAATGGCACAAATAATAAGTGGTGGCGTATAGCAAGAAACAATTTCTTAGAATTTGGTGAAAAGTGTATTTGCTTCTATGCAACCATAATAAGTAAGCAATTTAAAGGACTGGAACTTATCAAATCACATTTTTGGAACTCGGTGCTATGCACTTGGTTAGATAACAATAATCATTTACAAGTACCAGTGTCTAGGGTAATTTGGAATAACAGTACCATAAAATATCAAGGCAATGTTCTCTTTTTTAAACAATGGATTAAGAGAAATATATTATGCGTGGAAGATATGCTAACCATCAACAACGAACTAAAGTCTTTTGATGAAATAGTTGGTATATTGGGGAATTCAGCAAGTCGCCTGCTGGAGTATAAGGTTGTGTGCAGTGCGGTGGGCAGATTTGTGCGTGTTCACCTTGATCAACGACTCGCTCATGACCGAGGTTTCCTCAACTTCCCCACATTCTGTGGTAAAAGCGTGTTAAGCATAAGAGGATTTCGAAAACAAATAATTGAAAATAAGTACACTCAGCCATGTGCGGTTGGCTTCTGGAAAAGATTATTTAACTTTGATGTCACTCAACAGATATGGACTATTGCCATACAAGCAACAAAAGAAACTAGACTCCGTCTTTTACACTGGAAAATTGTGCATAACATATATCCAACTAACATTATGTTGTTCAAGATGAAAGTTAGAGAAGATAACAAATGTTCATACTGTAAAGATATAGTCGACGTGATAGAACATTTTTTCTACGAATGTCCTTCCGTCTTGTTATTTTGGAGAAAGATTGAGAATTATATTCTAATTAATCTTGAAGTTCATATGAAGATCGATGTCTTAAAAGTAATGTTTGGTGTCACCGACAAGACCATAAGAAAAGCTACGCTGAATCAAATTAATCACATAATCTTAATAGGGAAAATGTGTATAAGTATTTTTAAAAAAACGCAGGCAACGACATCTATTTATACAATATTTGAAGCCCATATGCTACTCCGTAACAAATATCTGTCGAGATAACTTTATTTTCAATGATTACAGTTTCTCGGTAGATATTTATCCCTCTCGTCTTCTAGATTTATTCACGCAGGAATGGACGTGCGCGATCCTTTTCGCGATATCGTTCATGCTTTCTCAACTGGTTGGTTTCCTTTCGAGTATTATCACGAAATGCTGTGGGGTAATTGTGATGCACTGCAGCGTAGTTCTTTTCATGGTATCATCTTCGCTACTTCTTTAGTTTACCCTTCTTTTTTAAAGAAGGGAGTAGCGAGATTAACACATTTTTTTTCGCTCTCCATTCCTCTGTGCGCCCTTCCACTCTTTCGATTTCGTTTGTGAAAGGGCGCACCCCCTTTTGGGGAATATGG
>CM065727.1:45809391-45899391 GCA_033310375.1 Conus canariensis
AAACAGTGCTCCGTCAACGGTGACTAAACTTCGTGGGAAGACGGATAGTATCCCAAGGATCGCACAGCTGTCCCTGGTCAGGGGTAGTATCGTGTTTCTTATTTACCCAGGGTTTCGCTTTTTGTTTGTGTTTTGTTTCGGTTTTTCCTCCCCGTAATTTGTTGTTTTTATACTTTGAAAAATAATGTGCCTCCACATTGCTAGGCACAGTTGCTGACGGTTTGATTTCGTTTTGATTTCATTGAATGCTTAGTCGAAGGAAATAAAATGCCGCGGGGTGGGGGAGGGGGGTGCTGAAAAAAAGTAGTTACACCTCGAACATACCTTCCCCAAACGTCACCAACCCATGATGCAGTGGGATTGTCATAAAAAATGTAGGGCGCTTTACTGTTATGTCTTTTTCGTCACGGAAGTGTTAGCTCGTACGAAGAAATAGCCTGTATATGCCACACCACTTCTGCTAGCCCAGATACTTGTTTGCACTCTAAACAAGAAGACATCAGGACAATAACCCTCAACAGTTTCCTTCAGTGCAATACCAACTGAATCAACCGACAACCAACGCTATTTGAGTATAGACTTTGACAGAACGCTGACTTTTAGAAAGCATGTCGAGAATCTTGTTCTTAACTGCGAAAAGGGCCTGTCTGCTGTGAAAGCAATGGCAGCTAAAGGCACGGAACAGTGCCATCTATACCTACTGCATCACACAGTTGTACTCAGTGTGATTGATTATAGATTAGGGCTTACAACACTGTCCAACAGCAATCTTCTTAAATCAGAAAGAATTCAAAATGGAGCAATGAGATTGACCTTGGGAACCACGAAGGACACACCAGTTGAAACTATGCGATACCTGCTTGATCTTCCTTCAATGCACGCAAGACACAACAGGTGAAGGCATATTTCAAAGCACTTGAAAATCCCCAAACCCACTACATGCGGCAGGCAAAGAAACTCGCCTAGGACGTGGAAAATCATGGATGGGTCAAACAGAAGACAATATACAGCTTGTGTGCCAGTTAGCAGAATTCAAAGAAACGAAGAAATGGGAAAAGTATCCAGACCACTTCAATCACCTCTACCAAATTGCCATCGCTCCAGAACTTGGAAGACACTGTCAAAAATGGCCAGAAGGCAATATAATTCAAACTTTTGCTCGATAGTGATCATGGTCTTCTAGCATCCTGAGCCATACTGGAGAATGCTGAGGATGTTACTTTTGAAGACCCCGATCTTCGTGTAGACGCCGAGGCTAGTAGATCTCCAAATGGGATTGAGCATGGCGAAAGCTTGGTTTGCTTTGCTGATCCTGTTATTTGATCTCCTGGTCACAGTCACTGTCTGTTGTCACCTAATTACGCACGTAGACAGTCTCCTGTGCGTTTATAGTGACGCGCCGTTCATTGTAACTAGATATTGTTTCTGGCGTTCTTCCACAGAGCTTGTGTTTTCTTGCCATTTATCTTAATGGCAGTGGTGCTGCCTGTCTCGCGCTGAGGGTCTCTGTTGTCTGTTGAATGTCTTGGTGAGTGTTTGACAATAAGCCCATCTCGTTGGCATAGTCCACGTCTTCTAATACTGAAGTTAGGTCCATTGGATCCTGTTGCTTTCCACGGGCGATGTTGCGCATCAGGCAGTCAACGACCAAGGAGAACAACATCGGTGACTAGATCCATTCATGTCGGACTCCTGTGTCCGCCTTGACTGCTTCTGTCAGCTCACGACACGCATCGAAGTTCTCTCAAAGAGACTGGATGATACTGACCGCTTTCTGGGGCGTACTATAAAGTCGGAGGATTTTCTCGAGGGAGGCTCCATGCAGACTGTCGAAAGCCATCTCAGAATCAAGAACACCTTCTGTATGGGAATGTTCCATTCATGAGATAGCTCGAGGATCCTACGAAGTAAGAAGAAGTGATCGATGCTTGCTTGATCTCTTTTCTAAAGTCAGCTTGTTCTTGGCTGCTATGAGGTACTGAAGCATGATACGGCTGAAGACCTTGCTGGTGAGGGACAGTTGACTGGTGTCTTGCAGGTTCTGGTAGTCCTCGAGGTCTCCTTTCTTTGGCAGCTTGATGATTAAACCTGTTCTCATGATATACAGAGCTGTTCCCTTGTCCCATATGCCTTGTGAAATGCGCGGAGAAAACGTGGTGTTAGTCGTAGTTCTGCCTTCAATATCTTGGGACACATACCATCCTCTCTAGATGCCATGCCATTCTTCAACCTACGGATGGCTTCCTTGACGACCCTACTTTCGTTGTTCCCATACTGATGACCAGGTCCTCTTCTACCTCAGTGATATCGGCAAACATTGGTGGATTTGGCCGGTTCAGAATTCCCTAGAAGTGATTTCTCCACCTTTCCGGATCAACACGTTCTTCTGCGATGGGTGTTGTATCTTCAGGTTTCATTGGGTTGTCCTGGTTCTGTCTACAGGTTCTTTGTGATCATGTATACCCTCTCTCTCTCTCTCTCTCTCTCTCTCTCTCTCTCTCTCTCTCTCTCTCTCTCTCTCTCTCTCTCTCTCTGTGTTTAGCTTTTTCTTTTTTTTCTTTTGCTCTGCATTCTAATCTACCGTGCCCGGCATAACTCCCACGCCGCTCATGGTTCTGGTTCCCCTGCAGACCGGCCACACTCAGAATCGTCCTCTCGCAGCCCCCAACACCAGCACTGTACTGGGAACAATTAACATCAGGCTGTCATGACAGAGCTCACCAAAGAAGACACTGCACGGTTGGTGAGTCACTTTGGTGGTGTTCACTGTTATCAGTTGCGATCCAGCATAGGCCTCATGCAGACACCACCTACTAATAAAGAATCCCAAACTAGGCCTAATTGCAAGAACTGCTTTTTATTGCAAGTGAGAAACCCCCTCCGGAAAGCGCCTCGCGGAGTAAATCAAACGACAATGCCAGTGAGCTTGCTGGCATCAATATCTTTTCACACTTGCAATGGAAGTTCTATTTCCACCTGAAACATGTTCTACATCAAGAATACAATAAAACATTCAACATATTTACAAACAGCTAAAGATTTAGCCAATAACGTCAAAATTGTACGCAAATATTCTGATATAAACTAGGTGATGATGTGACCTTAGTGGCAAGAAATGTCCACCATAGTTGAGCGAATTACTGAGATCCAGTCACATGAGGCTGCGAGGATATTTTACGCTTAAGAATCGAAAACAAAAATCAAGGACTAAAAATGTATGTAAAGCGCTGGAAGAAAGGTAAGTTAGAAAAAAAAGAGGAAAAACCAGCTCACCAATCATCGTTGATTCATGTTTTCCATGGCTTGGGTGACCTTCATCTGGCTTTTTCCGGACTCAGCTTGTTTCATAGAAGCCAAACCACTGGAATATTAACATGTATTAGTAGACTGTGTATTATTACAAGGTACTGTGGGAGAGTAAAATGTGAACGATGGAAAAATAGCTACAGAGTATCACTTGAAAGAATGCATTTTGTCATTTATTCTGTGCAACATGATAACGCTTTTTCCCAAGAATCATTTGAACACAATTCCATCATACGCTTTTCTATATTGCATCTATATTTCACATATAAATGCTGACGGTCTTGGTTTAGCGTAATTGGACACACATGTCTTGAACACGAACCCACTGCTGGCACAGGTGTGAAGACAAGATTGCGCGTGATGTCAGCACGAGAACATGGCATGTAGTGTCACAGAATCTCAGGCTTTTGTATGGTGCTCAGTCTTGATGACAGTGATGACAATAGGTGCAAGGGAGTTTCATTTCGATCAGAGACTGTGTTAACTATGCTTCCTTTACAATATATCCCGACAATAATCAGAACGAGATCATCTACAGACGTCTGCCGCGCTGGTGAGAAAATTTGAGCAACTCTGTCAAGGACCCGTCCATTAAATGGATGAGACTTGACTGTGTGGTTGCACATGTCAACTTGTTTTTTTTTTAAGCAACGTCTCTACAGCCGTTTTGATGAGTTTGACAACAATCCGGCCAATGAACCACATAAGATTCATTCCTTCCCAAACCGCACTCCAATTCTACCTTGTGGCCGGAACCTCTCCTCCCCAACACCCCTCCACACCCTTCCATGCATTCTGTTCGAAATAAGAACTTGAATGTTCCCATAGCTGTGGGTGTAGGACTTCATATTTGTACAATTACGTTGTCTTTTGCAGTTCATCTCTTCCCCTTCTCCCCTTCACCCCAACCCCCTTCTTTAAAAATCCCTGTTTGGTCATTTTCACGGTGACCAAGGATTTATTCACCTGCATTTGTTTTTTCCTCATTATCTACTTAATCATTTGCTTCTTTACTTCCGTTGTTTGTTTCATTGTTCCTGTCCTGTCTAATGAAAATCAGTAGGTCGAGGCTCGTTACGTTAGCGTTTGTTATGTCCGTTTGGAGGCTCCTCACTTCAACATTGATTTTCATGCTTTCAATATTCAAGTGTGTGACTAATACCAGCCCAGAGTTAAGATTAGGCCCCAAATGCTAAATATTCTCCATTACACTCAAAGCTGCGACTGACGTCAGCCAGAGGATCAACTCCTAACAAAACTCATTCAACTCGTTCATCAGGGTTTTCTAATGTGCCAGCTCAACTATATGACACCCCCGCCCTTCCCATTTTCTATCATCTACTAGACTTTTGACTCCTAAATCCTTGTGCCCTGACAATGGCTTAGGAACACAGGTCACAGTACCCAGGTCATGCATAATTCTGCTGCTGACACATGCTATTGAGTTAATTTCTTAACTCCAAATTCCAAGACAAATTCTTTTTCTTTTCTTTCTTCACATTGATTTTTTCTTCTTCAGAAGAGCAGTATCTATATACAAAAGGTTGTTACTGCATTTGAAGACGAGTATCCGAGGGGTAACACTATCTGTTCGGCAATTAGAATGCAAACACAGTTTGAATATTCTTCTGTTCAAACTTAATGCTGGAAAAGATTATTTTCTTTTTACACTCTTGTATTATCTTCACGTGTTTCAGTGACACATAGCCATGCACATTTTAAACACTGATCTTGATGTTGAAATATTTAGTCAGCAACTGGCATACTTCTGAGGGCAGAGTTTGAGAATTGCTGGCTTTAGGGATTCGCGCAATGATCATTCTAACTTAAAGTGTTACTAACAAACGGAATCCAAATCTTAGATTTCAGACATTCGCAGACGAGGAATTGACGCATGGAACCGATACACTCATCTTATGTTCCATTCGGTGAATGCACTTTGCAGCTTTTCACATCAGATTGGACATCGGAGTCATGCATGTTGTCGGCAACCAGAATAACTAAATTTGATGTGACTTCATCCCTATGTAGACGGCTCCCTGATACTGTTTGAGTATTTTATTACTACAGTATAAGTGACATGTTGATCTGTTGAAATGGCATTTTGTAACTCTCTCTCTCTCTCTCTCTCTCTCTCTCTCTCTCTTCTCTCTCTCTCTCTCTACAACACACACACACACACACACATACACACACGCACACGCACGCACGCACGCACGCACGCACACACACACACACACACACACACACAATGCACACATACACGCGCGCGCGCGTGCGTGCATACATGCACGCACACAGTCACACATTCACCACACATACACACGCACGCGCGCGAGCCCGCACGCACTCACGCACGCACGCACACGCGCGCGCTCGCACACGCGCGTGCTCGCACACACATGCACGGGCGCAGCGCGTGCTCGCGCGCGCGCGCGCGCGCACACACACACACACACACACATACACACACACACACACACACACACACACACACACACACACACACACACACACACGCACGCACGAACACACACACACACACACACACACACACACACACACACACACACACACACACACGCACACACACACACACACACACACACACACACACACTCAGCTGCAACATGCCAATACATAAACTTATACACTCAAAACCTCATAGAAACTTTCAAATGATCTATGTAATCTGTCTCGTACATAAATTCAAACATTTCCCGAGAAACGTGTAAACAAGGAACAAAAAGAAAATCTGCGGGTTGTTTGAAAGACGCCACATGATTTACAGCGGACGGTTATGTCTTGTGACTGTCGATCAATAGTAGCTAGGTGGTGAACACAGTCTCTTGCAGTCTTCATCTGTATAACCACATGTGCATAGTATCAGAGCTATCATTCTATCGTTTATGTGTATGTGTGACATTTGGACCGTTGTTCCATCGATGCTGTTGTAGTTTTCGTGCCGTTCATGCTGGCCTATTACTTTATCAGAAATGAATGAGATTTAATGTGAGTGCACATTGTTTTGCAATGCACGTGTGCACCACGGTTAAAAGTCTCATCCAATTAGTCAGATGGCTTAGTGGCATGGCCCATTTCAGGAAGATAAATGCATCAAATTTGGCATGAGGGTACTTCATGGCCTATTTTTGAATTTTAGACTAGGAGCCCACCTGGCTTGTTGAAAATAATATTAAAATTCTTTTTAAAAAATAGTAATAAATACTCTTAATGTTATTAAACGCATCCAATAGCAGAAGTCATTTTTCCTTGCGGAGTAAGTGCCACTTTTCTGTGATGTCTTTTTTCACAGACATTCAGTTTGCAATAACCTTTTCAATTAGTTGCACTTGCAACAGTCCAGGTTTGCTTTCGCACATTTGCAGTCCGAGCACTCACCTTTGCATGAACATGTTATCAGCTCTCTGCACGCTCTGGAAACCTCTGGAATTGTCGCCCAAACTGGTTCTCATGTCTCCGATTCCTTCGTCCTAGCAAAATGTTGTGGCGAAGGAACCACTTGCTGTGTTTGTGTGCCGGTTGTCCAGATTCCTGCTTGATACACTGCACGTAGGACATGCTAGAGTAGTGCATCTTTGATGGGTGGCAG
The DNA here is from genome assembly GCA_033310375.1 of Conus canariensis. Lineage (NCBI taxonomy): Eukaryota > Metazoa > Mollusca > Gastropoda > Neogastropoda > Conidae > Conus > Conus canariensis. The sequence continues at coordinate 45,816,311 of CM065727.1, forward strand.
TTTGTCCATCGCCTCATTCTTCTGACAGAAGAATTCCTTTCACGTTTCACTGACAGAGTCTAAGGGGCTAGTTTTGTCATACAGAATGACAGTCAGTCTCTCCAACTTCTTGAAAACATCCTCGTCAACATCTAGTTTCTGGAAGGGATGACTGGCCAAACGTTGAAAGTGATGTCTTCGTAGACCTGCCAAGCGTGCCAAGCAGACTTCGCGCCCCTGCCGTTGAAGGCAGAGGTTAATAATAATAAATAATAATAATGAATACTTATATAGCGCCTATTCTCGGCTAGAGACCAAGCTCTAAGCGCTTTACAATCAACACTCGTTTACACAACGGGCTGCCTACCTGGGTAGTGCCGACTGAAGAGCTGCCAGCTGGCGCTTCATTCAGTCGTTTCCCGTGTCATCCAGTCAGTATCGTTCAATATCGATCACTCATTTTCCTTACTTCCTTCATTCTTTCCATTTCTCACGCAGGGTGCATGCTATGTGTAACGTGTCATCCATACCAACGGCCAAACTGGCCTACTCTTCCGAAAGTTCGTGATGGGATTTTACGTGTGTGCAAGATGTTATGCGTGCGTTCACACACAGAACCTCGGTTTATAGTCTCATTCGAAGGACTGTATGGGAAATGGAGTCAGAACCAATGTTAACTCCGAGGGAAAAATCCCCCTGTACCGAAACGCCCCCGGCGGAGGTTCGAACCCGCAACCCCAGGATCACCAAGATTACGAGTCCGGCGCTCTACCAACTGAGCTATTCTGGTTGTGTCACAACCTGAAAATGCGTGAAACACAGGTAATGCACGTGATCATGACTCTCCAAGGCTTGCACAGATGGCGTTGATGTGGTAGAATCTGTAATTCTTGCCCATGCTAAAAGCCACCCAAATGTCAGCCAGGGGTTGGCTTGCAGTCAGATCATGGACTACGCCTGCAATGTTGACAACACTATCAGTGTCTACAGTTATCTCTTGAATAGTCTCTTCACCATGCTCCAGTGCATGAACCACATGAACCACGATCCTGGTGTCTGCCTCCTCATAGCAGTTTAGTCTTCCCTGACACTTTTCTACGTGTGCCCTTGCCTCTCTTTTCCCGGGTGGGCTTTTCAAACTGTTTGGTCCGTATGTGTTCCACACAATGTCCAGCCTCGTGACTTGGTTCAGCTGTTTCTCCAGGTAAGGTCTAAATACTCTGCATACTCCTGGAAGGTGCTGACGCTGGCAGTGGGAAGGCAGTGGACGACGGCACCATCCAGGACTTTGCAGCCCTAAGTTGAAGGTGCTTCTGGTTGCTCGAGCTGCTCAAGATATTGCAGAAGGTCAGACTTGGTATTTGGTAAAATGAAGCTTGCCAAAGTCAGAAAGAGAGGGTGGGGAATGACTGTATCTCATGTGCAAAGAACTCTTCCTAATCACCGTCTCTGTTTTGCACAGATATGTAGAGAGGCCAAAGAGTACCACATTGTTCTGATGCACTTTGATCTTCTTCCCCCGTTTAGAAACTGTCTTGCGTTGATGTTTCTTGAAGAATGCAAGAGAATTCTTCGTGACTGTTTAATGGATGGAGTAGCTGCGCACTTCAAGCACGTTCTTGACAAATCCCTGGTACTGTTTCTCGCCTGTGTCCTCCAAGGTGCGCAATGCGGAAACAACTGATTCATCGGCATAGTTGCGAGAGTCGAGAGTTTTTCTCCGATATTTTTTTTATTCTTCTTTTTTTTTTTTTTCGTGTCACTGACACTGACATCGGTCTAATTTTTCTTTTCAGTTTTTTTTTTTTTTTCTAGTCTGAGAATGTCTTGTTCTTATCGTTTTTCTTCGTCACTAATTTTCCTTTTCTCTGCTATTGCACATGAAGTTCTCATCAACAATAAATCAAGAAAAAGATCATTAGAAATGTCAAATTTAGCTTGACATCCGATATTTGAGTATTATAATCACTTGTTGAATATTCTTCTTTAAGATTTTTATTTCGGCATTTATTTCGTCTAAATATGCTTTAATTCTTAAGAGCGATGCATTCAGTTTCCAAAAAAGTGTTATGCTTAACAATGTTGTAAAATTTCAAGTTCAGCAAAATAGCCGAATGATCTGTTCTGTAGCCACATGTCTACATCCTCTACATAGGAGACAACTGTATCTGAGATTAAAAAAAAAGTAATCTGGCCTGTAAAAATGGGTTAGTTCTTCTCCAGGTGAAGCGGAGACATTCTGCATTTAAGTCTCTTCACACATCGTTCAACGCTAAAGTTTCAATCATGTTTTCCATAGCCTGTCTTGCTTGAGGGTTATTCACATGTTTATAATTATGAAAGTCTCTGACAGGGTCGAGGACCAAACTAATATCCACACCTATTAGAACATTCTCTACACCCAGCCCATCAATTTTTTGTTTCAAATTATTATAAAATTCCGGGTCGTCTCTGTTGGACCCATATACATTAACAAAAAGGAAATTGCTTTTCTCTGTTTCAACAAGAACTATAGCAGTTACCTAAGCCATCCTTGATAACATGTTAAACTTTGCATTCAAAATTGTTGTTAAAGAAGACAGCTACTCCTCTTGCATTTGAAGAGTAACAAGAAAAATAACCCTGATGTCCCCATTTTGATAAAATGTACCTTTTCATCTTTTCCTCAAAGTGAGTGTCTTGCAGGTAGTACACTGAATATTTCTATTTATCTCGGGTAATGGAAGACATCATGTCTCTTTTTTGTAGTATTGAGGCCTTGGCAATTAACATACACAACACGTTGACAATTAACATGCACAGTACACAGATTCACATCCATTTCCAATCAAAGAGAAGAAAGCAGCAATAAACGCACTGCAGTAACTTTTTTGTAAAACATGAATCCAGAAAAAAGAACAGTTGACAACTGCAGAACATAAAACCATCGAAAAGAGCCAATAAAATGTCCATCCAACCTAAGCAGAACAATGTATCATAGGCACGGACACACACACACATATGCAATACACAAATGCAACAGCATAGGAGGAGGAAAAAAGAAACAAAACAAAAAGAAGAAGAATTAAAATACTGGATTTAAAATAAAGAAGAAGAAACCCTTGACCACCGCAAGTAAGCATTCGGTGCAAGGAACAATTTAAAGTCAGGTGTGTGCGGGGAAAAAATCCTAAGCAAAAAGTATGCAAACTGCAAACTCATAGACTAAGGAGAAAATCTTTCAAGTCATTAAACATGTATTCACTGACATAAAGAAACATCATCATATCTGTTCTGAGATAAAGTAAGGCAAATGTGTTGACATACATTTTGGGGCGGCGGCATGGGGTGGGAAGGGGAGGGAAATCATCTTACAAGTAAATCGGCCCGAACATGGATTAAGGCGAGAATTAGGAAGGCGGAAGAGGAGGAGCGGGGGGGGGGGGGGGGGGGGGGGGGGGGGGTGAACAAACGAAACAGACAAAAAAGGAAAGGAAGAGAAAACCTCTTCAACACCTATCTGAGCACATCTCACTTCAGAGAGCGCAAGTAAGAAGACCGAGTGTTCATGCAGGTGATTGTCTGCCAACTACTCTGAGCACGTGTACTATGTTCGACTTTGTGCGTGTATTTGTTTCTGTGAGCATATGCTGTATGTACGTGAGTGTGAATGAGTGAGCAGGAGATAAAGAAAGCGCATGTGCACATGCGTGTCGGCGTGTGTGTGTTTATGCGTCTCTGTGCGGGTGTGAGTGTGCGCGCGCGCGTGTGTGTGTGTGTGCGTGTGTGTGTGTGTCACTGTGTGTGTGTGTGTCACTATGTGTGCACATGTGCGCATGCGCATGTGTATCTGTGGGCATGTTCTCTATTTAAACATCATAAGCGTCGACAATGACAATAGCAATAAAAACAGTTGAACAGACGTGGCTTTTTAACCACACATTTGTTAATATGAAATTCTTTGGTTTCTTTTCTTTTCCAACCAACTCACGTCGTACTGTGACGAAGACACATGCTGGAATGGCATATAACAACAGATAAGCAAACACCTCGCCTGCAAAAATGGGAAATGTGCCCATAAAACATTGAAGAAGTGAACAGCTAATTCCATTGAGTAATGATTATATTCATCAGCGCTTGATGAATATGAAAGCATATTAAGAATTTTGATTAAAAAAAGAAAAATGTGAGCGTTTAGTATTTTGATGGTGCATTTAATTCAAGACTGTGTGTGTGTGTGTGTGTGTGTGTGTGTGTGTGTGTGTGTGTGTGTGTGTGTGTGTGCGCGCGCGCGCGCGCGCCGTAGGTCCTTTGCACAAACATCAGTATCGTCAGTATCAATTGAAAAAAAAAAAGCCAGATTTCAGGACCAGACTACAGAGCTATCGGAGTCAACGCTTTGTTTCTAAAGCAGTAGAATTATGATACACACTGCTACCTGGAGTTAGACCTAGTCTCCCAACAAAAGAAAATGCACTACTCGCTCGTAGCTTTCTGTAGAATTATGATACATTTTGCTCTCCGAAGGGGAACAAAAATTTTGTTAGTGGGACCTCCAGCCCCTATTGTTTCGCCAGTTTTGTCTTTTTTTTTTTTTTTTTTCCTTTTTCTTTTTTTTTTTTTTTTTTTTTTTTTTAAAGTGAGGCCTCTCTCCTCTTTTTTCCCCCACTTTACTTTTCGTCAAAGAATTACACACCATGCATAGTCTGTGTGTTTCATTACCGATACACATTGGCTTGCTGTTTTTTTGCGTTTGATACAAGGCGTCTGGGTTTGTTAGTGTTCTAATGTTTAGTGTGGTGACACTTTCCCACTGTTGCATTTACCACTCACGCCGGAAGGAACAGAGCAACGACTACACTACTTTTCAACAGAGATACACAATGTGTGTGTGTGTGGGGGGGGGGGGGGGGGGGTAGAAGACAGACAGACAAACAAGCAGTCAGATAGACAGAGAGGCAGAGCACGACAAACAATCATAGAGAATACGACTAAAAGAGAGAGAGAATGAGTCAGACGGACAGACAAACAGGCACACACACTCTCATACAGACAGAGACAGAGAGAGAGAGAGAGAGAGAGAGTGTGTGTGTGTGTGTGTGTGTGTGTGTGTGTGTGTGTGTGTGTGTGTGTGTGTGTGTGTGTGTGTGTGTGTGTGTGACGGACACACAGACGGACAGATACACAGACAGACAGACAAACATTTCTGGGTAAACAAACAATTACTTTTATGCTGAGAGAGAGGAGAGAGAGAGACAGAGAGAGACGAGAGAGAGAGAGAGAGAGAGAGAGAGAGAGAGAGAGAGAGGAGGCCCTCTCTGATGGATACAACACCATTGACTCTCTCGCTTCCAACACAGCTTTTTCCCCGCTCAAAACCAGCAGCCCAAAGGACTCTACCCATTCACCCTCTACAATGCACACAAGACACAAACAACCCCTGGCCAGACGACACCAGTCTACCTCACCACCAATGGCCAGCAAACACCAGTCCACCCTACCACCAGCCCCACAGACATCCAGCCCACACACCTCCACCCCCACTCCTACCCCTGGGACCAGTGGCCCCTCCCCAGAACCCCCAACCACCCACCTACTACACATCACTCAACCAGTTCCAATGCCTACAACCTACCAAAGAAAAGCAACCTCCGCACCCTCACTGTAAACTGTCAAAGTATCATTGGCAAAACTGCAGAATTTGCAGCATCAGTGAAATACATTAAGCCGGACATTTTCGGGACCAAAACCTGGCTTCACGGGATGAAACCAAGCAAACCACCAACACAACCACATCAAATCCAGTGAGATTTTCCCAGACAACTACGTCTACAGAAATGACAGAAGTAGCCTCGGGGGATGTATCTTCATTCTCGTGCACAAATCTCTGACAGAAGTCGAACAACCAGAGTTGACTGCAGACTGCGAAATCCTCTGGGTGAAGCTGAAGCTCCAAGACAGTAAAGACCTCTACGTCGCTAGCTTCTACATGGCCCACAGGAACATGCACGACCTTGACCAGCTTCAAAAGTCCCTCGACATCCTCACCGAGAATGGCAGGAAACAGCGCCACATCATACTAGCCGGCGATTTTAACTGTCCAGATATCAACTGGAAAAATCAGACAACACACTCCAGTGGAAAAGACAGCCAGATCCAGCAAAAACTGATCGACATCACTTCATCGTCCCTTCTCACACAAGTCCACCACATCCCCACCAGACTACACAACATACTCGACCTCATCTTCTTCTCGAACCCCTCCCTTGTAAAATCATCCATCTCAGTCCCCGGAATCAGCGGCCATGACATAATTGTCACTGACACTGACACCAAACCCCAACGTTCATCCCCCCTCGCCAGGAAATGCCACCAGTTCTCTAAAGCCGACTGGGACTCCCTCAGATCAAGCTGTAACGGGATCTCAGAAGACATCATCAAACAGGTAAGCCTAGGATCCAACATAGAACACCTCTGGTCTATGTTCAAAACATCTTTACTTTCTGCTACAGACACACACATCCCACACAAGATGAAGACCAAGCGCCACCACCTCCTTTGGCTCAACTCCACTCTAAAACGCATGCTCCGCAAGAAAAACCGTCTGCTAACACGCGCCAGAAAAACGAATAATTGGTCAGCCTACAAATTCCATCAGAAAGAGTGCCGACGCCAAATGCGAAAGGCTGAAAGAAATTTTGTCAACTCCACCCTTGAAGAAGGGCTACAGAAACATAACAACAAACCCTTTTGGCAGTATATCAAGGCGAGGAGGCAGGACAACATCGGTGTCGCCCCGCTGAAAGAGAAAGGCCAACTCTTCAGTGACAACAAGAGCAAGACCCGCATCCTACTAACCCAGTTCAAGTCTGTCTTCACGAAGAACCCTGACACCCCCATACCACCGATCAGTAAAAGATGCAACGAAGACATTTCACCCATCACTATCAGTACAGAAGGCGTCTGCAATCTACTCAGACAGCTACAACCCCACAAGGCTTCCGGACTAGACCAAATTCCCAACCTCATCCTGAAAGAATGTGCCAGTAACCTTGCCCCAGCTATTTCAACTATGTTCCAGCTTTCCCTCAACACAGGAGACCTCCCGTCTGATTGGCTTAATGCAAACGTCGCCTGTGTCTACAAGAAGGGGGATAAACACGCAGCAGAGAACTACAGGCCTATCTCTCTCACATCCGTCACCTGCAAGCTTCTTGAACACATCATTTGCCGCCATATCCTCACCCACTTTGAAAAACACCACACCCTGACCACCCTCAACCATGGTTTCCGCAGTGGTTTCTCTTGTGAGACCCAACTGCTTCTGACCACACATGGCCTCCTAAACTCTTTTGACCAGAAACATCAAGTGGACGTCGCTGTTTTAGATTTTTCTAAAGCGTCCGACACTGTCCCCCACAAGCGTCTCCTTTATAAGTTGCATGAGTATGGAATCAGAGGTCCCCTTCACACCTGGCTATCCAACTTTCTCCAGCGCAGTAAGATGGCCGTTGTGATAGAGGGCGTCACATCTGAAGAGACCTCGGTGGATTCCGGGGTACCTCAAGGAACAGTGTTGGGCCCACTCCTCTTCCTGTGCCACATCAATGATCTCCCGGATGGAGTCAAGTTCCAAGTTCGCCTGTTTGCTGACGATTGCCTCCTTTACCGCCAGATCAACTCCCTACAAGACCATATTCAGCTTCAAAAAGACCTCAACCAACTCGAAACCTGGGCCACTGACGGGGGTATGAAGTTTAACCCCAGCAAGTGCTACATCCTTAGTATACAGCAGTCTACCAACTACATTTACTCCCTATGTAACACCCCCCTTCAGTATGTCCACACAAACCTCTACCTTGGTATCCAACTCTCTGATGACCTGAAATGGAGCACCCACATTGCCCACATCTGCAAGAAAGCACACAGCACCCTTGCTTTCTCAAGAGAAACCTGCGCTTCTGCCCCCTGCAATGCAAGAAGAATGCCTATCTATCCCTCATCAGACCAGCCCTCGAGTATGGCTCCATCATTTGGAGTCCTTACCTCAAACAAGACATTGACAAACTCGAAAGAATGCAGCGCCTATCCGCTCGGTTCATAACCAGCGATTACAATTCCAGAACACCCGTCTCCATCACCAAGATGCTTCACACTCTGCAACTCCAACACTCGAACAGCGCAGACGTGATCTACGCCTCATCTTCCTTTACAGGGTGGTTGAGGGGTTGGTACCGGCCATACCATCTGCTGAATATCTTATTCCACACAAAGCAGGACGACTCATAAGGCCACGAACATCTGGCAACTACTATACCACCAGTGCGATCTCTGACTGTATTAGAAACAACAAAAGAACATTCCAAGTCAGCAGATGTCAGACAGAGCAGTTCAAACAGTCATTTTTTTGTTAGTGCAGTAAGAAACTGGAACCACCTTGAAGAAAATATTGTTAGGGCACCATCCAGAGAAATTTTCAAAAAAAACTGATCGCATCACAACAGCAAACTAACTGGACTGCGCACACCCCAACCCGTCGCGATAATGCCCTAAGATGTGGCCACAGCGACGTAACAATCAGATTCAGATTCCAGAGAGAGAGAGAGAGGGGAAAAGAGAGAGAACAAAATATGTAGATCATACACAATAAGTTTCATTAATCACAAGTTCAAAAAGATCCGTCGTCCGTTTCATCATTCACAGCTACAGCATGCGCCTAATGATGGGTGCGATCGTAGTCGTACGTCTGTCTGAAACTGCTGTCGAAGAACGACAGAAGAACATTCTCTGAAAAACGTCCGCCGAGGTCACAGAGATCGGAAGTGCTACTTTCAATTTCTTATCAATGGGAGATAAATCCCGTAAACTCATGGCATGTACGTGGCGACATTTTCGAGGTTGACCACAACATTTTCGACAGTAATTACACAATATCCAGTGTTCATAGCTAATCAATACTTCTTCAGAATGGCTGCAGCATCTAGTCAGGTAGGTGTTATTCAGTAACATTTCTGTTACTCATGAATTTGCCAGTGTGAATGTATCCCTGTCGAGATGTAAAAAAAAAACCAAAAAAAAACCACCCTCTTCTGGTGACTGGTGACAAACCGAAACTTAGAGCAATGGAACCACCATACAAGGAAGACAAAGTGAAAGTAAAATAAGTAAGATATTCAAACAGTATTCCAGAAGTAATTTGAGAAAATATGTATTTACTAACAGAGTAACCATTGTTGGAACAAATTAACAACTAACATCAAACGTGCACCTAGTATAAATACATTCAAGAACCTCATAGATAAACATGAATCTATAACGAAAATAAATATGACTTTGGTGGTTAAATAAGACTGAGCTAGTCAACAACTGGACCAATAGACGCCAAAAATAAAAGGGGCGTAAAAAGCCTGAATAGGTAAACTTGTTTAAATACAATGCCCCAAATCCTGATCCTGATCCTAAAAGTTGATGATCATATAACCCACAGCCCTCACCTACGCCCAACTTTCTTCTGTAAGACTAAGAGAGCAAATCCTCACTGCCATGTTCATCTCTAGATAGCTGTCGAACCAAAAAATATTGAAATATTCTCAAGGCCAACACTGCAAATGGGGCGGACATGTACTTCAATTTCCTTCCAAGTGCCAGACACAAATGACTAAACACACGTCAACTGAGATACAGACTTTTAATCTCTGAAGACCCCCTGGTTTTACTGTGAATTTATATGTGCACTGGTAATTGTGCAGCAATAAAGCATGCAACTATTGCAAGTGACATTATGTTCCTTTTCTTTAAATGAAAAATGTTGACATTCTGTTCATGTTTACCTAAATGTCAGTACAACGATGGGTTAATCTGACAATAAATTGGTTTCAGTCAGTGTGTGTGTGTGTGTGTGTGTGTGTGTGTGTGTGTGTTGTTTTGTTGGTGTACATATAGATAGACAAAGACATACACTGTTTATCCCTCTTCAAGTGATAGAGGTCATACAAGACCCATACTCGTTATATATCTCAAGAGTGTACACCTCAACTAATGATGCAGGTCACCTACGACACAAACTCGATGTGTTGTCATATCAACCTTTCTGTGATTAAAGAATGGGTCATCCACAACCCACACCATTGGAGGTGTATAGTTTAGATAATGCAGCTAATTTTTCTTTCCGTTTTTGTGCACATGTACCAGAATTGGCTGACAGCTAATAGGGCTTTAAACAATACTCCAGATTTCATTTATAATAAAATTTTAGATACTTCAAGGGATGCAACAAATTTATTTGTCTCGTGGTCATGAGCAACCCAGAATGTATATCATAGGTTAAATGAATGTTAACTCCATCTGTGATTAAAGTGGTTTCCTGTTAAAGGAGTGTAGATAACTAGTAAGAACTGTGCAACTTGAACAGGCAGATGAGAGGCTACCCTCAGTCCCTCTCCTATCTTTGCTGCACAACCTATCCTTCGCCATATAAATTCTGTTGTCCCATCTGTGTGATCAGTAACACTCAACAGACTCTGTGCTCCTCCTCTTGCTCGTCTGCTTCTTTTTTCTTTTTTTTTCCCACTCTCTCTGTCTCTCTTTCTACCCTATTCTGTCTGAAGAAGCAAGAGTGTTTAGTCATTACTGTGATCAGAAAGGATCTTAACCTTGGTTAGAAATGAAACTGTGAAAGGTGAAATGAAGTGAGTGTTTTTCTTTTTATTTAATCACATATATTCTGCCTGTTGTAAATGAATTATGTAAGCAACTATGCTGTACCTGTGTGTGTGTGTGTGTGTGTGTGTGTGTGTGTGTAGAAAAGCATTGGAATAAAAATACAGAAGTTTTTGTGTTTCTATATTTATTTTCGGTATGTATGAACTGATAAATGAACAATATTAATACTGATTCTATACCACACATTTTGTAGGGTTTAAAGAGATGAATCATACACTTTTGATTTGTCATATCTTCTTGCTGCTTGGGCCTACAGAACACAAAGGCATAATTGAATAGTTTACTATGCATACAAATCGCTAAAGAGTTGGTTTTTGTTGTTGTTGTTTTTAAGCCAAATTTCATCAAATAGAATGAAAACAAAACTGACACAACATTTTAGCAAGAAGAGTATCACTCATGTTCAGAATCCATACTTTTGAAAGACGAGAGAAAACGTCATGTCCTAAATTATGTTCCCTTTCATAATTGTTTTATGTATTTATGTATATATGTTTACCCATTTTTTACAGCAGCTGAATGATTGACTATCATGTGTGTGTGTGTGTGTGAATGCTATGCGTGGTTGGTGTATATACATTAATGGGCCTAGCATTTTTATGTGTAATTGCTGGTGGTCGATTTATTTTTTCATGAATTTAAGAATTTTTTAAACTGCAGGATGTGATGGACAGTGTAGGTGTCAAATAGACAAAGCAAATCCTGATCATTGCCAGAACATCAATGTTTAATTGAATTACTACACAAATGAAGGACAAGTCTAACTGAACTATTTAAACTATAGCCGTTACCGTTAGTGAAACTGTTACGATTCACAAGCACCATTCAACTCCTTGAGTACACGCAGATGTGCAGCGCTTTCTTGCAAATCTCAAAGATGTCATGTACAACAATAAAACATTTCACTGAACACAAAGTCAGACTGCTGGATCTTGATGGTAAAATACAGAACACTAAGAAGTACTTTTTTGTAAAAGATCATTTGGAGAATAAGAACATGTTATGACTCAAAGAGTCTTCTTCAAAGTGAACTGGTGATTTTAATCACCACCAGTTCTCTTTGAAGAAGGCTCTTTGAGTCAAAACGCTGTGTTCTTTTTCTCCAGAGGATCTTTTACAAACAAAGTACTTTTTAGTGTTCTGTATCTCAGTGAACAGTTTATTATACTTATTCCTGCACCTGCTTAACCCTGTCAAATGCTGTGAATATTGTTATCATACTGCAAGTGGCTGTTGCAGAAATTCCAGTGGCTGGATGTTCAAGGAGACTTGTTCTCCTGCCCAGCCACAGATTCCCTGGTTCACTGTGTCAGCAAAGACTTGAGAATGGGCAAAGGTATTGCTGTCCTCTTCAAGAACAAGTTTGGTGGCCTTGGTGAGCTCAAGGCGCAAGGTAATCAGATGGCTTTGTGTTAACTAGTGAGATGTTTCACTGACTAGTCTTTGTGATTTGTATATTCTGTTGTTTGAGTGCATTGTCTTCTCAGCAAGCATGATTCCATTTTCATGTTTTCCCTAGGTATATAGACTGCTGCCAAAAACGAAAGTTTTTATTTCGTGGAGGGGATGGGAGGAACAATAAAGGGGGAGTAAGTTGCATATGTAATGTTGAAAGTCAGGGAGAGATGGGGGGGGGGGGGGGAGGGGACATGAGTGAGGAGGCAGGCACAAGATTTTCTAACATTAGCACCATGACATTTCATCTTTTTGTATCCATTTTGTTATTGTTTGGTTATGTTTTTTTATTTGCTTGTTTTGGGGGTTTTCGTTTTTTTTTTGTTTTTTTTTTCAACATGCATGAGAGGCAGAGGTGTATGGGGGAATGAGAAGTTGATGGAACTTCTGCAGCTTGCACTAATTCACTGCTAGTTCAGCTAAAAGCAAGTATGTAAAACCGATTACTGTTTTGGCTGTTCCAGTTTCATGGAGGCATCACTGCATGCAGACTAGTCCAAATATGCACTTCCTCATGTGTTAAGCCATAAAGCCACAATGCACAGGGAATACGGGTAGAGAAATATAAAAGTGAATAAATAAATAAATATAAAAGGCTTTGGGAAGAGGCTCTCATGTAAAGAAATAGCAGATACTGACCAAGTACACAGCTAGGACAAGTCTTGGATATCAGCTCACATGATATGCACCACTACTCTGTGTCTGCATGTGTGTGGATGCACAAGGGGGAGGGGGGGGGGGGCAGTCTGTGTGTATGCATGTTTGATGTATTGGTGTGAGATGTTTGGAATGGTGAGGTGAGCAGGGATGTTGAGTGAATGTGTTGGTGTGCAGGTGTGCTTTTATATGCATGTCTTTGCGGCAGCTTATGTTAACATCTTTTTTGTTTTGTTTTGTTTCAGTGATTATTCAGACATACAAACCAAGTATTTCCATATGCTAGTAATGTTTATGATGTGGATTCAGGCCCTTTGCTGTTGGCTTTGCATTTTTTTATGGACCTGAAGACTCCGAGTGCTGTCATTTTAGCTGAGATCACCCAGCTGTCATGTTATCATCAGCTTTTTTCTTTCCTCAGCAGAAAAGAAATTATTGTAGTGACTGCATTAGATAATTTTTGTTTTTTCACGTTACAATGATGGATTGTGTGCATCTTCAGTCTAGCTCACAAATATATTGTGTTTAAAGTTAATGGAATCCTTAAGCTGAGCACACACGTCTGGGCATGCAGATCTTCCATACCCTCACTGTGGCATTACTTCCATGTCACTGATTTCACCCACTTCATACACAGCCGTACCCAGTGTCCTCCTGTCACAACCTCAGCAGAAAACAAGAACAAGTCAGTATCCTGTCATGATGAGGTTTATTTGTCAGAGGAGCACTGCCAGGCCAGTTGATGGTTTTCAGTGGTGCTTATTCTGAATCAATAGATCCAAGACACTACCCACTTGGCCCAACTGATAAACAGTTGTTACTAAGTCGCTGAGCCAACATGTGTAACTGTCAGCATCCTCATCCAGAGGCACCATCTATCCACCCAACAACAGTTCCATGAACATGCAGGTACCAACAACTTTGACTACGAGTATAGACCTGGAGTGGAAACTGAAACTGAAGTGACTACAAGAGTGTCACAGAATTCGAGTTTCCTTCATGATCATCGTTGAAATGATGATAATTATACCAGCAAGTTCCAGTTTTGTCTGGAATGACATTATAGAGCTGTAGTCTACAACTTCTTTCAGTAATACATCTCTGAATCAAGAAGTTCATGTTTGGAAAGTTGGACAACATTTTCAAAGACGCATCAAGTGGATGCAGCTTGATTGCTGTTCCAACCAAGACTCCAACCCACAGTCTCTGAGAACTGCTTTAACAGAGGTTAAGTTTTGTCCTCCTCGTTTTTGTAAATCTGTCCACAAGTGTTCACATTCCAAGATGTATTTGATTAGCAGGCGAGTTCAATCATTTTCTGGATCATTTTTTAATGTTCTGGTGTTGGTGTTTTTTTGTTTGTTTTGTTTTAAATGTACATGTGAATATAACATATTGAGAAAGTAAACAAATATCTTTTGTTTTTTGGTCCTGATCACCAGTAACAGGAATCATGTGTATGCCCATCTCGGATGCAATTTCACACTGATCATGATGTTTCATTTCCGTTTAGTTTTAAGTTGTTCCATTTCTTTGGATTGTCAGATTCTGTTCTGAAATAACTTGCCTCAGGTTACATAAACTGCCTCAGCATTATATGTTTTTGGACGGATAGAACAGAGAAAGTATGTGTATGCTTGAATATTTCAGGGTTTTTTTTTTTTTTTTAATGAGAGTGGTCCCATTAGTGCATATCAAATCACAATTTATGAGAGAAATAAAAGATAGCATAATTAAATGCATCATTTCTTCTTTAATTAACTGAAGCATATTCAGAGAACCAAGATGGTAGAAGTAAAAATAAATGTAAAATACTTAGCATCATTCTCTTCTTTTGCTGAAGAAAATTTGGAGAACCAAAATGGTAAAAGTGAAACAGAATGCAAAATACTTCAATTCCAGCTGGCTCTGTCAGAATCCTATCAAGTGACTGGTACCTTGGTTGCTTGAACTGTTTTTCACTATTTACATTCTTCAAAACTGTATTTTACCAGCTTGTTTGGGAAACTCTGTTTCTGTGTGTGTGGGTGTGTGTGTGGGTGTGTTCACATGATTACTTGAATACAAATTTACAGGGTTATTAATAGGATCAATGACTACAAGTCGCTGAATTTGGCATCTGTTTGTGGAACCCCTGCTGAAACTTTGAAGGAATGGAAAAAAAAGTTCATTTCAGGTAGAGGTGTTACTGCATACAAGGTTCAACCTTTCCCGAACATAACTTAAAATTTTGCGCGACATAGTCATTGATCTCCATGAACCATTTGAGTTGGACTAATTTCCCTAAGCAATGAGATGCTTAATGTAAGTAATCACTAGCTCTGCTGAGAGGGGGAAATGAAGGGAATAGATCTTACTGACTGAGGACAATGCCTGCATGGTGCTGTCAGCTAATGTGTACAGAACCTGCTTTGTTTCAGTGAGAGCACTCTGAGGTTCCCTTCTGAGGGTGGGCTGGGGGGGGGGGGGGGGGGGAATAGAGGTGGTGGAGATGTGAAAGCGAGTTGGAGAGGTGAGAAGTGTTATCAGATGGCACTGAAACTAAATGCTTGATTAATTTTTCACTGTTAAACATGGTTGTCCAATGGACAAATGAAGAGAGCATTTCAACTCATATACCAGGAAGTTTAGTTGTCCCAGACAATCAGACTGATATCATCATGAGCCCTGCCTATGCCCTTTTTCTGAAGGAACAAAACTTTGACATTTGTCATGATAAATTTTGAAGCATGGAATGGAATAGTATTCTTGAATTTATGTGGCTAACGTGGATATACGAAATGACAGGAAACAGCAAATGACACATGTATCCTTGTGTGCATCCGGTCACAGATCTGGCTTTGAAGTCAGAACAGTATGCCACTTGCGTTGAGAAACCAGTTGTGTGGTGTCACTTAGTGTGCATCAGTATAGTGCACATGCGCACTGACTGGTAGTAATGGTACATTGTGTGTGTTAGTGTACAATTATGTGTTGTTCAAGTTGATGTGGATGTGCGTATGCAGACAAGTGTGCATGCATGGGTATGTGTGTATATGATGTTTTGTGTGTGTGTTCGTGCATGTAGATGTGTTCATGCTTGTTTGCACACACATTCATATGTGTATACATGCATATGTATGAGAAAGAGAATGGGCATCTCGAGTGTGCTTGTGGTGCACCTGATAAGTGTGAGCACACACCTGTTAATTTAGAGAGAAGTGGCACTTGATGAGTAATGTGCAACTGTGTGCATACAGGCACCGACATGCCCACTCTCAGGATGTACGGCCACACGTTCATGCAAGCACTCGCATATTAGTAGATGTGAAGTCCACAGCTTAATTAGGAAATGGACCGCTTTAAGTTCAAATTCTCCATCTTTGGAATGCATGGCCAGACTCATGACATATCGCTCGAAAGATTTTGAGTGCATGGGATTGGTCAAACCCAGGATATACTGAAGTTTTGTATCTTGTTTACTCCTTTGGTTTTCAACACAACAACACAAAGATGCCGGAATATACCGTATTGGCTGAGTCCTATGATTTTGAGTAGGTAAGGGTGTGTATACACACAGGATTTGTGTAAAATCATTTCTGCAGATGAAGGCATTAACAAGGTGATGGTAATAACAGTAGTACTGGTAATGGTATTAACACACATGGGGCAAACAAGATCATTTGTGCAGGTAATGGCATTAACATGCAGATGATTTAGATCTCTTAGATCATTTGTACAGATAATAGTGCCCATTGTTTATATGTAAATCTCCATTTATGCAATAATGTAAAGGTGTGCAGGGTTTACGTCTGTATCTTCATTTGAGCAGGCAGGTTTGCATGGTTTATTTCTAGAAGACTTTCCTTTGTGCAGATGAATAGTGTTGAAGTGTACAGGGCTTTTGTCTTTTCTCCAAATCTTCGTGCAGATGATTTTTATGGTGCACAGTTGTTTGATATAAGTAAATCTTCAAGATTTGTGCAAGTAATGGTGTTAGGGTGCACAGAATTAATGTCAAAATGGCTTTCATTCAACCAGTATTTGTGAAATGTGCAGGGTTTGTCTGGTAAAATTTCATTTGTGCACATGGTGGTGTTAAGGTTTACATCTATAATTCTTACAGGTAACAGTTATATTGCTCTAGGTTTATGCCATGTAGATATCATTTGTAGAGGTAATGGTGTTAGGGTGGGCAGGGTTTATGTCCGAGATCTTCATGTATGCAGGGGTGGGAGACCTTCCGTATTGATACAGAATTCCGTAAAGCAAATTTTTCTTTTCTTTTTTTCTTTTTTTTTCCCCCCGTGTGCACGTTACATGTTCCGATTCAGATTTTCTCACTGCTTGTACTTGAAACTGCCATCTATGTGACAATGACCTGAAGAAAAAACAAGTGGAGAAATGAATGGATGGATGAGATGGACGAATTGAATCATCCGTTCCGAAAATGGCTGCGGAAAACTAATGAAATGGGGCTGCTTGGTGTATACTGTGCAGTTGGAAGCTTGTATACAAACTTGTCAAATGGAAAAAAGTCGATCAAAGTGCATTCCCATGAGACAAAACATATGGAGAGACTGAATGCATTTAAACATACATCAGCTCTTCCTGCTGCTGCTCCAATAATGGCTCCGGTGTCTAAAGTTGATTCCCTGCTGGATGCCAAGATTCGGACTTGTGCATTTTTAGCAGAATACTGCTTGCCTCTGTCACTGGCACCTGATTTAATCTCCTTCAGTCAAAGACTTGCCAAAGATACTCATAACCTGGAACAGCTTTCCATGTGTAGGAAAACTGCAACATATACTTTGACACATGGAGTTGCAGCAGCCTTTAGGGAAGATTTATTTTACAAACTGCGTACAATCCAGTGCTAGTGCAGACATTGACTCTCTGCTGAATTTAAGCCATGTATGACTTCCAGGAATCCTCAATTGTTAAACTTATAAATTAAGTGATTGAAATTTGGCCAGGATCTTCTAAATCCATCATCACAGGTGAGTAATATTTATACATTGCATCTCATTTTGTTTTGATGGTTTACTGAATTTAAGATGTATTCCAAATACTTGGCATAACATTTTCAGTTTGATATTTAAGCCGTAAGTCATATTTGAAGTATTTTTGTATAGAAGTTAATTATTAACTTTGTTTTCAAGGAGAGGCAACAAAAGTATCATGGCAAAACAAATTTTCTTCACCATGTGGGGGGCCTTGGCCCCCAGACCCCCCTTGCCCCTGCACCCCACCGGGGGCCTAAAACGGCCCTCTGGAGCCGCAGCCTTTTCAGTATAGCTATGATTTTCTGCTCCCACCCCCTGGTAATGGTATTTGGAGCGCGCAGGATTCATGTCAGAGGCAGATCTTCATTTGAACAGGCAGCGGTCTTAGGTCACGCAGCAGCATTTTGATCCCATTCTCAGTCTTCTTTCCATTAATTCTTGTCATGTCTCTTTTCCAGGAAAAGATGTTGGAGATGTTGCTGTTCTCAAGCGAGATGAGAGATTCGTCTATTACCTCATCACAAAACCTCACCACTACAACAAACCAACATATGACACCCTGAGAGCTTCTCTGAAAGTGTTGAAGTCTCACTGTAAGGAAAACAAAGTGACCAGTCTGTCCATGCCACGGATTGGGTGTGGTCTGGACAAACTGGAGTGGAACAAGGTGTCTTATGTGTTGAAGGAAGTCTTTGGTGACACTGATGTCAAAATTACTGTGTATACAATCTAATGTTCAGCGACATCTCAAAACGGTGCAAGTGGTTGTGATGTTTGATACCATCTTTAAACTATGTAAATATTTCAGAAACAGGATCCTGTTTTGTGTGATCAAACTGAAAACAGACAGAAGATTTTTGTTTACATTCTTGGCACTTGTGTCGACAAATCACTATTTCAAACAAAAAAACAAAACAAAAAAGAAAGAAGGGTCCAGTTGCAAGGATCACATAGTATAAAGATTTGGTTTCATTATATTTAATTATTTCTTCAGACTGCTAAGCTATTCATTTTCCAACATGAATATGTTAATAATCCAGGATGCGACAAAAATCAGCTTTGTTATGTTTTAAATTAAAGAAACACTTTGATGTCTATAGACTTCATTTGTTAGCTTGTTCATAGTTCTTTTTCAGTTGGTTGAATTGTTAACCTACATTTCTCAGATTTCAATAATTATTCTTTGTCTTGTTGATGTTAGAAAAAACATCATGTTGAGCACATGGTTACTAGGTTTTGGTACTATTTTTGGCAATATTTACGGATTGAAAATGAAACAAGATTATTTTATGCACAAAAATCATTCTCAAGTGTAACGCTTTACCGGGGCACAATTTTTTTTTCTGAGCCCTCAAGTGGAGCATACCACTGAATTGTTTGTCACCTGAATGTCATTCAACTTCCTGTAAATAAAGGACTTTGAAGTTGTTTGCATCAATTCACATTGTTTGTGTACCTACAGAGTTTTTGTACCATTTAGCAATTCATTTTCATCTCTATATTTTTGCCACTTGTCAGAAAAGAGCGCAACTCTTCGTTAAACGTTCCTGTAGATTGCCCTTTTTTTTTGCAACCAGTACATTGTGGATATGCAGTAAACAATTACTTCTTTTAAAAGGAGCAATCCCTAGTCATATGTCTGGGGGTATCTGATTATCCATGCTGTTTTCTGAATGAAAAATACTTTACAGAATGTCTGTTATAGAATGTTTGGATGTACATAAACCATGCTTATATCTAGATGTCTAGTAGTACATCCTGAGTCTACAGTATCCCATGTTTTTCTGAGGAAGAATTCTTTGTCACATGAAGAGGGCATGCAAGTACCTGGACCCACTTCTAAGACGCTTTAAAGCAGTTCTACAGCATTTGCACGGGATTGGCAACATTTTTAGTGGTTGCAACATTTCTGATATACATGTACATTTACCGACATGGATAACATGACATGTAGATTCAATTCAAACTTGGAGATCACTGCAATCGCAATATATGCAAATCGTTGAACAGGTTCGGAAAACACAACCATGCTCGATGTTAAGATCAACAGGGATAACACGATCCATGTGTATACTCCAGTCTGATTTACATGCCTACACACACATATCTAATCTTATACAAGGGCACATATGCACACACAAACAAAACTTAAGAAACATGAATCTAAACATCAGAAACACTATCCTTTTCTGAGCAGTAAGGCCATTCATGTTTTATCTTGAAGAGATGAACACAGCACTTGGTCCTGGGGAATGGATTAACCACTCCAGCAAGAAAAATGTGCTTGTTTACACTAACAGATCACAATGTCTGTTCATGACAGAGGCCCTCTGAATTACTACTTCCATTTTGCAGCAACTTACAAGATCTGGTTTTACGCAACATCAAGTACACTGAAGCAAGCTTTCAAGATGTGCTTGCTCATCCCTCAAAGCCAGATTTGTTGTTCGGTTCCCTTTCTTCCCACTGACGCAAGTTTATTCAGCAACGGTTGCTCCAGTTAATTTAGCAATGCTTGCTCGTTTCTCAAAGTCAGATTCCTTTTCTTCCCAGTGAAGCTAGTTTATTATCATATAGTATTGTAAGCAAGGTTCATTGACCAAATGTATTTTTTTCTTTGGAATTTCTTAAGCAGAATAGGATATGCAAAATAAGTTGTGAAAGATCTGGCTCCATAGCCATGGATGGAAGTTACACTCACCATCTACTGACATAGCAATGGGTGGAAGTTACACTCACCATCTACTGACATAGCCATGGGTGAAGTTACACTCGCCATCTACTGACAAACTGTGACATGCGCAAGCCTTTGGTAGGATGATATTTTCATTTTCTAAACCCATATACAAGTTTTTAATCCAAGGGAAACTGTGCAGGCCATTAGCTTGACCAATAAAACAGATATTCTTTTCCATAGGCCGAAAACATTTTTTCTCTGCAACAGTGGTATATTGAAAAAAAAAAGTCTGATTGCGCTTTCCCTAAACGAGATGGCAGAACACAAGTAATGTGTCTACTATAATGTTCACATGCTAGATCATCTTATTCTTCCCAGTGCATGTTCCAAACAACGGAAGATGAATAAAAGAAACAATCTAAAGATCACTTTTTTTTTCTTTTTTGATAAGCAAGACAAATTCTCAGCAGACAACCCAGGCAGCAGAAACAAGGCACCAAACGGAAAACAACTTTCTGGTGGGCCATTTAAAACTACGCCATTCCTTTAGGATAATACCTAACATGTCATGCGAAGTGTAATCTTTGAGAGAAAAGGCTGGTCCATTAGATCACAAACCTAGATCTTTTGACTTGCACAATCTCAGAAATCCTCGTCTTGTGTTCTAAATTGCATAACATTTTCAGTTCATGGTCCAAGTTTCTAAGCAGCTGTAGGGTTCCCCCAACAAGGTCACAGGATCGGGTTCACAAAACAATCTCTTCTGTGGTCGATTCAGTGTAAATTAGTTGCTGTTCAGCCAACTGCAAAGGGCCATAACAAGGCTATCACCTCATAGAAGTCAATTCTTTATATAGATGTTTTGAAACACACAAACACACACAAATCTTCTAAAAACATGCTAAAATTGCTTTTGAAACTTTTTTTTTTTTTTTTGGTTTCTTTCAGGAACTCAAAACTCGCATCATGTGGAACATCTTTGGACAAGGTTTCCATGTGGTGAAAAAAGAATTAGAAATTGATTGGTATTAAGTTGCATTCTTGACTGTTTAGAGTTAACATTTGCATTTGACAAGGCCATCTGTTCAAGTTCATGATGTTTTGGAAATAAATAAGCAAGCTTTGGACAGAGATTGCCAAGATTGATTTCACAATCATTTAACCTTTTAGCAAGCCACATTTGTGAGCGGTAACTTATGCCTGCGGCCTTATTCTGTTTGGGTGACCGAAAAAATTTGCACACCTACCTTCTTCAAATTGCTATTATTTCTTTTCTATTGTTTGTGTAGTTACAGAATTTGGAGTGAATGTTGAGGAATGAATAAAAAAAATATGCCAATACCAACTATTATGTGCTTTGTGTATGCTTTGATTATGAAAAAAAAATGACATGCCTAATGGGTGTTTACGAGTCATAGAGCCCTGGAATGCACAGGGTCTTGCTATCGTCTCTCAGTCCCCCTCACCTGCATCAGCCCATTCCCACTCTGCCACAACATTCTCAATATCTTCACAATTAAACCCTAAAAACTCTTCATTAGAGTCTAACACCTCCTGCAAGAATTACTAATCGCCAGTGTCCATGTTGAAATTTTACTCAAAAACTTCGAAAAAGTTTGAAAATTTACGGTAAACAAACCACATGGAAAAAGGCGCTCACACAGGAAGGAAAGGAAGTTGAAATCCCCATGCATTATGGGATTGCTTCATTCTGACTGGCTCTTTTCAACCAATCGAGTACAAGCTTACTGATTTCACTACCCCTCAATGGGCGCTCGAGTGCGCCTGGGGCTGTATCGGCAAGATGGCGGCTCGGCGCACCAGTGTGCCAAAGGCATTCTAAAGGTTAAATGGTTCCAAGCTCAGTGAGTCCAGGGGTCTAAGTTCAAGCCAGCAGTATAAGTTTTAACTTTTTCAGGCCAACCATAAACACTGACACAATTTCAACAAAACAATATACCAAAGTTCAAATTACAACACTTTATTTAAAAAAAACAAAAAGAAGAAAAAAAAAAAGGCATGTCTCATGAAAACTATGACAAATGATACACACTCATACAACTGACTGCACATGGATAACACAATATCAAGTCCTATGGCGATTTTCATATTTTGTTTTTTTTTTTCTCTCAGAATTTAGAAGAGATGAAAAACAAAGAATGTTTCCTTATAGGGGAGGAGGGAGGTGTTGGAAGATAGATGTCGCAGAAATGTGATGGACAAAAAACAAATTTAAAACCTAAAATGTTCATCTTACTCCTAGAGACCTCACAACATGTAACAGCTGCCATTCTTCAACTGTGACCTGCTGCTGTCCCTCCCTCTTCATTCACATCATCAACAGGCCAGAAGAACGATGCTTGTCTCTCCCTCATCTATGAGACTGTCTTTGTTCACTGCTGATCGTTCATGGTAACAAAAATCACCAAAGTTTGACAACTGAAATATGAAAAATGGAACTAGTCATTCTGATGAACATTTCTGCTGAAGAGTTCAAAACACATGATGGTATTGCTGCCGCGTCCTATTCTTGAGATACTTGCTGGATGAGTGTGATGTTATCCCCCTTCAACATTATCCTTCCTGCACAACACACACAAAAAATTGAAACAGCACCAATACTGAGCTAAAACATGGTCAAAGTTACAAGCAAGTCAGTTTAACTCGACCATGTCATGTCAAAACTGTATTCTGACACCTCTGCCTGCCCTTGAGCGTGTGCTGAATATATTCTTCTAACATTGAAACCTTTATTTTTACATATATATATATATACTGACAAATCTTAATTCTCCAGCCATGAAGCCGGATTAAGTTTTAACTTCATTTTTGTTTCAATCTGCTGATGTGTATTGATATTCATGCCTTAGTTGTTGATTTCTTATGATTGTGTTCAAGTCGGCTAATCTTGTGCAACTTCAGGAAGAATTGCAACCCTTTTTATGACAACTCTCTTGAGACCATGAAGTCTGTACTACTATGCACACATCATGCGAAACTGCTTACATTTAATGGCAAACATATTTTGTTTTTAATTAAGACAGGAAGGGACTAAGATTCTACCACAAAGTTCTTGAATTGAAGGAGATCTAAATGATGCAAGTCGGACATATTTTTCAATACCCTCCACAATAACAATCATAAGTTTATGTATGGTACAAACCTGCCTGAAGATTTTCTTGGGCTACTGATGTATTTCATATATTTCTCACCTACTAATCAACCAGTGTACATACCCACAGGACAAACTCCAATATATTGTGCGCTCGCACACACACACACACAAGTAATTGCACAGTACAGAGCATTTTCAGCACAACTGCTTCAGTCCTTCGAATGAGACCATAAACTGACGTTCCGTGTGTGAATGCACCCATAACACCTTGCACACACGTAAAATCCCATTACCAACTCGCGGAAGAGGCCAGTTTGGCCATAGGTATGTACAACACATTACCCATAGCATGCACTTTCTCCGAAGTTGGAGTATGGCTGGCTTAATAATGGCGGGATAAAAAAAACGGTCATACACACAAAACACCACTCCCTTTGTTGGGTAGATAAGATTAATCCTTGCCTGTCTATACAGTGAATGTCCGTGGAAGTATCAGCCTGCGTACGCAGAAAAAAACAGACACACACAACTACCAAGATCTTTCAAATTAGAAACATTTCAATATGTCATGTGTAACAATAACTCTTGAATATTTATGAACAGTTGCGTGTATTTTGATTCAAAGTCCATCTTTCTCTCACACTCAAATATCTATCAGTTTCGAAGTCTGAAAAAATTGCTTTAAATAATTACGCAACAAAAATATATTTGCTTATAGTCATAGGAGTCTCGAGCACACAACAAAGATTTAGCTGTTTGTAGTCCAGAGTCTCAGATCATGGTTCCCACTTCCCCTCCCAACCAACTACTGCCCGTTGGTGGATGAGCAGCGAGTTATTTTGATCATCAGTGAATAAGACACACCACCCCTTTTCTTCAGCTTCTGCAGCCAGCTCAGCTCATTTCAGGCCTTCCATATCCTTAACCCCCCCCGCCCCCCGATTCAGTGGCCCTTTCGTTTCATCCTGCCTTCTTAATTCAGTTTTACAACAAGAAGTCTATGAATCAATTCCCGACCCCCAGATTTCACTAGCAGACCCTCAGATTACCTACTTCTCGCTTACCTGATAAGTCAATAAAGGAAGCACATTCACAAAAATATATGAAGACACATACACACATAAAGAAACAATGAAGATTTACCTAATGTTTTTCTGTTTTGTGTCTTCATGTGAACCTCCTCAGCTTCATCCAGCACCAGATTCATGTATTCATCAAAACCCTGCGCAAATAAATGATCATCTCAACGAAAACAGAAACAAAAAACAAAACGTAATGGATTACATCATGATTAGTGTTTAACATCATTAAAAATATAAGGGTTTTCATAGAGATTTCCCGCCTCACCCCTACCCCACCAAGCCAAATTTGGAGGAAGGGAAGGAAGGTGTGTAAGCAAGTTTTGTACCCTTAACAAAAAAAAATCCTTGAGATTTTTGCATCCAAAGGATTATGCCACATTGTACCTAAAAAGCGACTTTCATCAATGACATATATATACTGATAAGTGTGTGTGTGTGTGTGTGTATGTGTGTCCTGTCAATGTGTGTCACTGCTTATTCTTGTTAAACTTTGATTTCTGGTTTGGTGTTTTTCTTTCACAATGAAATCAACCATGTTGATCATAGTCTGTGACAATAATACCGATTCTTCATTTGTAATCAGCATGGTGAACTTGATAACAACAGTCACCAATTTCATTTTGACACACAGAGACAATGAGTGTAACCTAGTCTTTTTTAAGGTAACCAAGTATTCATCACTGAACATTTCCCAATCCCACTGTGGTTCAAATGGTGCAAGCTTTCTGATGTATGCAAATTTTGCACAACATCAAATATGTTGAGTGCAACATCAGCCACTAGAAGTGAAAGTGTCGCATATCACAATCTGCTCTTTTGATGTAAAGTAAGTACTGGCAGTTTTGTCTGCCACCTCAGCTGAGATTCCTGGCTGTCGTGGCTAGAAAAACCTTATTTTCCACAAAATATTCTGCCTTGTTTCCATTACCGTTGCCACTATCACCTTACTCCTATATTTATTTATTTGCATTTCACTTTAAAAGCCAAAGGAGAGCAGTTTGCAAGAATTGCTTTTAACAGTCAAGAAGTAAGGTCTTTACTGACTAGCCGACTTATGAACAGAATATGTTAAAGGTAAATACTCTTTACAGAATGGTGTGCATTCTTGCTAAAACGCGCACATCTCATTCAGGTCTTCAACAGAAATCATGGTCTCTAACAAGATCCCTTGCTGTGAAATTGATAATGTCCACATCCTGTGATTAATTTTCTTTACATGTTCATACCTTTTTGTTTTCCGTATATACATGATTTTCATGTTCAGTACATGATATACCCCGATTTGTATGTGATGTGAAAACCTGATGATGCTAAATAAATTATTCACATACCTCGATATGATTTTCATGTTCAGTACATGATATACCCCGATTTGTATGTGATGTGAAAACCTGATGATGCTAAATAAATTATTCACATACCTCGATATTCATACCTCACAAAGTCTTCAACAGCAAACTGATTTTTCAATGAATCTGGATAATTTACACACTATAATGGTTTCCAGGTTATCAAGTTAGATGTAGAAAACAAATCTCTTGACATGAAAAGAAGTCTGCTTTCAAGAATAACTATACAAAAACACTAGAGAATATGATTTCATATAAATGATATCAACTAAGAATCTATTATTTTGTCTTGATTATCCTTATGTACATGTTGGTAAAATAAACCAATTTCAAACAATCAATATAAAAATAATTTTAAAAAAATAAATAAACCAATTTCAAACAATCAATATAAAAATAATAAAGCACAGACTTACCACAATGCAACCTTCAATTCGTGTGTTGATCTGTTCATACAACCAGACTTGAATTCTGGATCTCTGCAATATATTGCAGAAGGTGATTAAAATTAGTTTTCGATAGGGTATTATGAATTACTATTTTCAAAAATGACCAAAAAAAAATCTCCACTGAGCATGGTCCTCGGTCAGCACTGAATCAGCAGCAATCAACTAAAAAAATTTTAAAAAAATTTCAAGAAGATCCGGGCATCAAGCCTTCTCACTTGTTAAGTAGTTTAATGGTTACTATGATCCTAGTCAAAACAATATAGATGACTGGCTGGTATTCTTATCAATAAAGTATGTACATACCTGTTTTCTAACAAAAGGTAAAATGAAAACTGTTAAAATTCAAGTAGGAAACCTCCCACCCAAATTTCTTTCTAAAATTACTTTGGCATATGTGAAACCCTTTTTTTCATTCAATGAAACACTCGGCACAGAATGACAATGCCGCCAATGACCGCTGCAATCAAATTTTTTATATTATGAATCCAGTTGCTATCATAGGTGCTGTTAAATAATTTGCTAGTGGACCTGATCATCATATTAAAACTAAATTCATATGTTACCCACACAGATTTGTCATCCAGTTAACGAGTTATACATACACGTATGGTAAATGGTCAAAATAATTTGGTACTATTCATCATTTCATGGTCATAAAAATCATGCTAAGCAAAAATTTTGCACAGAACTTTTAATATTTCAAATTAGACTACAGACAGCTATGGATTTATGTACATATATACCTGCTGCATGCTTCAAGTATTAAAGCGCACTGCATTACTCATAAAAAAGCTAAAGAATTGCAGATTTCATGCAATGTGGCATTTGCTGGGCGTTTTTTTTTTTTTTTTTTTCCTCCAGTTTTCAGACCATACACAACAGCAATATTCTCATAACGCAAGTCACAAAATCAGTACAGCAAGGTTCCTACAGACTCCCAAGAATAAAATTCAAGGAGTTTTCAAGGAGTGGTTTTTTTTTTTTTTTTTTTCAAGACTACAATACTTGCGTAAAAAATTGAAAAAAGAAATGGCAGTTTGATTTTTCTGCGTTCAGGTTGATGAAAAAAATTATTTAAAAACATATCTTTTGTACAAAGGAAACAACAACAAAATTTGTTTTTAAATACTTTTTTTTCATCAACTTGAACGCAGAAAAATTAAACAGCCATTTCTTTTTTCAATTTTTATCAGAGTGAGTGTGCCAGTACACCACACATCAGAACATTAACAAACCCAGACTCTTTGTATCAAACGCCAAAACACTTAAATCAGCAAAAATATGTCCATTTGTAAGAGAACATACAGACTATGCATAGTGTGTAAGAGACTGGTTGGAAGGAAAAAATTTTTTTTTACAAACACCGTCACAATCCTGCACTGTCGTCTGCTATTTAACCAAGGGAGATAAATTGTAACTTCATCAAAATTGATGACGTTACAAATTATCTCCCTTGGTTAAATAGCAAAAGGCAATCCAGGATTGCAACGATTTTCGTAAAAAAAAATGTTTTAAAATAATTTTTCATTAACCTCAACGCAGAAAAATCAAACTGCCATTTCTTTTTTGCCACATCCAAAATTTTGGGAGCCGATGGCTTGATTTTCAAAGAACCACATTTTATTGATTTTCAAAGGTTTTCAAGGTCTTGACATTCGCCGTCAGAAATCAAGGAGTTTCAAGAAGCGTACGAACTCTGTACAGTGACATTTTTGACATTTCAAAGCTACCATTAGAAAAAAAAATTAACTCAAATAGAAGAGGTGTTCTCTGGATGGATAATATTAATAACTAGTTTGCAAAGAAAGAAACAAACAAAAACAAACAAAAGTGACAGTGAGGGCAGAGGGAAGATTTATACTCACATTCTGTAAGTATCTGAAGATCAAGTTCTGGTTCTAGGTTAAGGAACACATCATCAACACATGACATTACAGAAGTAATACTTATGTTCTGAGGATTGAGAATTCTATAAGCATTCAGCATGTCAAGCAAGGGCATGTCCTGTTTATAACAAAAACCTATTAAAGCACACATACATCATTCTCCCACAGTCCCTCACACCTTCACTCCCCCTTCTCCCACATTGCACCAAACATTCCTTCTCCCTATACTACCTTTTATCTTTGGCTATTTACTGATGTTATGTGCCGACATATTTTTTCTTCTATTTCCTCAATTTCTGTACATAACAGTGCCAGCAATCAGCTAGATGACAATCACTTGATACTAATACAGCAGATTTTACTTTTAAAAAGTCCTTGTTATGAGCTCATATGGTCTCGCCGACTGTCATTCTAAAGACAGATTGACATTTCTCTCCATAGAGTTCCAAGAAAAAAGTACTTTTACACATAAAAGGGGGGATGGGGGGGGGGGGGGGGGGGCTGTTTCCATCTCAATCTTTGGCACTTGTGGGAGAGAACTGCTACTCTAAAAGATTGTTCAGCGCCAATGCAATGGGTTCCCTCAATCATGACTGCACCCAGCACCATCCCTTTGGTTTGTTTACTGGTTATCTTCTCTCCGCGTGTGTGTGTGTGTGTGTGTGTGTGGTTGTGTGTGTGTGTGTGTGTGTGTGTGTGTGTGTGTGTGTGTGCGTGCGCGCGCGAACACTGAGGAATGAACTGTTTAACAAACCAGAAAGTGGTGCTAGGTCACAAGATATATGCTGCCAATAAATCGAAGACAAAGAGATTTTTTTAAAGACAGGCTCCAAAGCCCGTATTACATCTGTATACCTTCTTCCTGAAAGACTGGTTCACTCAAAAACGAGTAGGTCACCAGCGCGCATGTTAAAAAGTAAAATAAAATAAAGTGCGACTCAGTCTGTTGGCCCCTGGAGCAAAATTTGGCAACAAGGGGTCGCACACAATATTCAAAAAGTTAAAAGCAATGGCCAGATTCAGGCCCAGGTAACCATAAAATATTTGGGGAAGTTAAAATAGAAAAGTCGTCAATATGCAGATCTCAAGACTGTCGTATCAATTTGATTTTTAAATGAGACTGCATTTGTGGCAATCTTGATGGCACCCGACAGTGAGTTCCACAGCCGTACAGAACTAAGATAAAATGATTAAATACACCTGACAAAAGGGTAAATCATCATAATGGTGCACATTCAGTAATCCAGATAGTGTTATGACAAAAATCAAACTAAGCCTTTTACTTTCTGTCCGCTTACTGGTCGCCGTCTCCTCATACCTCCAACATCATAACATGCGCGCTGGTGACCTACTCGTTTTTGAGTGAACCAGTCTTCTATGAAGAAGAAGAAGAAGAAGAAGAAGAAAATCAGTCATTGTTACCATGCGGGCATGCGATGCACCGACGAACACGGTGCAATCGAAACCAAGCCATGATTGCGCCAGTCATTTTTCTGGCTAAAAAAGGATACAATGGGCTGGACCATAACTTTCTGAACTTTCTGGCCGCCTGCTTTGTACGCCATTCTGTTCGACACGGGTGGATACGTTCCAACAGACAAAATTCTATATGGAAATACAGAACTTCACGTCGAGCTAACGCGCCGGAAAATGGCTGAAGGAAGTGTACAATTGTCGATTCTGAGCGGAATAAATTGATAGAAAAGAATAATATGCTGGACAATTTTAATATTTAAGTAACATCAACACTAAAATACTGCTGAGTTTACATTGATTTTATATCTTTCAGCTTAATCTTGCAAGTGCCATAATTATTTGTTCACTTCTCTGATCATTATTTTGAACAAAACGCAAAGGAGATCACGGACATGCACGGGGCAGATGCGTCTCTTTAAAGAGAAATCTAGCCAAAAGTAAACGATTATGGAGTTCAGTTTGGAATGAACCTTCCTCACATTCAACAGGTGTTTTCGATCCTGTGAATAACCTCACACATACCATCCCCATTGAATCACCTACGTTTAAACCTTAAGAGAGAGAGAGAGAGAGAGAGAGAGAGAGAGAGAGAGAGAGAGAGAGTAATAATCCTTATTTCCAAGGATAACAGATAAAAAAAGAAGATGCTTTTTCATCTGGCTCTTGTCCCTTCAGGGACTAAGCATACACACACACACACACACACACACACACACACACACACACACACACACACACACACACACACACACACACACTGCAGAAAGCACATACAAGCAGCATCAATCACCATAACAGTATCACCAGCACTGCCTGAAGAGGAATGAACAGTAATTCTTCTTCTTCTTCTGCGTTCGATTGAAGCTGGATGCGTCAGACTTGTAACCCGGCCGCCATGATGAAGCCCGCGGTCTTCTCTAGGTCAGAACGGGCTCCCCAAAGCTGCGCCTGTAACTCCGCTCCCTCCGGCCAGGTTTTGTGTCGTAGAGCTGCGTGAGTAGGACAGCGCAGGAGGACATGTTCAGGGGTCTGGGGTCCAGTGCCGCATGGACACTGGTCAGTGTAGGTGATCTTCAGGCGGTTAAGGTGGCTCAGCAGTCTGCAGTGGCCGGTCCTCAGTCTGAAGAGGATTGTCTGCTGGTGCCTTTGGAGCTGGTGGATCGGGTCAGCACCACTCTCTGCACCCAGCCTTCTCTTCCACTGGGACTGAAACTGGTTGTGGATGATGGTCTTGGCCTCCCTGTAGGTCACGGGGTGGCTGAACTGCTCCATTTTGCTGCCTGCTTTGGAGAGAGCGTCAGCTTTTTCGTTGCCCATGATCCCACAATGAGACGGAATCCACTGAAGCGTAATGACAGACTGTTTTGAGAGTTCATGGAGGGCAGCCTTGATGTCTTGCGTATGTTGTTCATTTCTTGTGTTCTGAAGTCCCTGCAGCAGAGATCGGCAGTCTGTGAAGAAGACAACCTTCTGTGATGGGCTGGCCGGTTCCAGAAAGATCCTCACTGCGTGGAGCAGTGCTATTGCCTCCGCTCTGTAGTTGGAGGAGATCTTTCCAGTAGGGAAGGCCTTGTGTGTCAATCTTCCATTGGTGTGTCTGATGAAGAACCCTGCTCCTCCATTCTTGACTGCTCCTTCTGAGGATCCATCTGTGAAGACGTGGGTCCACTCACTGGGGTTGTATTGGTTGGCGATCATCTCCTGTGCTAGAGCTTTCATTACTTGAGGGGCTTGACGGTCCATTCTTTTAATGCCAGGAACTTCGGTGATGATTGCGACATCTTCCAGGTGATTGTCTGGTTCCTCAAAATTTGGAAACATCTCCATTTCGGCTGGTGAAACAGGCAGCAGGTCTTCATTGCTGCGATGCAGGCTCTTAGACAGGTGGTTGAAACTTGTTCTCTTTAGCCTGTTTTTGGTGGGGTTCTGCATCTCGGTGTGCATGGGGTGGGTAGGCATACGCAGTAACTTTTCACTGTGGATGAAAACCTTCTCCTCGCGTCTGTCTTCGAGGGAATGTAGACTAGTAAGCTTCTCCATGGCTTGGATTGGGGTAGTCTTCATCCCTCCAGTGATCAGTCGCAATCCTGCATTCTGCACTTTGTTCAGGCGACTGGTGTTGGTCTTGGATGCAGTGGCCCATGCAGAACTGCCATACTCCAGGGTTGGTCTGACGGTACCCACATACACCTTCTGCAGGATGCTGCTGTTTGCGCCCCAGGATGTACCGGCCAGCTTCTTCATGATGGCGAGCTTCCTGACTGCTTCGTTTTCAATGTTCTTGAGGTGCGGATTCCAAGTAAGCCGCTTGTCCAGCTTGATGCCTAGGTATGTTGGGTTGTCTTCTTGTTTTAGCTCTCTTCCATTTATTTTCAAGCTGATGGTTTCTCGCAGTGGCGACAGCGAGAAGACTGTGGCCACTGTCTTGGTGGCATTGACTTCTACGCCCCAGTCATAGGCCCATCTTCCGACGTGTTCCAGTGCTTCCTGCATCCTGTAGCTGGCTGTGGTTAAATGTTCTGCAGCACTCCAGGCAGCAAAATCGTCGGCGTGGAGAGCTCTGGAGATGTGCTTGGTGAGCTTCTCAGCAATGTCATCAATGAAGATGAGAAAGAGTGTAGGGGAGATGACTCCTCCTTGTGGTACACCTTGTTGTAGAGTGATTCGGTGGCTAATTTTCCCATCAAGCTGAACTCTTGCTGTGCGGTACTGGAGGAAGTTGCGTATCCAGCGGTACATATTCCCTTCCACTTTCTTGTTTAGCAGCTTCAGGAGAAGTCCTTCCTTCCATACCTTGTCGAAGGCTTTGGTCAGGTCCACAAAGACAGCGAGTACCTTTTTCTTCTCCTGAAAGGCGTTTTCGATCTGTTGGGCGAGGTACACAAGCTGGTCTTCCGTACTGTGGTTTTTCCTGTATGCTGACTGTGTGTTGCTGAGCAGGTGATTTTCTTCCAGGTGTTTCAGCAGTCTTGTGTTCACCATTCTTTCCATCACCTTGCCCAGACAACTGAGGAGGCTGATTGGTCGGTAGCTGGATTTCTTGGTTTTGTCTTTTTGTTTCTTTCTGATGGGGATGATGACTGCTTCTCTCCATCGGTCTGGGAATTTCCCTGAGCTCCATGACTGGTTGATGATCAGAAGGAGCTTCTGTTTTGCTGTGGTTCCAAGTCTCCTGATCATGTCATTGGTAACACCATCTTTCCCTGGGGCTTTCTTTGGCTTTAGTTTTTTAATGGCTGCATTGAGTTCAGTCATGGAGAAGGCTGACATCATGGACGGTGTAGGGTTCTGGTGTTTCAGCTTCTCCCTGGTTTCCTTGCTGACTTCCTGCACTCGGGCAATGGGTATTGTTGCTTTGCTTTCCTCTTTGTAAAATTCTGCCAGGATGTTTGCTGCTTTCCTTCCCGTGTGGTGTGTACCATTTTCCTCGATGACGGTTTTGCTGTGTCCCGCTCTGGTGTCTTCATTCAGGGCTTTTGTCAGATTCCACAGCTTGCTGGTGTCCTTCTCCATGTTGAGGCTGCTGGTCTTCTCGTTCCAGCTCTTTTGGAGTTCAGCTTTCTTCTGTTGGTTGAAAGCTTCTTTGGCGTTGTTGTGCCTCACTAGGTTCTCTGGAGTGGGGGTTTGCTCCATAGCTTCTCTGGCATTGTCCATTTCAGTGTGAAGCTGTTCCAGTGTGTCACTCCAGTATGGCAGGTAATGTCTTCTTTTGCCCCTTGGGATTGCCTGCTTTGCTGCCTGAAGAACTGCATCAGTGAAATTCTGGACGTTCTTGTTCAGGTCATTTGCACAGCAAATGTTTTTGGTGTGGTGGTCAGCCTTTTCTGCAAAGAGGGTCCAGTTGGCTCGTTTGAAGTTCCAACTTGGTTGCATGTTGCGCTCAGTACATCCTAAGCTGGAGATGTTGAGAATGACTGGCAGGTGGTCGCTCCCTCCAAGCTGGGTGCTGACTTCTCTGGACGTGAGCTTGTGAATGTCCTCAGTAGCTACTGCCAGGTCTGGTGTGGAGGTGGTTTTCCAGGCTCTGGAGAAGTACGTTGGTTTGTCGTCCGCCTGGTTGATGAGTACTAGATTATTTTCCATCATCCAATCTTCCACTTCCTCACCACGGGCATCCATTTCCTCATATCCCCAGCTTTGCGAGTGGCTGTTGAAATCTCCAACCACCAGGTGTCTGTAAGCTTCTAGCTTCACGTTGTGTAGCGTAAGAGATGAGGTTGATGGGCTGTAGCAGTTGGTGATCCGTAGGTCTCCACTGGGGAGCAAGAGCTTGACAGTCAGGTGTTCCAGTTCTTGTCTTCTTGATCTGTTTGTCTCTACTGCAGGGATGGAGTTTCTGACAAGGGTAATGATTCCTCCCTTGTGTCTGTCTTCGCGGTCTTGGCGAAATGTCTCGTAGCCTCTTACGAAGAAACGTCGATGATCTTTCAAGTGTGTTTCTTGGATGCAGATGACATCGATGTTGTTTTTGCTGAGAAACTTTTGCAGTTCTGGCTTCTTGTTCCCTAGTCCTTCTGCATTCCACTGAGCCACTGTAAGGGTGGTAGGAGGCTGGGTAGTCTGGTCAGTCGCTCTACTCTGCCTTCCCCCGACCGTCAGGTTAACAGAGGCACCGGTCGCTTGGGTGGGCCCCTTTGAGGCTAAGGGCCCGGCTCCGTCCCTCCCCGGTTGTCGCTGATAGGGACGACGCCATGACAACAAGGTAGTCTGACGCATGACCATAATCGTTGATGCGTGTGTGTCCTAATTTATCCCCAGGACCTGCGCCGTAGCTGACACACTCCGTCTTCGGCAGGCTGGATGCTTTTGCCATTTAACCCATGGCTGGGGTAAGGCTTGGAGCAGTGTCAGGGCGTATCCACACGCCGGTGGGCCTTCACTCAGTTCCTTCCATTTTGGTGGGGGCCTTACTCCTCCATCTGGACTGGTCTAGCCTGCGGCTTTCCTTGATTGGAGAGGCCGGGATCTAGTTTTGATATAGCGCCAGTATTCCGCTCCCGTGCCGCGTTAGTGAAAACAACCTGCCCCATGTCCCCCTGAGGAAACACCCACATTAACGTGGCGAGAAGGTGCGACTACGGTGTTCACCCTTTCTTAATGGAAGAAAGGGATCTTCGCAGGTCGAACAGTAATTCATGAGGCTAGGTAATAGTAACGTTGCTTATAGCTCAGCGACTGCGAAGGGTCACATCAGGGCTGTCACCGCGTCGAAGTCAACTCACAAGTCATTATTTAAAATTAAAAAGAAATTGCACAACCCTTTAAAAACAAACAAACAAACAAACAAACAAAACCGCCTTCTAAAAACACACCGGAAATTTTCTTGAAAGTCTTTCCTCCATAAATGCTTAGATCAGGTGAAAAATGTTAATCTCTTTCAGAAATTCAAAGATCACATCAAGTGGAACATCTCTGAACAAGGTTTTCATGGAGTCTGCTGTAATGTAAAGTGTTTATGTCTCACATCATGCAAGTCCTAACACTCTGAAAGAATATGTTTCACTGTGAGTGGTACATGACATGGAATGCACCACGGAGCTTCATCACCTTTTGAAACATAAGAATGGGAGTGAAAGGAGTGGCCTGTATGTAAACGGCACACAACTGTTTCTTCTTTAGGGCTGCCTCAGGAATATGGTAAACAATTCTTTCTGATTTGGACGGATTTTGTACAATTTTATCCATCTACATGTTCCATTCCTCTTGCTAGAGGTCTTTGACATAAGCCTATGTTTTGGGTTTCAGATCATTGTGAGGGATAGACAATCTGCTCAACTCTTTCTTTGTGGCATTCTTGGCAAGTTGATCAACCACTTCGTTGTCTTCAATGCCCACATAGCTGGGAACCCAAGCAAAAACTAATTTCAGCAGTTAAGGGTGCTTGAGGTTACGGCTGAAACTGGCCTCCAAAGCAGAAAGGGGCTCTGATAAAATCAGGAAATCTTTGTGTTTTGATTTAGAGACCACGAGCCAGAACCAAGGCTGCCAACTCAGCAGTGAACATGGAGCTGTCAGTGGGAATGTGTTTAGAACATCTCTGAGAAACACAGCAAAGGCAACTCCCTCCTCAAATTTGTTACCGTCGGTGAAAAAAAAATCTTCTGAAGGATGGAAACTTCGAACATAGTTCGAAAAAAGGACTTATATGCCAAGGATCTAATGGTATCTTTACGGTTTGAGGCCAAATCAAACCGGATTAAATGTCCATGGTGGGTCATCGGGAAACTTGGATAAATCACAAACTACTTCAAGGTCTATATCTGCTTTGTTCGAATGGGGAAGAATACAAAATCCCAAGTGTGGAATGGAACTGGGGTGGTCATCGAAATTCCTTCGGAACTTGGGGTCAAAAACACAGTCATATGCAGGATTTGGAGGTTCGGAAGAGAGACTCAAACAGTAGTTCAAGCTAAGTATCAGCTGACGGTTCGAGAGGGATGGTTCTCCTGTCTCAGCATACATGCTATAAACAGGGATGGTGCAGAATGCACCCAGACACAATCGAAGCTGTTGATGGTGGATGGGATCAAGACTTTACAGGTACGAAGGTCTGGCCGAGCCGTGCACTACACACCCATAGTCCAGTTTGGAGCGGTTCAGAGCCCTGTAAAGATGGAGAAGAGTTTTCTTATCAGCGCCCCAATCTGTGTGTGCCACAACTCTCAGACTGACCAGTGCTTTCTCACATGCAGTTTTTATGTATTGGATGTGACTTTCAAAGTTCAGTTTTTTATTGAAAAAAATAACACCCAGAACTTTGGCTCCTTTCACAGCTGGAATGGTGGATTTGTTGAGACAAATTTCAGGATCAGCAAGGAACTGACAAAAATTGTGAAAATGGATACACTGTGTTTTGGTGCTTAAAAGGTAAACCCATTTTCCTCGGCCCACTGTTGAATCTTATTCACACAAAGCTGAAGTCGACTCTGTATGCTAGTGTAAGAGGCTCCAACTGCGTACAGTGCGAAGTCATCAACAAACAATGAGGACTTAGAACCCCGGTTTACTGAACTGACAATGTCGTTAATTTTGATACTGAACAAAGCAGGAGAAAGAATGCTCCCTTGAAGTACACCCGAAATCTGCCCATGGATGTCAGACAGCGTGGTGCCAATACGGAACAGGAACTGCTGATAAGCCAGAAAATTTTGAATAAGTAAAAGGCAGATGACCACGAAAACCAAGTTTATGAAGATCCATAAGAATTCCAGATTTCCAAGTGGTATCATACGCTTTTTCCAGATCAAAAAAGATAGCAACCACATGTTGTTTATTAATGACGGCGTTGCGGATGGTGGTTTCCAGACAGACTGTATGGTCAACAGTCGAGTGGTTCTTCCGAAACCCGCACCGTTCATTGGTCAAAAGGCCATCGGTTTCCAGCCTCCACATCAGACGGAAGTTGACCATTTTTTTCCATTAGCTTGCAGAGGCAGCTGGTCAGAGCTTTTGGACGATTGTCTCTTCCAGGCTTAGGAATCGGAATGATCAGGGCTTTTTGCCAGGAGGGTGGAAAACACCCTGTGGTCCAGATTGGTTGTAGACTTTTAAAAGGGTCTGGAGACAGCTCTCTGGGGGATGTTTCAAAAGCTGATAATGAATATCATCCAGGCCAGGAGCAGAATCGTTACAGGTTTGCAGAGCTGATTTCAGTTCATCAATTGAAAAAGGTAGACTGTACACTTCAGAGTTGTCTGAAGTGAAGCTGTATGAAGATTTTTCTGAGTTGTTCGTTTCAACAACAAAAAAACAAAACAAAAAAGTAAAACAAAAACAACAGATTTACTTGAGGATGATGAGTTCTGTTGAATGGTGGAGGCCAGCAGATTGGCAACAGCTTTTTTGTCAGTTATCAGAGCATCGGCAAGTTTCAGGTGATTTTCTTAATGATGTTTGTGACTTTTTCCCTTGGATGTTTTAGATGTCAGCCTGTGGCAGAAGTTTCTCCAAGACTGACGTTTACTGACGTTAAAAGTGTTCTCGTTTTGGCTCTGAGTTTTTGATGGGCTCGAGCGTTGAGAGCTGAAGGTCTTTGGAATACACGGCGTGAGCCCGTTTGCGTCCTTTTGAGATTTGTTGGCAGTCAGAATTGAACCAAGGTTCAGAAAACATAAATCCAGCTCTGAAAAGACATCTTCAAGAAGCAGACCTCTGGATGAAGATTTCATGAGGCAGTCATGTTCAAGCCTACAAGCATATATTCACATTCAACTTTCTTGTCCATTATGCATGATTGATTTTTAAGCCGGTGAGGGACAAAAAATAATGTTTTCATCGAGGGCAGAGAGAGGGAGAGAGAGAGAGAGAGAGAGAGAGAGAGAGAGAGATGTACTCTGAACTTTGAACTCTGACAAATTTAATGAATAGGTCATAGACCCATGTTACTGGCAGTGGTTATGAACAGAATCAATTTGTATCACTGCAAAAATTCAGTTTATACATTGTATACAATATATACAAACACACAGAGAAAGGGAGAATTTGACGAGTAATGCAGTATAGATCGTCACTGTTCACACAGAGAAGAAACGAGGTCACGTGGATGAGATGTCGATTTTTTGTTTTCGGGAGTGATCGCTTGTTAACAATAAGTGCTCTACGCAATGTTAAGACAATTTCCAAGACCCTGCTTACCGTCCATGGGATTTTTTTTTTTTTTTTTTTTTTTTTTACAATAGTCAGGTCAGAGTTTCTCTTCTGCTGCTCGTAACTATGTAAGCTCTTCGTGGGGACTGAATCCAGCTAAAAAAAAATACGACCAGTGTTCCGTCAGGTTCGACTTGTCCCAGACACGCCAAACCAAAGATGAAAATACCGATATCACAACGGATTGGGCAACTCAGATTAATAATAACCACGCCATCCGTCGATCAGCACCTGGGCAGACACGAACAGTGTGCTACTGGAGGAAAACCGCAGAGTATATGTGAAAGGAACATTCTCACACTCGCCATTTTGAATGTAAGAACTCTCAGACAGACTGGTCAAATTGAAGAAATTGATCCATGAGATGCACAGATATTCAGTGGCACATTCTCGGCCTCTGCCAAGTTAGATGAAAACACACACACACACACACACACACACACACACACACACACACACACACACACACACACACACACACCACGCACGCACGCACGCACGCACGCACGCACGCACGCAAGCACGCACGCACGCACGCACAGTACACACGCACTCACGCACGCACGCCGCGCGCGCGCGCACACACACACACACCACACACACACACACACACACACACACACACACACACAACACACACACACACAGAAGCGAAGACAGAACAGAAACAATTCTTAAGGTGGAGAAAAAGAAAAACATGTACATGAAGATTTGTTTCTTTGTGAACAAGGACATTGGGACGCTGTACAAGGAGGCTGCCTTGTTTCCACCAGTACCATGACCTTCAGCCTGCAAGTAAAACAATTTAACATTACGGTAGTGCAAATATATGCTCATCCATCCGACAATGATGATGATCAGATGGAAAAATTCCACACGCAGTTTTAATCGGTTATCAACAAGATTGACGCTGAAGACATCCTCATCGTCCAGTATGACTGGAATGCCAAGTATGGTATAGATGCCGAGAAAACAGGAGGAATTTCTGCGCTCCTACTGTAAAGCGACCACCAACAGACCACTAAGTGTATCAACAATGAGAGGCGACCATGAAAGAAATAAATCTTTTATCAAAACTAATAGGGATCAGTGCTGGGACCATGTCTCTTCCTAGCATACATTAACGATTTGCCAGACAGAATTACTTCTCACTCCAGACTCTCCGCCGATGACACAGCAGTCCATCATCTTATCGCCAGTTGCCCACAAGACCGAAATGCACTCCAGGCGGACCTAAACAAGCTGGAAGAATGGGAAGACGAATGGGATCTGGCCTTCCACCCAGACAAGTACAGCTATCTACCCATTTCACGAAAGAAGAACCCCACAAGTGGCGTCTACACCCTGCATGGCCAAGTCCTGCAGACGGTCAGCTCTGTGAAATACCTTGGTGTGACAATCCAGAACAACCTTAGCTGGGGGGAGGACATCAACAATATCTGTGGCAAAGCCAATAAGATCAACGGCTTCCTCAGGCGGAACCTCAAAATAGGTTCAACAAAAACAAAGGACCTTGCTTATAATACCTTAGTCCGCTCTCTTCTTGAATATGCCTCGTCCATCTGAGACCCGCACCAACGCTGCCACATTGATAACATTGAGACAATTCAACCAAAGATAGTATGCTCTACGGGTGTACTATCTGTGGTTCAACGCAGGGCAGCACGCTTCCTCCTACACCGCTACTGCAACATCTCCAGTGTTGAGAGCATGGTGCAGGAGCTCGGCTAGCCCTCTTTGGCTACTCGTCGCCGCAATGCTCGACTCTTCATGTTCTTCAGGGTAGTGCATGGACAAGCCTGTGTCAGCTGTCCCAGTCTCAAAGAGAAAACGCTAACAATAACGAAACTGAGGAACCAACATCATCTGCAGTACCATATAATACAGGACAAACCGGACTACAGGTATTCCAGCTTCTCCCCAAGGACCATCAGGAACTGGAATAGACTCCCTTCGGAAGTTGCCCTGTCCTCCACACTTCACACCTTTAATAGGAGGGTATCAAGCCTTGCGTAACTCACCTACACCACCCCCTCTCCTCTGCCCCCCTTCCACCACCCCAAACCCTTCCCACCCCTGCCTTGTTGCCGAGTTGGGCCAGCGAAGCCTGGTGTTGTGTTGGAGACCATTGCGGTGTCCGCACTTCATTAGGTGGAGGTCTGAACATGTCCTCAAGGCCTCTCACCCCCATGCCCCCCCCCCCCCCCCAAGGCGCCACCCAGCCCATATGTCCTCCTTCCCCTTGATAGCTGGTACAATCCACTCCTGCAGCCCCCCCCCCCCCCCCCCGCCATACCACAACCCCCACCACACCCTCCTTACTGTCCAACTTCAAACTCTGTTCTCTCTCTTTTTCTTATCGCTGCGCACCCCGAGTATGACAGTAATGATCGGTTTTCGATTGATGGTCATCAACGGAAGAAGAAAATGCATGCACTAATTTTTCTTCAACCAGCAGGGTTATAAATCGTCAGAATTCACTATCAGCTTCTACTGACACGGCAGAAACAATGAACAACTTTGAAAATTCAAGAGACACACATTTGAAGAATTTTGCTTCAATATCGAAAGTTAAACATTGTTTTTATGCTGCGCACCCTCAGTACAGACTAAGAACAATAAAGAAACAAGATGCGAAGCATATAAACGTACTCCCAGTTTTCCAAACCGCTTATAAATCGGTCAGGTGCTTTGTGAGATAAGAAATAAAGGCAAAATAACGGTTTTAACGGTTATTTAACCGATGTACACTTTTGAAACTGGTATTTTAGTCCTCACTGGGCTAAAGCCTGTGTACATACCAAATTTCATCCAAATCGGACAATATGTCAGAATAACGGTTTTTAACGGTCAGATTTTGAAACACTACATGGAAGTGCCATTTGTGTGTGATAACCTTTCTATATACAAAATTTCATTAAAACCCACCAGTATATAAAAAATAACGGCAAAATAATGGTTTAACGGTTATATAACCGATTTACACTTTTGAAACCGGTATTTTAGTCCTCACTGGGCTAAAGCCTGTGTACATATCAAATTTCATCCAAATCGGACAATATGTCAAGAATATTGGTTTTTAACGGTCAAATTTTGAAACACTATATAGAAGTGCCATTTGTGTGTGATAACCTTTCTATATATCAAATTTCATTAAAATCCACCTATATATAAGAAATAACGGCAGAATAACGGTTTTTAACGGTTGTTTAATCCATTTTCAGCGTTACATCACTTACATATAGACAGAGGCTCCGATGTGTCACGAGATCATCCAAACGGCTTATAAATTGGCCAAGTACTTTCTGAGATATTCCATAAAGAAGAAAAACCGTTATAGGCCGTTACAGCCGTTAGTAACGGCTATAGCGGTAAACTAAAACATCGGGCATCATCCGTGGCCCATAATGAACATATCTACAAATTTTCAGAAAGATCGGCCCAGTAGTTTTGTCTGGAGCGAGTGGAACACATTCTGACTACGGACACACAGACAGACAGAACCACAGACAGCATTTCTTCGTTCCCATTCTAAAGTACTCCCTGTTCTATAAGAACTGGGAGTACAAAAAACATCATCGAAACGGCGGCAAAAAGCTAATTTCGCCTGCGCCACAAAGATGATAATATAATGGTGCACAATCGCTTTTATGATGGAAAAAAAATCTTTGTATATGTATGCTCTTGGACGTGTTATACGCTGAACAGTCAGAGCTGGGGCATCCTCACTCGTGACTGTGTTGAACTGTTTTAAGTCTTTTGTTATGTTTCTATCTTAAGACGGTAACTTTGGACGCTTTGTCGTTAGAGCTTCCGAGACCGCTCAGGCAAGCCTAGATATGACATTTTTGTTCCAGGTTCAGGCAGCTCTCAAAAGGTAAGATGTTTTAAGACCTGTACTTACGCTAAGATCACGTTTTAGCTTTTTCAGTTCCATTATCTTAAATTGTACTCTGCTGGAGTTTGGAATTAGTGGTGAACACACAGTGACATAAAGTGTATGATATACATAATGTGCTGGCCTCAACATCATAATGATGCTTGTGGACCGCAGGACACTATGATAATACAGCCAACCCCAATCAGCTTTTGCGCAGCAGCTACAGGTCACTATCATTACAGCATTCCTCACTCAGCTTTGGCACAGCTGCAGGCATGAGCTTGAGCTAGAGGATAACTTACCATTCTTCAGGAGCAGGACCGTTTAATTTTCTTAGTAAATTTACTAAATTCGTGAGCAGCGTATCTTTAAGCTTGTCTTTTAGTGGTTTTTGTGCCATGTACATTAATCATGACTGCTTTGATTTTAAAATGAGGGTAAGACAGATGGTAGAATGAAAACATCGTATCTG
Source organism: Conus canariensis (assembly GCA_033310375.1). Lineage (NCBI taxonomy): Eukaryota > Metazoa > Mollusca > Gastropoda > Neogastropoda > Conidae > Conus > Conus canariensis. Next base: position 45,859,120 of record CM065727.1, read on the forward strand.
GTGTGTGTTTGTGTGTGTGTGTGCATGTGCATATATATGCCCCTGTATTTGTGCATGTATACATGTATCTGTGACAGTTTGCAGGGTTATGAATGACATATTGCCTTCTATTCTCATACTGTGGTAATATGTCAAACACATTTAATCATGCAACATTATCATTTATTGTCTTGCTGTACCTGTATAAAACTCATTTATAGTGAATATCAAATGCTCAAGACTAAAGCCACTGTTAAACAGTCTCAGTATGGAGGTGTTGTCACATGCAGACAAGTCTGTATACTACACCACATCTGCTGAGCAAAAAGACAACAGATTGCAGGGTTTACAGCAGATGGATAGAGCAATTACTAAAGTGAAAGGATTTAAGATGAGGGTCATGAGCATACAACTTAGATCTTAGAAGGTGCCTGACCTTTGCATTTGCCCAATGTGCAGATCAGACCTTGGGTATCTACCTACTGTTGTTTGTGCCACTGTTATATTTCTTTGTGTGTGTTAGCATGTTTGTGCACACTGATATCAGTGATATGTGTGCATGCATGTATACATATGTATTCATGTGCGCTTGGGTGGGTGGCAGGCCCATGGGTGGGTGGGCCCTGGATGGGCCCAGTGGGCCCTGGGTGGGCCCATGTGTGTGTGTATGCCAAGTGGGCCCTTGTGTGTGTGTATGCCAGTGTAAACAATGTGTGTGCACACATGTACTTGTGCATGCATTTGTGTGTGTAATCTGTGGGCTTGATTATGATTAGGTTGTTGAAGTCAGAAAAGTTACTGTTTTATTAACATGAAATCCATAGCAGAAACTGTCTTTAAAAAAATGACTTTACATAAACCATGCAAGGAAACCTATGTATGATAAACACACACACACACACACACACACACACACACACACACACACACACACACATAGACACACGAGCAGCTGTATGTGTATGTGTGTTCTGGTAGGTGGATGGTGTGTGTGTGTGTGTGTGTGTGTGTGTGTGTGTGTGTGTGTGTGTGTGTGTGAGAGAGAGAGAGAGAGTGAGAATGGTGTCTGTTATTGTGGTATTGTGTGTGTGTGTGTGTGTGTGTGTGTGTGTGTGTGTGTGTGCGCGTGTGTGTGTTCTGCAACTTTTCTCCATGCATGCGTTATTGCTTGTCTGCTATTGATCTTCTAGGTACCCTTTGCTTTTGGCAATATCATGTAACTTGTAAAAGAAAATTGTTTTTGAGTGTTATTGTGTGGTAATTATTATTGTCATGATTATTGGTACTCTTCATAATAAATGATTGAATATATTTTTCAAAGAAACTTGTACTTAGATACATAACCATTGAAGATAAGACTGCCATCTTCCATCTTTGGAAAATAGACAGATTTTGTTATAAAATTCCTTGTATAATTTATTATATATCGGCAGATTCATTCATTTACTACCTTCTGTTCTGTCAAGAGCCTGTCAGTCACGTTATTTGACATTAACTACATAAACACTGGTGGATCGCTTGTGCATGAAGTATGAATATTTTCTTTTCAGATTAATTCAATTTGGGAGAAACCAAAACTGTTAGCCATGGAATTTGGTGTGCGTGGTACTCCAACTCCACATGCTCAGCAGCGGCAGCTTCCTGGCAGTGCAAGGCGCCCTCTGAGTGCTCGTATAAACAGGAACCCTATTACTGTGAGAAAAAGGAGTGGATCTGAATGCTTTTGTGAAAAACTGTATTTTGGGGGTGGGAATTCTTCAGGTTTTTATCTGAAATCCTTTTTTGTAATTTGGTTTTACTTCAGGTGAAAGAAAAATTCCAGCAAAATGAACAAATAGAAGGGAAAAAAAGGGGGTGAAAAGCTGAATTTTTTTCTTATTCAAATTGGTTTGATTTTTTTTTCCCCATCAAATTTAATTAAGTCATTTTTTCTGTGACCCAGAAATATATTCTGCTGCCTCTTTCTCTGCCTCTTTCTCTCAGTCTCTGTCTCTCTCTCAAATCTGATGTCATGTATTCTCTATGCATCTGTCAGTGTATATTTGCATGTAGCTTACTTTGTTTACTATTGAGAATGATTCACATAATCACAATATCATTAAGTTAGATTCAAAAACAACTTTTTTCCCAGCTGTTTCGAAACCCTTATTTCAAGCCTCAGAATAAAAACATTTAATGGAGGTTTGAAAGAAATTTCTGGGACAGCATGCCCCTGGACTCCTCTACATTTACTTTTTTTTCCATTTCATTTGTTCCCCACTTCTGATTTTTGCAGTATTGTTCTGCCTGTGTGTATGTGTGTGTGTGTGTGTTGTGTGTGTGTGGTGTGTGTGTGTGTGTGTGTGTGTGTGCATGGGTGCATGCGCGAGCATGTGTGCATGTTCATGAGTTTTTGTATGTGTGCATATGTGTTTGTGTGCATTTGTATTATAAACATTATTTGTTCTGATTGTGTATGTGGGGACATGCATGCATGTTTATGTATTTGTGTAAACAACTGCTAAAGTCAACCTATTAGGGATCATTTCTCTCATTTGTATCACTGTGATTGTGCATGTGCAAGTCCATTTTCAATGTAGGTGTGTGTGTACTTGTGTGTTGAAAGACAGGCATTTGCTGTTTAACAGGGTGAAGATTACGGTGAAGTCCGAACTGCTACTCACAATACAAACAACAATTACTCCAAAAGTTCTTCTGAAAAGCCACAAGCGTAAGTAGATGCAGAAGTTTTCAGAATATGATTTCAATGTATGTAATCAAATCCTTTTGTATCTTAGTATTAATTTGATTTCAATGTATATAATTAAATCCCTTTTATCTAACTTGATATTGATTTTAGGTAGTGAGAGTATGTGTAATGTCATGACATGATGATGGTGGTGATGCACGACCTCATGTGCACCTCTGTAAGAGAGTTAAAAACCTAGTTTAAACAACATTTTTAATCTATGCACTCATGGTGTTCTGCTGTGCAGAGTATTGTTCTAGGCAAACAACTACAATTGCATGTTTTGTTTTTTTGCATAGACATGTAATTTTTCTTATACTTTCATTTCAGGCTGCATTTATCAGTGGTGAATAAAGTACACAGACAAGCACTAGTGAAATTGTAGTAATTCTTTTGATTAAAATTTGCAGTTGAAAAAAGTAAAACATGGTAACCATGAACATTTTCTGACGTTCTTTTGCTGTAATTCTGTCTAGAGACTAGATATTGTTTATTTGAACAGTGGATCACATCCACTCATTTTTATGCAAACAAATGCATACACATCCACATGCACAAGTGTGTGCATGTGCACACACCTGCGTGCATACACATGTGCATACGCATGCATGTATGCACACACGCACACATGCACGCATGCACGCACGCACAGTCTTACAAACACACACTTTGTTACATTGAAGCTCTCACTTCTGGCTCACTAGTGTTTTGAATAATTCAATTATTGTCAGTCATTTCTGTAAAGAAGATGTACCATGATGGACTATTCATAAAATCTAATTGGTTTTGATAAGTGTACAAACCATATTGACATTCATATTAGATTAACTAGTGGGCTTGGTGCTAAATGATGTTTTGTCAGCCTTTAAAAAAAAATTTCGTTCATTTAATTACCACCACTGCAGACATCTCTGCCACCTTCATCCCCTATTTTTTTTTTTTTTTTTTATTAGGAAGTTCGCATCTTATAATTCTCAGTTAAAGTGAGATGGAAATAAAGAAGAAAAAGAGTACATACTTAATTTGAAGCTCATTAAAAAAAAAAACCTGGAAAAAAGACAGGCTTTTACCTTCGGCATGTTATCACATGTTATGACAAAGGTTTCAGAACAAAGTTCTGGCATTTGTTAGTTTAAACAAGACTTCAGATGTCACCACAACCCATTCTTGTTTATGGGAAGAAAGATGTCATTATGCATTATAGATAGTTCAAGTGTATATTTCAGGGTACCATCTCTGAACTTGAAGTATCTGCGTGATCTAGAGGAACCAACAGGTGGTATCAACATTTCACTGCGAGACTACAAGTTGGACACACCAGACACTGCCTCGACAGTCAGGTAAGAATGGATGGCAGTTTGAACAGAGAAGAAGAGGTAATGTGATTGGAGCAGCAGTGATACAGGGGTAGTCTGAACGAAACAGAATAGGTCCTCTGATTGGAGGGTCAGTGATGATACCAGGGCAGTTTGCATGAAAAGAGTAAGTGCAGTGACTGGAGTAGCAGGGAGACAGAGGTGATTTGAATAGAATGGAATAGAGACTGTGACTCTATGTGCAGTGACACAGGGACAGGGTATGAATTCTGATCAGAGTAGCAATGAGACAGGTGCAGTTTGAATGGAATAGTAGAGATACTGTGATTGGTTTGCAGCGATACAAAGGATAGTTTGTGTTTGACACTAGTGTCTGTCTAAAATAGCAAGTTTAGAAAGATTATCCTGTTAATTTTTTTTTTCAGTCTACTCATTTCAGCAAAGAGGATCATCCTTGCTCTGCGATGTGCAAGGGAGAGAACCAGTTTGAAATTATTTAGTAGAGTGTGTTCATCCCGACAGAAATCTGTTTTCTTTCTCCCTTTTTAGTAGAACAGATGTTGTTCTTTTCTTTTGGCGATGTCATATTCCACACACTTAACCCAAGTACTGTGATGGTTTTGTTCATTCTGGATTCCTTCAGTTGTATCATCAGATTAAGTTGGACTGAATCAGTGAAATGAAGATGAAGATGGTTCCAGTTCCTACGTCAAGAAAAAACATTTTACAAAAATCAGATTTGAATTATTTCATTGAGTATTGGTGTGTGTGTGTGTGTGTGTGTGTGTGTGTGTGTTGTGTGTGTGTGTGTGTGTGTGTGTGTGTGTGTGTGTGTGTGTGTTGTCAAGCTGGGGAACTGCACGGTCAGGTGCAGTCTACAGACAAGACTCTCCACAAAAAGTAAGACAATTTTATTCCAGTCAGTCAGTAAATTTTGTTTTGAATGTAATTTCTTGAGTTTTTACCTTTACTTATTATTATGTTTATTTGGTTTAATCAGAGTCCATGGTCCATCAGTATACAAATTTTTAATTGTTCTTGAACAGTAAGTCTTGTCAGTGTATCTGTCAGTCTGTCCTTCCGCCACTCTCCTCACTCTACCGTCCTCCCAGTTACATCTCTCCTGCCGACCCTCACATGCCTACCCACCTTTCCACCTTCCCTTTCCCTCTGTTTTACCCCAAGACTCTGTCCCTGTCTTTTTCTTAAAGCCTCAATGATGATATAACGAAAAACAGTTTTTATTTTATTGTCAACTATCGCATTGTGTGACAGATATTGAACTCGGTTCTACCATCAACCAGTCATTTACTTGCGCTCCATCATCAGCTATTTACTCTTTTTTTTTTCTACTGCTGTTAGCTTCGCTATGAAGTTACTACACTTCCTCTTTCCCTTCCTTCATCATGTCATGAATCTAAGGACTTGGGGACAGACGATTTGGTTTGAGATTATGACTTCGGAGAGTTGATTTATACATGGTTCTGGTTTTAAGGTATTCTCAGTCCTGATTTGGTCTCTGTGATCAACTGGGATTTAGAGAATGTGACTGGACTTGAACTGGATTTGGACTGTTTATGGACCACAGATTTGATTATTGTTAGGAGAGCTGAGCACGGGTGTTAATGGTTATTACGATGTCAGATGTCTATGGTTTTCCTTGTTTTCATTTTCTTTTTTTTGTTTATTTATTTGTTTATGTATTTATTTATATGTTTCTGTTCATAAGTGTTACAAGTCTTTTTTTCTTTGTGTTTAGTTCATTTTTTGGTTTGTTTATTGTTAGTTATTTATTTTTGTATTTATTTATACGTTTCTATTCATAAATAAGCAGAGAGTAATTTGACTACTTTTTTATTGATCTGCAATGTCATGATGCATTTTGGATGGAACTTCAAATATCAAAGCAGCATTTAGGTGAATGAAATATTTCTTGAACTAGATTAGAAAAAAAAAAAAAAAGAAAGAAAAGAAAACTGGTGAAAAACGGATCAAGTTAATTTCAGTGATCTCAGTCTCCAAAGTTCTTTTGAAAAAGAAATTTTATGAAAAAAAAGGTCACAATAGATCACCTCTACAACTTCATCATTAGTTGTATTTCCTAAATAATCTGCTACTTCTGTAAAAATTTGTACTGCACTGCTTCTGTCACTGCTCAACAAAACTTTGGCATCTGCCTTTTGATTTCCATTTCAGAAACATCCAATCAGCTTGATTTTTTTTATTTTGTTCTGAGCAACTTCCTGTCAAAATGTTTAATGTTCATTGGTTCCTGTAATGTAGACAGTCAAGGCATGTGATGTATACACCACTTGTGCTTCTCATTCTTTAGAATATAGGACAGTAGTTGGATGGACCTGCAGGTTCTACTGTGTATCCAGTATGTTCAGGACAGCATGGGTTGGTATGCCTTGGGGAAATTTACACTCGGTTCCCAAAACAGGGACTTTCTGCAAATGAAATTGAACATCTTTCGTGCTAAAGTTAAACATATCTGGAGGGTCTTGTGCCATTCGAGGTTGCCTGATTCTAAAGGCAGCAGGCAGGCATCTTCTTCCATAGAATACCGAACAAAAGAAAAAATGATCAGGAGACAGATGTAGTATAATAGATCAGTAAAGTAATGTGTCATCTGTTAAAAAAACCTTGGTTGTTGTAGAGGCAATATTGTTAACAATGTGTGTGGATAGACTTTCTATACAGACCAACCAGAATGCAGGTCTATGTAAATGCAGGATGAGTCTGTCATGTCTACTACCACGATCATTGTCAGTTCAGTGTAGGTTTGTCTGTTAATCGTAATTCTGTTGAACATTACTAACTGAAATTGACGTAATAGGACAGACGCTGTCTATTAATAGTTTACCAGTGGGCCTGTTTTGAAAAGAAAGTTTTTTTCTTCTTTTAATTTGCAGATGTTTGACTTGCCTGAGCTGAATGATCAGTACTCTTCATATTGTAACATAATGACAGTATGTAAATTTCCACAGTGCATGTCAAAACAGGCCAGTTCACAAGTTCACAAAAGGCCAAGTGAAAAGCATTTCAACAGTTAATTATCTCTTCTACTACAGACCCTGGTTGAATTGCTCTCTTCATTTATCAGTTTGACCAATATTATCTTGTGGCTGATCAGCTGATTGTGGCTACTGTGTTTTTTTTTCTGAAATTGAAAAAGAAAAATGGCAGGTGTAGCATGTATACTGGTATGTGCTATAGTCTGAAATTTACATCGATGCCCAAAATACCCAGTAATGAGCAAACATAAACAAACAAATTTAAGTCCAAAGTATATCATAGGATATCATGTATAAAGTTTCTCACTTCTCTCTCTCTCTCTCTCTCTCTCTCTCTCTCTCTCTTCCTCCTTCCTTTTTATTTTCCAGCCAACATCTGTTCATTCTAAAGATGTCCCTGAGTTACCTTTGGGCGTGAAAGAAAAACCACCCTCAGCAAGAAAGGTTCCCAGACAGGTGTGGTATTTTTGTGTTGAGATGTGAACTGTCGTTTATTTGGTTGATTGAGGACCTCATGTTTGGCCATATTTTTGATGGCCTTGCTGCAAAGACAGCTATACTCGGTCATCAGAGGATTTAACCCCTTTATAGTAGTTTCAGAAGGATGAAGATTGTAAACTAGGTGGGTATGATGGCTGAAAGCACTCACTGCATAACGCTGCATTCAGTGCGGGCCCTTGAATCCAGCTTGTATAAAACACTGAATATGAACTGTTTGACTTCTGATCTGGGACCCTGAAATGTACAATTGGCACTTCGGTTATGAACAGTTTGCTGGTTTTCTTCTTTTGATATTTTAGCAATAAAAAACAAACAAAAGAGGAGAATACTGTTGTGTTTGATCAAACTGTACAATGTGCAAGGTGCTATGTGATCAGATGTATTATTTGATGTGTGGTATGACATTGGCTTGAATACACACTCTTTTATCAGGATCTTTCTTCTGGGGGATGGGTGGGGGATAAGGTGGAAATGGTGAGAAGAGAGGGGGGGGGGGTATTTTTTATTTGTTTTATTCAGAAATTCATAGCTCAAAGTAACTTGGTGGCTACATTGTTCATAGTCAGAAGATCAAGATGCATAGTGAGAATTTGCTGACAATGTTATATAGTGTGAAAATCTTTGTGACTCGATGTGAACATCTTACGTGACAAAAGGATCAGTATGCTTCATTGCTTGTGAAAGTGGTGGTACATGTAGTGAGAAGACCTCGATCTCATAGGTTTTCCTGACCTATGATATACATTGTTGTGGAAGTCTTTGTGACATGTGATGCATATTGTTCACAGCTAGAGGACCCAGGTATCTTGTAGGTCTTTCTGAGATGTGATGTACATCGATTTTTGTAAAAGGATCAAGATTCTGTGTAAGTCTGTCTATTAAGGTGTGTCTGGCTTGTGATGTACATTGCTCTGAGCTAGAATACCCAGATGTTGTGAGAGAGTCTTGCTGAACTGGGGTGTCCATGTTGCAGCCAACGGCATGGGACAAGGTCCCTGTGCCAGAAGATTTGCCAGCACCATCAACACGGCACCAGCAGATGTACAAACAGTATTCCGAAGATATGAAACGGGCATTTCAAACCCAGTCCAACCCCTCCAAAGTTTCTGAGGTTTGGTGATGACTTTTTTTCCCCCTGTGATTTGTTTTATTTGTGAGCTTTTAGGTTTGTTTTGTTGCGTGCAAATGTATGTGGGAGTATACCGAAATGTATGTGGGAGTATACCGAAACATTCAGTGACAGCCGTTCTGTGTGCACACTGTGATGAATCTGTTTTATGAGGCCAGAGAGATGAGAAAAAAAATGTGTCTGTTATTTCCTGATCCAGTCAAATGGAGTATCACATATTTAGGAGCTGTTCTCATTCTTTTTTTAGACACTAGAGTAAGCAAACCATCAGGAGAGAGTCATATTTGTTATATTTAAGAAATTAACCTAACTAACAGTATAATGATAACGATCCATTTCTACACAGGAGGACATTCAAAGAACCATGCAGGCGATGAAAAAGAAAGGTGCTAGTCATCAGGCCCACTACACTGGCAGTTACGACGAGGACAGTGACGATGACAGCAGAAACAGAGAGGATGTGAGCGAGGACATTGTGGATGACCAATGGAAGAAGCAGCGCTACTCTGTCAGCCAGCTGCATAAAAAACTGGACGCTGTGAGTGGCGAGATTTGATGTGTGGTGTTCAGACAAAGCAAAAATGAAACAGAAGTGTTTGACAAAGGAACAAAGGTACTGCAGGTTTTGGCTGTTCTTTCCCTTGTTTTTATCACTCGTTTGTGAATGGTTGGCAGTGTACAGTTCTGTTGATGGTTACTTTCCTTCAGCATTTTGTCACCTTCAAACTATAATTGCTTGGACGTTCAGAAATTTGGTGTTGATCCACCCATATTGTTTTAGACCAGTAAATACACACACACACACATGGGTCCACTTGGAAAAATAAACACAAACAAACAGGAGAAAACAAAAAGAAGAAGACATTAGTAGCGTCAATTTACAGCCAGTTACTGCAGGGCACTCTCTCTGGGGTGGGATGGAGGATGGGGCCTGTGGAAGGGTAGGTGATGGGGATGGGGAGGTGGCAGGGTGGGGGAGGCAGCCAGAACATGATACAGTTCATTCATTAGTGTACTTTTGTGGTTTGTGTGTTTATTTGTTTATTGCTCTTGTTGGAATGCAGGAAGAGTTGCTGGAGCAGAACAAGAAACTGAAACTTGTGGAGACTGTCATGATTGACCAGCTGTCAAGGTATGGACCAAGGGGTTCACAGCCTTTGAATCATGTCTGTCTGTCTGTCTGTCTCCCCCCCCCCTTCTCTGTCTCCCCCTCTCTCTCTATCTCCCCCCTCTCTCTCTTCCTCTCTGTCTGTCTGTGTCTCTGTTCCTGTCTCTCTCCCTGTCTCTTTCACTCCCTCTCTGTCTGTCTCTATCTCTCTCACTCTCTCTTTTTCTCCCTCTCTGTCTGTCTCTGTATCTGTCTCTCTCCCTCGCTCTCTCCCCCGCCTCGCTGTGTCTGTCTCTGTCTCTCTGTGTGTTTCTCTTTATATCTCTCTCTTTGCCCTCATACTTCCCTCCCTTTTTTATCTTACTGTACTTCTTTACTTCATTTGAGTAGTAGTGATTCCATTTTTGAGTTGTTGTTATTTCATTTTTGTTTATCTTTATGTTTTTTGTTTTGTTTTTATAGTTTTGCCTGCAAAAAGGGGAAAATGCAATATAATTTAATGGAGAAAATCAAACATACATTTCATCCGTAAACGGACATGCATTGATCACAGTCTATGAGAGAGAAAAGGTGGAGAAAGACAGGAACAGATAAATAAATACACAAAATAATAAGAGACAGACAGACAGGCAGAGAGAATGGGTTGGATATTATCAAATCTAGCAACATAATTGTGCACATTATGCATTGTTTTGTAAATGCTATATTGTAAAAAAAAAAAAAAAAGGTAGAGGGGAAAGTAATCTCAGAACAGAGGGAGTCTTTTAGTTATGTCTTATTACATGTCATGCATCATGTTGTGCTTCGTCTTACTTTTTGTAAGCTAATATTTACCCTGTTGTTGTTATATATTGAAGCTCTTGAAATGGCCCCTCGTGGCTGGCTTGGGTATGTACAACATGAATTGAACTGAACCTGATGTTCAGGCACAAACTTTTGACACATCAAAATTTGAAGCTGATTTTGAAGTGTGTTTGTCAGAGATGAAGAAAACAAGTGTATATTGCAACTCCTGTATGTAGATTTGTAGATTCCTTCCCCCACCCCATCCCACGCCCTCACTTAGCCTTCCTGAAACTGACCCAGATGGTAAGTATGAAACAATCTTCAGGTGTGCAAGTGCTTTTCCTCAGCTATATCCATTTAATCCCATTTGTGTGTCTCAAGTTGCTTTGCTGTGTACAAGACTTTTTTCTTCATGTTTTGTGTTTATTTTGTTTTTATGTTCTTCACATGGTTTTCTTCAGTGATGAAATCAGCCTTATCTAGCTACTTTCAATTCTCACCCTCACTCGTCCTCACCCTCCCCACCTACCTCTAGAAGATAAGAAAATGGATACATAACCAGCCACAGAGCAAGACAAATCTCATTGGCTGAGAGTTGACACTCGGTTCTCTTCAGAACGATTAATATGTAGGTTATTTCTGTCACCCAGAGCTGTGATCAGTGACCCAGAACAGGATCAGCGGAACAATGCCTACGGGGGAAGCACATCAAGAAGAGTAGCCAGGGGCACCAATCGCTATCTCCATGACTCAAAGTATGCTTTTCCCCTGGTTTTCTGACTGCTTGTATGAATGTCTGAGTGTGCAGATACTTGAAATGCTTGTGTGAAGAGTGGCAATGACAGAGTGTTTTTTTTTTCTTCTTTCTTTTCCACTCGTACTGTTTGTTAGTTTTCTGCAACCTTGATGCCAACTCTCTGCTTTACTCAGTTGTCTAAGGTTTTACCTTTGAAATGCAGATGCATGCACACAGTCCACATGGCTTTCTGAACCATGATTATTGATTCAGTGGCCTTTGAGATGCTAATTTGTCCCCCAAATAAATTTTATGGACGGTCAGATATCACTGTTGCTCATTATCATATTTGATAGGAATTGAAAAAACAGTTTTTAACTTTTTAGAGTCAAATTGGATCAATGGCAGCCCTATCTGCAACAAAAGCTATCCGTAACTCAATTGAGTCTTGTCAGAGGCGGAATTCTGACACTGTTCAGTTTGCTTGAAGGCGTGTCAGACACATACTTCTGACAAAGTTTGATGATTTTTAAAATCATATGGCTATTAATTAAAGGACAGTAAATCTCTGTTCAGGGACAGCTTAGGGCCTTTTATCACCATTCATTCCCTTAGACCATTATTCATGTATTCTGTAGCAGTTTGTTAGGGTTTGAATTGACCTACTATCAGTTCCTGCGATCGCATGATTTTGAACATGGCGGCACCCAGGCGAAGTAGGTTCATGCGGAACATGAAAGTGGATCAGGCTCTGGAATTACTGCATGAAATCAGGTCAGGTGATGAAGATGTTGGATTGTTCAGCGACTCAGGTGAGGAAGTTTCAGACTCAGTTCACAATTTTATTCCAAATATCAGCATGATGATGATGAGTCTGACTCTGAGCAAGAAGACCAAACCAAAGCTCAACAAAGCATTCCATCAGCACCAACAGCACATGATCCTCCAATTCCTGACGAAGAGCTTGAGATAGTGGAAGAAGAGGTGGAAGAAGATGAGCATATTTTTTATGATGATGAATGTTTGATGCTCTTACAGTCTTAGGAAGTGTGGCTGATTTTTTATGATTTTCTGAAAATTGCCAAAAATAGTGTGATTTGAGGGACGAACTGGTACATTTTGGCTGCAACTTGATTGAGTTAAGCAGTGCATGTTAATGCTCAGAGCTGCCCATATAACCAATGAATAAAGGAATTGGTTAGGGTCATTGTTGATAGATAATACTGGGCAAAACAGTAGTCACTTGTGGAAGGGCCATAACGGGTGGAACAGTAACTAAACATCAAATGTCTTTGCTGGTGTAATGTCATGTAAGATGGGAAAAGGAGAGAAAAGTATTGGGAGATGGAAGAGTTGAAGGAGCATTGGAAAGAACAACTAAGTGAAACCAAATATTTGTGTCAGTGCTGTTGTTGATACCTTTGTTGTATGAGAGGTGATCAAGGTGTAGTGAATACTATGGACTAGTAGGCATGCATTTGTGCTTCCATGAAGAAAGGTAAGATCAATTGAGATCATATTTATTTTAAAAAGTAAATGAATTTTCACCTTGTTGAGGCAAAAAGTAGAAAGTTCCAACCTAACTTTAAAACAAGATGTGGTTTTGTTTCTGAAGCCTTTCCCTTTTGCTGTTGGTTACCTGATGCATCGGTGCAACAGCAAATTTTTATGGACGGTCTATAATTTTTTATCAACTGGAGTGGTTCACATGACTGCAGTCCGTGACTGCAGTTCGTTAGTCTTTGGTGATGATAATTTACCACTGTTTGTGTTGAAACAATATTGAGAAAAAGGTGAACATAGCCAAGAAATGATTTAAAGTTGTTACCTATGTCACAAAGTTTTTTTTTTTTTTATCTGTCTCTTCGTCGTTGCTTCCTCAGTGGCATTCTCCTCACTCTGTGCGTTCTGGCACTTCCACACACAGCTACATCCAGGGTGCTGCTGTTGCAGCCTCAGCACCGGCAGCATGGATCACTCAATGTCCGTTCATCTGTAGGCAACAAAACAGACAAGTCACTGCATTGCTGCTGGGTCAGTTCAGTGGCACGGGTCTGATCCAGTATATTCAGGACATCCTGCAGTAGCTCCCTGTTGAAGGCAATAATAGCTTAGTCACTGAATCAGCGAGAGTTCCCAACAGTGCCCACAAACTTGTGAACACCGAAAACTGGGACACTAACTCCCACCGGACATGGATGTGGAAGAGAAATTAAAACAGGTCTCCTTGAAAAAAAATCAAAATGTGTTCATGTTGTGACCATGCTTGGATTCTTCATGTGGGTTGCACAAGTGTCTTCTTTGTCAAACTATTCCAAATAAAACCATTTTGCAATAGTGTTTGTGGCGCTTGTATGTGCATGCGATCAAATGAGCATGCATACACACATATGCGCATGCATATGTATGTTTGTGTTCGTGTATGTGTGTTCACTTGCGCATATATACTTCCATGTTCCGATGTGATGTGATGGATAGGCAGTCTTTTTTTTTTCTGTGATCATGAAGATTTCAACAGAGATGGGTACATTTTTAAGTTGTCATCAACATTATCTTTGTTGTTATTGCTCTAGTTGTTCATTGCTCTAGTTGTTCATTATTTTCACTGTTTGATTACCAGGGTCAGCACACGAACCACAGCCACAGAAAACTTGCTGTCCAGACGTGTACGTTTTGGTGCTAGGATAATGTCCAGGTATGTAAATGTTGACACTAAATCTGGTGCCTGAGTGAATTCAAACAGTACACAGGACCTGTGATGTAGGCCAACACATTATTCGTGACAGTTCCTTTAAAAAAAAAATTGTGGATTCTGTGCTGTGAATATACTAATTCTGTTTTTAAAGACTTCAGAAATATTTTATTGTCACTTAGTCTTATATAAAAGGAATTATTACATTTATAATCGCTGCCCCCCCCAAATCTTTATAGATAAGAAACAAACTGCTCATGTATACCACCATCAAAATACATCATTCATAAACAAAACCAGCAGTATGGTAGCCTCTTGGTAATCTAAAAACACATTTGAAATAAAGAAATAAATCCACAAGTGAACACATACATGAGTTATTGCTTAACCCGTTCGCTGCTTGAAGCTGCTTGAAAATGTTACAAACAAAGGCTTTCCCAGTGCCAGGGAAATCTAATGATTTGGGGGTAATAATTAACAAAAAATTCTAGCTCAGAAACTACAAAAGATATAACAATGAAATATATATGATTTTTGAAGGAAATTGAATGAAGATTTTGAATCTGGGCTTCTTTTGTTTTAATTTTGATAATAAAAAAGTATTTAGACAATTAGATTTGGATAGATTTTTTTGCACGATCAAAAGCATATGTATTTACCACTACATCTTCACATCCAAACAAGAACACAAAGCAAAAAAGTTGAAAATAAAGTTTGTATTGTCACACTACACCTGTAAATGAAAGTAAAACAGTTTAGAAGTCTATCAAGACGCTCACACTCTATGCAGACAGGTCAGTCCACGACCACGCCCCCCTCTCCCCACCACGCCCCCTTGCTGGACTTCAACCCTCTCTTTCACTGCTCCTCTTCCCCTACCTTTCCCTCTGCCCTGTGCCGCGCCGCGAGCAGGCCGCGCTCCCCTCTCACGCTGACTACCACGTCACTGACCACTGGCACGCAGTGCAGAGTACACACTAGGCGAGCTCGTTCGACGCTGGCAAACCAGTCAGCTGAACACACATTGAGGTCACACAGCCCGACACAATAACTGACGAATACGGTTGGCAATTCCATCACTATCATCATCTCACCTTCATGCTCGAATGAGTCGTTGAATAAAAGATTATTGTCTTTGTCAAAAATCATTAGCAGAGCCTGCTCAGCTGTGTAAATACGTTGATTTGGTCGCTGCGCTTGTCGAAGGTTGCGCCGCCATCTTTGCAAGCGAGACGAAGTGCTGGCTGGTCATCCAGTCAGTGATGAGAATAAATGGGCTTTCCCCTCACGTGTGGTCATTTACATATCATTTTAATACTACAGACATATAAGGCTTACTACGCACACTCTATTTAAGTCTGTTGATAGAAATAGTAACGAATGAAAATTCAAGAAAAATGCATGACGTCAGTGGACGGCCCATAGGCACTGGGAAAGCATTTTTAATGCGGCGTCAGCTGACGGCTTAAAGGCACTCTACGGGTTAAGCATTTCATTTACATCCTTAGAACAAGATTACACGTCTTGGACAGTGTCTGTTTGTACCTTTCCTCTCCCTCCCTCTCCCTCATCTCCCTCGCTGGGCTCATGTGTTCACATACGTTAGCAAGCCTTTGTGCACTTGCACATGCAAATGCAACTTATATACACAGGAGCACACACACACACACACACACACACACATACACACACACTCACACACACACACACACACACACACACACACACACACACACACACTAATTCTATTGATTTGGGCACAGAACTCCATTTTCTTCAGTTGAGTGCCAGTCTTGATTTGGGCACAGAATCCATTTGTTTGGTTGAGTGCCAGTCTTGATTTGGGCACAGAACTCCCATTTGTTCAGTTGAGTGCCAGTCTTGATTTAGGCACAGAACTCCATTTTGTTAGGTTTAGTGGCTGTCTTGATTTGGGCACAGAACTCCATTTTGTTAGGTTTAGTGGCTGTCTTGATTTGGGCACAGAACTCCATTTTGTTAGGTTTAGTGGCTGTCTTGATTTAGGCACAGAACTCCATTTTGTTAGGTTTAGTGGCTGTCTTGATTTGGGCACAGAACTCCATTTTGTTAGGTTTAGTGGCTGTCTTGATTTGGGGACAGAACTCCATTTGTTCAGTTGAGTGCCAGTCTTGATTTGGGCACAGAACTCTATTTGTTCAGTTGAGTGCCAGTCTTGGTATTTGAAATTGATGGTCGAAAGGAAGAAATGACTTATGTTGTCCTGCCATTGTCTCAGTGATGAAACTTGGTGCACTCTGTACCTAGTCTCTTTCATAAAATTGATGTCAAGGTGTGGTCATTGTCATCGATGATACTTTGTGTCGTCTGGTACATATCTCACAAGTGACCCAAAGTGTAGTCACTGTCATTGATTTGGCTTGGGTCTTTCTGTACCACACACGTTTCATGCAGCTGACTCGAGGTGTGACCATCATCATTGTTGAGACTCTGTGCTTTTGGTACCATGAACCTTTTGTACAACAGACTCAGTGTGTTGTCAGTTGTTATTGACAATGCTTGTTGCTTTCTGTACCATGTCTTTTTGATACAACAGACACAAGGTGTGGGCATTGTTACTGATGATGCTTGGCTCTTTCTGCCTCATGCACCTTTCATACAACTGTCACAAGGTGTGTCAATGTCATTGATAACACTTGGCTCTTTCTGCCTCAGGCACCTTTCATACAACTGTCACAAGGTGTGTCAATGTCATTGGTAACACTTGGCTCTTTCTGCCCCATGCACCTTTCATACAACTGTCACAAGGTGTGTCAGTGTCATTGATAACACTTGGCTCTTTCTGCCCCATGCACCTTTCATACAACTGTCACAAGGTGTGTCAGTGTCATTGATAACACTTGGCTCTTTCTGCCCCATGCACCTTTCATACAACTGTCACAAGGTGTGTCAATATCATTGATAACACTTGGCTCTTTCTGCCCTATGGACCTTTCATACAACTGTCTAAAAGTATATTGTGTGCCTGGCATCCCCACTATGTTAACTGAGTATAGCCGCTACACGTCCATTTGCTATTGAAAATAATGCTTGAATGTTGATACTCAAGGGCATTTTCAGCTTTCTTTTGATCAGTTTAAGACTTTGGGATAATGCTGCTATTTTGTTGTATTTTAGATCAGTTAACCATTATAGCACCGTCCAACACTTTTACAGACTATATCATACTATATGCGTATTATTAGTTTATGACGAGGTGACAGCCCTGATGTGGCCTTTTTCAGCTGACTGTAAACAGCGTGAATTGAATCACAACCACTTTCCCATCCGCAAAAAATATGTGCGTTTTCTTCAGTTAAGTGTCTGTTTATTGAAACTTATACAACATGAAATGAAGCGAGATGTGTACATTTGGGTATTATTTCTAGCATCATTTTGATTTCGTGAGTTTTTAACTTGATCTTCCTCAACTGGTTTGTGTTTGAAAAATTATTGCTAAAGCTTCGCCCAAAAAATGTTGACAAACGAATCACAAGACAAAGCACAAGATTCTTTGCCCATCTTGCGCCGAATTGGATGAAGATAAGTGATTGCTCGATCATTTTCGTTGTCCTTAGTGTTGTGTATCTTGCCTGAAGAAGAACTTAGAGATCGAAATGCATTGTGTTTTGTCTTGTGATTCCTTTGTTAACGTTTTTTGGATGGAGCTTTAGCAATAATTTTTCAAATTTGTTTAGATTTTCGCCTGCACTCGCCTCACTTTGCAGCTAGATCTGGTTTGTGTGTGTTTGTGAGGAAGCAGGAGAAAGAGAATGTGTGTGTGTGTGTGTGTGTGTGTGTGAGTGTGTGTGTGTGTGTGTGTGTGTGTGTGTGTGTGTTTATTTATGTCATTGTGTTGATTTTGATTATTATGGGTTTTTCAGCAAGGCCTTACATTAACTTGTCTGTACGTGTGTGTGTGTGTCTGTGGTTCGCAGAAATGGCCGGGACGCTGTAAGAGAGCTGACAGGGTTTTTCTTCCAAGTAGACCGTTCCATCACTGTTTACGAGTTCAAACAGTTTGGTAAAAGGTAGGTGCAGTAGACCAACTTGGTATGATGTTTTGGGGTAGACCAAGTTGGTGTGATGTTTTGGGGTATACCAAGTTGGTGTGATGGTGAGGTCATTTTCATGCTTGGTACTTTTGTTTCTTTTTTTTTTTTTCAATAAACAAAAATGCAAAAGAGGTTTAAGAGTATAAGGTCCATGTTTGTAGAACACTGAAGAATATTCAGATGTGGCAGAAACATATCCACATGAGAGCTCAGTGCAATGGTAGTCACCAATGAACATGTTTCACTCTGTCTCTGTAGTCAAACTGTGTCTAAATTAGGAAGAGAACTCTGTTTGTCAGGGAGAGTGAGAAAAAAAGTTGAATTTGAAAGTTTTGAAGTCAATTTATGCTTCTTTCTTAACCTTTTTTAAAAGGTTTTTATGATGGACTGTGTTATATTTTATTTTTAAACATAAAGTGGTGAACACAATTCTGATTCTGTTGCTTTTGATGAGAGCTGTTCCCTCTTTTCATTGCCCCCCCCCCCCCCTTTTTTTTTTTTAAATTATTTTAGTTGGTTAAGTAAGCTGATTTTCTTCTTATGATTCTTCACATGTACATGCAAACGGGACTGCGCAGTAACAGTAAGGCATGTAACTGCCTGTCTTAACATACTGTCACTTTGGTGTTACCATAGAAAAGATAGATAGGTCCTCTACCCTCACTCTGTAAGGAGGTTATCCCTCAATCATGTCATCTGTGGAATGTGTAGATGTTCATCTGTGTTAACAAGCACGTTCATATGGTAAAATGAATCAAATGAGGTAGTTTAACCCGTAGAGTGCCTTTAAGCCGTCAGCTGACGCCGCATTAAAAATGCTTTCCCAGTGCCTATGGGCCGTCCACTGACGTCATGCATTTTTCTTGAATTTTCATTCGTTACTATTTCTATCAACGGACTTAAATAGAGTGTGCGTAGTAAGCCTTATATGTCTGTAGTATTAAAATGATATGTAAATGACCACACGTGAGGGGAAAGCCCATTTATTCTCATCACTGACTGGATGACCAGCCAGCACTTCGTCTCGCTTGCAAAGATGGCGGCGCAACCTTCGACAAGCGCAGCGACCAAATCAACGTATTTACACAGCTGAGCAGGCTCTGCTAATGATTTTTGACAAAGACAATAATCTTTTATTCAACGACTCACTCGAGCATGAAGGTGAGATGATGATAGTGATGGAATTGCCAACCGTATTCGTCAGTTATTGTGTCGGGCTGTGTGACCTCAATGTGTGTTCAGCTGACTGGTTTGCCAGCGTCGAACGAGCTCGCCTAGTGTGTACTCTGCACTGCATGCCAGTGGTCAGTGACGTGGTAGTCAGCGTGAGAGGGGAGCGCGGCCTGCTCGCGGCGCGGCACAGGGCAGAGGGAAAGGTAGGGGAAGAGGAGCAGTGAAAGAGAGGGTTGAAGTCCAGCAAGGGGGCGTGGTGGGGAGAGGGGGGCGTGGTCGTGGACTGACCTGTCTGCATAGAGTGTGAGCGTCTTGATAGACTTCTAAACTGTTTTACTTTCATTTACAGGTGTAGTGTGACAATACAAACTTTATTTTCAACTTTTTTGCTTTGTGTTCTTGTTTGGATGTGAAGATGTAGTGGTAAATACATATGCTTTTGATCGTGCAAAAAAATCTATCCAAATCTAATTGTCTAAATACTTTTTTATTATCAAAATTAAAACAAAAGAAGCCCAGATTCAAAATCTTCATTCAATTTCCTTCAAAAATCATATATATTTCATTGTTATATCTTTTGTAGTTTCTGAGCTAGAATTTTTTGTTAATTATTACCCCAAATCATTAGATTTCCCTGGCACTGGGAAAGCCTTTGTTTGTAACATTTTCAAGCAGCTTCAAGCAGCGAACGGGTTAAAAGAGTCATTAAAGCACTAATCAGCAACACAAATTATATTCTCAGTTGCTTACTATTATCATATAATCTGTCTATAATTACTTTATATGAAAAGATAATGAAATAAATACAGAAAGAAGGCATACATTTATGCATCAGCCCTCTGGAATGTAAATGAGTGACTTGCAGTGAGAACCAACTTTTGACTTTGGCAGTTACTTTGTTAAAGACTTGTCATTGGCAAATGAAAAATGTATAGGCATTATGCAAGTCACTACAAATCATACAGGAATAATCAGGTTTCTTCTGTCAAAACACAAACTATTTCACTTGGTTTACACATTTCTGTTCAGTGAATCAGAGCAATGGACACAAGATAATAGTCGGTCACAATGCATCGTCTTAAAGGAACTTTGGAAATTGCCAGCATGCCAACCGGAACACCAGTCAGGGTGAACAGTGTGTGATTGATTGTTTTTTTGTGCTCAGTGGAGGGCACATGGGGCATGTGAGTTGTTTTTAAAAAGTGTACTCCTTAGTGATGACAAAAATAAAAAAAAGAGGCCAGAGGTTTGTGTATATACACACATGTCAGCTCCTATTTTGTGTGTACACTGGAGATGGATATGTAACGATTTGTTTATCAACGAAGAACAATTAATGTGATTTCTTGCAGTGCCAAAGCCCTTCCTTTCATCCATCGAGGGGTGTTTTTCCATCCCACTGGTGCAAAGGCCGGATTGCCATACAGTATGTCGGATATTTATTCAGTAAGTTTCTTCAACTGCTTTTTGTGCTTACATAGTTCTTTTGTCGACTTTGTTCTTGACTGATTTTGTTGTGGTGATCTCAAGCTCACCAGATTTTCTGTGAACTTAATGCAACTGAAAATTAACAGCCATATTTTAACAATTTCCTGTGATTCTTGCCCTGTGAACAGTTTCAAACAAAGGATACAGGAGAAAAAAGGAAAAACAGCAACGTCATGCTATTTTCATCACACCAGAACATGCAAAAAAACAGCAAAACAAAAGACCACTCAAACATGCTCACTGACATGACAACAAGAGAAAACAACAGTCATCTCTTTGCGTTAAAGATTTGACATAGTCCTGAATAATGGTTTCCCTTCATGAGGTAAATGTCAGAAACAGTGAGGTATTTCCAGCAAATCATTCCACTTGTTGGGCTTTGTATATGTGTGTGTATTTGCATACCTCTGTGTGTGTGTCCAGGGTGCTGACTTGCAAATACCGACCCAAGGACAGCAGGCATTGAGCGCAGAACTGGGACGATGCAAGTACATCACTCTGAGGATCACAGATGTGGATGAAGAGGAGAAAGCCGAACTACGGTAAACAAAGAAAAAGAATCTTAAAAAGAATAAAAGCAAAGGAAAACTTTTTTATTTTTCAGTGCACATTTTGTAGTTGTAAATTTCAAATTAAAGGATCTGCCTGATTGTTAGGAATGTGTGTTTAGAAACTGAGCCTTCTTTGGGCTGATCTCTTGGTCCTGTTGCAGATTTGGTCACTGAAACTTGTCCTATGGTAGATCTCTGGTCCTGTCCTTAACTTCAGCTCTGGGTCCATCTTTTCTGTGTTTCTGGACTGAAGCATTCAGTGTTGCACTCAGTGTTTGTGAGATATTGTGTATGTGTGTGTGACCGCTATTTTCATCCTGTCATTTTGGTAGCCACACACCCTTTTCAGGGGAGCTTAATGTTGGATGTATGTGAGTTTCTGTAACCACAGAAAGGTGTTGATCAGGATCACTGAATCTTCGTTTACCTTCGTTGTGTTTGTAGTTTAGTATTGTGTGTATATGAAGGGGATCAAGACCGTAACTGGTCCGAGCATCTGGAAAACTGACCTTGAATATTTGCGTACAGAAATTAGATTGTAATGTGAGTCAAATATATAATGATCAACAGAACAGAGTCAAATATGGACATAGATGGATAGTGTTTTTCTCTTTAACTCTCTCTCTCTTTCACACATGCTCACACACACACACTTGCACACATATGTACGGACACAGTACACACACTGACACAAACACAAGCTGCGCAGGCACACACATACACGCACACATGCACGCACGCACGCACACACACACACACACACACACACACACACACACACACACACACACACACACACACACACTGTCATCGCTCAGCCTCCTGAAAAGATGATTCATCAAAATAACATTGTCTTTGATATCTGTATTCCAAGAACTGAGTTATGATACAAATGAAACTGAAAATGAGCTTCTTCACGTAAAGTTTATGGTTTTTCTCCTCAGAACAGTGTCAGGTGATCCAAGACTGTTACCTACACTTATCTCGACCTAAAATCCCTTAGCAACTAGTAGTCACTGAGCATGAAATGGGTGTGCATTGAAGGGGATAATATTTCATTTTGGATATGGTATGCTAGACTGTGTCAAACTCAGGTGATTCCAGACTCTCGGTATGCTAAGGGGTTAATATTTCATTTTGGTTATAGTATGCTAGACTTTGTTATTTTGGATATAGTATGCTAGACTGTCATTTTGGATATAGTATGCTAGACTATGTCAAACTGAGGTGATTCCAGACTCTCAGTGCTATTTTACATTGGAGCTGTGTGCTTTCAAGAAGGAGCAGGGAGATCTGAAACTCTTTCCTATTTTGTGACAGAAACTTGCTGACCTTGACCGAAAGCTTTGTCAGTTTTTGATACAAGCTGGTCCCTGAGGCCAACATTAAAACGTTTGTTATGCAGTGTAATGGTTTGTAGGAATTGTCTTCACCATGGGAAGCTGCTGGCAGAATGATTTCATCTTTCTGAAAAGGAGTCAATTTTTCTGAAGACAGTGTGACTGTGTATCATGTGAGATGATGAGAGAGGACATACAGGCCAGGGCTCAAAATACTTACCTGTCCGACTGTCTGGGACAAATGTTTTTTGAAGACAAGTGGAAAAGTTCTTTCCATTTGTCCATAGGGCAAACAGTTTCTGTGTCAGCAAAAAGGTGACCAAGCAGTCAGCTTCCATGCTAACCGGTTGCACTGCCCTTCTGCCTGTTTCACTGTCACTCCTCCACCCCACTCCAAACCCTGCACCCCCTCCCCCATCCACGCCTTCCTTTTTTTCAGAATGGTGTATCTATTACTGAGACGTGGTGTGTTCACAGTTCAGTAAATAAGATATGTCAGTAACATGTATGCATTGTGCTTGGTCAGTACGGAAATTACAGATCTGTTCCCTTTGGTTCTCTTTCTCAGGTGAGCACCACACAAATGCAGAGCATACTATGAGTGGCATGTTTTAGTCAGCTTTGGTTTCTACTTTTGTTACCTATTCGTTTATGTAGGGAGGGCAAGTAGATATTGAGGGGGAAAGGTAGACTATTTTTTAATCTACCTGTCCCCAACACAGTGAAAAAATATCCGGAATTTCTAGCCCTGCAAGCAATGCTCTCATCATATGAAATACACTCAATGTTCTCACATAAGCGTGTGAGTTAGCAAGTATCAGATTACTGCCAGACTGTTCAGCTGGGCAACACAAACAGCAGCATGACAGGGACTTTGAAATCTTGGGTCCTTTAACTGCCAGTAGTTGTATTCACCAATGAAATGCTGTTATATATAAGACTCGGTGATAAGGGGAAGAATGTCAGAAAATTATGGTTGGTTCTGCTGCCATTTCTGCCATCTCCATTCTGACCCGGCCCATACACAGGGATTTTGTTCAGTGATATCTTTTCAGCCAGTTCTTTTGATTTTCTGAACCTCTTGTTTTCCTTCCAGCTCAGAGGAAGTGGAGGACACATGCAGATCCACTGGAGCAAGTCAGGTGGACTTTGAAAACAAAAATTTCCTGCTGGAAGTGCAAGGTGAGATGTGACCAGTGCTGCTCTCTGGTATGTTTGTAAAAGTTGTCAGAATTGTGTTTTGGTAATTTTTGAATACAGTTTTGAAAGGAACATTGAGGCGGAAAGCACACACTCATTGGACGTTTGGCTCTCAAGTATTTTAGATGGCGGTTATAAACTATTTTACTTCAAAGTATAATAATAAAATGGAAACACTTTAACAAACTATGGATATGAAAATGTTTGCATATTTGATGTCACACATGTTTATCAAGGTATGTATATTTCTTATTTAAAGAACAAACGTATATCACTGTATTTTAGACACTGTTTTATAGACAAAGCAAAGTAAAAACTTGAGGCCTATTGTGGTGATCACTTCAGCAAAATGCTCTGCAACAGAGACGGCCCAAGCTCAGATCCGGAAGCGTGGCATCCGAACAATCACGGGCCTGGGTCGTCATTACCGTGGGCTGGACAAGGATGGCACGGGGGTTCTGCTGCAGCATGATCTGGAGCGAGGCTTACTGAGGTTCCACATCGACTTCCCTCCACAGGTGGGATATCACAGCGCCACCGCAATTTTACATGAATATAATTTAGAAGGAGAGTGCCATACTGGTGGTTGACTGTGTTTATATGATGAAGTGAACATTACTTTGATGGAAAAAATCACCCAGTTCTTCCTTTTTTTCTTTTGCTGATAGACAGTAGAAGCGTTCTAGGGTAAGCACGCATACCTTTTGTATTTTTATTTTTAAGTCACATTATTCTATTTAAAAAAAATAATAATAATATGTAGAAATCTCCAAGTACTATGTATGAAAAAAAAATCTTCTAATATTTTAAAAGTGAACATAAAGATATGGCCAAGATTTTTCATCTTGAGATTTCAAGTCCATTTTTAGTGTGTCACCATCGAATTAAAGTGTATTTTGGAATCAAGTCTAAACAATCTCTTCAATTTTCTTTGTATAATACAGCTGACACCCATATCTTAACTAATGGGCAGGTGTTGGAGCAGGTGTTTGAGATAGTGGACCCTGATGGAGAAAGACGACTGGACTACACTTTCTTCATGAGAACAGTCCTGGGACAGATGAATGAGTATCGCAAGGCACTAGTACGCAAGGTAATGGAATATGTGTACCCGTTTGAAATTTGTTATGAACAATGTTCTTTGAGCTGCTGTCATACAAGCAGTATTCTGTTGAAGACAGTCTTTGGCATGTCAGTGTTGCAGATCACTTACAGTGGAGGTAAATAATGTACATGAATTTTAAATCACGTGAAGAATGTTCTGAAAAAAAGTGTGATCATGAAAGCTAGCTTGTGTCAAGGGGCATGAAAATGCAAAGAATGTTCCTGTCTGCCAGAGGCATAGCTTAAAACTGTTTCACATGATTTTGTGCCTGTGTCTTATGACCCACTGTAAAGTCACCTGTCAGCCTATTGCGTATTGATGCACAGTGCATGAATCCTGTTAAAGAGTTTTGTGTTCAGCATCCCACCACTTATTGTTGGTGTAGGTGATGCATGGGCTGATCTTTCAGCACTGGAGACAAAACAGGGAACACAGCACTTGAAAAAAGTGGTTCAAAATGTAGTGAAAAATGACTGTGTCAGATGTTTGAAATTTTTGTTTTCCCTCATTGATCTGTGTAGAACATGGTAAACGCTCCGTTCCTTATGGCAAGTGGAAAAAAAACAACTCTGTAATATTTGGTGGGCTGTGAATGTATGTGTTGTAAAAGAAAATACTTCAGCAGCACTGGCACATAATGATTAACTCTGAAATGGTGTTTTTATGCTGAGAGTTATGCAAGAAGAAACAGACGTTACATAATTGCAAAGAACCCTGATTTATGTATCAGTTCTGACAAAAACAGATATAACCAATTCAAAGGAGGATATCATGCTGAGTATTTACCAGTACATTTAGCCACAAAGAATGGAGCAAAGTGGGTGGATTGGTTTGTGAAACTGATGGCAAATAGATATCAACTGAATATCTAGCACAATTGTTATCTGGATTTATTGGTCGTATATGTAATGGCAAGGAATGTAACTCTCAACTGTTCTGGTGGCAATTTCAGGCATTTTCTAAAGTTGATACTCACAAGCAAGGAGTGATTATCCTGAGCAACATCAAGAAATTCTTCAATGCCAACTGCCCCTACAAGCCTGGATCAGGTAAATGGCACTGTGTGAGGTTTGTAGAACGATAGAAAACGGTGGGTGAGAACATTTTTTTTTTATGCTGTCCGCCAGCTCCTGTTCAGGTATATATAATGTTCAGACTTTACTGGTAAAGACTGTTCAGGTAACTCTTTGTTGATAGATTATTGGTGATGAAGGGGCATTGGGAGGAAGTCATTGCTGTTCTTCAAAATGTGGACCATTTGGTGGTCATGTATGGTTCCGTCTGGTTTGTTCAAATCTCTGTGTGTGTGTGTGGTGTGTGTGTGTATGCATGCATGCATGCATGTGTGTGTGTGAAAAAGGGAGACTTTATGTGTTTGAGATTGTATGTGTATGCGTGTGTGTATGTGTGTGAGAAAGAGAGAGAGGGAGGGAGACTGTATTTACATGTTTATGATTGTGTTTGTGTATGTGTATGCTATTTTGATATGAGTACTTTTTCACAGGAATTGAGAACCACAATGTTTTGGTCTGACAGTCTTTTGAGCACGTGATATCAAGGTTTTCCTACAGAACATAGGAGACATACAGCTAGACTGAAATAATTGCGCAGTGTAGTGTCAAGTAGAAAGATATTTGCATTGTACTCCAGTATTGCCAGGACTTGAGCCAGCATACTCCCCACCCCAGTGAACATGAACCTGAAAAACACCCACATTGACTCTGTTTTACTTACTAGCTTTGAGTATGTTTTGAAGAAAGCAAAA
This sequence comes from Conus canariensis, assembly GCA_033310375.1. NCBI lineage: Eukaryota > Metazoa > Mollusca > Gastropoda > Neogastropoda > Conidae > Conus > Conus canariensis. The sequence continues at coordinate 45,885,807 of CM065727.1, forward strand.
TTCTTCAACCATGTTCACCCATCCACATCAAGCCTAATTCTTCCAACCAATGTTCCAGATGCTGACTCCACCAAAAATGCACTTCAGGCGTTTCTGGACGCTGTTCGCTCCTCCTCGAAACAGGAAGAAGTGTCCTTCATTGACTTTGAAGAATACTATGAGGGTCTGAGTCTGGGAGTGGAGAATGATCAGGACTTTGCCAACATTCTCAGGAACACTTGGAACATCTGATTCTGAGCCTGCGATCTCTACAGCACAACACCTGCTCATTCTTGTCAAAGCATGGAGAAGATTGGGAGTCAACACACTGAGCATGAAGATCACGGAATTCTTGATGTGTTTTTTTTTCTTTGTGTTGAAAATATGTTAGTTGTTGATGAACATTAAAATCTTACATCTGACCATGTAGTATGATGTAGAATGGTCTTTCTTTGTGTATTTTGTGGTGCCATTACATTCAAGTGTTGGGTTATGTATGGTTAAGTGTTGACTGATTCAGTAATGATACCAAAGGTTCAGTCAAGGAGTTTAAAATGAGTCAGCTGTTTGAAGATTGGTTGGTAGAATAAGAGAGCCAAAAGTGAAACATTCCACTTGATCGAGTCCCTTCCACATGCCTCATGTGTTGTGCTTAACTTTCTTGTGTTTTGTCCTTGTGTTCAAGTTAGTGATGTTTCTGGCTATCAGAATGCACAACATGTTTGAAGCTTTTGGTTGTAGAATTATTGACAATTTCAGTTTTCTTTATTTTTTTCCCCAGTGTGTACAGTACAGAGTTTTCATGAAAGTTAGTATTTATGCACAGGTGTCATATTTTATGTTCGGGTAAGCTGAAACATAATTGATTACACGGTAAATTTGAAAACTTTCTTCTTTTTTTTTTATTGATGCATTTGTAAATGTGAAAACTTTTTTTGTTGTATTGATATGTCAGCAAACATGAAACCTAACTGTAATGTATCAAAAAGATTAGTGATCCGTAAATGTGAAAACAAATTAACTCTATTACAATTAATTGTAAATGATAATCAAGAATGAGCACTAGTTTTCTGTATGATTTATTCATCAGTAAATATGAAAATTGATGTTATTGTATCGCTTATTAAATAATTATGAAAACCTGCTTTCTTTATTGATCAATCAGTAAATGGAAAAAAGTAGTTTTCTTTATAATATTGATTAATCAGCACATTTGAAAACTAGCTTTCTTTATTGCATTATTGATCAGTAAATGTGAAAATTAACTTTAATTGCTTTGATTAATTAATTAATGTTGAAATGTTAAAGGAAAAAAAGTCATGTAGACAATGGGTAGGCAAACTGGGAATACAGAGGCAGAAAATTGTATGACAGCATGAGAAAAATGCTCTGTTAACAGAATGTTTGGCTGTTGTGAGAGAGGAGTTGTATGCAAGGGTTGTTAATGGAGATTCCACAGTACCAGCTTATAAAAGAAGTTAGCATATGATGTCCGCAGTCATGAAGCCACACCAAACAGGGAAGTTCTTTTCTCCTCGTTGGCAAAAACTCTATTGAATCTCTTTGCACTGAAGATTTTGACGCAAACTAGCCATAGGTATGGAAGTGGAGAGAGGGAATCAGAATGTGGGTTACATTGAACCCGAGGCATAAACAATCCCAAAAGAATTGTTGATTAGAACATGATAATTGAAAGTTTAAGTTCCATACTGACCTTAGCCTAAGGTACAGCAGGGACTGGTGTCTAGGGCTCAGCATTATGGGAGGCAAACCCCAGCTCTCTCTTTCTGCTGCCTTGGCCTTCCCTGAACTGAGGCAGGTTACCATTTACTGCTGGGTGGACAGAGAAGGTTTTCAAGCGGTGTGAAAATCTGTTGCTACAGGTGGTTTGATCTAGTGACTGTCAGCTCTTAAATCGCACAGTCAAACAATCTGAGTGCAGGCAACTCCCTATCGCTATGTTATGGCAGTCTACATGATGATTGGGCTGTAAAGGACTGCTGAAGTCAGTGTAGCTGAATGAGAAATTGTGGCAACATGAATGGTTGATGGAGAAATGGGAGTAACACGGTCACAAAGATACAATGTTTGATGGATGACACTAGATATTGTAAGGATCAGGGGAAATCCTGCGCAGCACACTTGGTTGTGGTGAAAGCCAACAGGAGCTGGAAAAATCCCATCCTGAATTTCAGGCTGATGTGATTTCACTTAGCAACCTCCCAGTTGTCATATTTTGATGTTACCATTACCCTACAATGCCAGTCAAAGTATTTGAGCGTTCAGTGTTGTCACCAGGTTTTTATGACAGTCATTTCAGTGTACAACTGTTTTTGTGTCAAGTTTATATGAATTGTATTATAGTGGGTTTTTTTTTTAGGCCTTACTTGGGAAAGAATGTGTGTGTTTGGGTGTGTGTGTGTGTGTTTGTGTGTGTGTGTGTGAGTGTGTATGTATGTGTGTGTGTGTTTTGTGTGTGTGTGTGTTTGTAAAACTTGATGATAAACAAGAATGAAATGTTATATTCAGTTATTTCTTTACATATTCCATCCAGCCGTGTTGTGATCTGTTTTTGACCGTCCATTCCTCTTTGTGATATTTTGTATTGATTTACAAAATTATGCTATGAATTCAAAAATTAATGACAATGTAATGATCTTTTTGAAAATTATTCTATATTAGCTCATGTGTGTGTGTGTGTGTGTGTGTGTGTGTGTGTGTGTGTGTGTGTGTGTGTGTGTGTGTGTGTGCATGCGTGTGAGAGAGGGAGAGAGTTATAAAGAATGTATTGCATATTCAGTTATTTATTAATGAACTAAAATTATGTTACTATAATTGACTAGATATATGATTAACTGACATTTAACATTACTTGTCATGTCACTGCCACGGACAAATTATTTGTTTTAAATATACCATCGCTCATTGTCATTAAGTGTTTGTATTGTGGAAGTAGCAGCCGCAGTATCGTTTGTAATGGTTGAAATTTGTAAGACATGTTTCGTAAACTCTGAAAAGTATGTCTTATTTATTCTCTGTGTCTGTCTGTCTGTCTATCTGTCAGTCTGTCTGTGTCTCTGCATATTTCTTCTCACTCTCTGTTTTAGAATCGTGCTAATAGACAATCCAAAGCAAGTGATTGTAGCATAATCTTGCCGGCAGACAAACAATGGGATGCAGGTAGTGGTTGCATAATGTTGTTGGCAGACACACAATGGGACGCAGGTGGTTGTGCATAATCATACTGGCAGACAAACAGCCAGACACAGGTGAGAACACAATCCCTTTAGCGGATGTAACGAGAAAGGCACTCCTGGAGAGCACGTGCACAGGTCACTACTTGGATCAAACAGATCCTGGATCTGCATTTTGATCTATACCCGTTCTATGGATCCGCACCAAAGTTTGATGGGTTTGTCCTTGAGCTATGTTCCTATTTTTCAGCCAAGTTTCATGAAAATGGGTTCAATAGTTTTTGTATTGTCTTACTGACTGATACAAAATCCACCCCTTGGCAGAGCCGCGGGGGCTGTCGTTGGAAAGACGTGGGGCGCCCTCTTGAGGGAGAGCTCATTCATGCTGGCTCCATGACTAAGCAGTTATTGTTGCCAGTATGGGACCTTGTAGGTGGTGTCCTGCATACGTTAGATCAGAACAGGCACCACTGAACTCCACCAAAGTGACTCGGCAATAGCTCGGTGTTTCCTCCATTGGGTTGCTTCTTGATGACTTAACATTGACTGCTCCCTGTGGATTGCTGGTGCTGGGGCTGCATTGGGCCAAGCCAGGCAGTGGCTGTGGATCGGGGGGGGGGGGGGGGGGGCCGTGGGGGGTTGGAATTAGTGGCGTGGGTACAATGTCACTGGAACGGCACAGAAGATGGGACAGAAAAAAAATCCACCTTTTGATCCAGAACTGCATCAGAATTTTATGGGGCTTTACTTTGGACACATGCCATCTTTGATGTTAGTTTCAGTGAAATCTGTGAAGAATTTTTAGCGTAATCCTGCTTGCAGACTGACAATCGAGTGGACATGGATGAAAACATGACCTCTGTAGTGAAAGTTGTAATCACATTTAGTAGGAGGCTACTTAGCAAGGAGATTCTTCTCTGAAATTTCAGTTTGACTGAATACAGAATATACTAATACGTCTTTAGAGGCAAGAGATGTGCATGTAACATGCCAGCTGTGTTCTCCAACACTTGCTGTTCAACCCTGAAATAGATTGAATCAAGCATTTGATGTTGGACCAAAGAGCCCCATAATTTGGCGTTCACCAAGAGAAAGTGAATTACGTTTCCAAGCTATTCAGTCATACAAAAGATTATTCATGCTCGTTTCCAAGCTATTCAGTCATACAGAAGATTATTGTTTCATGCTCGCACACACACCAGTTCGGTGACAGCAGCCCTGATATTATGGCGCATTGCGGTTGGTTGGGCTATAAACAACATCACCCATTACCCTTACCCATGCTCGCACATGTGCATGTACCCACCTCTGAGCATACATGCACTCAAGCACGTACTCACTCACACATATATGCACGTGCGCACACACATACGCACACACGTGCACACACCATAGTGGCATGCATGCACGTACTCATTTGCTCTCAGATAGAGGGAGGAGAGAGAAATCTGGAATGCAACTGGAGGCCGTCATAGAGGCGGACACACAGAAACAGCACATGATGTGCGAAAAGTCTCAACACAAGGAATTTACCAAAGAAACCTTCTGTGAAGCTCTCATCGCAGAAACCCTCAAATGGGGCCTGATATGGAAGGGAGATGTGGGTGGAGGGCGGTCTGATATGAAAGGAAGAATGTCCCACCAGAGAGCATGGGTTTTTTCTCGGGAACTTTCCTCACTTCCTTCCATCCTTTTTCTGAGGTCTTTGTAAAGAAAATCATCATGAAATCTGGCATTAAAACCTGTGAACTTGACCCACTACCAGCTTCTTTCCTCACCCATTGCCTTGACACTCTACTCCCTCATATTACCATCATCATCAACCACTCCCTCTCAACTGGCTTCTTTCCTTCTTCTTTCAAATCTGCAATTGTAAGACCTCTTTTGAAAAAGACTACTCTTGACCCTGACAATTTGAAAAACTACAGACCTGTGTCAAATCTTCCGTTTCTTTCAAAAATTTTAGAGAAAGTTGTTTTTGACCAACTGTTAGACCACCTTCATTCCAACAGCCTTGTCTATCCCCTTCAGTCTGCTTACCGCTCTGGACATAGTACTGAGACTGCTCTTCTCAAAATCTGTAACGACATTCTGACTGCCCTTGACTGTAACAATGTATCACTTTTGACTCTCTTGGACCTATCTGCTGCCTTTGACACTATTGACCACTCTATCCTCATTTCCCGCCTACATCACTCTTTTGGGCTTGATGACACAGTTTTGAGTTGGTTTCATTCCTACATCACTGATCGTCAACAAGTAGTTTCTATCAACGGCCTTTCTTCTAATCCCTCTTGTCTGACCTACGGCGTGCCACAAGGATCTGTCTTGGGCCCTCTACTCTTCATTCTCTACTCTTATCCTGTCTCTTCTATCGTCCAAGAACACCTACTTCAGCATCATTCCTTCTCTGATGACAATCAGCTGTATGTCTCTGGGCCTCTCTCTGACCTTCCTCTCATGATCCAAAACACCCAGTCTTGTGTAGCCAACCTTAAGGACTGGATGACCCGAAACAAACTAAAACTGAATGAAGATAAGTCTGAACTGATCCTGATCACCCCACCAAAACTTCAAAACCACCCTTCTGTTCCGACTTCCATCAAACTTGTTGATTCACCTATCACTCTCTCTCATTCTGCCCGCAACCTCGGTGTAACTCTTGATCAAACCCTGTCCTTCCAACAGCATGTCAGCAATGTCTGTCGCACTTGCTTTCTTGAACTCCGCCGAATTGCTTCTATTCGCCATCTTCTCTCAGAAAACACAACAAAAGCTCTTGTCTGCGCATTTGTTCTATCCCGCCTGGATTACTGTAACGCTCTTTTGTCTGGCTCTCCCTCTCATCTCATCAACAAACTTCAAAGAGTTCAGAATCATGCTGCCCGTCTCATCTTCCGCACTTCTAAATATAACCATGTTACCCCATTGCTCCGCTCTCTCCACTGGCTCCCTGTTCAGCTAAGAATATCCTACAAGATTGCCTCTCTCTGCTTCAAATCTATCGAGTCTTCCTGTCCTGAGTATCTCACCCACCTGTTACATCTTTACACCCCATCTCGAGCTTTACGTTCCTCATGTGACACTCGTATCTACAGTATCCCCACTGTTCGCACTAAAACCTATGGTCAACGTTCCTTTGCCTATCAAGCTCCAACTACCTGGAATCAATTGCCTCGCTCTCTCAGATACTCACCCTCACTGCCCACATTCAAGCGCCTTCTCAAAACTCATCTGTTTCCAAGGTAACTTCGTCTTCCCTGTGACCCGACGTTTGCAATGTGTGATGCGAGTGTCTGCTTTGTGTGCGTTCGTGTCTGTGTGAGTGTGTGTTTGCGTGTATGCATGCTTGTGAGTTTGTGTCCTTGCTTTGGATTTTGATGCCTTTTTCTCATGTATGATTGTTATATACTGTGTGATTTGATGTCTGTTGTGATATTGTAAACGCCTAGGGCATTCAATTGATTAGGCGTCATAAATGTTCATAATGGGTTGGAGTATTTCAGTATTATACCAAATTCAGTAATGAAATATATATATATATATATATATAAGAGAAAAAAAACAAATCTGTCAATGCTGAACCTCGCATGCATAGAATTCCACATCAACAGTTCTAGCTGCTGTTTATTATTGAATCGTTTCTAAATTTAATGCTGTAAAAGACAAAAGGAGTGGAAGTGATGAATTTTGAACTAGGTCCATCAAGGAAGTTTTCACAGGTCTCATGCTACTCGGCCAATTTATAGTTTGACTCGTTTTCTCAGGGAGATAATCCTGTATGAGGATTTTGCCTTCCAATTAAAATCCTTGTTGCATAATTTCATTGTGCAGAGAATAATGGGATCCTGAAATGACTGACATTCAAGGAATTGCAGACAATGGCAAATTTAAAAAGTCCAGAGCAGAACAACTGCTATGTGGGTGCAGGAATACGTGTTACAGTGTTTAAAATTTACGCTCAACCAAAAGAAAAAAGACGTGGTAAGATTTAATACAGGAGTAAAATTTTCAATGAATTGGATGACAGCAGCCTGGACAAGATATTTGCTTTGGCCTTCTATCACAATAAACCCATAAATGAATTAGAAAAAGAAAATGACAAAAAGAGGCAGACCTTAAAGTACCAACTAATTTGAGAAAAAAAATACAATAATGGAGTCGGACAAACATGGATTTCATTTTATGTAGAGATTAAAAGTGCCCCCTAAAATGCATTTTCAAATATTTTAATGAAAGAGCTACAAAATTAACACGTTCTTCGTCGTCTTTTTTGTTGTTTTAATTCGATCAGGGACACCGAGAAGAATACATCAGCACATGCAATGCACTTTAACAACTAGCAACAAAGCTATTTGTACCAAAAAGGAGCATTTGGGAGAGCGCAGTCCTCCGCCAAGGTCGAACGGATCCTGGATCCTCCCTCTGATCTGGATCCACACCACGAGTCTGCACCCAAGCTCTCTACTTTCGGCCACAGGCCACGGTCGTCTCCTCTTGAGTGTTGTTCAGATCAGTTCAGTAGTTTCAGGGTTATCGAGTGACATATCCTGCCCATGCACGGATCCAGCTTTGGACGCATCCGCAGCACAAACTGGCACCAAACATGTAATGGCCCGGGTTCACCCTTCGGCCAGATACCATCTGCAGGAAAAGTTAAGCTAAAATCAGTTCACTTCCCCAACCCCCACCTTCCACCCAGTCCCAACCACTCCTACTCTCGCATAAAAATACAAACCATCTGACGCATACAGGACGTATATAATGTCCATAACGGGGGAAAATTGTTTGTATCGTTTAAAAATGTTAAGAGTTCGTCTATTCAATACAAGAAAACTCGTCAATGTTGATTTACAAAACGTGCATGCACGCATAATTGCACACTTTTGCTACCTCCCTCAGTTCACTGTGATTTCAAGAAAGTTGTTTTTTTTCTGTTTTATCCCCCCCCCCTTCCACTCCCCCCCCCCCCCCCCCCCTCCCCCCTCCTTCCCCAGTCAGTCTGCGGTGGTCAGTAAACCCGCTACACCTTCACAAGGGAGGTTTTGGTGGAAGGCCTGTTCGGACAGCAGTCTGTAAGGAATGTACAATCATGTCTTATGGGATTGTACGTATTGCTAGTACCTACTACTACTGCTGCTGCTGCTACAACAATGACAACTTCTGCTCCATAGACGCTAAACTTTAGGAGTGTCACAGACGCAGCGTCAAGCACCAGAATTCGCAAGTCGCCGCATATAGCTTCAAGACTTTTTCTGCCTGCGTCACATCCGCGCGCACGATCTTCGCATTCCGAACGCCTGTCGATCGCTGCTCGCATTCCAGTCTTGAGAAGTCGCCTCCGTGATGTGTGACTTCGGAAAGAAAACATGGCGGTCGGACTGCAAGTCTAAGACTTGGCTGTTTCTGTAGAAAGCAATACGTGTTTCAGGAGAAGATGGTGGGTTTTTTTTTCATGTACAGGTAAATCATCAATAGTGCTACACAGCAGTGTTTGAAACTGCAATATCCCCCCCCCCCCCCCCCCCCCACTGATCTCCATACAAACACGGGCGCGCGCGTGCACACACACACACACACACACACACACACACACACACACACACACACACACAAACGCGCGCGCGCACGCACGCACGCACGCACGCACACACACACACACACACACACACACACACACGGGCGCTCGCGCGCGCACACACACACACGCACGCACGCACACACACACACACGCATGCAGGCACGCACGCACACCCACTTACGCACACACACACACACACACACACACACACACACACACACACACGCCTCGCATTCTCACCCGGCAAGCGCAGGGCGTCGAGTTTCTTCTGTACCTCTGTGCAGATGTTTTGCAAAGAATGATACATGAACAGACAAAATGAAAAAGAACCGCAAAGAACGACAGAAATTCACGTAAACATGTTATTGACAGAACCGCTAACTGTATTTAGCTGAATACGTTTTTACCTTCTGCGTTAGGTTCACAACAAAATTTCTTATCTCAGTGATTTATCCTTGACACCTCAAAATCTTCACTTTTTATATATGTGTACAAGTGATGTTTTCAAACGCAGTCCAACTGATAAAAACCAATGCGGTTGTTCCAGAGTAATTGCTTTCCGATCTTCCAGTTGAAGTTGACATTATAAAATAAGAAGGGGATTTCATGGACGTGTTGCAAGCACAGAGACAGAGAGGGGAGGAAAAGGGTGGTGGAGGGCAAATGTTTGAGCCATATTTACATCTGGCCCTCTAGCCATACAAGAAAAGGCAATCTACCGAGGGAGAGAAACTCGCTGAATTATTTATTGAGCTTCCACCTGCCACCAGACCATCCCCCGCTCCCCCGCTCCCTCGCTCCTCCTCCTACTCGCTCTAAGGCGCCAAATGTCAACACAGAAGCCAGTCCTTGGGAATCCAAAGATTCTAGTGGAGATCAAGAGCATGTAAACAAAAAGAACAGTCAGTTATAATGTGTATAAATCATAGGCATACTCTTAACCATGTATATGACGAAAATAGGCATATAAATACAGAATAAGAAACATGACGAGAACAGTCTATCCTTATCACCCAATTTACTCTTACTCCACTTTCCCCATTGACCAGTCCCTTCTTTTTTTAATTACCTAACCTTTGCTATTTACAGCAGCAGTCTCGAAATGTCCATGGCTTGATTGCCACTTTTCTTTCTGCCTATTACGAAAAAGCCACCTGCACGCCTCTAGGTGAAAAGCTCATCTCGAAGATCTATTTTCATCCGATACTTTCATCTCAAGCAGACGGGCCTGCTTTTTTTGTTCCTTGACAGGTCACCTACGCTTTCAGCATGATTTAACATTCTGATGTAACATGCATTATCTTTATACATGTCAGTGGTCTTTTTTAGCTTTCAGTTTGTTGGTATCTCCATCTCCGCTTGGTCGAAATGGTATTTCACGGTCTGATCTTGACAGGCCTATTGCTAAGGATCTACCCAGCGATCCAGCCAAGAAAGAAATACGCCTGAAGGTGCCAACGGGACCCAGAGAAGTACTGTGCTCAGCTGCCAAACCACTCAGCCAAGAGCAAGGCAGCTTCAGCCTTGGAAGCCTACGCTGTGTTCACATAGGATGCACGCATGCACATTCGATTAAGACTTCAAGGGACGTAACTGCTCCCTGGCAGATGTGATTTCCAGACGGAATACAGCAGAACCTCCCTGGGTGTACAGCAACAATCTGAATTGTCCTTAGCTTGACTGCCACTACTGTTTCAGAAAGATGGGCTGGTACACCAGACGGAGCGCTCCCAAGGAGGCTCTGTTGTGTCGTATCCGGTGGTCATACAATGGCATCTGCCATGGAGCAGTTACATCCTTTAAAGTCTTAATGGAATGCCTTATGCGTGTCTGCTGCATCTTATGTGGTGAACACAGTGCAGGCTTCCAAGCAGGATTGCTTCCAGCTGATTGGTTGGTAGTTGAGGACGGTTCTTCTCTGGGTCCTACTGGCACCTTCGGCCGTATCTCTTTCTCTCTTCTACCCAGCAATCCAGCCAGCACTCCTGTCCCTCAACCCTCCTTTTCGCCCCTCCCCACCTTTCTATTTCTCCATTCAGTCAAATGTATCACTTTTTTTTTTTTTTACTGTCATAAATCCTAAATGAATTATTTTAAAAAGAGCATCACAATTGTTTGCAGATTATGCAAATGAAGAAGTTTAATTAATGTTGACGCATGTTTATCTTGACTGTCTTGTCAGGGGTCGGTGATGGGTGGAGGGGGGGGGGGCGGAGGGGGGGGGTCGGTCATGGGGGCAGATTGGGGGAATGAGGGGAGAGGGTGTTGTGGGAGGGAGAAGTGAGGGGTCTGGCGACAGAAATTCTACCCAGCATGGGAAGTGGCATGAAGTATCTTCCTTGTACTTGTCTTGAGCTCCCGCGTCATGGGGCGGAAGGGGGAGGGGGTTGGTGTGGACAGACCATGGGGCAGGAGAAGGGAGGGGAAGAGGGGTGTAGGGAGAAACCCTTTACCACATTTGAGTTTTAACGTGATATTAAAATTAGCAAGATCTGTTAGGAGCCGGTGGGTGGGGGTGGGGGATGGGGGGGAGGGGGGGGGGGGAGAAGCAGAGAGCGAGGAGGTGGGGTCAAGAAGAAATTCTCTGACGTATATGAGGTTTAAACATTGTATGCAACACACACACACACACACACACACACACACACACACACACACACACACACACACAACACCACACACACGGAAAGGAAGAGGGTGACGGGCAGGAAGGTGTTGGGTCAAAAGCCTTATCTTAGAAGGCCTATGCCACTCTGGCGTCTAGCTGTGGCAGTAGGCTACAATACTATATTTTGTAAGGTGCAAACTGTGTGACGCTGTATATTTGTCTCAACAAGTAAGTTCTCTCTCTCTCTCTCTCTCTCTCTCTCTCTCTCTCTCTCTCTCTCTCTCTCTCTCCTCTCTCTCACACACACACACACACACACACACACACACACACACATTTTTTTTCAATTGTCGTGGCGTTCTTTCGACGTCAGGCCTAAGCTGTTTTGTTCTCTCCGAACGTTAGGAAAACAATACGCCTGCGAACTTTTCTCTGCATGAACGTATCTTCAGACTCTGGCATCTTGTCTGGCATCACGCTCAGCGACTGCCGGCCGGCTGATGTACCTTCAACCCTCACGACGCTCGCCATCCGACGCAGTTTAGCTCTAGACCGGCGTATAAATAAGAGTTGTCGTTCGCAGGTTTCAGTTGCCGTTCTTTCTCCATCCTCTCCGTTGCAGTCGATCGAAGCTCCCTTTGCCAGATCAACAAGTTCGCATCATCTCATAAGTCTTTTTCAGTGTCCAGTCTATCGAGTTGAAGTGAAGTGTATAAAAGGACAAATCTTTGTGGAGAGAGAAAAAAAAATTATTTAGAGAAGAATCTGTTGACTAATTGTCGGTTTCCAAAGTGACCAGTCTTGCTGCTGTTTGTATCACAGTAAACTCTGCTGCGTGGGAAAGGCTTAATTCGAGCCACGTTTCTGCTTTCTGATACTATGGCTGTATTTTTCACTTCGTATGTATTATTCCTGACCTGGTGCGGCTTCAGTTCTGGTAAGTATTCACTACCGAATATTCAAAGGATTAAGAAAACATTAACAGTTCATCCGTGTGTACATGACGGTGAGGTAGTAGAAGATGTGGCCTACATGCACGCGCAACTACACACACACACACACACACACACACACACACGCATCAATTTTTGGTGCAGATCCAGATCCAAAAGCAGATCCTGGATCCGTTAAGTAAAGTTATTACAAAGTTTCCACTGAATATGAAATACGTGAAGTTAGTGTTTAAGAATGGACATCAGTCTATGAAGCATTTCATTTTCAAAGAATGGTACACTTTTCGTCTGGCGATATTTCTTACTTTATAGATTCATTACATAAAAAGAAAAAGGAGAAAAGAAAAAAAGGGGGGTGGGGTGGGGGTGGGGGGTGGGGGGCTTTTAAAATCTACACTCACTTTTACTGCTGTGCAGGAAAAGAAACGGTGAAGGATCAGTTCGACGTTAGCGGAGAATTATAGTCTCCTACGTGACCCCCCTCCCCCTCCCTTTTTTTCTTTCGTTCTTTTTTTCTTTTCTTTTCTTGTCTTTGTGGCCAGTCCACCCGTCTTTGTTCTTGCCAGTCTTCCCCACTTTAGTTCTAGTGTTTCCTCCGCCAGGGAGGTCATGTTTCAACCCGCGTCTTTTTTATGTCAGCGGCAAGGTTTTACACACACACACACACACACACACACACACACACACACACACACACACACACACACACACTTCAATTCAATTCAGTTCAACTTTTAATCCTTTGACCCCTGTTGGGGCATGGAGGATACAAATGTAACAAAGAGAAATACAAAACTCGCTCAGAACAATGTGTGAACATAGTTGCAAAATGCTGAATTCTGGTGAACTGTAATGATCTCATTAAACAATCTTCCCATTTTTTAGAAACTTACTAATATTCAAACAAATGCGTCTTCCTTTTTGAAATAAATTACAAAAGTTGAAAACAGACTCTGGTTTTAGATATTTTTTAGGGATGAATTTTTCACGAAGTTCATTATATTTTGAACATTCCATGATGCAATGAAATTCATCTCCAATTTCACCCATTTCACAGTTACGACAAATACGCAATTCTCTTGGAACATTATGGTGTCTTCCAATTTCAATTTGCAATTTATGGTTACTACATCTAAATTTAAATAAAGATATAACATAAATATCTGGTAAGGTAGAAATATAATGTTCTTTTCCAAAGACAGTCTTTACACTTTTATAGAATACACACTTGTTGCTGTTTTCAAGAGAACTGCTCCAATCACGAGTATAA
>CM065727.1:45901891-45916891 GCA_033310375.1 Conus canariensis
GCTGAATTTTTATCATAAGAAAGGGAATGTTCAGATTGCCAAAGATAATGAAAGTAAGACAACAAAACTAAAGGCTCTTCTTACTTATACCTGTCCTTCATTTCAAACTACAAATTTTGTTGATGTAGACCAACTATGTGCAGGATTTACAGGGAAGGGAAAAAATAAAGGAAGCAACATCAAGAAATTGTAAATAACGAACAAGTAAGCTGTTGCTCCCATGATGAGATAATCACACGCCTGTGACCTCAAACAAATGCTGCTTGGCACAGATGCCAACACAGAGCACAAAGAACAAACAAGGAGACATCCCCAAAGAGAATGCCCAAGCTTACCCATATACCCTGTACCTGACACAACAGCAACAGCAACTGGAGAAGTCAACAAATACAAATTAACATTTGCTCAAGACTGGCTCCGCCTTTTTTTTTTTTTTAATCTTGAATACAGTCAAACAGAACTCACAGACGAACAGAAACAAATGCAGGTAACCTCGGCTCAGTTTGTATAGAAGGAAATCTTAAATAAAGCGGAGAACAGTAAACAGTAAATAACGAACAAGTAGGATAACTCTTGCCCCCATGATGAGATAATTTTTATGCCCATAACTCCGAACGAATGCTGCTTACGACACTAAATTGCCTAGCATTAAATGCCAACACAGAGCACACAGTACAAACAAGAAGACATCCTTAGGAAACTAGCCATGCTGTGGAAACTAAAAGATACAGTCAACGCACAGTTAAAAACTTCAAATTTCGCACTTTGAGGCAATTCCAGACACGAGCTTTTTGACATGCGCTCAATGTGACAATCAAAGATGTTGCTCTTTTTGATGTTCCAGAGAGAGAGAGAGAGAGAGAGAGAGAGAGAGAGAGAGAGAGAGAGCACCAGAATGATAGTAGAAAGAAACTCGTGGAGAGCGTGGCAGCAGAGAGTCCTCAGAAGAGAAGCCCCCTTCAAGCAAGTGTTTCGGCCCTTATCTCCTGACACTCTAGGGGGGTAGGCCACACCCGGTTCATGACTCCGGATGTCCCTCTGCTGCCCCCTGTATCTGTATCTGTAGCTGTACGTCGCTTAACATCCAGTGAACTGGCTTTGGCGCGACGGATGGGGGTGCGCAGCGGAGGTTGTTAATGGCGCTTGGTGGTCAGCGCCCTCTTGAATGAATCGGTGGATGGCAGTGGACCACCGAATTGTCCAAGTGGTTCCACGCTATTATAGTGCGTGGGAAGAAGGACTGCCTATATTGGTCTGACTGCAACGTGGTACCAAGAAACACCGATCGTTGTTTCTAATGTAGTTCTCAACAGGGTTGTTGGTTACATAGTCTGCTGCGTTACGTCTGGGCCTGATCATGCGGCTAGCTCTTTGAGGTGTCAGGAACTGATGAGGAGGTATTGCCGGCACCAGCCCCTCAACCACCTTGTAAAAGAAGGTCAGACGGAGCTGTTCACGTCGTTCCTGGAGAGTCAGGAGGTTGTGTCGTGTCAGGAGGCCCGTAACAAAGCCAGGGGTGGTAGAGCGATAGTTGCTTGCGATGAAGCGTACTGCAGTGCGCTGAATGCGTTCAATCTTATCGATATCCTGTCTCTGATACGGGTCCCAGACCAACGCCCCGTACTCAAGGAGAGGACGGACTAGGGCCAGGTAGGCGTTACGTTTGCAGGTTGATGGGCAGTGGTGGAGGTTTCTCCGGAGGAATCCAAGGGTGCTATTAGCTTTTTTGGTGATGCCGCTGATGTGGTTGCTCCATTTGAGGTTGTCAGAGAATTGGATTCCTAGGTATGGGTTTGAGGATACTGATTTCAGGATAGTGTTATTGAGGGAGTACATGAATGTGGAAGGTGGGTGAAGGGAGAGACTCATTGCGTAGCACTTGGTAGCGTTGAAGCGCATTCCCCACTTCTCTGCCCAGGCTTCAAGACACTTCAGATCCGCTTGTAGGGTGTGGTGGTCTTGGAATGTGTTGATCTCTCTGTAGATTAGACAGTCATCGGCAAAGAGCCTAACTTGGGAACTGACTGTCTGCGGGAGATCATTGATATGGCAGAGGAAGAGGAGCGGGCCCAATACGGTACCTTGAGGGACACCTGAGTCGACGGTGGTGGGCTGAGACGTGGTGCCTTCAACTACAACTCGCATGCTGCGTTCCGTGAGGAAGCCCCCCCCCCCCCCCCCCCCCCCCCCCCTTAAGCCTTATGAAGTGCACTTTTGTTCCTTGCCTTTGAACACGTCCAGCTTGAACACCTGTCCTTCTGCCGGCTGTTCTGAGCTGTTTCAGCGTTTTTATCCATTCCTGCAGCTGAGGACTTTTTGAGCTGTATAGCCGTTCTCTACCCAGGCTCGTTTGCCAGTCAGTACTTTATCTGTAGCTTTACTGCCTCCATTCTGTTTCCAGATCAGCATACGTGAGCTCGATATTTGATGCTGCTTGTTACTTAATGGCACTATGTGGTCTCATGTCACTCTTGGTGACTAGATGCATTCTGAGTCTGCGTGGTCTCATGCCACTCTTGCTGATGATCTCTGGGTGACTCTTCCATTCTGGGAGGTCTGCAGTGCACTCCCAGTCATCTGCCCCGTCCAGCAGACTCTGCCTGCATGTTTCGAGTGGCACTGTTGTTCTTGGCCATGATTTGCTGCCTCCTGCCGTGAAGAATGTTGCGGGTGCTTTTGGAGTCCTGATTTTCCCTTTTGTGGTGTTGGTACTAGCCCAGACTACTTGTACAATCTCTTTGAGCACTTGGTTGTGCCTCCATGTGTACCTTCCTTGAGCCAGGGCTACTTTACATGAGCTTAGAACATGCTCCACTGTTTTTTTTCATGGCAGAGGGGGCATGCAGGATCGTCTGTTTTCCCCCACTTCACCAGGTTTGCATTTGAGGGAAGAAGGTCATATGCAGATCTGAGAATAAGCTGATCCTGAGAGGGGCCATGTCTAAATGTCATTCCAAGTGAGACTTCTTTGGAGTGCATTCTCCCACGTTGTCCATTGCCCTTGCTGGCTCTGCTGGACTGCTTTTTGGAGTCTTTTTTGGTCTTCTTCTTTTCTCATCTCCTGAATCATCATGTCTCTTTTGGCTTTTCCTTTGGCCTTTGACCACCATTCAGTTTTGGTCACCCCCAGTCCTTGTCTGTCCTTTTGAAGTTACTATAGTAACTTCAAAAGATGAAAACAAGAGAGAGAGAGAGAGAGAGAGAGAGAGAGAGAGAGAGAGAGAGAGAGCACCAGTATGATACCATAGCAGTATTCAAAACATGAAAACGATCTTTATACTATTTTTATAAGAACACAATAATTTTTACAATGAAATCAATGACAATTACTGTTTTGACAAAAGGCTACATGTATATTCTCGTGGAAATGGCTAATTGTCGTGTAAAGATGCTAAAAAGCGGTTTTCCCTTGAGAAGAAATGTTTTCCCATCAAAACAAGCTATTTCACGAGAAAACAATTGTTTTCCAAATAAAGTTACTTGCTTTACGTTAATGAAACCCGGTTCCCATGATAATTATCTGGATTCAGACGAAATAGCCATTATCATTCGTAATGTCTTTCTCCTTCATGTGAAAATAGTCATATTTATTGTTTTCCCAGGTAAACAATGATTATGGCCTTTTGCAGTTAGTGGGCTCTTATTAGAGAGAGAGAGAGAATCCGTCAGAATGAATTCAGTCCGTCTCGTGCAAATACGCATGCGCGTTAGGCAAACAGATGCTAATACCGGCCTCCGGCTTTGTGATTAGAATGGTCAGGCTATTCATCAACAGCAATCGACACCGGTGGGACTCTTAACTCGTGCGAAGATCAATTGTTGTTCACGCACTATATGTGTGGTGAACCCCAAAGTTGCATCCACAAATCAATATCTCTGCTGTATAGTGTTGTGTATTCCTGACATCCCCGCCCTCACCCATGTCACTGATCTCCGAGTCCCCCCTTCACCCCACCCCTCACCCAATTATCCCCCCTCTGTCCCCACCCTCACCCCTTTTAATTCTTTTCTCTCTCTCTCTCTCTCTTCTCTCTCTCTCTCTCTCTCTCTCTCTCTCTCTCTCTGTTTTGTAAGTCTTACTGCCGGTTTAACCAATTATCCATGTTCCGGAAAAATATCTGGTAGCAAACATTTCTACCAGAGTGGCAAAATCAACAGAAGAAATAAACTGAATAAAATCTATGTCGTGTAATTCTTGAATTAACACACAAATATCCCAGTGAAGAAATGACACGTTGTTTACAAGTTTATGTACAATTTGACCTGCAGGACTCATCTTGCTTTTGTCACCAGAAAAATAAGTATCCTTCTGAACACAACATTTTCAATTCTATTTCTTTACAGAGAAGGCCAATGTGTGGACGTGTGATCCATGCAGCTATTTCTGTTTTCAGTGTCATGTTCATGTCTAGTCACACAGTCACCGCTATGCCCAGAAGTTTTATTTTCTGTCACACAATTATTATCATCCTTCACATAATCATCGACACGAACAGTCCCATGCTAAAGTGCAACGTGATCACCACTGTTAGTGTCGTCTGTACTTACAACACACACAACACCTTTGTTTACTTCATCAGCATGTATACATTCACCACTTCATTCACGGTCGGCTAGGCTATAAGCAATATTACCATTACCATTACCACTTAGTCTTCCCGTCTTACCACACACTTTCTCTCAACACTCAGTTGAGTTTGATACACGTCAATGTTCACAGTAGGTGACATGACATCGCTAAGTACGCCTACAATGGAAGACAAATCGCACGAAACATGGCAGTCAAAAATCAAGTCCATTTTTTTTTCACAGTTAGCTCATTATCCAATCGTATGGCATCAGAATTTAACACATTGCCGTTAACACCCATGTCAGTGACAAACTGCACAGAATTCTCATCGCTTAGGCCTGTTTGCTGCAAATCAGAATCGTTCACTGCCCCAGATAAAGTGACGGCACGTGAACTTGCAATAACGCATCTCGATGCGGTGGCAGCTTAAATTTCACCTCCCTCTGACTTTGACAAAGGAGCAATGTCCAATCAAAGCGCCGGCCTGAATCCTATCCTAATCCTACCAGGTTGTCACTGATGGTGTTCAAGAGGACTGGATTGTATGGTACGAACAAGCCTTCTTCCGCATGTTTACCAAGTGGATTGTGATTATCAGTATTCAACGTTATTCATGATTCGTAAGGACTTTTTTGGTTTAAGTAAGAATGTCTTACCTGTATGTGCGTTTTCCCTCCGGAAAAAAGCAATTTTTACTCCATGTGTGGTTTTAATAACAGTATGGAATTGTTGGGAAATTGTGTTGTCAAGAACGTGATGTCTTTTGATGTTATTGAATTATTATTTTGTGGAGACATGAACACAAGAACTTGAAACATTTCTCCAGGAATTGTATGTGAACGTGAATTTATACATTAATTACGTAAATGAGGTTAACAGTAAATATGAAAATTGTGCAAAGACAAGGAATTCAATTGGTATGGAAAGAAATTACTATAGCATGTGCGCTGTATAAGGACTGACAATTCTAAATGGTGTATGTCATGGCGACCTTGAGGGTCGTTTCACGTACATTTCTGATGCAGGGAGCAGTGTAAATGACTACTTTTTAGCATCTGTAAATGAAATTGAAGATATTTGCGTATCATGATTAACGTTTTCTTACGGTTATTTTCATGTGGCATTGAAACTATATTCAAGTACTTGACTGTAACAAAAAACAGTTATGTTGAGCTTTTGAGGATGGAGATCTCCCGTAGTTACTGGGCCGCGCGCTCGATCGTGTGGAAAGAGACAGCAACTTTGAACGAACCCGTCCAAGCGGACCTATCACACGTGTCGCCTACACGCTGGGGAAAGAGCCTCCCACCTCGTTCCTCCCACCGATCCTCCCGACCCATCCACCCCCTCCTCTCTCCGCATCCCATCGCCCTGCCCGGCAGTCCACAGAGAATAATTCACTGCGGCGAAAGGCCAGCGAAAATATTACGATGCTTACGCGTAAACATGCACACTGTGGATCCGTTCAGTTGGGCAAGAATGTTCGCAACGTTGTCAGGAAGCAATACGTCGCAACATTCGTGGAGTTGGACGACATATTACCATTTTGTCCCCCCCCCCCCCCCCACACACACACACACACACTCACACACTCCCTCCACCTTCCCCGCCCAACACTAAGATGGCAGCGGTCTGGTGTACAAAAAGTTTGAAAACTGAATTAGTTCATGTAATCAAATGAACGAATGAACAAATGAAACAAAAAACAAAAACAAAAAAAAATGAAGTCATAATAATAATACTAAAACAGACGTTAGCTAGATCCTCAATATAGCATCATTACTGCTGATTTAGAAAAATTGAAACAAACTCAGGCAAAAATGAAAAGATCCATTTTCACATATGCATTAGGCCTGTGTGTGTGTGTGTGTGTGTGTGTGTGTGTGTGTGTGTGTGTGTGTGTGTGTGTGTGTGTGTGTTATTCATTTGTTCATTCATTTACAGAATTTTAGAAGACAATATTTGGCTTTATAACTTGAAGCTTGGGGGCTACATATATCCAATCAAAGCGAAGAACTTGGAATTAAGGCCTAATACTCCAAAATTCGATCATATTGTACCGAATCATGTTTGGGGGCAGAGAAAACGTCGGTGTCGTTGTTGTTGTTGTTGTTGTTGTGTGTTGTGTGGTGGTGGTGGTGGTGGTGGTGGTTTCGATTGTTGTCTTACGAACGTTGTCGTCTATTCAATATGCCTAGGCTGATAAAACCCATCAACGACTGGAGATGTAATTAAGGTCATCTATAGTGGAACATGAGACGTAATGACTGGTATTGCGAAATTAGCAATCCCTTGGGAAAGGGGGGGTTGGGGAGGGGGTGGGGGTGGGGGCGCATGGGTGGGGGAGGGAGGGAGAGGAAGGGAGCAGATCCTCTAAAAACCCGGCGTGCGTTCATGAATGTGAAATGCACACTGGCTCTGATGTGGGTCTGTGGTGGTCCAGCGTAATCAATGGGTATTATTTCATCCGTTCTACCGAGTGGTGAGGCGAGACTAATGGAGTGCGTTACTTCAATGTGCTGGGTAATGAACGAGTTCCCTGGTTTAGCCCCGTATTACGTTCTAAGAGACTTTCGTTATAATTATTGTTTGTGGTGTTCCTGATGTTCCTACTGTTGTTGTTCTTGATGCTGTTTTGTTGAACGATGTTTTAAAACTGCCTATTATTGTTTGGCTGCAGCCACATATGGCGTACAACTTCCTTATTATTATTTTTTTTTTATTTTTTTTTTGCTTGGGGTGTGGGGATTCAAATCAGCATTTAAGTTATGGACAAGTCATCATTGTTCTTCTTAGAATGTTCTTGTATTTCACCATTTCAAATCCGCCACTGAAATAGCCATATTCGGCTCTCAGGGATGATGTCTAAATATTAGACCACCATTGATGGATTTTGGTATATTGTTTGTTGTTATTGTTGTTATCTTTTTACGTTTGTGTACACGTATTATCCTTCCTACCGTCACAAGATGGTTTGCTTTTCTACGAGGGACGGGTTGGGATTTAACTTGCGTACACGTTCATGTTGTTTTCTATGCATGTGCTCAAACTGAGGACCTCGGGTTGATGTTTTATCCGAAGAATTTAGAGGGCGTTATAGTCTAAAGATGTTGATTCTGTGAAGAAACCCTCACTCCTGATCGAATCCTTGACCCTTTTAACCGGAGCACCCTGCTTTATCCACAAGGCCAACTGCGTCCCACAAATCAGCATGCCATTCCGGCTAAGTTTATTGGAAGGAGCACAACACTGGACCTTCTTGAGTTCATACAGGAACCGGAGATCCCAAGACAGGGATGGAAACTGGCATTCCTGCTTTCATACAAGAACCAGATGTTTCAAGACATCCACGGAAATTCACCTTCCTGCTTTCAGACAGAAATACGTTATTATTCCCAGGTGGGGGTGGAAACTGACCTTCCTGCTTTCATAGGGAGCGAATGTCTCCCACATGGGAACGGAAATTAACCTTCCTGCTTTCATACAGGAACCAGATATTCCCTGATAGGAACGGAAATTAACCTTTCTGCTTTCATGGGGAGCAGATGTCTCCCACATGGGAACGGAAATTAACCTTCCTGCTTTCATACAGGAACCAGAGATTCCCTGATAGGAACGGAAATTAACCTTCCTGCTTTCATATAGGAACCAGATATTCCCTGATAGGAATTAATCTTCCTGCTTTCAAACGGGAACCAGTTATTCCCAGATGGAAACGAAAATGAATCTGTCTGCTTTCATACAGAACCAGATGTCCTCTGACGAGAACGAAAGTTGACCATCCAGTTTTCATACATGAAGCAGATGTCCTCTGACGAGAACGAAAGTTGACCATTCTGTTTTCATACATGAAGCAGATGTCCTCTGACGAGAACGAAAGTTGACCATTCTGTTTTCATACATGAAGCAGATATCCTCTGACGAGAACGAAAGTTGACCATTCTGTTTTCATACATGAAGCAGATGTCCTCTGACGAGAACGAAAGTTGACCATCCAGTTTTCATACATGAAGCAGATGTCCTCTGACGAGAACGAAAGTTGACCATCCAGTTTTCATACATACATGAAGCAGATGTCCTTTGACGAGAACGAAAGTTGACCATTCTGTTTTCATACATGAAGCAGATGTCCTCTGACGAGAACGAAAGTTGACCATCCAGTTTTCATACATGAAGCAGATGTCCTCTGACGAGAACGAAAGTTGACCATCCAGTTTTCATACATGAAGCAGATGTCCCCTGGTGGAGACGGAAATTTACCTTCCTGCATTCAATCAGGAACCGGATATTCCCAAATGACGACAGCAACTGACCTTCCTGCTTTCGTACAGGATCCTGGTGTCTGTTTACTGGGATTGGATTGGATCTTCCTGCATATATGCAAACACTAGCTGTCCCCAGATTGGGATGAAAATGGACCTTCAAATATTCCAAGACTGGGGCAGATGTAGACCTTCCTGCACTCGTATAGGAACCAGACCTTACAAGACTGGGACGGAAATGGAACTTCAAACAACAGTACAGGAAACAGATGTACCCGGATCTGAATGAAACCGCGTGCGCGCGCGCACGTGTGTGTGTGTGTGTGTGTGTGTGTGTGTGTGTGTGTGTGTGTGTGTGTGTGTGTGTTGTGTATGTTGTGTGTGTGTGTTGGGTGTGTGTGTGTGTGTGGTGCGTGCGAGCGTTTTTATGTGTGTTGCGTTGTTGTTGTCTCCGTTGTTGTTGTTGTTGATAGTAGTGGTTATGATAGTGGTTATACTATTTTAATTTTTCTAAGTGAGAAGAAAATGTGTAAACAAGAAGATATGAAGTCAAAAGAAATGATGGGGAGAATGGGGAGGGAGGGGGGAGGGGGGGGGGGGGGGCGAAGACAAAACTATGAACACTGCGTGAACAACCGGTGGCACACAGGTACCATATGCTTCATTAATAGGTCGGAAATGGATCTTTCTGTGTTCACACAGGAACCGGATGTCCAAGATATCGCCCATTCATTCGTCATTGACACAACTGTTTCAAGAGTTTAACACCACCGAGCCGCTATCTAAACCAACACTCCTCTCCGTCCACCTCTCCCCAACCTTACTGTAAAATCACCTTGCCCTCTGCTTGCCCTCCGCTGTGGAACTAATCAGCTGAGGGCATGGCACGGCTTTAGGCGGTTGCTGGAGTCTGCTAATGAGTCCTCCAGGGGGCAAAAGACCGTTCGTGGCATTTTGATAGCTCCTCCATAGCGAAATCTGTGTGTGTGTGTGTGTGTGTGTGTGTGTGTGTGTGTGTGTGTGTGTGTGTGTGTGTGTGCGCGTGCGTGCGTGCGCGCGCGCGCGCGCGGGGCGTGCGTGCGTGTGTGTGTGTGTGTGTGTGTGTGTGTGTGTGTGAGTGATACGTGTGTGTGCGTGCGCGCGCGCGTGTGCTTGCATGTGTGTGTGTGTGTGTGTGTGTGTGTGTGTGTGTGTGGTGTGTTTGCTCGGTTCTTCCTGCCTGTTCGCGCTTCGAACCTCAGTTCCTGTGGGCAATGCATAGATACATGAGCAAAGGACCCAAATAAATGAAAAGGAAGAATAAGAATTACTTTGTGCCAGCTGTAATAACTATAGAATTATTACTACAAGTGTCTTGATCGCTCTGAACAATTGACTGGACTGGGGGGGGGGGGGGGGGGGGGGGATAGTCTATATGAAACAAAGAATTGATAAGCAAGCTGATTCAGACCAAAAAAAAAGTGTCATTATATGGTTAATTTTCAAAGTAAAAGAGTTATAACTCGAATTTTCGATTATCCCCAAAAGCCTTTGGAGTATTCCACATTGTTTTATCTCATCCCTTCGATCTTACTGTCTAGCTCTTTCGTCTTATGAAATGCTGAAAGTGTGCCCTCACTAAAAACAATGTGACGTCAACAAGCCACAAAGACGACAGCAAGCAACAACAAGATAAGATTGATAGCGAAATCTTTATAGACAGTATCATTGACAATATCCAAAACACTACATTTTGTTGTTGTTTGTTTTTTGTTAAAGAAACAGTTCTATGACAAAACAAAACAACTAGAAACAGCTATTCGCGTAAATGACGTTCAGAAGCAGTGCGCGGGTGTGCGTGCACACATACACACACATATACACGCGCGCGCGCGCACCGGCACACACACACACACGCTCGTACGCGCATCCCATAAAGAGCCTGTGCCATGTGCCACTGGTAACCGTCAAGAAGAAAGAGTTTTGCAATAACTGCACACAGGCCACTCCTTGTACACCCACTCTTACCTTCTAAAAAAAAAAAAAAAAAAAAAAAAAAGCTCCGTGGTGCATTCAATTTGACGTACTACGCACCCAACAAATCATGTTCGTATTGAGTGCTGAGACTCGCATAATGTCAGACATAGACAATTCACAGCAGTCTATGAAAATCTTATTCAGAGATGTCCTACCTGGTGTGGTTTTTAAGTGCCTGGTAAACATTTTTCATCTGATCTAAGATTGTACGCAAAAGGAAATTTAGCATATGTTTGGGAAATCTGTTTTGATGAGAGAGTGTGTGTGTGTGTGTGTGTGTGTGTGTGTGTGTGTGTGTGTGTGTGTGTTGTTGTTGTTGTTGTTGTTTCTTGTTGTTCTTGTTGTTCTTGTTGTTTTGTTTTGTTTTGTTTTTGACAGCCATGATACGACCCTTTTGATCGGCTAGGCTATACACAACATGAATTGAACGTGCAGACGCACGCACACACGTTTGAACATAGGGGCACACGCACACATACACATACACACTCAACGAGCACGCTCGTATTACTGACTTCAGTTTAAAAGCATAGCTTTGCAGTTTTTCGTGAATAAAATACTCGGGTTAAACATTCATCTTACTGATTTCCCGCCTAGCATCCCCTCATTTATTTCATTATCTTGTTGAGTACTGTTAATTGTAGGAGAAACATACATGTACTTAGCTTCTACAGGTATGTGTCTATGACCAACCTCCTGAACTCACCAACAGCGACAGACACGTTTTCCCTATCTCTAGTTGAGACCGTGGATGTCTCATGAGAGTGTTTCCTGGCCAGTGGAATGGATTCGTCATCCCACCCATTCCCCACACTTTTCCCGCCCTCTTCCCCACCCGCCCCCACTCCCTCCCCTCACACACACACACACACACACACACACACACACACACACCACACACACACACACACACACACACACCAATTCGGCGTTTTTTCTGCAAATGCGTATCTTTTTGTTTTTTGTTTTTTTAACAGGACTTGCCTCAGCTCGGAGTGTGGGACTACAGTGGTCAGGGAAGGGAGGTGAGGATGACGTGGACATGACGCAAGTTGCGACACTCTATGACGTGCGGTGTGACTCACCAGGCTGTGAATACGACCTGCAGCCCTACTGCCTCGACAATGGCGTCATTGTCATGGGATCCTGCTCTCTGAAAAAGACGTTTTGCCAGTGAGTAGAAGCTTGCGCTGCTTCCCACACGCTGAAGGAGGAAGGGGAGCCATTGAAGGTGGAGTTCTCTGAGCCCCTTTGTGTATAGGAGAAAGGGGTTTCGGGATTGGTGGGACAAGAAAGGCACCCGAATACACATGAGTTTTATCTGACCAATGTGTCTAGGATCTCATGGTATGGGAGGCTCTTTAATTTTACTGACTACCTTCCTGATTCTGATAGAGTCTGGATACCCCCTTTGAAGGTTTAAAATATCCTGGTCAGCTGTTCTATGAACTATTTACTTTTGAGCATAATCAACGACTCCTGAGCATTGGGCTTTAGAGAATCTGTTCTTGGCTCTTGGCAGATTGGTAGGAGAAATAAGCAGGCCTCTCTGTGAGTTGATTTTGTGTACAGGCTGGTCAGTAGGATATCATCAGAATGTCTAGGTAGGCTAATTCTGTGTTTGAAAGACAGTTCTGCACATTGATACTGATACGTTGTTCAAACACTCTCGAGTCTTCTGATGACCCAGTTTAAACTTTTTTTTAAAGCCATCAATAAACCTGTTTCAGAATTCCCTTAAACTGGTTGCGAATAGATTCTCTGCAACTGTTTCATAGTATGTTCCCATAACCTGCCTGAAGATTTTTCCTTCAAAAGAAAAGAAACTGTTCTGCAAGACATCGTCAATAATCTCTTCTGCTCTATGAATGGGTGGAGTGTTTGTTGTGGGTATATACCGTATGTGTTGGCGAACAGCTTGTAAAATGTTCTGATGCAGATTGTCTTAGTATAGCCCAACTACATGTATTCTTACTGACATGGTGCTAACGCTGAAAGTTCCAAGATGGCGTTTCATTCATTCCACGCACGAGACATATATGTTGTGTTCTGCTGTGTGAAGCTGGGAAGTCTGACAATATCTTGTATTCTGCTGTTTTACTTAGTTTTAAACACTAACCATGGGTCTGTTCACACCTGACACTAAAGATCTGATTCAGTTTTGAGAGTGTTGGAAACATGATAAAAACAGTATGTATTGACTTTGAGTAGTTTTGCTCATGCCACATTTTGTCACGGTTTTTCATTGTACAGCTGTTCTGCTAACTTGTGAATGGTTGGTGTTTACTTGTGAATGGTTGGTGTTTACTTGTGAATGGTTGGTGTTTACTTGTGAATGGTTGGTGTTTATTGTATGCTACTAAAATTTCGAGACAAAATGCCAACATGTGGTAGGTTGCTCTGCTGTCGATCAACTTCCTAAATGTATGACGGAACGTCTTACACTACAGCTGCACCCCTTTGTCCGCAATGCTAACACGAACAGATCGGTTCATTACAAGGTGCTGCTGTCGTTGTAAGGCCTGTCTGTGTCATTTCCTGAGGTTGTTTTGGGGACTTTGGTGTGAGCGTGAGTTTGCACTCTGTTTAGCAGGTTACGTGTGTTGCCTTTCTTGTATGTATTTGGGGAAAATGTATACATATATACAATTCGTGTAGGTCGGAACAAATTAAGGAAGAAAGAAAAATGTATGGTTTCTATATGGAAGGGCAAACAGAAGTACTATATGTTGTCCACTGGTACTAATTTTGAACCTTTAAAAAACTGAATTTACACGACATACACACACACACACACACACACACACACACACACACACACACACACACACACACAATATATATATATATATATATATATATAATGCTGAACAAATATATAATATATATATATATATATATTATATATAAATACAATATGACGTCCTGACACACCAAAATCTGAATGCTGTTAAAAGGCATTTTTAGCCATATGAATGGTTGGTGTTTATTGTATGCCTAAAATTTCGAGACAAAATGCCAACACAAAAACCCGTGGATAAAAATATAACCTATCATTTTTTAAAATCTTAATAGGAAAAACACTGATAGAATTTAGTATTTCGTAGTAGTCTTTATGAAGAAGAAGACATTGATGAATATGTTGTGGCTTTTTGTCACAGACTTTAATATATTGTATTTGTTTGGAGGCCATTTTGAATACTTCCTGAGGCAATGAGCGATGACAAGTAGATTACCTAATCAAAAAATGTTTTGGTTTGTTTTTGTTTTACCATATTTCATCACTACAGGTAAAAAACATACAACATGCATTTCACACACACACACACACACACACACACACACACACACACACACACACACACACACCACCACACCACCACCACCACCACCACCACCACCACCACCACACACACACACACACACACACACACACACACACACACACACACACACACACAGCACACGCACAGCACGCACGCACGCACGCACGCACGCACGCACGCACGCACACACATTCTGAAAAAGAACTGTGGTGTCTCACACGCACGCACGCACGCACGCACGCACGCACGCACGCAACGCACACACATTCTGAAAAAGAACTGTGGTGTCTGATGTTCTGAATCAGATTTTTTAACTGCAACCCGCGATGTGTTTGTACACTCAAATAAAGCCAGTGGTCAATGTCAAACGATGTGTGATGTGTCTCCATGCAGGAATGGCCAGAGAAACTCGCTGCAGCTGGCGAGGAGTTGGGACTCCTGTTTTCAGCCTTCCTACGCCATCATCTTCTTCGGTGGTCTGTGTGTGTGTGTGTGTGTGTGTGTGTGTGTGTGTGTGTGTGTGTGTGTGTGTGTGTGTGTGTGTGTGTGTGTGTGTGTGTGTGTGTGTGTGTTGTGTGAGAGAGAGATCAGTGCATGCGTGCGC
Organism: Conus canariensis; assembly: GCA_033310375.1. Taxonomy (NCBI): domain Eukaryota; kingdom Metazoa; phylum Mollusca; class Gastropoda; order Neogastropoda; family Conidae; genus Conus; species Conus canariensis. The sequence continues at coordinate 45,916,670 of CM065727.1, forward strand.
GCACGTGTGTGTGTGTGTGTGTGTGTGTGTGTGTGTGTGTGTGTGTGTGTGTGTGTGATATTATTACGTTGGGTGTGATTGTCTTAGTGCTGTTCTTGCAGTGCTGTCATTAAATGTTCTTCCAAAGTTACCATGTAGGCTTATAAATCATTCAGGAGAAGGTCATTAGCTTGTTTCGTAACTAATCTCACGTGTACGGATTTCAAAACGATAATGGATCCG
>CM065727.1:45921891-45931226 GCA_033310375.1 Conus canariensis
CTCGTGTGCTAATCATCAGTATAGTCCTTGACAATGCTGGGGGATGGAGGCAGACGATCAATCAGCAACAGATGGAGTGGGGAGGGGGGTGGAGGTGAAGAAGTGAGGAATACAACGAAGGAGTTATGAACCGAAAGAGTTAGGTTAGAACACACGTCTTACACATAAAATCTGTCGTTTTTAGTCGTGTTTGAAAGAGGGAATTTTGTGACATCATGACGTCAAAATGGCTGCACTTGTCTACTTCCGATTAAGTCCACATGATCTCCAATACCTATCTCACGTAAGAGGCGAACTTTCCAAACGTAAACAGTCTCCAAATTAAAGTAATTAGCCAATGATGACAGGCCTCTCACACAGTGCTGTGCACGGGAGAACCCAACAAGCAGCCTCAAACCCATCATAGCGGTGAGTGCTTCACTGCCACCTCACCACCCCCCTGCCCTCTTCCCCCCACCAGTCATCAGGTTATGTCGCCCACAGTGATGTCCCAGGTGGGCACTCAAGGTCTGACCAGAGCGTTGGGCTAATGCGTAGGGTCTGACATCTGCAAGTCGTAGCTACGAGACCCTCTCCTTAAATTCTCTCATCTTAGTTTCAAAACGGAGTGATTGAGGGCGAAAAATAAGCAAAATTTAGAAAGAGAGGGGGTTAGTTACCGCCAAGGACACACACAAACAAAGTACAGAATAAAACTCAATTGTCCTGTACTTTGTGTCCTTGGTGGTAACTAAACCCCTCTCTTTCTAATTTTTTTCTCTAATTCGTTTATCCATCAGCTTAAAATCATGCGCAATGTGGTCTCAAAACTTAGCGGATGTGGCGTAGCGTATATGGACTAGTCCGCACGCAGTGACGCCTCCATGATGAAACTGAAACTGAAACTGATGTCCCTTCGCTCCATCTCATCCCAGCCCCTCGCCTTCTTCTTACTTGAATCACCCACCTCAAAGTTCTCCCCCCTGTCACTGTGTCGGTGCATCTCAGTCATAGCCAGTACAGTTCTCTCTCTCTCTCTCTCTCTCCTCTCTCTCTCTCTCTCTGTGTGTTGTGTGTTGTGTGTTGTGTGTGTGTGTGTGTGTCCGTCTCTCTCTCTCTGTCTCCGTCTCTCTCTCTCTCTCTCTCTCTGGGACTGTGCTAGCGCCAACACCCTCAAACCATTGTTAAGCCTACACAAGCGAGCACCCAAATGAGTCCTCCTGAAAAGCAGTAGTCTTCTGGACTCTGGACTGGATTCAAGTTCTCCCATTAAGTCTGAGATTAGAATACAACAAAGGGATCATAATGCACAAGATTGTGTCTGGGAAGGCACCCTCAACATTAGTTCACAGATTCTCAATAAATTCCTCAAGGACTCTACCCAAACTTCATGTCCCTGTTCCTAGAATTGACTTATTCAAATCCAGTTTAACATATTCAGGTTCCTGTCAATGGAACTCGCTCCCTGAATCAACCAAACAACGCCAATGCATATCAACCTTCAAACACCATTATTTCAACCATCTTATGTGCCAGTACTTGCATACTCCGCCATAAATCCACCACCAACCACCACCACCCTCTTTGCCTTATGTATGTACCTGACTATTTAGAAAGTGTGTTTGTACTTGAAATGCACATGTATGTTATTTTGTTTAGTAAGTATGTCTTATATAAGTGTTGTGTGTGTGTGTGTGTGTGTGTGTGTGTGTGTGTGTGTGTGTGTGTGTGTGTGTGTGTGTGTGTTTCCTACTACCTCCTGCCCTCTTGTCATTCTGTCAATATGCTTCTCTCTCTCTCTCTCTCTCTCTCTCTCTCTCTCTCTCTCTCTCTCTCCTCTCTCTCTCTCTCTCTCTCTCTCTCTCTCTCTCTCTCTCTCACGGTTCTGCTGGAATGACTTGATTTATTATCCATATGACATCCCCTCCTACCCGTGGCGACTGGGCTATCATTATGCATTTCCCACCTCCATTTGTGCTTTATTTTCTATCCCCCCCCCCCCCCCCTCCCACGGTGCCTCAAAATCGATTGTCTTGTATCTCTTTGGAATTTTTTTATTTTTATTGTCAGATTGTTCTAAACATGCTCTCTTATCGCACCCACTCTCGCCTCTTTCTCCCCCACCCTCTTCTCTCTCTCTCTCTCTCTCTCTCTCTCTCTCTCTCTGCAGCCTTACCCCGCACTCCCTTCGCTCCTGCGTCTCTCTCTCTCTCTCTCCTCTCTCTCTCTCTCTCTCTCTCTCTCTCTCTCTCTCTCTCTCTCTCTCTATTTTTTCCCCTCTTCTTCTTTTTGAATTTTAATCCTGTATTGTATTGTAGTTCTAGTCACTTTTTGAATGCTTCCTTTGTTACCTTTTATTTTATATTGTTGACCCTCCTCAGGGCGAGGACTGGATGTAAAAAAGCACATCAGTGCTTATCTATTATCCTCGTTAATAAAGAATTTTGTCTTGTCTTGTCTTGTCCCTCTCTCTCCCTCTTATGTGAGTATGCGCGCGCGCGTCTCTCTCTCTCTCTCTCTCCTCTCTCTCTCTCTCCTCTCTCTCTCTCTCTCTCTGTGCGTGCGTGCGTGCATGTGTGTGTGTGTGTGTGTGTGTGTGTGTGTGTGTGTGTGTGTGTGTGTGTGTGTGTGTGTGTGTGTATTTCCTACTACCTCTTGCCCTCTTGTCGATATGTCGTAATGCTTGTATTCTTATGCGACTTCTCTCTCTCTCATCTCTCCTCTCTCTCTCTCTCCTCTCTCTTCTCTCTCATCTCTCTCTCTCTCTCTCTCTCTCTCTCACGGTTCTGCTGGAATGACTTGATTTATTATCTATATGACATTCTTCCCCCCCTGCCCTCCCCCGTACCCGTGGTGACTGGGCTATCGTGCATTTTTTTTTCTTTTTGCTCCATTTTGTGCTTTTTTTCTTTTCTTACTGGTGCTTCAAAATTGATTGCCTTGCATCTCCTTAGTATCTTTTGATTGTCAGATTGTTCTAAACATGCTCTTTCCCGCACCCCACTCTCGCCTCTTTCTCCCTCTCCCTCCCTCCCTCCCTTCCTCTCTCTCTCTCTCTCTCTCTCTCTCTCTCTCTCTCCCTCCCCCCTCCCTCTCTCTCTCTCTCTCTCTCTCTCTCTCCTCTCTCTCTCTCTCTCTCTCTTCCCTGCACTCCTTTCGCTCCTGCGTCTCTCTCTCTCTCTCTCTCGTCTCTCTCTCTCTCCTCTCTCTCTCTCTCTCTCTCCTCTCTCTCTCTCTCTCTCTCTCCTCTCTCCTCCTTTACTTTTTCTTTTATTTCTTAATCTTTTTTTTTTGTTCCGTATCTAATTTCTGTTCTAGCCACTTTTGCATGCTTCTGTTATTGCCTCATCTTATTTTGCATTGTTGACCCTACTCAGGGCGAGGACTGGATGTAAAAAAGTACACCAGTGCTTATCTATTATTCTCGTAAATAAAGAATTCTCTCTCTCTCTCTCTCTCTCTCTCTCTCTCTCTCTCTCTCTCCTCTCTCTCTCTCTCTCTCACTCTCTCTCCTCTCTTCTCTCTCTCTCTCTCTCTCTCTCTCTCTCTCTCTCTGCAGTTACAATGAATTAGAATAAATTCTAAAATTTGTGACTGACTTGAGGGACAAACAAACAAAAAGACAGGACGTTTTCATCATGACCACATTGTGTCACTTGAGTACAGATGGAGAAAATTTGACGCCCTAAAAAAAAAGGTCTATGATAGGTCTATGATTACATCCGACAGCCCTCTCTCACCACTCTCTCTACTCAACCTCTTTCATTTTCATTTATTATCATCATCATCATCGTTATCATCATCATCATCATCGTCATCATCATCATCATCATCATCATCATCATGGTATTATGATTATGCTTATTATAACTGCTACTGTCGTTGTTTTTTTATCGCCATCAACATCGTTATTGTTACATTATTATTGTTGTTGTTGCTGTTTTTTACGATGATAATTATTTCTTTATTTAAAAAAAAAAAAAATCATTGTGAGGCTAAATAGATCAGACTGCAAAACAAAATTCCCACATCTGAACATCCTCCGTCAAGCACATTATTCTTATTCTTATAGTTCTTCTTCTTCTTGTTTTATCATTGCCACATGAAATGAGTTTAACAACAAATCCCATTTCTCGCATCTGTTCCTCTTGCTAACTAGTGCAAACACATCTTTATGACATTTTACTAGTTTGCTGTAAATAGCTTTAATGGTTGTCCGTCATATGACATCCACGTGATCGGTAAACGTGATTTGTGCTCACATTGAAATTGCAATTTTTTTTGCAGTGCTCATAACCAGTTTTGTTGAAACCACGACAGAGGCAGGCTGTTCGCATACAGTTGTTACTGTTTCCCAAGCAGTCATTTCGTTTGTTCTTTAATTTCTTTTCAGTTTGTTGATACATTTGCTGGCAACTGGAAGAACCGGTTCACGACCAGAATACCATTCACTGATTCAATCGATCACATCGACACGATGAAGGCCATAACCATGCAGCCCCTGCTCCTGGTGGCATGTACGTTTTTTGTTGTCTTTGTTCGACCTGCTACGGCGCCTGGAGACAACAACAACGTAAAGGATGCAACAGAAAAGATTCTTAATCATCAACAACCACATCCACTGGAAAAGTGAGTGCTCATGTTCGGTCAGTGTTTGCAGGTTTTCTGATCTGATCATAATGAGTGGAGATATTTAATTTGTGTCTCAGCCATGAGTGTCGATATCAGGACAATAAATTCATACTTTATCTGTTAGTTTTTGCTTAAGTTTGTGTTCTCCTTCTCCATACTTGCTCATTTGTGTTGCTTGAGCCAAAAATGCCAAATCACAAAGTAAGTATGTGAAAATTGTACACGCTGTGAAGTACAGAGTCAGCCCTTTGACTGTTTCAGCATGCTTTGTCACCATACACATGTTGATGTTATCCAGTAGAAATGGCAATATGAGCTTCATACTTGCAAATCATTCATGACTTCATTTTCTCACCATTACACCATTACTCATCGGTGCAGATAAGGTCCCTCATAAACGCCTCCTCCGTAAAGCTGGACTATTATGGTATACGAGGATCAACGCTGGACTGGATCAAAGCCTTTCTTTCCAACCGCTCCCAGACCGTCTAGTTGACGGCAAAAAATCTAAGCTAGCACCTGTCATCAGCAGAGTCCCACAGGGGACAGTTCAGTGACCTGCCTGAGAACATCAAGGCCAACATCAGATTATTCACTGATGACTGCATAGTCTATTCCACCATAAAGACTATCCAAGACTGCTTGGATGCTCCAACAAGATTTTAACACACTGACCGATTGGGACTGGGAGCAGCGTTGGTGGATGGAATTTCACCCTGAAAAATGTAATGTCTTAACCAGTTCAACATCAAGAAACCCCATCAGCTTCAACTACAAATTAAAAGGACACACACTCAATCATGCCGACAGCTCGAAATATCTTGGCGTCGACATAGGAAGTGACCTCAACTGGAAAGATCACGTAACAAGGATCACCAAGGCCAGCAGCATGGTAGGCTTCCTGAAAAGAAACCTGAAGACGTCCAACAAAACCACCAAAACCATTGCCTACCTAACCCTTGTACACCCACACCTGGAATATTGCTCATCAGTTTGGAGTCCATACAAAGTAGGCTAAAAGAAAACGATTGAAATGGTGCAAAGAGGAGCAGCACGTTATGTATGCATTGACTATGGTTGGACCAGCAGTGCAACATCCATGCTGCAAGAACTAGGATGGGAACCCCTTGAATCACGGAGAAACAGGCAGAGGCTAATCTTCATGTACAAGATCGTTCATGGCACTGTGGACATACCTCCAGACAAATTCCTCAAGAAAGGATCCACCTAAACAAGATCACATCACCAACACAAATCTGGTCACCTCGGTACCTCCTCTGACCCATACAAGTTAAGTTTCTTCCCATCAACCATTCCCGCCTGGAACTTCCTGCCTGCAACAGCAGCAGAGGCTCCCTCCTTGGTGTCATTCAAGAGGGAGCTCAGCAAAATCCCAGTTTAGACCCCCCCCCCCCCCCCCCCCCAACTTGCCTTATGGTAAATGAAGGATAGGGTTGGGCCGGTCCAGGTCTTGACCTGGGGGTTGCTATGATTACCAGAAAAGCCTCTCCAGATACCAGGTTAGGCTAGTTGGGTCCCCCTACCCATTTTTTTTTTCCCCCTGCCTCAGCACGCTGCCCCTGAGCTAAACTCAGGGAAATGCAGTTGGGGTGCCGAGGTTATTTCAGATCCTGCGCAATCTTTTTGTTGTCCCTAATAGACCTATTTTTATTTTCATCTTTGATCTTACGCCTCTGTGCACACAGGTCAATAATAGTCAAAGATGACGGCTGACCTCCCAAATTGAAGATTTGAAGAAAATACTGAAGAAGGCAGTCTGTGCAGACCGTCATAAATTCCATCTGATCAGTGTGGAGCCATTGAGGCCAGTGCCTCCATGCCTGTACATAATTTTGTTCATGTTCATAGCAGATTCTTTTTAACCAGACAACTCCCTTCAGTATGATCAGTATCATATATCAATGATTTATTTTCATCGCCCACCACTGAATCATGATGAACGACAGATGTGGCAACCATCCACAGAGAGTGGGGCTAGGGAATGTACCTAACTGTACAATGAATCAGTGGCAAGTTATTAAGATGGATGGTTGTGTGTGTGTGTGTGGTGTGTGTGTGTGTGTGTGTGTGTGTGTGTTGTGTGTGAAATGATGGGAGCAAGCCAGATTCAAACTCAGTGTTTGACTTCACACTTGGTGCTCTACTCTACCACTGAGCCACTCTTCCTTACTGCCATAGGTTCTTTTACATGCACTGAAAAAACCTGCCTACACGTTGATCTGAAAGATTACCTGTGAAGATGTAATTGAGAGGGTAAGAAATAAACCAGCCAACCAGCCTTGTGTGAGACTGAAATAACAAACCTTGGATGTTCATGCATCTTAGACCACAACAATGTAAATAAATGTTAACAAATATCTGAAGGGTGTATTCATTTCAAATTGCAAAATATTACAATGTTGATTATCTAGTTAACTACTATAATTCCGTCAAATACAATGCCAAATTGTTACGTAGATATCAGCGTGAATGGATTGAAAGATCCTAACGTTATTTCTCTGATCTGACATTCTGCCAAGGAAAGAAAAACAAACTCATGCAGTACCTTTAAGTTTTCAATAACTTGAAACATACTGAGCCATAAGTTACTTGACACTTCGAATGTTGTTGAGGGCAGGCAGCTCTGTAACATATCATGCACATGGTTCACACTTTATTCATTCTACACTTTCATTAGTTTCAAACATGCACATCTCATTTTATCTTTTTGTGTTGTTGCAGACCGTACAACGATGCATCCACAGAATCTCTGGCAGATGGAAGAGGAAATCACTCAGGACATTGTCATTCCATACTGAAACATCTGTCGAAACTAGCTGGCGACTTGACTGGTTGCTTCTTGTTCCATTCACGGCCGTTTCGAGCCTGCGAGAAGTGTGTCAGACATTATGCTCGCTACGTACATAGTTACCGTGAATTAATGGTAGGAAGTAAAGAAGTGTGTGTGTGTGTGTGTGTGTGTGTGTGTGTGTGTGTGTGTGTGTGTGTGTGTGTGCGTGCACATGCGTGTGTGTGTGTGCGTGCATGTGTGTGTGTGTGTGTTTTCTGTGTGTGTGTGTGCGCATGTGTGTGTGCATGTGTGCCTTCATAAGCAAGTAAAGCTTAAAAATGTAAAGATGTAAGCACTAGTGTATACATGGTAGGTGCATTTGTACACTGCATGTCTGTATTCATTGTTTAGTTCTACTTTTTGTTGGTTTTTTTTTCTACCATTGTGAAGATCGTAATAATCCTAGAGATCAGCAAAAACTTTTGCTCCTTTTTATCTCTGTTCAGTGATCTATTTACTAATAACTGTTCAGTAGACGCGCCGCAAGTCGATATTCAGATTGACAAACCAGACTTTGGTGGTTGTGTTGACGCTGCTGTGCATTGCTTCTTACAAGCCGAAGACTCTGCACACATTTCGTAGGTAGAATGTCATGCTAGAATTATGTTGGTGTTAGACAATTGTATGATCATAAAAGTAAAGTAATATAATGACTATGATGTTTGAGTAGTTTCTCTGGACACTCCTCCATGAATTAGGTTTGTTCACCGTAGATACTTCAGTAGAGCAAAACTTTTTTTTCCCGTGTTGATCCACAGGAATCATATTCAGTGACATGTCGATATGTACAAATGTCAACATTGCCAGCTGCTGTCTTTACCTGTCCCAGTTTCTAAATTTGATGCTGTATAGATCTGTGGTATGGAGGGGGACAAATTATGTGTTTTTATAGCAGAAGAATACTAAGAAAGAAATGTTGTTAAACTTTTTCAGCCCCTTCATCACACAATGAGGCTTGCCTCCAGGGATTCCAAGCCATTACACTGACTGTCACGATCATTGAAAATGCTTTAGACTGCCAGTGATGTTGTATCTCTGGATATTGGTGTCTAGATTGTGCCTGTTGATACCTTGGGCCTGCATTCCACTGTTTGCGGCATTCTACACCCCCTCCTTTACTCCTGTGTTTGACTATGTTTGACTTTGACTATGCTATCACTAGTATCAGTTCAGCCCATGTGTTTGACTTTGACTATGCTATCACTAGTATCAGTTCAGCCCATGGTCACATGACAGAGCCTTTGGCCGATATTCCACTGTCTGCTGTTTGTTGCTGTGTGTCTGACATGGTCATGATACAGAGAGGAACAGTATGTCACTGTGTGACTGTTGTTGACGTGTGCAGAAAGATGACGAGTGCAAGATGTTGATGTCGATGGCAGACAGGATGCACTTCTACTCTGTCGCCTATACCACCTTCACCTCAGCCTGGGCCAGTAGTTCCTGTCACAGTCAGTACATCATCTCTCTAACCATTTTTTTTTTTTACCCTGGGTCATTAGTTTGTTACTGTTAGTAATATCATCTCTCTTGCCAAACGGTTAAAATCCACTTTCCATCTTCTCTCCCCCCCCCCCCCCCCCCCTCTCTCTGTCTGCCCCCCTGTCCCTTTAATAAAAAACAAAACAAAAAAAAAGGTGGGAGGAAAAAAGACAGGAAAACTGTATTCAAACTGAATTTTGTACTTACTACCTTATTCAGTCAGCACAAGTGATTAATGACTGTTTTAGTGTTTAGTGTTGTGTATCATTTAGATGTCTGCAAACTGCTCTCTGTCTCCCTCCCCCTCTCTCTCTCTCTCTCTCTCTCTCTCTGTTTCTTTCATTTTCCCCCCTTCTTGACTATCATTGTTTAAAACAATTTAGGAAACGGG
>CM065727.1:45931326-45993826 GCA_033310375.1 Conus canariensis
GTAAAAAAGCACATCAGTGCTTAGTAGAAAGAAACTCGTGGAGAGCGTGGCAGCAGAGAGTCCTCAGAAGAGAAGCCCCCTTCAAGCAAGTGTTTCGGCCCTTATCTCCTGACACTCTAGGGGGGTTGGGCCACACCCGGTTCATGACTCCGGATGTCCCTCTGCTGCCCCTTTTTTTCCCATCTTGGGACGAGCCATGGCTGGGATTCGAACCCATGGCCCTCTGGACATGCTCATTTTCCACTTAATGACTCGCGCTTTAACCACTGAGCCACAGGGACACCTGATATTTGTAGGGAAATTAAGCCTTATGAAGTTCACTTTTGTTCCTCCTTGACCAGATCCAGCTTGAACACCTCTCTGCCGCTTCTGCCATTGCTTTCAGGGCTCTGGTTTTTTCCTTCCCTGCAACTGAGAGCTGTTTCATGAGGCTGTATGCAGACGTTCCTACAAACCCCCTAGCTCCAATTTCTGCAGTGAGGACTTTGACCTGATAGCCTTCTCTCCTCAGGCTGTTTGCCAGATCAGCATACTTTTCAGTCTTGTAGATTTGAGCTGCCTCCATTCTGTTCTCATATGGCACCGTGAGCTCGATCATGATCAGCTGCTTGGTTGACTTAGAGTGGACTACTATGTCTGGTCTCATGCCACTCTTGCTGATGATCTCTGGGTGACTCTTCCATTCTGGGAGGTTTGCAGTGCACTCCCAGTCATCTGCCCCGTCCAGCAGACTCTGCCTGCATGTTTCGAGTGGCACTGTTGTTCTTGGCCATGATTTGCTGCCTCCTGCCGTGAAGAATGTTGCGGGTGCTTTTGGAGTCCTGATTTTCCCTTTTGTGGTGTTGGTACTAGCCCAGACTACTTGTACAATTTCTTTGAGCACTTGGTTGTGCCTCCATGTGTACCTTCCTTGAGCCAGGGCTACTTTACATGAGCTTAGGACATGCTCCACTGTTTGTTTTTCATGGCAGAGGGGGCATGCAGGATCGTCTGTTTTCCCCCACTTCACCAGGTTTGCATTTGAGGGCAGAAGGTCATATGCAGATCTGAGAATGAAGCTGATCCTGAGAGGGGCCATGTGCCAAATGTCATTCCAAGTGAGACTTCTTTGGAGTGCATTCTCCCACGTTGTCCATTGCCCTTGCTGGCTCTGCTGGACTGCTTTTTGGAGTCTTTTTTGGTCTTCTTCTTTTCTCATCTCCTGAATCATCATGTCTCTTTTGGCTTTTCCTTTGGCCTTTGACCACCATTCAGTTTTGGTCACCACCAGTCCCTGTCTGTTGGTCTGTGTGTGTCCTGTTATTTCTCTGATCTTGAGACTTTCTTTTGCAGAATCCATCGCCTCTTGAACTTTCCATTTTCTGCCTGTCTTCAGCTGGGGCTTAATTGCTTCTACCACCTTGTCTCCTGAGTCCTCCAGCATGCTTTGAAGTCTGATCTTCCCTGCTTTGTATTCCTCCAGGATGGATTTCAGGGGTAGTTTCAGCTTTGCTTGGCGACAGTACAGCGCTATGTCAGTCAGACAGGGTGGGACACCAAGCCATTTCCTTGTGAACTTGTTGATTTTGGCTTCCATTGCCTCCACTATGCTGGTGCAGATGTCGTATATCATCAGAGGCCATAGCAGCTTTGGTATCAGCATGAACTGCAGACACCAGACCTTGTATTTGCCAGGGAGCCCACACTGGTCAATGGTCTCCAAGCCTTCCTCCGCCATCTGCTTGGTTTCTTTTGCTCTTTGTGTGTCTTTCAGCGTATCATCATACCATCTTCCAAGGCTCTTGACTGGTTCTTCTGTGACTGTTGGAATGGCCTGGTTGGCAACACTGAAGACCACAGATCCGGCCACTTTTCCTTTCCTCAGTGAGAGACTCCGTGATTTCTTTGGCTTGAACTTCATTCTGGATGAGGCAACTATGTCGTCCAGCCTCTCCAGCACATGACGTGTCTCGTCTTCTCTGGATGAAATCACTGTAGTGTCATCCATGAAGGCCTTGAGAGGAGGCATCTTGTATCCATCGCCAAGGTCTGTTTGTCTCGCGTTGTTTGTTGCTGCTTTCAAGATGAGTTCCATTGCCAGCACGAACAGTATTGGGAAATTGCACAGCCCATTGCAATACCCACTTCCAAGTTGATCCAGTCTGTTGTGTACTCCTTGGTAGAGAACCGCATTGAGAAGCCATTGAAGTACTTCTTGAGCATGTCGCGGATGTTCTTTGGCACATGGTACATCTCAAGAGCCAACTGTATCATCTCATGGGGCACAGATCCATATGCGTTTGCCAGATCAAGCCACACTACGTCCAGGTCTCTCTTTTCTGTTTTTGCTTTTTGGATTGCGTCCCAGATCATTGTGGCGTGTTCTACACAGCCCGCCACGCCTGGGATGCCACCTTTCTGGACTGACACATCCAAGTACTTGTTTTCCATCAGGTACTTGGTCAGCCTTGCTGCCATGACAGAGAAGAAGATTTTCCCTTCGACGTTCAGTAGTGATATTGGCCTGAACTGGCTAATGTCACTTGAGTTTTGCTCTTTGGGGATGTACACACCATCTGCCGTCATCCACTGGCCGCTGATCTTCTGGTTTCTCCAAGCCGATCGCAGCAGCCTGTGGAGCCACTCCAGCACCTTGGGACATTTCTTGTAAAGCTGGTAAGGTATTCCGTTTGGCCCTGGTGATGATTTGGCTCTGGCTTTGTCGACCACCTTCTTGATTTCCGCCAACGTTGGAGGCTTGCCATTGAACTGTTCCTCAGGGTTGGTTGGCCACACCAGACCTTGAATGTCGAGTGGTGCTTTGCTCTGTGGGTCAGAGTATGTTTTCCTCAGATGCTGCTCAAGAACTCCTTTGTCCACACTTAGGGTCCCAGATTTTGGCTGCTCAAACAGTGTTCTGGCAAACTGGAAGGGGTCTCTGAAGAAGCGCTCTTGTGTCTTCTTCTTTTTGCTCTTCCTCTTCCTCGCAGATTCCGCTTTGCTGAGGGCACTGTGTTTTTCTTTCAGGTCTTTCCACAGTTTTTCCAAGCCTTGTTTTTCAGCTGGCAGTGCGGTCTTCATTTGCATCTTGAGGTTTTTCTTTTGGACCCTGATCTTGTCCATCTTTTCTTGGCGTCTGGATTTCTTTGGAGGTGTTTTCTCTTTGGGTAGTTTTGCTCCATAGGCGTCTCTACATGTGGCATACACAATGTCCCCATATGTGGCTAGTTTGTGTTCCAGGGTGCTTTTCCCTATCAGTGCATCGAGTCTTTGGACGATTTTTGCATCCAGTTTCTCCCAATCTTCAGTTTCGTTTGCTCGTGGCAGGTTGAGTTTCAGGCGCCTGGCATCGAGGGCCTGTGCAAATTCCTCATCCGAACCAACAGCGTGGATGTCCTTGGCACTGTGGTTTAAATCCTGGCCTTGGTCTTCCGACGTCTTATCTGCTGATGCAGTGCGCTGCTGCTCATTCAGATGAGTCTTCACACATCCCATCTTTGTTCTGTGGATCTTCATGCCACGGGTGGTAGCGAAACGCTTTCCACAGACACATGGATATTCCATTTGGTCCATGTTCATAGTCCGTTTGGGATTTGCAGTCATGATTGGTTGAGCACCGATGGATTCATCATTCTCTCCCCCTTTCGGTGAATCCTGGGAGCATCTTTTCCTTTTATTTTTAGTAGCCATCCTCGTTAATAAAGAATTTTGTCTTGTCTTGTCTTGTCCCTCTCTCTCCCTCTTATGTGAGTATGCGCGCGCGCGTCTCTCTCTCTCTCTCTCTCTCTCTCTCTCTCTCTCTCTCTCTCTCTCTCTCTCTGTGCGTGCGTGCGTGCATGTGGTGTGTGTGTGTGTGTGTGTGTGTGTGTGTGTGTGTGTGTGTGTGTGTGTGTGTGTGTGTGTGTATTTCCTACTACCTCTTGCCCTCTTGTCGATATGTCGTAATGCTTGTATTCTTATGCGACTCTCTCTCTCTCTCTCTCTCTCTCTCTCTCTCTCTCTCTCTCTCTCTCTCTCTCTCTCTCTCTCTCTCTCTCTCTCTCTCTCACGGTTCTGCTGGAATGACTTGATTTATTATCTATATGACATTCTTCCCCCCCCCCCCCCTCCCCCGTACCCGTGGTGACTGGGCTATCGTGCATTTTTTTTTCTTTTTGCTCCATTTGTGCTTTTTTTCTTTTCTTACTGGTGCTTCAAAATTGATTGCCTTGCATCTCCTTAGTATCTTTTGATTGTCAGATTGTTCTAAACATGCTCTTTCCCGCACCCCACTCTCGCCTCTTTCTCCCTCTCCCTCCCTCCCTCCCTTCCTCTCTCTCTCTCCTCTCTCTCTCTCTCTCTCCCTCCTCTCCCCTCCCTCCCTCTCTCTCTCTCTCTCTCTCCTTCCCTGCACTCCTTTCGCTCCTGCTCTCTCTCTCTCTCTCTCTCTCTCTCTCTCTCTCTCTCTCTCTCTCTCTCTCTCTCTCTCTCCTTTACTTTTTCTTTTATTTCTTAATCTTTTTTTTTTGTTCCGTATCTAATTTCTGTTCTAGCCACTTTTTGCATGCTTCTGTTATTGCCTCATCTTATTTTGCATTGTTGACCCTACTCAGGGCGAGGACTGGATGTAAAAAAGTACACCAGTGCTTATCTATTATCCTCGTAAATAAAGAATTCTCTCTCTCTCTCTCTCTCTCTCTCTCTCTCTCTCTCTCTCTCTCTCTCTCCTCTCTCTCTCTCTCTCTCTCTCTCTCTCTCTCTCTCTCTCTCTCTGCAGTTACAATGAATTAGAATAAATTCTAAAATTTGTGACTGACTTGAGAGACAAACAAACAAAAAGACAGGACGTTTTCATCATGACCACATTGTGTCACTTGAGTACAGATGGAGAAAATTTGACGCCCTAAAAAAAAGGTCTATGATAGGTCTATGATTACATCCGACAGCCCTCTCTCACCACTCTCTCTACTCAACCTCTTTTCATTTTCATTATTATCATCATCATCATCGTTATCATCATCATCATCATCGTCATCTCATCATCATCATCATCATCATCATCATGGTATTATGATTATGCTTATTATAACTGCTACTGTCGTTGTTTTTTTATCGCCATCAACATCGTTATTGTTACATTATTATTGTTGTTGTTGCTGTTTTTACGATGATAATTATTTCTTTATTTAAAAAAAAAAAAAAATCATTGTGAGGCTAAATAGATCAGACTGCAAAACAAAATTCCCACATCTGAACATCCTCCGTCAAGCACATTATTCTTATTCTTATAGTTCTTCTTCTTCTTGTTTTATCATTGCCACATGAAATGAGTTTAACAACAAATCCCATTTCTCGCATCTGTTCCTCTTGCTAACTAGTGCAAACACATCTTTATGACATTTTACTAGTTTGCTGTAAATAGCTTTAATGGTTGTCCGTCATATGACATCCACGTGATCGGTAAACGTGATTTGTGCTCACATTGAAATTGCAATTTTTTTTGCAGTGCTCATAACCAGTTTTGTTGAAATCACGACAGAGGCAGGCTGTTCGCATACAGTTGTTACTGTTTCCCAAGCAGTCATTTCGTTTGTTCTTTAATTTCTTTTCAGTTTGTTGATACATTTGCTGGCAACTGGAAGAACCGGTTCACGACCAGAATACCATTCACTGATTCAATCGATCACATCGACACGATGAAGGCCATAACCATGCAGCCCCTGCTCCTGGTGGCATGTACGTTTTTTGTTGTCTTTGTTCGACCTGCTACGGCGCCTGGAGACAACAACAACGTAAAGGATGCAACAGAAAAGATTCTTAATCATCAACAACCACATCCACTGGAAAAGTGAGTGCTCATGTTCGGTCAGTGTTTGCAGGTTTTCTGATCTGATCATAATGAGTGGAGATATTTAATTTGTGTCTCAGCCATGAGTGTCGATATCAGGACAATAAATTCATACTTTATCTGTTAGTTTTTGCTTAAGTTTGTGTTCTCCTTCTCCATACTTGCTCATTTGTGTTGCTTGAGCCAAAAATGCCTAATCACAAAGTAAGTATGTGAAAATTGTACACGCTGTGAAGTACAGAGTCAGCCCTTTGACTGTTTCAGCATGCTTTGTCACCATACACATGTTGATGTTATCCAGTAGAAATGGCAATATGAGCTTCATACTTGCAAATCATTCATGACTTCATTTTCTCACCATTACACCATTACTCATCGGTGCAGATAAGGTCCCTCATAAACGCCTCCTCCGTAAAGCTGGACTATTATGGTATACGAGGATCAACGCTGGACTGGATCAAAGCCTTTCTTTCCAACCGCTCCCAGACCGTCTAGTTGACGGCAAAAAATCTAAGCTAGCACCTGTCATCAGCAGAGTCCCACAGGGGACAGTTCAGTGACCTGCCTGAGAACATCAAGGCCAACATCAGATTATTCACTGATGACTGCATAGTCTATTCCACCATAAAGACTATCCAAGACTGCTTAGATGCTCCAACAAGATTTTAACACACTGACCGATTGGGACTGGGAGCAGCGTTGGTGGATGGAATTTCACCCTGAAAAATGTAATGTCTTAACCAGTTCAACATCAAGAAACCCCATCAGCTTCAACTACAAATTAAAAGGACACACACTCAATCATGCCGACAGCTCGAAATATCTTGGCGTCGACATAGGAAGTGACCTCAACTGGAAAGATCACGTAACAAGGATCACCAAGGCCAGCAGCATGGTAGGCTTCCTGAAAAGAAACCTGAAGACGTCCAACAAAACCACCAAAACCATTGCCTACCTAACCCTTGTACACCCACACCTGGAATATTGCTCATCAGTTTGGAGTCCATACAAAGTAGGCTAAAAGAAAACGATTGAAATGGTGCAAAGAGGAGCAGCACGTTATGTATGCATTGACTATGGTTGGACCAGCAGTGCAACATCCATGCTGCAAGAACTAGGATGGGAACCCCTTGAATCACGGAGAAACAGGCAGAGGCTAATCTTCATGTACAAGATCGTTCATGGCACTGTGGACATACCTCCAGACAAATTCCTCAAGAAAGGATCCACCTAAACAAGATCACATCACCAACACAAATCTGGTCACCTCGGTACCTCCTCTGACCCATACAAGTTAAGTTTCTTCCCATCAACCATTCCCGCCTGGAACTTCCTGCCTGCAACAGCAGCAGAGGCTCCCTCCTTGGTGTCATTCAAGAGGGAGCTCAGCAAAATCCCAGTTTAGACCCCCCCCCCCCCCCCCCCCCAACTTGCCTTATGGTAAATGAAGGATAGGGTTGGGCCGGTCCAGGTCTTGACCTGGGGGTTGCTATGATTACCAGAAAAGCCTCTCCAGATACCAGGTTAGGCTAGTTGGGTCCCCCTACCCATTTTTTTTTCCCCCTGCCTCAGCACGCTGCCCCTGAGCTAAACTCAGGGGAAATGCAGTTGGGGTGCCGAGGTTATTTCAGATCCTGCGCAATCTTTTTGTTGTCCCTAATAGACCTATTTTTATTTTCATCTTTGATCTTACGCCTCTGTGCACACAGGTCAATAATAGTCAAAGATGACGGCTGACCTCCCAAATTGAAGATTTGAAGAAAATACTGAAGAAGGCAGTCTGTGCAGACCGTCATAAATTCCATCTGATCAGTGTGGAGCCATTGAGGCCAGTGCCTCCATGCCTGTACATAATTTTGTTCATGTTCATAGCAGATTCTTTTTAACCAGACAACTCCCTTCAGTATGATCAGTATCATATATCAATGATTTATTTTCATCGCCCACCACTGAATCATGATGAACGACAGATGTGGCAACCATCCACAGAGAGTGGGGCTAGGGAATGTACCTAACTGTACAATGAATCAGTGGCAAGTTATTAAGATGGATGGTTGTGTGTGGTGTGTGTGTGTGTTTTGTGTGTGTGTGTGTGTGTGTGTGTGTGTGTGTGAAATGATGGAGCAAGCCAGATTCAAACTCAGTGTTTGACTTCACACTTGGTGCTCTACTCTACCACTGAGCCACTCTTCCTTACTGCCATAGGTTCTTTTACATGCACTGAAAAACCTGCCTACACGTTGATCTGAAAGATTACCTGTGAAGATGTAATTGAGAGGGTAAGAAATAAACCAGCCAACCAGCCTTGTGTGAGACTGAAATAACAAACCTTGGATGTTCATGCATCTTAGACCACAACAATGTAAATAAATGTTAACAAATATCTGAAGGGTGTATTCATTTCAAATTGCAAAATATTACAATGTTGATTATCTAGTTAACTACTATAATTCCGTCAAATACAATGCCAAATTGTTACGTAGATATCAGCGTGAATGGATTGAAAGATCCTAACGTTATTTCTCTGATCTGACATTCTGCCAAGGAAAGAAAAACAAACTCATGCAGTACCTTTAAGTTTTCAATAACTTGAAACATACTGAGCCATAAGTTACTTGACACTTCGAATGTTGTTGAGGGCAGGCAGCTCTGTAACATATCATGCACATGGTTCACACTTTATTCATTCTACACTTTCATTAGTTTCAAACATGCACATCTCATTTTATCTTTTTGTGTTGTTGCAGACCGTACAACGATGCATCCACAGAATCTCTGGCAGATGGAAGAGGAAATCACTCAGGACATTGTCATTCCATACTGAAACATCTGTCGAAACTAGCTGGCGACTTGACTGGTTGCTTCTTGTTCCATTCACGGCCGTTTCGAGCCTGCGAGAAGTGTGTCAGACATTATGCTCGCTACGTACATAGTTACCGTGAATTAATGGTAGGAAGTAAAGAAGTGTGTGTGTGTGTGTGTGTGTGTGTGTGTGTGTGTGTGTGTGTGTGTGTGTGTGTGTGTGCGTGCACATGCGTGTGTGTGTGTGCGTGCATGTGTGTGTGTGTGTGTTTCTGTGTGTGTGTGTGCGCATGTGTGTGTGCATGTGTGCCTTCATAAGCAAGTAAAGCTTAAAAATGTAAAGATGTAAGCACTAGTGTATACATGGTAGGTGCATTTGTACACTGCATGTCTGTATTCATTGTTTAGTTCTACTTTTTGTTGGTTTTTTTTTCTACCATTGTGAAGATCGTAATAATCCTAGAGATCAGCAAAAACTTTTGCTCCTTTTTATCTCTGTTCAGTGATCTATTTACTAATAACTGTTCAGTAGACGCGCCGCAAGTCGATATTCAGATTGACAAACCAGACTTTGGTGGTTGTGTTGACGCTGCTGTGCATTGCTTCTTACAAGCCGAAGACTCTGCACACATTTCGTAGGTAGAATGTCATGCTAGAATTATGTTGGTGTTAGACAATTGTATGATCATAAAAGTAAAGTAATATAATGACTATGATGTTTGAGTAGTTTCTCTGGACACTCCTCCATGAATTAGGTTTGTTCACCGTAGATACTTCAGTAGAGCAAAACTTTTTTTCCCGTGTTGATCCACAGGAATCATATTCAGTGACATGTCGATATGTACAAATGTCAACATTGCCAGCTGCTGTCTTTACCTGTCCCAGTTTCTAAATTTGATGCTGTATAGATCTGTGGTATGGAGGGGGACAAATTATGTGTTTTTATAGCAGAAGAATACTAAGAAAGAAATGTTGTTAAACTTTTTCAGCCCCTTCATCACACAATGAGGCTTGCCTCCAGGGATTCCAAGCCATTACACTGACTGTCACGATCATTGAAAATGCTTTAGACTGCCAGTGATGTTGTATCTCTGGATATTGGTGTCTAGATTGTGCCTGTTGATACCTTGGGCCTGCATTCCACTGTTTGCGGCATTCTACCCCCCTCCTTTACTCCTGTGTTTGACTATGTTTGACTTTGACTATGCTATCACTAGTATCAGTTCAGCCCATGTGTTTGACTTTGACTATGCTATCACTAGTATCAGTTCAGCCCATGGTCACATGACAGAGCCTTTGGCCGATATTCCACTGTCTGCTGTTTGTTGCTGTGTGTCTGACATGGTCATGATACAGAGAGGAACAGTATGTCACTGTGTGACTGTTGTTGACGTGTGCAGAAAGATGACGAGTGCAAGATGTTGATGTCGATGGCAGACAGGATGCACTTCTACTCTGTCGCCTATACCACCTTCACCTCAGCCTGGGCCAGTAGTTCCTGTCACAGTCAGTACATCATCTCTCTAACCATTTTTTTTTTTACCCTGGGTCATTAGTTTGTTACTGTTAGTATATCATCTCTCTTGCCAAACGGTTAAAATCCACTTTCCATCTTCTCCCCCCCCCTCTCTCTGTCTGCCCCCCTGTCCCTTTAATAAAAAACAAAACAAAAAAAAGGTGGGAGGAAAAAAGACAGGAAAACTGTATTCAAACTGAATTTTGTACTTACTACCTTATTCAGTCAGCACAAGTGATTAATGACTGTTTTAGTGTTTAGTGTTGTGTATCATTTAGATGTCTGCAACTGCTCTCTGTCTCCCTCCCCCTCTCTCTCTCTCTCTCTCTCTCTCTGTTTCTTTCATTTTCCCCCCTTCTTGACTATCATTGTTTAAAACAATTTAGGAAACGGGGAGACTGTTATATCTGCAGGTCTCCTAATGTGTTTATTTTAATATCAAAAGACCACACAGACCTATGCATCAGCACACTTCAGCTGTATTTAGCACATTTATTTTTAATGAAAAATACATTAAATACACCACTTTACCAAAACTACACCCAGTAAAATGTTATGAAGTGAATTACCAGTTGATGGAGCCCCTCTCCCTCCCTCCTGTCTTTGTCTGTCTCTCTCTCTTTAACTTTTGTTAAATGATGGTTTCACAGTCTGTGTGTCTTAAAAATGCCGTGCTGCATTAGTTCTAATATTATAGTAACACTACAACAGTCATGCCCATATGTATGTGGTCGTCAGCTTTCAAGGAAGAAACTTTCTTTTGTATTGAAACTACCAAGAGCAAAAAACAAAACAAAAACAAAAATAGAAAAAAGGTAAAGTTTCAAAATACCTGTTTCCAGGAAATTAAAGGATTCCTAGATGAGGAACACTTTATCAGCAAATGCCATGCACACAGGACTGGTTATGTAAATTAAGAGGATTCTGCATCTGAGTGTAACTGAACTACAGAAAGGGATGGAGGAATTAAAAACATTGCTGTCTGTTGCATTAAAAGAAAAGAACATGAGCAAAAATGAAAAACTATATTGGTGCATATTGTAGATGACATCAACGAAATAGTTTGCATTACTTGTTTTGGATGACTCAAAAGACACTGTAAAATGTAATTGTCAGTATGGATCTATTGATGGTGATGTATTTGTTTTCATGCTTTATTCTAAGTTGGACATCATCATATTTTAATCTTACTGGACGAATCAGACTCCAGCGTTCTATTTGCCTTTTTTTTTTTTTTATTTGACAAATCAAACTACAAGATGAATCAACCCCCAGAGCGTTTCATGATTTTTTCCCCCATATTTGGCAAATCAAATCACTGGACAAATTGAACCCCAACGTTTTACGTGCTTTTAAAACAAAATGTGACAAATCAAATCCCAGTCATTACTTCCTTCGCATCTGTACTGTTTTGCCCAAGCGATGATATAGAATTAAATTCCATAACAGATGCAAGGTACAGTATTTTTTCAGCAAGGGAAAACAGTAGCAGAGATAAATTCTAAGAAACTTTCATAGTTTGAATGACACAGAATCAACTATCTATATTACAAAAACTGAAATACTTTCATTGTAATAATTTTGTACTTTAAATGGCATCTTAGTTCTGTGCTGCCAAACCTAGAGAATCAAGTACTGTTTTATAACTCATTTTTGGTCTGATTTTTGCCTGCCTGCTGGACTGAGGCACCTTCGCAGAAAATGTATGCTCGTCCTGTTTGAATAGAACTTTAGAACATTTGTGTGGGACTTTAGTTGTATCTTAGGTTGATGTGGTTTGAAAAGTTATAATTGTACTTCGAATTCAAAAAAGAAAAGAACATTTAACAATGTGTGATAGTGACAGGAAAATATGAAAGTAAGTATTAGGTGATGACAAAGTATACATAGACAGTGATAAGAAATTGCGAAAGTTAGTATTGTATGTTTTAAAAAAAATAGTAAAAATGGAAAGTGATAGGAAAGAAGTACTGTATGATCAAGATGTATTTTTTTAATACATAAAGATCCTGTAAATGCTGTAGGGTGTGGAAAAGCTTGCCCTAGAAAGTGGAGGCTGTCGTGCTAGTAATTTTTTTTTTTTACGTCACTTTCCAGGACTTTGTTTCCTACCTTTATTTTTGCCTGCTGTTGTTTTGTCTTTCTTAACAATTCACTTGTCTTTGTTCTAAGAAGCCTGTTCTTTTTTTTCTCTCTTTTTGCACAGTTTTAAGTTGCCAGCTTTTTTGTTTTGTTTGTGATCTGGTGACTCTGTAGTGCGACTGTGAGAGTCGCACTGTGCAGGGAGACCACTAGGTGTCCATTCTGCTGTGTGTATGATCTGCCCTTGAAGCTTTTGCAGTTGGTGTTGTTGCCTTTGTTGTTGTATGTAAATGGTGTTAATTATTTTTTTGCATTGAAAAAGGCAAACTAGTTGTCATGAATTTAGCTGAATGGCTCATGCTATTAGCACAGTATGTTTTTTTTGTTTGTGTAATTTCCTTTGCCAATAGGATGTCAGTAGTTAGGCCATCATATTATGAATAGAATACCTGTCTGTACATATCTAGATCTATCTATCATTCGGTATCCATCAGTCTGTTTGCCTGTCAATCTGTCTGTCATCACAGTATAATATTGTATTCTTTTTTTCATGGGAGGCTTTTCCTACCCTCATGGCAACTCTGAAAGGGCTTTGTGGGGTCAGCTGTGTAACAGTGGAGATATTAAAACTGAAACAAATAATTGAATACATATGTTAGCAATGATTGCTGTGGTGCACAGATTTAAAGTGTTCGTAGTTTCCAAACATTGCCGCGTCTGTAAGAGAACCCTGTCCAAGTCATGCATGTACTCAGTGGTGCATTGGCACCTCGTTTTTCATATTCTTAGTACTTATGCAACTGTTAAAGCAATTTTTTTTTTTGTAATCATATCAACTGGTGCCAGTATTGTTTTGTACAAGTGCGAACTTAGCATGTGCAATATTCTTGAAACAGCTTTTAACCTTTCACAATTTTTGTTCCCAGCTTGCTTCGATAATATAGAGGTGAACTCGACAACAGGCCAGGTCACCTTTAATTATACAAAGGAGGCACAGTTTATAATGAAAATGGGAGCAGAGGTGTCCTCATGTTTTAAGGATCATTCAAATGAAGTAAGTATTGTTAACACATGCATGTTTGATTCTGCTTGAGTTCTCATGATATCTGCATGGATTTTGTTGATTTTTGTGTGTTTGTTATTGCTGTTTCCAGTCTTTTTTTTTTTCTTATCAAAGGTGCAAGCTGACTGAATACCGACAAAAACAACAGTTCCAATTCTGACAGCTTGATATGATTGTTTTGCATCAAAAGCACATGGCTGGAACCTTCAGTACTTTCAGATCTTTAATTATGTTGCTGTCATTTGGTTTATTTTTTGGCAGGTTGTCCAGACATTGTTGCTGTTACTACTGTTGGCATTCTTTGCTTTTTATTTAATGGAAGCATGATACTGTTAAGTACTATATTCCTAGTGGTGCCATAGAGTATTAGTAGTGAAGTGAAAGCTTTGTCTTCTGCACAGCATGTCAGTCAGTGCTGTGATGTGCTGCCATTTTGATTTAGGGAAGATTAAGTGACAATGTTTTAAAAACTATTTATAATGACTCCGCCGAACAACTTGAACAAATGAATCTTATGACTCGTGATTGGTTTGTCCACATTGTTCGGCGAAGTCATTATAAATAGTTTTCAAAATTTGTTTAGATTTCCACCTGCAGTCACCTCAGTTTGCAATGAAATGACTATGTGTTTGGTAAGCCACAGAGGAACATAGCAGTATAATCTGGAAAGCTGATTTGAAAAAACAAATGTGCATTGTGGTGTTCTATGGGCATTGTTCCCTAACAGAAGGTCTTGAAGAGCACTGTTTGACAGGCAGTTGGGCACCACAGGATCTCCACAGCCCACTGCCCTCAGTCACGCTCAACAGGATAGAGGTGATGTGACCAGGCCAATCTTTTTATGTTTTCCGTCCATGACTACTCTGGTCTTATTCTGGGATGTCAGGTCTCCACTGCGCTGTGTAGAATGATCTTGGGCCAGAGAGTGATACACACCCCTGTTCTAGGCGAGCATGTGGCACTTGGTAACTGCAGGGAGAGGATCTTGTCTATAGCTATTGTTGCCCGGTGTGCTCGTTTTTCATATTTTTCTTCTGTTAGATTCGGAGAATACATCAGTCAGTTAGATGCATTTACTGTTGATTACTTCTGACATGATTGCCAATATGAACTCAACCCCGTGGCGTAGGCTGCCTTGAAGCAAACAGAGAGGAAACATTTCACACAGTAACAAGAACAGTCCCATGCAGTGAAGTGCACATTGATCATAGTCAAAGAAGTTGTACAAAGGAAGTAAGAAGAAACATGGTTCTAAATAAGATTATTGGACGTGTTGAAGGACTTGGACCACACTTGCGAGTTATTTGGGAAGTTGGCTGGTGCAGCAGACGTCTTGTTATGAGTTGTGTTACAAGCCATCTGGAAGTAGTTAAAATAACTGCATTATTCTCTTGAGGTCTGTTGTCTAGTGTTTAGCTCAGGCATCTACAGAGAAAGAATGGATATATTACTTGTGACTTGTCAAGGTGAATTATTGTTTGTTAAAAAACTATGGGCATGCAAACTTTTTGGCTGTACCACAGCCGAAATCATACACTTTCAAACTATTAGTGAAACTGTAAAGTGTAACATAGCTGCACGCTGTGCTAAGATTAATCAATTCAGTAATCAAGAGCAGTGGGGAGGAGAAGAAAGAGAATACAAAAACATTTAGTGGCGTTGTTAATGAAATTAATGTTGAAGAGGTATAGATGAAAATGATATCTTCATGGTGTTGTTATAGTAGTAGATAGGTGTGGTTTGCAGCTGTATGTCATGATCATTATTTTAGACAGGCAAGCTTGTAAAGAAAGTTTCCTCCTTTTTGGGTGAAGTGTGCACTAGGTCTCCCCCACCCCCCCCCCACCCCCCCAAAAAAAAAAAAAAAAAAATCAACAACAAAATAATCATTTGAAGATTCAGAATCCTGTGGGCGCTCCTGGATCTTTTCATGGTGTGCTCATTTGTTCTTTAAGAAATGAAATCAAGGAAATCAGTTTTAGCATTATGATTTAAAAGTAGTCAGTGAAAGTTATGACATACTTGTGAAACTTTGCACATAATGTGTGATTCAAAATGCTTTTATTAAATATGAAGTGATACATAGTCATGGATGGAAAATATGATCAGGATTTGGCCATGGGGAATCAGTGGTAACTTTTTCGTGTCCTCAACAGGGAGTTCAAAGTAAATTTGAGACATTCTGTTTATATCCACCCACATATTTTTGGCCTATTTTGTACACAGTTTTCAACAAAAATCCAAAAATTAAATTCCATTTCATGACATACACGCACACACACACACACACACACACACACACACACACACACACACACACACACACACTCGCACACTCACCCCCCCCCCCCCCACCCCCCCCAAATAACAATGGTATGTAGTACATGTGCCTTTCATGACAGTCTATTCAATTTTTTCTTTTTTTATGTTCTAAGCTTGTGCAACAAACAGGCCATTTTTTTTTCGATATGATACGGGGGTGAAATAGCCAAGAATGAAATTTTCTGATGAATTCTATTACTCTATAATACATGGGCAGTTAACCCTTTCATTGCTACAGTAAATGGATGGCCACTTGGGGTCAGAGCACCACAGAAGCGGCTTGGCACTACACGCATGCTGTGATAGTTTTTGTGTGCATATGTATTCTCTTTCTAGGTTTCCTCTCATCTTTGAATGGTTCAAAGTATAATTTTTGGTTATATTGTCTTGCACATGGTGTATTGATACAGCAATTGACTCGGTAGTTCAGAAGTTCCAGCCTTGTAAATCTAATACCCCACAGTAGCTCTGCTGCCCAGCTGGTTTTCAGCTGCTTGCTGCTTCGGGAACGCTTGCAATAAAAGGGTTAACTCCATGCTTAACTGCACATCATCCTGGAATGGGAGGTCATTTTTTTTTTCAATATTAAAAGCTGTGGAGGGTAAAGGAGTTTCCCAGACGCAGAAGTTTGCTGAAAAATACTTTTCTCATTGATGAGAAATATTCTAACTACGAAGTTTGTTCTCATGTCTGGAGTGTTGTGTGGTTGAGGAACAGTTGTTAATACATTATTTTTGCATGCTGCAGATTAATCCCAGTGACAACGTAAGCAAGGCCTGCTATGAGTGCAGGGGATTGTACGGTCAGTTGAAGAACAACTTCAGCGCTCTGTACCCACAGAAGATGGGTGAAGTGTGCATGGATATAGTGGACATGGTATGTATAGGTAGGCAGTTATGCATTAATCATTTTAGGTTTTAAAGGAAATTATATGGAAAAATATTTGAATTTTCTTTTCTGGATTTGTGGTTTGGGAGAAAGTTAGGGATGTTCATGAATATAGTGTGTGTGGATTTTTGTTGGTCTAACCAGTGTACTGTGTATGAAAATGTTGCCAGTTGATTTATCACAGATCTGTTTTCAGCTTGGACATTTTAAAGTTGATTATATGAGTATTTAAACATACTTTTTACACCATTAATTGCAAGAAATACCAAGATCAAACAAAAAAATAGCCAGGTTCGCATTCATATTCTAATTTCATGTACACATTCATGACCTTCACTGTAACAAAATAACTTCATTCATAAATTCATCTGAATTTAGCATTTTATAAAGTTTCTGTTGGCAACTGGAAAAAAAATCCATTATGAAACTAAAGAAACATGACTTTACAAAATAGGATGTTTTTAGTATAGCTTTAGTCAAATTGAATCCAGTGTTGAATGGAGGGGAGGAAATGTTAGTTGTATATAGTTGCACCATTTTGTCTTTTACTTCTGTGTTCCTAGTCTTTGGTTTTGTAAATTTGAAAAATTGTCGATAAAGCTCCACCCCCTAAAATTTTGACAAACGAATCGCAAGACAAAACACGATGCCTTACGTCCCCTTGGGTCGTCTTCAGGCAAGATACACAACACTCAGGACAACAAAAATGAACAAGCAGTCATCTTATCTTCATCCAGTTCGGTGCAAGATGAGTGTTGTGTGTCTTGCCTGAAGAAGACCTAAGAAGTTGAAATGCATTGTGTTTTGTCTTGTGATTCGTTTGTCAATGTTTTTGTTTTGTTTTGTTTTTTTTGCGGAGCTTTATCAATACTTTTTCAAATTTGTTTAGATTTCCACCTGCAGTCGCCTCACTTTGTAACTAGATCTAACTTTGGTTTTGTGCAGATGAATGGCACATGGTTCATGTGGTCTACTCACTTCAACTGTCCCAGACCCCAGGTGAGCCCGGTTGTGCTCATCGCCTTTTCTGTTTTCCTTGGCATCGTGACCATCAGTCTGTATGTCGGCAGCAAACTCGTGACAGAGATCAGAATGCCAGAGATAATCGCAAGTAGGTTGTGTTTTTTCATTTTTCATCAATATGGATACATTCAAGATTGAGAGATCCCAGTATGTCCATGAGTGTAAGCCATTTGGAGAAAGAAAGCAGTTGTTTAAAAACTGAAATTAGATTTAGTGTGTGTTGCTTTGTCCTTTGAATTTTGTTGTATTCAAAAGAAAATTTAGATTTTGCTTTATTCAGAAAGAATTTTTCAGCTGTTTGACGGTTTTGTTTTTAATCTTGAAATGGATTTCCAGCTTCTGATGTACGTTTTCATGTTTTGCCAGGAGCACAGGACTTCACTTTTTTGGATGGATAGTTTTGAACTTCCTTGGTTTGATTTTTTTCCTTATGAACTTTTTTTCACTGCACGTCTAGAACCATCCAGAGACCAGGAAAACACTCTGCTGAAAATAAGTTGGAAAATTTAGTTTTCATCCACTTACATTAATCTTCCTCAAGATTAATAGTTAGCACGCTTTTAAACTGATAACTTTCTCACTTTATTTTGCTTAATTCATGCGTTATTTCATATTGAAACTCCCACCACCTTGTACACATCAGTCTGGTTCTGGTCAGTAATCGAAGGCACTGCTTGTCTGGTTATAAGTTCAAGTACTGTCTCGAACAGAAGGCACTAATGATCAATGCAGACAATGTTAACATGAATTAAAGGCTCTGGTCATTTTTTTCTTTTTTTTTTTTTTTTTTTTTTTTTTTTTGCTGTCCCATCTTCTGTGCCACCTCAGTGGCATTGCACCCACGGCGCTCATTCTGACAACCCGTCCACACCCACATTCCGGTCAGTCATCAAGAAGCAACCAACCGGAGGAGACACTGCACTGCTGCTGTGTCACTTCGGTGGTGTTCAGTGGCGCCTGTTCTGATCCAGCATACGCAGGACACCACCTACTAAGCTCCCTACTGACGACAATAATTGCTTAGTCGCAGAGCCGGCGTGAGTGAGCTCTCCCTCCAGAGGGCGCCACCACGTCCATCCAGCGACAGCCCCCATGGACTCGCCGATACTGGCGACCCCGACGGAACCAAACCAAGGCCACAGACGTGGAGAGGACATCAAAACTGAGGTCACCATAAGAGCAGGGCATGAAGGGCCACAGAATTTGAAGGCTCTGGTCATCAGTTCACATCGTGTTTTGGGTAGAAGGCATTATCATCAGTTCCAAGTAGAATCTTGAACAGAAAGCACTAATCATCACCTCGGGTAGTATTTTGATTAAAAAGCACAAATCATCATTTCAGATAGTATCTTTACTTTGGATAGTATTTTGAGTAGGAGGCGCACTGACCATCACTTCTGATAGTGTCTTGATTAGAAGGTGTTATATATCAGCTCACATAGTATCTTTAATAGTGGGCACTGCTCAGCCACTGACACAATGTCCTGAATTGAAAATACTGATCATTAGTTCACACTTTGTCAAAAACAGAAGGCACAAATCACCAGTTCACATCATGTTTCAAATAGAAAGCACTAACATCACTTCAGATTGTGTCCTGAGTAGAACTAGAAGGCATTGAATGATTGATAATCCGTTCACTCAGTGTTTTGAGTAGAAGGCACTGACTAGAGTGTACATAGTGTCTTGAATAGAAGGCACTCATCACCAGTTCACACAGGCTTTTGAACAGAAGGCACTGATCATCTTATCAGCCCTAGTTAGATACATCTCTCACATCATGCCCTGCTGTCATTTATTCTACAGAAAATTGTCTCCCTTGTAACAAGTAGAGAGAGCAAGTTTATTGGGGCCCATTTATGATTCTGTGTTGCAACATGGACAACCAGATTTAAAAATCAGTGGCACCTTCAATAAACTTGTCTCTTGTGCCAAAAATCATTGCCCCATTCAGTTAAGGGAACCAGCCACTGTGGTGCTGTTGTTAGTATCACAGTTAACATGATGCAAGGTTGTCAACTCAGGTCACACTGGCAGGAACTGTTTGCCTTTTTTTTTTTGCCCAACTGATACCTGTCAACAGCAGTGGATGTGCCTCAGTATAACTTGGGCCTGGTTCATGTCAGGATAATGTATAGCCCTATTATCTATTCTCAGATCAAACTGAAATTCCTTAGTATCATCTTCAACACTTCCCTTTTGATCATCAGAAAGAATCCGAGTCTGTGGCTTTTCATGTCCTGTTCTTGTATTGATCACATCTTCAGTTTCCTCTCCACTTTGGTACCTGTGGTGAGTTCTGTCCAAGTCTTTAGTGTCTGCAGGTTCATGGGTTTTGTCATTGGTTGGCACATGTAGAATAGGATGCTTGCTCATGGCTTAACCCATGTTGATTGTAGCCCAGACAACAGCAAACGGGGCTTTTAGTAGATGGTGTCCTTCATATATTGAACCAGAACAGGCACCACTTAACACAGTCACAGTGCAGTGCTGTATCTTCGCTGTTGGGTCGCTGCAGTATGATCAGATATATGGATTGCTCCCTGTGGATGCGAGGCAGAGGGCTTTGGCAGGACAGGAATCTGGGTGCGACTGTTCAGGGAGAAACTGCAGCGAGCTGTGTCAGTATGCCACTGGCAGGGCATGGAGGATCGAAGGGGAAAAAAGTTTTCATGTTCTGGGTCAAGAGGATGAATAGAGGGAAATGGAGAAAGGAATCTAACATTCCGTTGCTCTTTATAGGTTGTAGTCTGACCTTGGAACTGAATGTTATGTTGAAGTCTGAAGTGACCAAAGAGTAATGTGGTAGTTCATGTGACTGCTTTGAAATGCAGGCTGAAAGCACAGTAACCCTGTATGGTTCATACTGTTAAGTCAGTGTAGATTGTTCAGCATTCATTGAATTTGTGTGTGTGTGTGTGTGTGTGTGTATGTGTGTGTGTGTGTGTTCATGTGTGTGTGCTTGATCACTTTCATTGCACCTAGATTTCATAATATCAGAGAATAGATAAGTTGAATCACTGATGTTTGAATATGAACTGGCCGTGCTTTATATCACCCTACAAAGTGTGCACTGAAAATCAGAAACGTATATTGTCCTAAACTGTTGCAAATCATCAGGGCCAAGGACAGGAGCACTGAAGGTCATGGTATTAGAATTTTTTGCAGCCAAGCGGATGAAGACATGCAAGAGCCAACGGCACAAACAGTATGGAGCGTTGTCACAGGCAGGCTTAAGCGAAGACTTCTCACATTCCCCAGCAGCCACAGCCCATGTCCAGGGTGTGGAACATAGACGGCTTGACCCAATTAAAGAAGAATGACGAGGATTGAGCGCATGTCTCAGCTGGGCAATTGAGGGTATGTTGTGCATGCTTGAATACAAACACACACCTGTGGAATTTAGGGTGATGTTCTAGGACACAGATCTGCCAGGAAAGTGTGCTAAAACAGAAATATGTGCTCTGTCATTTGAAACTCTGCCCATCACATAAAAGTCATCGAACGTTAAACAGCATAGCTGGTCACTGTAACATTTCATCAAAAAGACTTTTAAATTCTAAAAACATGCGATGTCGGTTTTTTTGTTTTTGCCGTGTTATTAAACACCTGTTTTTGTCTTATCACTAAACATCTATGATTCACATGTATTAGTACAGAAATCTTGTTTCAATATCTTAAAGAATAGTGCTAGATGCTTTTAGAACTGAAAATAGCAATGCTGCAGAATGTGTATGGTGAAATAAGAATATCCAGTGTTCATGTTTTGTTTGAATGTGTACTTTTTAGGACATATCTATCACCTAAATCAGGTGTATATTTTAGTTTTTTTTCCCTCTGATCTTGCTCTTTGAATTTACCTTTCTTTTTTCAATTTGCAGTCCAGATAGACATTTACGCTTGTATTGATAGTAATTCTGAGATGTTAGTACCTTCACACAGATACACATGCAAGCCTAATACGATTTTTTTGTGAAAAGACATAAAAGTACTACAACTACAGTGTGTATCTGCACAAGTGTTAACATCTATATTAACCTCTTCATCATCATTTTGCTCATGAGTAAACAGTTCAGCGTCAAACTAGGACAGAAATCGGTTATTTGTCTGAAAGTGTTATACATCTGAATATTTTAAAAATGATTGCATTTATCAGTTTTGACAACAATGTGGAAGAGATGTACAGCCGCTGTGGTGAAGTGGTAAACATTGCAGACTCCCGGCCGAGAGGTCAAGAGTTCGATTCCCATCAGAGCCATGTGGGATTTTTCTGCCTGACTGGCTCCTACCCAGAGTTTGCTACAGGCTCATTTGGGAAGACTGGGACCACACAGTTGAGTTTGAGTTTCATCCCCTTGATGGATGCATCTCTGGGAGTGTTGTTCAAATTTCCTAACTTTGCAGGTGTCTGCATCTCTCATGCCTGGTTGATACCAGGATATATTATGAAAGTAAGTGTAGCGTACTGCCCTGTCATGCAGTCTCGGACCAAAATGGGAAATGGAAATCTGTAGCATCTTCATCCTCATTCTCATCAGTCGGCATATAAAAAGTCTCAAATTCTGTGGCCCTTCATGCCCTGCTCGTAAGGTGACCTCGGTTTTGCCATCTTCTTCATCCTCATTCCTATCAATCAGCATATAAAAAGTCTCAAATTCTGTGGCCCTTCATGCCGTGCTCTTGAGGTGACCTCAGTTTTGATGTCCTCTCCATGTCTATGGCCTTGGTTTGATTCCGTCATGGTCACTGGTATCAGCAGCTTCATGAGGACTGTCGGATGGACATGGTGACGCCCTCCAGAGAACTGACTTGCGTTGGCTCCGCATCTAAACTATTATTGTTGTCAGTAGGGGGCTTAAGTAGGTGGTGTCCTGCATATGTTGGATCAAAACGGGCGCTACTGAATACCACAGAGGTGACTCGGCAGCAGTGCAGTGTCTCCTCTGGTGGATTGCCTCCCGATGACTTGACTGACCGCTTCCTGTGGATTGCCAGTGCCAGGCCAGGCTGTGGCCAGGGTTTCAGAATGAGTGACATGGGTGCAGTGCCACTGAGGTGGCACGGAAGATGGGACTGGAGAATAAAAAAAGTATAACAATTTGTGCAGCCAAGTCTTGTTCTGAAAATGGTCATGTTGGCATTGGGGTCAACAAAGTCGTTTGACAGCTTGTCAAGAATGCTATAAGATTTCCTGTCAAAAACATAGGTTTCTTTAACTGACCTCAACCCCAAACTCGAACGCATGTCAAAAAGCTTTAGCAAGAGGAATGGAATGTGTGTTATATTTCTTCCAATCGTTCAGACCTTAGAAAAGAGTGAAGAGGCTCCATCATGCAGACCATGCAATAAGCTGTTCAGCGTTATTAAACATCTTTTTATTGATTGTTGGGACTTGTAATATCAAACACGCAAACATTTTACCAGATTGAGATTTTGTTTTTTTATCAGTATTTTTTTTGGTCTGAATTACACTTGGCTTGCAATGTGATTGTTTTTTTTTTGTGTGGTTCTTTTATGTTCAAAACATATGTCAGCATTTTAGAATTTTTATGTTGCATTGTTCTTAACTCGCTTGCAACCCTGCTGTGGATTCCGCAGTTGGCTGGGCTATAGTCTCAGACTTGTCATGACCTGACGATGGACAGTTTTGCCAAATGTTATTGATAACATTATACTAAAAGCCACCCCAGGTCTCAGAACAATTTGGAAAAAAAAAAAAAAAGTTCACAAGTTGTTTTATCATGTGAAACATTTACTTTTTGTGTTGCAGCTGCTTTGGGTTCAACAATGAAATGTCTGCATTCTGTGGCTTGGAATCTCCAGAAAGGCATTAGCACCTGTGGCTTGAAATCTCAGGAAATATCAACAACACAGGTTTCATGTTTGTACCTTTACAGAAATCCAGGGCGATGATCATTTGCATTGGTTCTTTTTACATGGTACTGTGATCTGACATTTGGATATTTAGTGAGTCTGCTCAAGTCAACGGATTGTAGCCATGATTTTACTTGTTTAAGAATTTTTTCAAAAGAAATAATATACAAGTTTACATTTTGATGATGGCAATAAGCTTGCAGTGCAGGGTAATATTTTTTATCCCCTTTTTTTTCTCTTGTGATATTTTTTTTTTGCCAGATGATGGATTTTTCTTTTGGTGTAGTTGTCTGTGCCAGTGACCAATAATTAGTGAAGAATGATGAGACACCAGCTGTGCCTTGATCTGTATTTAAATTACAGTGATGACTAGTACATCCCCTGTACATGTTGCTGCTATGGAAAAGAAACAAGAGAATGCAAAAGAAAGATCTTTTCAGTTGCCTGTCCAGAAGTATTATGCAGGTGAATATTTGTGTTTTTTAACTTTTCCTTTCATCATTTTATCCTTGACATGCCAGCTGGAAGTAATAAGATTTGGCAGTTGAATGGTTTGAGAGAAAGGGGGAGGGGCTTGAGGAAGGGGCATGGTGGCCGTGAGGTTGTGAAAGTTTATTTTTCTTCTTTTAACTATTTTTATGTCTTCTGATCAACTGAACACAGAGGATTTATTACTCTCAGGAAATTGAGATCTGTGGGATATTGAATCTTGAATCAGCAAAGCATGTCACTGTCAGGAAAGCACAAGCAGCAAGATGTTATGGCAAAGTGGTTAGTGTCACAGAACAAAGACAGGAACTCGTCAAGACAACATTATGGCTGCAGTCCTCAAGCGTAAATAACATTCAAGAATTTAACGTCTAGATATTTTTATATTTTAGTTCATCACAATTTCACCAAACATGCGTACAGAATACAGTGAATTCAAACAGGTCTGACCTATGTCTTTCGTTTCCGTCCATCCATTACTGTTCCCTGTAGAATATTCTTGGACAGTTTCGCTTAGATACATATCTGAATCTGGCGACCTTGTGTCAAACTGCAAAAACAAGCAACAATATAGTGGAAGTGTCAAGTTAGCTGCCAGGTTTTACATATTCTAATAATCCTTTGCGCCAAGACTTATACATTTGAATGAGCTTTTCAGGTGCTTCCCAAAGCATGCTATACACGACCTCATTTGTACATGGAAGTCATGTTGCATATGTTGTACAGAGGAGTTATGTTTTAACTTAAGGGTGCATGGTGTGTGCAAGTGTGTGATTTTTCAGTGTTAGTAGACTTGCTTTTGTTTCTGTAAAATTTAGATTAGAACACAAACCTTTTAACAAAGATTCCCTGTTTGGATAAGTATCGTCCAGTTTCATTGGGTAATGGTGCAGTCATTAGTTTCCAATATCTAATATTTTAGGTATTTGTATGTTTTTAGTTCATGTGCTCCACCTCATGGTACATTCAATTTTGGACACGATGCACATGTTAAAGGATGTGGATGGCTGATTTAATCAAATGCATTTATATAGTGATTGAAATCATTTATGTAAAACTGACCTGCGGTTTATATTAGCGATGAACATCGTTTCCATTGATGTATGCATGTAGATGGTTGATGGAATATTCAATGGTCTTTCTGTACATCATGAAATCAAAATCTCAATCATTTTCTTTTTAAATTGAGAATTGTAAAGAAAAGATTTTCAGACAAATGTTCTGGTTGAATTAGCACAATATGAACATTTTTATTATAATTTTTATAGTTGAAGATTTATTTCCATTTGTTTTTTTATATCATTTACCCATTCACTGCCACCAATCAAATATGCGACGGCCTCCCACAAAATGACGGATAAGTCACGCAGGGCTGATCGCCGCTGCCGGCAACAAAGAGTGGTCAGAGTCATTTGGGGGTAAATTGAGATTTTTGCACCAACACATAGTTAGTGAAGAATGATGAGACACCAACTATGCCTTGATCTGTATTTAAAGTACAGTGATGACTAGTACATCCCTGTACATGTTGCTGCATGGAAAACAAGACAATGCAAAAGATCATTCCAGTTGCCTGTCCAGAAGTATTATGCAGGTGAATATTTGTGTTTTTAACTTTTCCTTTCAACATTTCATCCTTGACATGCATGCTGGAAGTAATAAGATATGGCAGTTGAATGGTTTGAGAGAAAGGGGGAGGGGCTTGAGGAAGGGGCGTGGTGGCCGTGAGGTTGTGAAAGTTTATTTTTCTTTTAACTATTTTTATGTCTTCTTCTGATCAACTGAACACAGAGGATTTATTACTCTCTGGAAATTGAGATCTGTGGGATATTGAATCTTGAATCGGCAAAGCATGTCACTGTCAGGAAAGCACAAGCAGCAAGATGTTATGGCAAAGTGGTTAGTGTCACAGAACAAAGACAGGAACTCATCAAGACAACATTATGGCTGCAGTCCTCAAGCGTAAATAACATTCAAGAATTTAACGTCTAGATATTTTCATATTTTAGTTCATCACAATTTCACCAAACGTGCGTACAGAATACAGTGAAATCAAAGGGGTAAACAGGTCTGACCTATGTCTTTGTTTCCGTCCGTCCATTACTGTTCCCTGTAGAATATTCTTGGACAGTTTTGCTTAGTTACATATCCGATTCTGGTGACCTTGTGTCGAATTGCAGAAACAAGCAACAATATAGTCAAAGTGTCAAGATATCTGCCAGTTTTTACATATTCTAATAATCCTTTGCCCCAAGACCTATACATTTGAATGACTTTTTAGTCCTTCGAATGAGACTATAAACCGAGGTTCTGTGTGTGAACGCACACACATCATCTTGCACACGCGTAAAATCCCATCACCAACTTTCGGAAGAGAAGGCCAGTTTGGCCGTTGGTATGGATGACACGTTACACATAGCATGCACAATCCACGAAGATGGAGTATGGCTGCCTTAATGGCAGGATAAAAAACGGTCATACACACAAAACTTCATTGCCTGTCTATACAGGTAGTGTCCGCAGGAGTATCAGCCTGCGTACGCAGAAAGAAAGAAAGAATGAGCTTTTCAGGTGCTTCCCAAAGCATGCTATGCACAATCTCATTTGCGTATTTTGTACATTGAAGTTATGTTGCATATGTTGTACAGAGAAGTCATGTTTTAACTTAAGTGTGCATGGTGTGTGCAAGTGTTGTGTGATTTTTTAATGCCAGTAGACTTGCTCAAAGATCAGTAATTTTTAGTTTGTTTCCAAAAAATTTTGATTAGAACAAACTTTTTAACATAGATTCCCAGTTTGGATTAGTATCATCCAGTTTTATTGGGCAATGGTGCAGTCATTTGCTTCCAGTATCTTTTATTTTTTGTGTTTGTATGTTTTGAGTTCATGTGCTCTACCTCTTGGTACATTCAATTTTGGACACGGGTGCACATGTTAAAGGATCTGTGGATGGCTGATTTAATCAAATGCTTTTATATAATGATTGAAATCATTTATGTAAAACTGACCTGCGGTTTATATTAGCGATGAACATTGTTTCCATGGATGCATGCATGTAGATGGCTGATGAAATGTTCAATGGTCATTTTGTACACCATGAAATCAAAATCTCAAAGACAGTCATTTTCTTTTAAAATTGAGAATTGTAAAAAAAAAAATTTCAGACAAATGTTTTGGTTGAATTAGCACAATATGAACATTTTTAATATAATTTTTATAGTTGAAGGTTTATTTCCTTTTTTTTTTTTTTTTTTTTTATCATTTACCCATTCACTGCCACCAATCAAATATTTGATTACCATTTTCATTTGTGTCTATATAAAAAGAGAAGGTAGTTACTGGATATACAACAATAAACAACAAAAATTGAAGCCCCTGTGCATTTTTTTTCCTGAATTCCTTCTGTAAAATTTCAGATTATGGATACAATCAGATGTTTATAGATGCAATTAGTCTGCAGCCACATTTCGAGCTGTGCAATCTGACATATGACATCAGTAAGAGGTAGGTTGTCTTACCATGACTGGACTGTCAGCAACGGTAATGTTTCCAACATTGACTGTCACTCATTGTGCAACTATCGCTACTAGCTTTTACTTTTGCTGTGGCCAGTCACCACCCACAGCTCACCTGTGTTGAGTCCATATGGTGCAGCTCACAGCAGAGCTTGTTGCGTGGCCAAAGGCTTGCACTTACCAGGTAGTTCACCCTTTGTTCCAGATTGATATTCCATTGTTTTTTTGTTGGTTTTTTTTTAGGGGGGGGGGGGGGGAGGAGGGGGTAACATTAATGTGAGTGAAGAGGTTACATGAAATTACCTCCACTCTTTGCTAGTAGTTGAAGCCATGCTGCTGAAGGTGTAATCCCCATGTGCCGTTGATGTATGTTGTTTGACTAAAAGCAGATGGGAAATAAAATGACAGATAAGGCAGTTTCTTCATTCAAATGGCTTTTTGAGGTGGCCAAAACTTTCTTCAGCTTAGATCAGTTCACATGGTTGAGAATCAGGTCTTGACTTTGTAGAAATGGTCAGTGGATTGTTAATTGACAATACAGTTTGTGTGTGAATTACACTTTGAAACCGAGATCATGGCATGGATTAAGTCCAAGAAACATAGATCAGATACTGCATTACTCTGTTACAGGTATGCTAGGATGTCCAAATCTTCTTGCACAGTAAATGTTACTTTTAAACATGCCGGCACTGTAGGATTTCACCTTTACCAGCTGAGTCATCCAGTAGTGGACAGGATTTCTCTCCTTTGAGCCGAGTCATCCAAGTCTGGATGACGGACAGACAGCAGTACATTCTGCCGTGTCGTCCACTATCAGATGACGGGAACATGAAAAGTTCCTACACTTTCCATGAAATGATCCAAGGGAAATGAGCTCTGTAACTAGTCTTGGGCATGTTGGAGCGAGTTGTAGACCATACTTTCAGTGGCCTATTGTGAACTGGCTGACCCCAGGAGCTTTGAAACAAAGAAACTGGCGGCACCGGCGCACAGCACATATTTCCTGTGCCAGAAAAAATGTCGGTCAGGCGAAGGGGTGGTAGCGATTTCTCGCTCAATGAAGCGCTTGAAATCATATTACAAAGTGGATCTGGTGATGAGGGGAGTGATAGAGAGATAGAAAACTTTGAAAGAGAATAGGAAAGTGAATTGTTTGAAGATGCAGCCATCCCTTCATCTTCCGATTTGGTGTTGTGAAAGAACGGAATAGAATGCAAACAAAGCATTTTTTCTTCTTGTCAGACATGTTTTTCAACGCACAGTCGTGTGTACACATTGAAAGTAAATGATTTGAAATTACTATGTTTGATTAGTTCAGTGTTTGTTCTTTCCTGTGACACCTAACACAAGACTGTCAGTTGTTGTCTAGCTACCGTAAAAATAAAAAGTGGTCAAATATGTGCGTCGGCAGGGAATGAGCACTGTGCGTGAGCATGCGGCAGCAGGGAATTGTGCCGTCCATGCCGCTCTCGGCTGGATAGTATTAACAGAGGAAAACGTTTCTTGGTTCATTCATTGCATTAAATTTGGCTGTGACCAGAGTTTGTAAAGAGATGCTTTTGAATGGTGGATGCTGGTGCATTTTGAACTTTTGACCATACCTGAATGTATGTATCTTGATTAAGATAGATAATGTTGCTTATAGCCCAGCTGACCGCAAAGGGCCACATCAGGGCTGTCACCATGTTAAAATCAACTCACAAGTCATTCATTCACACAATTCTTTAAAATACATAGAAAACCCATCCGTAAGTTTGTTAAGAATCTTTCCACTGTAAAATCTCAGATCCGTTGAAAAATGTTAATCTCTTTCAAGAGCTCAAAGATCGTGTCAGGCGGAACGTCTCTGAACAAGGTTTTCATGGAATCTGCTGTAAAATGTTTGTGTCTCACATCATGCAAGTCCCAACACTCTAAAAGAAGATGTTTCATTGTGAGTGGCACATGACATGGAATGCACCACGAAGCTTCTTCACTCTTTAAAAGGTATGAATGGGTAAAATACGAAAGGCCAGTGTGCAGCCGGCACAGAACTGTTTCTTCTGTACGACCACCAGACGTAGATGAGAGGAACTCCTTAAGGTTTGGATGGATCTGAAAGAGTTTGTTATCCGTCTGTGTATTCCAATCCTCCTGCCAGAGGTCTCTGACATACTCATTAATTTTGGGTTTCAGGTCTAAGCAGGGGATAGGTGTGTTTGACAGTTTCTCTGTTGTGGCATTCTTGGCCAAACGATCAACCATTTCATTCCCTCCAATGCCAACATGACCAGGAACCCAAGCCAGAATAATGTTGTAACCATCCGCTTTCAACTTGGTAAAAAGTTTAAAAAAAAAAAAAAAGTGTAAAAGTTCGGATGCTGAAGACTGCGACCAGCTATGGCCTCCAAAGCTGACAGCGAATCTGACAAAACCAGAAAATCCTTCTTTGTTGATTGAGAGCTTATCCTCAATGCCAGAACCAGAGCAGTAAGTTCAGCAGAATAAACAGAAGCATCAGACGGAATATGTTCCAACAATATTTGAGAAGGAGCGCCAGGGCAATAGGCGGCACAGGCCACTCCATCTTCTGACTTGGAACCGTCAGTAAAAATTTTCTGATAGGATGGGAATTTCAAACAGAGGTCAGCATACAATGCCTTGTATGCCAGAGAGCTGGTAGATTCTTTGCGAAAAGCTGCAAGATCAAAACGAATCTCTGGTGTGAAAAAGCTCCATGGAGGCTTGTCTGGAAACTTGGGAAAAATCGGACACAACTCCTAGGTCTAGACCTGCATTCCGCGCGTGAGGCTGCATACGAAGACCAAACGGCAGAATACAGTTAGGGTTGTTTTCGAATTTGCTTTGAAACTGGGGGTCAAAGACACGGTCATAGGCAGGGTTTTCTGGTTCAGAGAACAGTCTGATATAGTAATTCGAAGATAGTTTCAGCCTGCGGTTGGACAGTGAGGGTTCACCTGCCTCTGCGTACAGGCTGTACACAGGGGTGGTGCGGAATGCTCCAAGACAGAGACGAAGCCCTTGATGGTGGATAGGGTCCAAGAGTTTTAGGTAAGACAGTCTTGCAGAGCCGTACGCAGCACAACCATAGTCCAGTTTGGAACGGACCAAGGCTCTGTAGAGGTGCAGCAAAGTTTTCTTATCAGCGCCCCAGTCGGTGTGTGCTACAACCCACAAAATATTCAGAGCTTTCTGGCAAGAAGTTTCGAGGTTTTTAATGTGGCTGAGAAAGTTGAGTTTTGGGTCAAAAATAACTCCTAATAATTTGGCCTCTTTGACAGCTGGAATGGGAGATTTCCCATTTGAATTACAGGATCTGCAAAAAACTGACAAATGGAAGTGAATGCACTGTGTCTTCGTCAGAGAAAAAGTGAAGCCGTTTTCATCCGCCCACTGATGAATTTTATCCTCACAAAGCTGGAGCCTGCGCTGGACACTCGGGTACAGGCTTCCAGTTGCGCAGACAGCAAAATCATCCACAATGAGCAGTCTGAACCCTGTTGAACTGATTTGACAACGTTGTTGATCTTGATGCTAAAGAGGGCAGGAGACAGCATGCTTCCTTGTGGAACGCCCAACTCCTGCTCATGAATATCAGAGAGAGTGGTGCCAACCCAGACCTGAAACTGTCATTCTGCCAAAAAATTTTGAATAAAAAGTGGAAGATGACCCCGAAAACCAAGATCCTGGAGATCATGAAGTATCCCAGACTTCCAGGTGGTCTCGTAGGCCTTCTCCAAGTCGAAGAAAATAGCCACTGCGTGTTGTTTGTTCAGAAAGGCATTCTGAAGGGTAGATTCCAGATGGATCAAATGGTCACCTGTAGTTCGATGTTTGCAGAAACCGCACTGTTCTTTCGCCAAAAAGCCGTCGCTTTCGAGTTTCCACATGAGTCTAGCATTGACCATTTTCTCCATCAATTTACAGACACAGCTGGTCAAAGCTATCGGACGGTAGTTTGATGGGTTAGAAAGATCTTTTCCAGGTTTGGGAATAGGAATGATGAGGGCTTTTCACCAAGAAGGTGGAAAGAATCCAGTAGTCCATACATGGACCCAATATAATAACATGGTTGTAGACATGTAGCAGGATGTTCAGACCTTTTTGCGGAAGATGTTTCAAAAGTTTATAAGGGATTTCATCTATATCCGGAGAGGAATCGCTGCAGGAAAGTAGGGTGGATTTCAATTCGTTTAAAGTGAAAGGAAGATTGTGGTCTTCCATCTTGTCTGACGAAAAGTTGCAGGGTGCTTTTTGTTTATGGGCTTTGTTTTTGACAAAACTGGCTGATTTGTTAGAAGATGAGGAATTCTTTTCAATGGTTGAAGCAAGCAGATTAGCAACTCCTTTTTTCTCTGTTATTAAAGATTCAGAGAACTTGAGATGGTTCACAGTGGGGCAGGTGTTCTTTCCTTTAATTTTCTTGATGATTTTCCACACTTTTTTCTATGTTTTGGATGTGAGACTTGAGCAAAACTGTTTCCAAGATAAATGTTTACTGGTTTTATAAATGTGTTTGAATTTGGCCCTCAGTTTCTGATGCGCTCGGACTTCGGCATCAAAGGTCTGCAAGAGACCCGACGTTGAGCTCTTTTACAGGTTTTGTTGATTTCCTTGCATTCAGAGTTGAACCAAGGAACTTTGGCATTAGGGGCTTCTTGGAAGATGTGGGGATGGTTGACTTTGCGCAATTCAGTATGAAATCTGAAAGACTTCCTGCCGGATCTTCACTTTGCAGGATCTTGTCCTCTTCCAGATCCATAAGAAATCTAGTGGCAAAGAGGATCCAATCTGCTTTGTTAAAATTGAGGCGTTCTGGTAAAGACTCACTCTCTGCATTTGTTTACTGAAGCAACACGGGAAAGTGGTTGCTACCATGCAGGTCCTCATCAACCTCCCAAACAAAATCCAGAAACAAAGATGGGTCACAGACAGAAAGATCCAGATAAGATGTGGTGCCATTAGCGGAGTGAAAGTAAGTTGGCGATTTCCCATTCAAGACACACAAATCAAGCTCCGAAAACACTTCCTCTAAAAGCAGACCCCTTGGTGAAGCTCTCTCACTTCCCCATAGAGGAGAGTGGCCATTCAGATCACCCAACAGCAGGAAGGGTCTAGGAAGCTGCTCCAAAAGCGAAATGAGGTCCCGTTTGGTGACGCAGATATTTGGAGATGGATACAAGCTACAGATAGTAACTTTTGTGGAGAGTAAACTGAGCTGCCACTGCCTGAAGTGGAGTCTGCAGAGCAACTGGGCTGTACAGAACAGAGTTGTGAATGAATAAGGCTACCCCACCAGAAACGCTTTGTTCAACAGATTGTGCGGGTTGATTTAGAAAGCTGTAGCCAGAAAGTGAGGAAGTTTTGTCAGACTTCAGAAGAGTTTCTTGCAGTGAAACGCATCGGCCTAGCTTCACGGCACAAGAGCTGCAGTTCTTCGTAATTGGAAGACAGTCCCCTGATATTCCATTGTAAGACTGTATCCATCTTGGATGAGGATTTTAATCGTCCATGTCTACGTCCTCTTTCTCTTCATCAAACAGAGCTTCAAATGCATTTTGCAGTTTGAGCTCTGCTTTTTTAAACCTGTCTGGTGGAATCGGAAGTTTCTTCTTCCCTGGACGGGAAGAGCCCAATGGTCTTGATGGCATTGGTGGAGGCTTTCCTCTGCACTCCACCAACGCCACTTTGTTTGAAGCCACTGTCGGGGCACCTCCCTTGGGAGGTGGTCTCGGCTTGGGGGCCGTCTTGGGGCGAACCCCTTGCTGGGCAGCCCGCACAGCCGCAGGCTTAGTGGATGCACTGGAGGTGCATCCTCTGGTGGGTTTAAGGCCCCCACCAAGAGCTGTTTTTTTTTTTTTTTTTTGCAATGTTTTTGAAGCCGGAAGACATTTCAACAGTTCAAGACCACATGGGTCTGTCTGAACGCTGGCTTCTACCTGAGGTGCTCTAAGTGACTTTTTGACCACTGTCGAGAAAAGGAGCGGGGTTCCCTTCTGCTCCTGCACCAACTTTTTGGCTTTGAAGAACGAAATCTCTTTTTTCTGTTTTTACGTGCTGGATTTCGCTTTCAACTCGCCAAACAGGGCAGTCTCTTGAAAAAGAAGGGTGGTCACCATTGCAGTTCACGCATTTCATGGATTCACATCCACCATCATGAATTGCTGTGCTGCAGGCGGCACACACCTCCTCTCCTGGGCATTTCTCCTTGACATGTCCAAATCGTTGGCATCTGAAGCACCTCAATGGGGATGGCACATACAGGGCTACTTTCACTCTCAGGTACCCCACCTTTATGGACTCTGGAAAAGTCAGTTTCGCAAAGGTGAGGAACAGAGTGTTGGTTGGTTTTCTTTCCACACCTTTTCGGAAAGTCGCCCTCCTGATCTCTACCACTCCTTGATCAGCCAACTCAGCCTTTATTTCTCCCTCAGATATTCCAAACAACTCTCGGCAACAGATGACACCTTTTGAGGAGTTTAGACTTTTGTGAGGGGACACCTGGATCGGGTAATTTACAAGACTTTCTGATCTCGGTAAGTTTTCTGAGTGGACTTTTCGGTCAACCTGCACGAGCAGGGAGCCATCCCTCAACCTCTTCACTGATTTCGGCTCTGCGCCTACAAGACCTTTTAGCCCCTTTGCAACAGCAAAGGGACTCAACTTTGTAATTGGTTGTTCACTATCCGCCGACTGGATTATCAGCCAAGAGGCCAAGCACCTATCGTCTTCTGGACTTCTGTGTCTGAATCTGAGTCCGTGTCCCTGGAAGGGTCGGAACCCAATTTTCTTCTCTTTCCTGTTTTAGTGTTTCTTGAGGCCATGAAGGTTTTTAAATACTGGCAGAGATAAACAGTCACCCCAGGAGAGCTTCCGTGCTGGGGAAGGGACAATGGATGGCCACAGTATGGTGTCCCTGAGCCTGGTACTGTCCTGCATGAAAACCAGACAGTGCACCTTCGTGACTGAATTGGGATCAGCCACTCAGCCCCTCGCCAGGTAACTGTAACTTGGGCTTCCCCACTGCTTATGGCCGCGACTCAAGTGTCAGAGAAAAAAAAAGTGTGGAAATGAAGGCTTGAAAGGGAGATGAAGAGAGAAAAGATCCGTTAAGAGAGGCAGAAGACAGAATAGGAAAAGGTGGGTTACAGTTTGTCTGGGCCCTCACTCTTAACCTTTCTGACATGGGAGACCCTACCAGGGGCATCAGTTCCTACCACGTAATGCTTAGGCCAGTCAGCAACTTGGCTATACAGGCCTAGAAGCGTTCACAACAACTAACCATCTAGTCTAGTATCGATGCCCCCGTCACCAAAGCCTAAGGGATCACTGGACCGCGCAAGTCCTCCGACCACAGCAAGGTTGCAACCCCCGGAGGGGTATCTTGATGTAAGCCAGACAATGGCTAACAGATCTTTCAAAAGTGCAACGAAAA
Organism: Conus canariensis; assembly: GCA_033310375.1. NCBI lineage: Eukaryota > Metazoa > Mollusca > Gastropoda > Neogastropoda > Conidae > Conus > Conus canariensis. The sequence continues at coordinate 45,966,142 of CM065727.1, forward strand.
TAGAATGCTCATCCAGTTTCAAGCATTATGCTCACATTTGTATGACCTATCCACATGATGATTTATCCCCCAATGTCTGCCATATTCATCACAGCTTGTATTGCCTGAGATGCCAAAGGTGCTATAGCTGATAGGGCAATTTAGCAATAGCCAAAATATATTGTGATCTGTGACTTATATTGTCTGAGATGCCAAATGTATTGTAGCTGATAGTGCACTCAAACTATCGAAAGCCAAAATATATTGTGATCTGTGATTTATATTGCCTGACATGCCAAAGGTGCTATAGCTGATAGGACAATTTCAAAGATTAGTGAAAGTCAAAAATACATTGTGATGTGTTTCATGTATGTACTTTCAGTATTAAAGACAAGTTTTGTCAAGAGCTATGTGTTTGTATGTTCAAGAAAAGTTACCATGTGGACTCTGTGTGATTTAGAAACAAGTTATACAAAGTGCACATGCTCACCAGAGACAATGAGATGTACAATGATGAACAGCTTTGCTGGCAATGAACCACAACCTTTTCAAACATAAATTTTATTACTCATATTATGGACTTTTCATTTATGCAACACAAAATAAACTGAGAACATATACAACAGCAAACTTGGGGAACAAATCAGTTGTTGCTCTAAGCTCCATCTCATCTCAAGATCAGCTAGCTAAAGGGATATCATGACAGATCTTTTACTCAGGAGTAAATGTTTCCAGAACTTGTCTTTGCTCAGGAGTATATGTTGCCTATAACTTGTCTTTCCTCAGGAGTTATGCTGTCTAGAACTTGTCTTTCCTCAGGAGTTATGTTGCCCAGAACTTGTCTTTCCTCAAGAGTTATGTTGCCTAGAACTTCTTTCCTCAAGAGTTATGCTGCCTAGAACTTGTCTTTCCTCAGGAGTTATGTTGCATAGAACTCGTCTTTCCTCAGGAATAAATGTTGCTTAGAACTTGCCTTTCCTCAGGAGTAAATACTGCCCAGAACTTGTCTTTCCTCAGGAATAATTGTTGCCTAGAACTTGTCTTTCCTCAGGAGTAAATGCTGCCCAGAACTTGTCTTTCCTCAGGAGTAAACGTTGACTAGAACTTGTCTTTCCTCAGGAGTACATGTTGCCAAGAACTTTTTTGTCAGGAGTAAATGTTGCCTAGAACTTGTCTTTACTCAGGAGTAAATGTTGCCAAGAACTTGTCTTTCCTCAGAAGTAAATGTTGCCTAGAACTTGTCTTTCCTCAGGAGTTATGTTGCCTAGAACTTGTTTTTCCTCAGGAGCAAAATGTTGCCTAGAACTTGTCTTTGCTCAGGAGTAAATACTGCCCAGAACTTGTCTTTCCTCAGGAATAAATGTTTCCTAGAACTTGTCTTTGCTCAGGAGTAAATGTTGCCTAGAACTTCTTTCCTCAGGAGTAAATGTTGACTAGAACTTGTCTTTCGTCAGGAGTAAATACTGCCTAGTACTTATCTTTCCTCAGGAGTAAATGTTGCCTAGAACTTGTCTTTCCTTGGGAGCAAAATGTTGCCTAGAACTTGTCTTTCCTCAGGAGTAAATGTTGCTAAGAATCTTTCTTTTCTCATCTTCAAATATTCTGGTGCATGCTTATAAGATACTTCAGTGTTTTCATAACCCACATCACCAAACTGGATCCTGGAATCGTTGATATATGATCTTCTGCACAAATATATTACACCTGAAGGAATTTCAGAGACAAGCAAATGTGCACATTTGACGACCGATGAGCAGATCTGCTTGACCTTTCATCAGCCGGATGCCATCAGAGATGGAAGCAGCAGCCGTCACAGTGAAAAATCTTGAGCTCGAACAACATGGCTACTGCAACAGCTACTGGTTATGCAATTGAAATACTAATACAGATGTAAGTCTTTACTTGCCCTGTTACACTGACAGACTGCACAATATCTTACTCCGACGCACAGCTAGATATCTTGCACTTCACCCCCCCCCCCCCCCCCACCTCCCTTCCTCCCTGTGTCATCATCTGTGTCACTTCAGTGGCATTACTCCCACATCAATTTTTCTGGCTCATGTCCACAGTCACATCCTGGATTGTCTTGTTGCAGCCCTGGCATTGACAAATCCACAGTAAACGGTCAACATCAAGTCATCATGAAGCAACCCACCCGAGGAGATGCCGCACTGCTGCTAGGTCACTTCAGTGGTGTTCAGTGGTGCCTGTTCTGATCCAACAAATGCTGGACACCACCTGCCAAGCCCCATGCTGTCGACAATGATTGCTTAGTTGCAGAGCCAGCCCGAGTGACTGCCCCTTCAGGAGGTGCCATCATATCTAATGTCAGTCTGGCAGCTCCAGACTTCAAAGCAGCAGCCGTAACTGAAAACTCCATTGCTAAAACCGTATTGGTACACCATCCACTGAATGCGCAACTGAAGAATTGATATAGACTGGTGTCTAGTGTACATGCACCTTTATACACATTGCACACTATACACACAACTTTGTACCAACAAACGAAATCTGAACACCATCTCCATTGTAAAAAGTGGAAATGTAATGCCGAGATTCATTTTGAGTGGAAGATGCACACATTCTTTTTTCATTTCTACTTTTTTGTTGTAAGGTTCTGTTCATTTCATTTTCTTCTCACTGAAAAATGCTTTGAAGTGTCTAATGCCGTAATGGAAAGCATTTCTGTCTTCTATCATGAGCATGAGTTGCATCTCATTTTGTACAGTTCTGTTCCATTTTCTTCCTCTGAGAATGAGACATTCCAATGTAACGGCCAGGAGAATAGCCTGGCCTTCAATTGCATTCTCCACATTCTGATATTACAGAATACATCTAACTTTACAATGACGTGTGCCAGAAGAATTAGATACTGAAGGAAGGAAACATTTAAGAAAATTTTCATTTAATATTAAGAAAGCTCATAACAATGTATCAACATGCATGGTGTAACAAATTAATCTCCCAAATCACACAAATCCCCTGTTGCTCTTTTCAGTGAAAACATTACAATGTCATACAAACCTACACTTAAAAGAATGCAGAGGCAAAAAATAAACCGAAACTCTCAATATAATGAGAAAATACATTAGTCATCAAAACCAAATGCATAAACATTATCATCATCAAACCATGACATTTGCTCTTTGGCCTCCTCTTGTTTCTTCTTCATCTTTCGTTCCTTTGGGGAAGTGCGGAAAAATCTTGATGTTCGCATTGGAGCCTTACGCATATTGGGCGTCTTGCAGAATTCCTTTTCTTTGATCTAGAAAGAGTAAGAAATAAAGAAATCAAAATGCGCTATCATCAACTACAGTGTTACACCCACAACACATAATTGTTCACTTTCACATGGAACACCCTGTGTACATAAACAATGTATCACGATCTCTCTCTCTCACCTGATTCAATATAGAGCCCAAATGTTTCAAGCTAACTACAGCTGACAGTAACTATGAGAAGGAACTATCAGAAAATATGACAGAAGAGGAACACCAACCTGTAAAGTTTCTGGGGGACTGTTCTGTGCACAACCTGTATTTTGCTTCAGCTTAGTCTTCCTTGCCATGCCTTCCAGTCTGCAGTTCTTACTGGGGGTCAGAACCAGAGGCTTTGAGACAATGGAGCGATTCTTGTGCGGAGAATGACGCAAACGCAGAGGAGTTCGGGGACCAGCCTTTGTGTGGGTCATTTCCTGGTCCTGAGCACAAAGGCATTGGAACATTCAATTAGCTCCATTAATCAATGAATGAAAGCTTGTAACTTGTATATGACCTGAAACCGAAATGCAACAAAATCACATTATTTAAGTCCCAAAATTCGAGAAGCGGAATCATAGACTGTGAAGTGGGACCATTTTGTTCACAGCCAACAAAATGCATTAAATGGAGAGTAACAGCCGATGAACTTAATACACAGAAGATATTAAGTGTTGAAGCTTCTCTTCATTTAACAGCCAATGAACTGAATAGACAGAAGATCCTAAGTGTTGAAGCTTCTCTTCTTATAACAGTCAATGAACTGAACAGACAGGAAATATTAAGTGCTGAAGCTTCTCTTCTTCTCACAGCCAAAGAACTGAATATACAGAAGATTTTAAAAGTGTTGAAAGTTCTCTTTTTATTGTGGGTGAATAATACAGATTTACATTCTCAAATCTACATATACCTCTACTTCCAGCTCAATAGATGACTCAGAATCTGTATTGCTCCTTTCAGACGCGTCCACAGAAGGAGAAATGAAAGCCACTTTGCGTCGCTTGCTGATGGATCCTGTCTGTCGCAGAATGCTTCGCTGCTGAGTCTCCACAGGCTGGGCTTGGATTTGAGCCACTGGGGTTGTGGGCACTGATTGTGGTGCCCGACTGTCCTGTAATATCGCAATGCATAACTTGTCTGACTTCACTTAAATGAAATATTTCAAGGATATGAATTTTTTTCATAAGCTTGTTGATGCCGTTTTGGGCTTTATTCTTAAATTAAGCGGATTTGTCATCCATCTCCACTTGAAACAAAATTAAAAGAAAAATTACTGTACTTTCAAATGAAAGAACAAACAAGTTTCCAAACAAACACTACACATTTCAATCACTTTGGCCTTCTTCAGGCAAGACAAACAACATTCAAGACAATGAAGATGAAGCACTAACAGTCATTTATCTCCTAACATTTATAACAAATTTGAGGAGATAAGTGACTGTTCGTGGTTTGTCTGCACACAATTTGACGAGATAAATGACTGTTCGTGCTTTGTTTTCATTGTCTTGAATATTGTATTCTTGCCTGAAGAAGTCTAAAGAGGTCACAAAGCGTAGTGTTTGTTTCGTAATTTGTTTGTCCTTTTGTCTGGCGGTTTAGTACTTTTAATTTTGTTTCAGTTTCCGCCTGCACCCACCTCATTTTGAAAGCATTTCCACCCTATCATCCAAACTCCAATGTGAGTATGCTGACTACAAACAAGCAGCTGCCTGCTACAGAGAGCTATATGAACTCTCCATGACACTGTCATTTGCAATACTTTCAGCTTCAAAACTTATTCTTTCTCTGCGTTTTCATCAGCCTTAACCTCTTCACCTTCATGAAATATTTTTCTATACATTGAATTTCATTTAAAACATGATCAGCTTACTTCCATGCCACAGTTATTTGCATTTCTATTCTTTCAGTCAACAGGGTTTTTTTGTTTGTTTTCTTTTTCAGTGAGACAAGAAGCACATACAACTTCCATGTTGTGGTTCAAGCGTGCAACTGGCTGTACTGTTGGCTGGTTTTGTTTCAGCTCCTCCACCAGGTCTGTCTGCAACAAACACAACCTATGCTTTTCTTTCCATAATCAATCCATTTAAAACAAGATAACATTACTCACAAGTCATCTCGGAGTATCCAAATAAGAACTGCCAAACTTCAGAAACATGTTTTCATATTACTTTTCTTTATTGCTTTACTCTCAGTCTGTTCAGATCATGAACATGACTGTTTATAACAATAAATGTTGCATGAGAAAAAGAATCTCTTCAACTGGAGTAGCAACTTTCAGTTTGAAATGATTTCCTGCATAGCAGCCTTTGTGGTTCCATGGTAATGTCATGGGTAGTTGCTGCAAGACAGATTTAAATCCTACCAGTGGCAATGTTTCAGTGATCTGTAAGCCCCAGCTGGCTCCTCATCACAATCCTTGAGAATGCTGAAGGCTTAAATGAAAACCTGGAGCCCACTCAATCGACTTCAGTCCAACTGTTAGTGTCGCTGAAATTTCCTGACCAGCACCATCAGTACCTGTATTTTTCAGGCCATTTGATGCAAGGATATACTGTACAAGGTAGCACAGAGTACAGTTCTTGGACCAAAACTGAACTTCACAGTGTTATCATCATCATTCTCATTGATCAATATGAAAAAGTCTTGATTCTGTAACCATCATGACCCGCTCTCATGGTGATCTAAGTTAGAGGTGTCTCTTCCCTCTATATCAAGTGACTGCGTAAATAATTTCTAAAACAAGTATAGCAAACTCAGCAAAGGCAAATGGGTAGGAAAAAAAACGAAGTGGTAACTTAGAGCAATCAGAAAAGCTGAACGCAAAAAAAAACAGTGGTCTACTTTCCCACTGCTACACTTTAAACTAGTATATTGTACAGGTGGGTGGTATTCATCACCCGAACCCGTAGAATATTAGCAATTATTGGTAAACACAAAGCCTGCACATCCAGACCTTTACCAAGTTTGAGTCATTCTTCAGTGTCAGCAAATTCATGTAGGCTGTCATTGGATGGATGACAGCTTTCACTCACACACTGCATTCATAACAAAGTGACAGCTTTCACTCACACACTGCATTCATAACAAAGTATTTACTGACGTTTGAGGGGAATCAGTGGGTGAAGTCCTGTGCATTTTGGATCAGCACAACGATAAAGTGACTTGGCAAGAATGCACTGTTGTCCAAGATGGTTTGCCAGATCACTGCTTGATACTAATCAATCTATGTGCACTATGTGTGTATTGGGACTGTGACAAAATGATTCTGGATGCGGTTGTGTACTGAAGGGCTGAAATGAGGTGTGTGGAAATGGCGACAATGACGGCACAGAGGACCAGTCAAGAAAAAATGAGTGGGTACTAACCTGTTCTGCAAGTTGACTTTTTAGACTCACGATCTCATCAGCTTTGGTCTTTTCTAACTTTTCCTGTTCAAACAAACAGTATCATAATGCTTTGGTAAACAACACACCTCGGCAACATAAATATTCAGAAATCAGTATTCTCTAACAAGAGTGATGTGCAAGACAGAACTCTTCGTAACAAATGAATATGAGAACAAAAGATGAATATAATGACTGACATGGTTAAACACTGCAGGAGTGCAAGTGAGGAAGAGTCTCCAATCCTGAAAGTGTATTGGGGCCATCCCAACAATCCTGAAATTTTTACTGTGACCATCGAAATCTACCCACCGATCCTGAAATTTATCATGATGGGCAATAGGATCCTGACACTTTTCTGGGAACTATATACATTTTTTTTCTTCCACCAAGGTACTATTACTGAAGAGTTTTAACACAAAAATATAGAATAAACTGAAAATAATCTTTTTTCTAAACAACTTGACAAGCAACACACCAGTCTGCATGTATAATTTTTTCTCTAAGTACTCAACTAAAGAGTTTTAAAACAAAAATACAGAATAAACTGAAAACGATATTTTCAAAACAACTAGCAACACACTAGTCTATGCATCCATCCCTTTTGATTTTAATTTGTTAGTAACTTTTTTTTTAATGAAAATAGAATATAGGAAAATAAATGCCAAAAAATCATAACAGTTATCTAAAATGAAAAAAAACAGCCTTCTGCTTGTGAACAGGCATGTGATTCATTGATACCCAGCAAAATTGTGCTCTTTTGTTTGCTTGGCTGTCGGCTTTTCTTTCTCTGTATTGATCTAGTCTTTTTTTCATTATTTTGAAAATATAGATCTTTTATTATCTTAAGATTTTGTACTTTCCTTTTAATAAACTTTGAACTGGTGAACGGGATGGGGAGGTGTGGAGGAGACACTTGTTAATGTTGACTATGAGATGGGAAAAAAAGTTGCATTTGCACTGTATGAATGATCCAATATAACATACCACTTCCTTCCACCAATTATACAATATCTAAGGGGAAAATATTCACTAATTATGGAAAAAATAATAAAATGTTACATAGCTGCCAGATGGTCTCTCTTAATGAGGCAAGATATCTGTTTGTTTTTACGTCTTTATTCACTCTCCCCATTTCTAAATTTAACAAAATTTTTGGTGTATTTTTCGAAAGAGCGGTTTAATAAAAAACATTTTCTTCAAATTTTTAATATGACTTGAGAGTAATTGATTTCAACATGGTGACAGCCCTGATATGGCCCTTTGCAGTTGGCTGGGATATAAGCAACATTGTCTTCCTTTCCTAAGTTCTTAAAAAGAAATTTTAGAAATTAACTGAGCTGAAACTGTTGAAATAATGCTTACATGTGTGCAGCACCAATGCTGATATGTAGATTGTATGTGTCTTTGGCTGTAGATTGTAAGTGTCTTTGAAAGCAAAAAACCTCTCATGTTTCAATTCTTCAACAAGTTTGATTTGATCAACTGCAGTCTGCTACTAGAATAAGGTAAATGGAGTCCAGCCGGAAACACAAAAACAAAACAAAACAGCGACAAAAATACCTCCTTGATCTTGCCAATACAACTGGTTGCTCTTTGTTTTTGTGGTACATGTGCTGTGATTTGTCACTGTGGTGTCCCCACCCACACCCCTCCCCCTCCTAGCCAACCACCACCAGAAAGCTTTGCATTAAAGAATATGGCAGTGCACATCTTTTTAATGTGTAATGAATCGTCAGCATTAGTAACCAATGATTTCTCCCTTATAAGTACAGCCACACCTTGCAGTTTGGCTGGTTCATTTGCATGAGCAGCCAATGATTTCTTCCCAATGACTGGTGCCATAAGTTATGCATTTGCATACAGTATCTGCACCAGACCAGTCCATCTTTGCCAATTTTGTCGAGCCATACCCATTTTCAGCGCTTTTTCACTAATTTTAGTCAACTTGCTGTATGCTGTTGAAATCTTGTTATGCTGAATACTTCATCCTTCCTTCATGTTTAAGTTCCCACATGGATGGACCATCTTTACCGTAGCTCAATTGACAGAAATCACGACTCCTTTGTATCTTCCCAATCAAAAAATTTCAGTAATTGCAACAGAACTTTCAAGATTTTACTACCAATGTTAGTTAGAAGTTGGTTAACCTTTTTCTTTTTCCAGAACATTTTGTCCCTATCTAAATATGCATCACAAAAATAAAGTATATTCCAAATTGTCGAGACAGAAAAAAATCTTTTTCCGAAAATATCTGGGCACCGGAAAGCACCCCAACAAAACCTTGTCAAACTGGAGACTAGTCAAACCAAAGACAAAGTTTTTGAAATTTTTCTGATCTAGATTTTGGTATAATCGAGAAGATATGCACCCCTGGCACTGAAATAAAGTGGGCAGATGGATTTACAATGATAACATAGGTGTTTATGTAACTGTAATGGGATACTTTGCAAGGATAGGTACAGTTTCATAATCTCTCTTTGTAAAAAAGTGCTGTGCACTGTACCAAAATAAATTGGTTGTGTATATGTGAGTGAAAGCACATGCACAAACAAATGAAAGACCTCATCTTTCTTTCAACTCTCCCACTACCTAATGTCCTGTTACCATTTCAGTCCTTAAAGTCTGTATTTGCTGCTGAAGGTGCAGAGATTCTTCCCTCAGTACTTTGGTGCTTTCTTCACTTTGCTGCAACAAACAGATCAGTTCAAAACACTGAATCTAAAAACAACCCCACATCAATTTTAAAATGCAACAATCCAAACAACCCACAATGCATAGCAGCTTTAAACAACCGCCTTTAAAATGAACTGAAGTCATGGAACTCGCAAAGCTTTCAAGTAAAAGCCATTTGATTACACATAGAGGTGCATCCCCATCATGATTTCAGAATACAATAAGGGAAATTTGTTGGAACAAATTACTGTTCTATCAGTACAACTCTTTGCTGTATCATTTAAAGCCTGAAGCAAACTATAACACATAAAGTAGCCAATCCTTCCAAATTCTTTACACACACATGTTCTGCAAAAACCACCACAAATAAATACAAACTGAAGCACGGTCATAATACCAATGCACATACAATCACAAGTATGCACCACAAACATTTTGAATATCAATTTAGCTCACATGCTGCAGACCTGGCACCTTTCTTTGTTTTCCATTCTTTTTTTTGTTGTTTTGTTTTTTGACCAGGCACATGTTGCACCAACTTCTGATGGCTGAACTCATAGGTATATTTGATATTAAACTGGCAAAAACTTCTGTTGATGCTTTGCTGAAGCTGATTAACAAAGTTTACCTTGCCAGCCACTGCACTGAATAAGTGAACATAAACAAAGAAAAATTAATAGCCAACTTCTGGGCACCATCCTTTCTTTTTAGTTACTGATGATAACTCAGTTGACTGGCTACTAGTTGAGCACATTTCTAAAACTACAGCTATTGTTCTAGTTATCAGTGATATCTGCTTTGATTCCACAGACATTTGAAGGTGTTACTTCAATGAGAAATAAACTGAGTGATGGTTAATCCATACAAACTCTGGTAAAGATGTACTGTTCGGTACCTCTGCTAACAGTATGCAATCATTTAATGTTATCAACACAAACCAATATGCCCCTCTCCATGTACCAACAACACTGCATTCACAACATAAACATTCCTTTAGGATATTTCATTTTGGCAGTTTTCCTCTTTGGGATAGCCTCAAACCATGGTGGCTAAAATTCTAATTTTCAGTGTTTTACTTGGAACATGTGTGGTAGAGAGGATGAAATGTGGTCACAGAACCTTCAGTGTGTACATTTCTTACTGTCGTGACCAGATACAGCTTTAAAAAGTCTGTCACAATGTGTCTAGACTGACATTGTTCCTACTGTGGCAGAGCTCACAATATGTGGCAGAGTAGTGAGACAAGCATAGTGGCAATGCATGTGAAAAACGCAGAGTAGTGAGGCATCCTTAACGAGCACAGTGGCAACATGCATTGGAAAATATTAATCTTCTTACCACACAAAACCATATAAATTCCAACTTGACAAAGCAGTATCAATTCAAATATGATGTTTCTTTCTTTCTTTCTGCGTATGCAGGCTGATACTCCTGCGGACACTGCCTGTATAAGACAGGCAGTGGAGTTTTGTGTGTATGACCGTTTTTTATCCCGCCATTAACGCAGCCATACTCCATCTTTGGGGAAGGTGCATGCTATGTGTAACGTGTCATCCATACCAACGGCCAAACTGGCCTTCTCTTCCGAAAGTTGGTGATGGGATTTTACGTGTGTGCAAGATGTTGTGCATGTGTTCACACACAGAACCTCGGTTTATAGTCTCATTCGAAAGACTGTAGGGGGAATGGAGTCAGAACCAATGTTAACTCCAAGGAAAAAATCCCCCTGTACCGAAATTCGAACCCGCAACCCCAGGATCACGAGTCCGGCGCTCTACCAACTGAGCTATTTTGGCCCCCAAATATGATGTTTGAAAGTATTCAAGCATTTAACAGTACAAACCTGATTAACAGAAATCATCTGTGCATTTTTGTTTCGCAGTTCCTCAATCTCTTTGTCCTTCTGTGTGAGAAGTTTCTGGTGGTCACTGGTGTACTTCTCCAGGGTGGCGGTCATCTCGATGATCTGACGCTCACACTGCACCATGGCTTCAGTTTTCTCTTTCTGTGCTTGTGTTGTTTCTTTCTGCAGTTGCTCCACCTGCACAACAATGAAGACTGGATGATTTCTCTGTACAGTGTTGACTCTGGCTTCAACATGTTTTGCAGATTAGTCTTGTTCTCAATCATTATGTTCCATTCCATTTCTTGGATTTAATCTATAATCTTAAAGGAATTTACAAATGTACATAACATACCTATTTGCAATTAGCAATACTGAAAAAAAATCCTTAAACAGATACCTGTTGGTCTCAATTTCCTTTCTGCTACTTTTCAACTTCCGGTTGGTAAAGAATATAGTTTTTATTATTATTTCAAGAAAACTATACTGAATGCTTCACAAAAGAAGCACTCTGCAATGCTTTTATATTCCTCAGATTTGTCAGAATGATTCAACAAGAATGTCTTCCATGTGTAAGAACACAAGTCAACAAAAAGCTCAGGAGTAAAGCCTGGTCTGTTAAACTGATTCAGTTACCTGTTGTGCATTCTGCTGGGCCTTTCCTGTCTCCTGTTCCAGGTGAGACTGAAGAGAGGCAATGATTTTATCACTCTGTTCCCTGGCTTGTTCACTGGTCAACAGCTCCTGCTTGAGGTAGTCCAGCTCACGAATCTTTTCCTCCTGTTTCCTGTCTTGGGTGGTCAGCTTTCCACGCAAGGACTTTAGCTGCAGGATGTGGCATCGTTTTATTTATCTTTACTGACTATCATAACAGTCTTCAACGCCTTGATGGGTGTCTACTTTCCCTAACAATGATTAATAAACATATCACAATTCACTCACATTTAGCAACAGCATGGGTTTACCCACCTCATACCCCATTCATGTCCACACAAGCCAAAATAATGATGACCATCAACTGCAAATAAAAGTAAAGTAGTCTCAGGTCCACACTCTTTCTCTGTGCAAGCAGTCAGCAAGGATGGATAGGTATTGGAATGAAATCCCATAAGTAGATATGTTTTGTTTCACCCAGGATGCTGCAAGCAAGTTATTTGCATGTATTCTTTTATCCAAAATGCCAATACAAGACTTCACCGAATATTTTCCTTTCACTTGAGGCGCTATAAGCAGATTTACCACACACTTTTTCTTACGATGCCATATGTAGATCTTGAGATGCTAGAAGTAGATTTATCATACATTTCCTTAAGACGCCATAAGTAGATCTGTCGTGCATTTTCTATTCCCCTTGATGCCAAAAGTAGATTTCTTGCATTTTAACCTTAGATGTCAAAAACTGGTTTCTTGCACATTACTTTTTTAACCTGAAATGCCATAGATAGATTTTTGTCGCTATTCATTTGTCAACTTGTGATGCCATTTTCTTGCACATTTTCTATTACTTGTAAACATTAAACAAAGTCTAAGGGATGCATTCTTTCGAAAATCATATGTGGGCTCTTTAGTGTGAAACCTGCATTTAAACAAGGTTTGTTCTTTACATTTTGCTAAAAGAAATTCTGTCTTTTTCAATGATGATCATGTAGATTTTTTTCAATAGATAGGGTTACACCAATGAATGGAAGGTACAGTTCCATGCAGGACTTGAACAGCTGTTTATCTTTGCTTGTGTAGAGTTTCATTCAGCAGATGGCAACCAAGAAAAAGCACCTGGAATGTGAAGAGTCCTTTCATGACTCAGGAGGCTTCATTTGCCATCGTTCAGAATCAGAATCTGTGTCTCTCTTGTGAAGAACCCAAAAGCACCTTTCGGTATTATTCAGTTTTGTTTTCCTCTCATGTTATTGGAATTTCATAAGAATACTGTACATTTGATAGCTGTTCTGATTCAAAATTACTTTTTAGCTGAACAGACAGATAAGCAAAGACGTACACACAAGTATGAACACACAAATGCAATACACCACTAAACTGAAGATGGAAGGGAGCATAGAAGAATGTAAAACAGCAGACTATGTGAAGAAATAGAACAGCAGACCATGGAAGAAAGTAGGAAAACAGATCAAAAAAGAAAGTAGGACAGTAGAACACGGAAGACACAGTACAAAAGTACCAAAGAATGGAAGAATGATGGTGAGTAGAACACTGAAAAAGTTAAACAGTAGATCTTGAAAGAAACTAGGACAGCAGAGTATGGAAGAAAGGACAGCAGAGTAGGGAAGAAAGGACAGCAGAGTATGGAAGAAAGAAGGACAGCAGAGTATGGAAGAAAGAAGGACAGCAGAGTATGGAAGAAAGGACAGCAGAGTATGGAAGAAAGTGGGACAGAAGAGTATGGAAGAAAGGACAGCAGAGCATGGAAGAAAGTAGGACAGCAGAGTATGGAAGAAAGTAGGACAGCAGAGTATGGAAGAAAGTAGGACAGCAGAGCATGGAAGAAAGTAGGACAGCAGAGCATGGAAGAAAGTAGGACAGCAGAGTATGGAAGAAAGTAGGACAGCAGAGTATGGAAGAAAGTAGGACAGCAGAGTATGGAAGAAAGTGGTATAGCTGAGATTGGAAGAAAGGAGGACAGCAGAATATGGAAGAAAGGAGGACAGCAGAGAATGGAAGAAAGGACAGCAGAGTATGGAAGAAAGTGGGACAGCAGAGTATGGAAGAAAGAAGGACAGCAGAGTATGGAAGAAAGTGGGACAGCAGAGTATGGAAGATAGGACAGCAGAGTATGGAAGAAAGTGGACAGCAGAGTATGGAAGAAAGAAGGAAAGCAGAGTATGGAAGAAAGAAGGAAAGCAGAGTATGGAAGAAAGGACAGCAGAGTATGGAAGAAAGTAGGACAGCAGAGTATGGAAGAAAGTAGGACAGCAGAGTATGGAAGAAAGAAGGACAGCAGAGTATGGAAGAAAGTGGGACAGCAGAGTATGGAAGAAAGTAGGACAGCAGAGTATGGAAGAAAGAAGGACAGCAGAGTATGGAAGAAAGTTGGACAGCAGAGTATGGAAGAAAGTAGGACAGCAGAGTATGGAAGAAAGGACAGCAGAGTATGGAAGAAAGTGGGACAGCAGAGTATGGAAGAAAGAAGGACAGCAGAGTATGGAAGAAAGGACAGCAGAGTATGGAAGAAAGTGGTACAGCTGAGATTGGAAGAAAGGAGGACAGCAGAATATGGAAGAAAGGAGGACAGCAGAGAATGGAAGAAAGTAGGACAGCAGAGTATGGAAGAAAGGAGGACAGCAGAGAATGGAAGAAAGGAGGACAGCAGAATATGGAAGAAAGGAGGACAGCAGAGAATGGAAGAAAGTAGGACAGCAGAGTATGGAAAACAGAAAGGACAGCAGAGTATGGAAGAAAGTGGGACAGCGGAGACTGGAAGAAAGCAGGTAGTAGATCCTGGAAGAAAGTAGGACAGCAGAGACTGGAAGGAAAAAAAAAAAGAATAGTACAGCAATGAAGAAAAGGAAAGAAGACTACACAGGAATGTAGAACAGCAGAGCACTGAAGTAGGAAATTGAGAAAGGAGGAATGTGGCGCAAGACACAAAACAGGGCATGGAAGAAATTAATTGAAGCTGAGTACAGGAGAAAGTAGATCACAGAAGACTACCAGAAAGCAAAGTATGGAAGACAGCTGTTGAAGTGCCAGCTACTCTGAGGCAAGAACACCCAAACAGGGAAGAGATCAGTGTGGACAGTCTCACTCCTATGATCTCACTTGATAAATGACGAGATTTATTAAAACTGATCACATAAAAGTACTTTCATTACATTCATATTTGAAAGACTCAGGCAGAGTCTCTTCCTTCATTTGTTTGTTAATGTTTTTTTTCCCAGTCAAAGGTTTAATATTTGTCTCTTCCTTTGTTTCCTTATTGCTTTTTTTCAGATCCCAGGTTTAATGTTATTAACTGAGGAACATTAAGTCCATAGCACTTTTTCAGAATAAAAAGCTGCTGTGAAGACCGAAAAGAAATTTGACCACATGACATATGTTAACATCTGTACACCTGGTTCCTCTTTTAGTAACATTAAAGTTAAATGTTCACATCATATTTCTAACACCTTTCTCCAAGTCTGACTATCTATTAGAGAAAATATCTTCATGACATTCATCTTACACCTCTTTCTCCAGACCCTCAGCGGATCTATTATAATGACAAGTTCACACAAAGCACACAATACCTCTTTCTCTAGATCCTTGATAGTTTTGTTCTTGGCCTTCATGTCAGCATTGAGATCTTTCAACTGCTGCAGTAGGTGCTCCTGCTTCTCCACACTGGTCTGTCGCTCCTGCTCTGCTTCATGGCCCTATCACACAGCAATGAGTTATGATGTGCCTCATGATTATGACAACTGGACTGAATGATTCACAGAATGCACATGAGTCTCGGGATCTGTCTACCTTTCTGTCTCAATCATAATTCATGTATTTGCACAATCATAAATGTATTGAGTCCAAAACCTTTGCCGCACAATGTTTCAGAGCAAGCAGAACTTAAACAGATCAAAATAAATGTATACATGTGTCAAGAGCATCATTTCTTTCACAGATTTTCTTTGGGGAGAATGTCTCTCTGAATCTTTTTTTTTTCTCTCTAGACCCCAAACCTACGCATATGAATCAACCTACGCATATGAATCAATCACTCATCTGTCTGCGGCCATGCTGTCAGTTACACTACTGCTTCAGAACAGGAATCACTGAAAACCACCTAAGTGGCTTGATGCCCACTCTGTATATGTTAATTGCATAAATATTACAACTATTTCAGTATGAAGCGCTTGTGTTAGGAAGTTTTCTTTAACCACAATACAAAAGCATTACCATTCAGCCAACAGAGGAACACACAGTGAAAGCTGACATTATTCAGCGTTTGCATTACGTTACTAATTCTCAGTTAGATTATACCAAATATGACAAGAACTTTGCTCAAACTGGTTCAGCTACAGTGAACTGCATGAAAATCATGCCTATTTCATGGATAAGCAGGATCTGTAATGATGCTGGCTTCTGCCCCACTGTATGCTTACCCTGTCCTAAACACATAGTGCAGGCTTTGCTAGCAGTGAACAATGCACCAAATTTAAACTTGCATACGTGCACATCCACAATACTGGGAAACAGGTGAAATGTTGGCCGGTAACTGACTTTGACAATCAATTAAAGTACTCACAGAAAAAATGTGGATGCATTTGATGGTTTTATGTGATGTGTTATGCATTTGCCTTGTGAAATAAAAGAATTTGGAAATGAAATTGGTTTTGTGCATTTTATATTATTATTTTTTCAAGCTGAAGTGTCGACTCAAAATGGCACCAAAAAAAAAAAAAACGGACATCACCACACTGGCATACTTCTGTGCAAAGTTCTTCAGTGCTAAAAAGTCCAGGCACTTTAATTCAGCTAGAAAATGAAAGTCAATAAATGAGATATTCTATTGAATAAAGTGAATGGAACGAAAAAAAATGTGTCTTTTGGAATTTTGAAGTGACCAAAAATAGTCGTAACGTAAGTTTCTTTCGTTTCTGTATTCAACTACCAGGGTAAGGGGTTATCTACTAAGGATACACTGTCTTGAGAACACAAAAAAACCCACATCGTTTATTAGTGGCAATACACTAATTTGTCCGAATGACCCCAAAATATTTGAGAATACTAAATTTCAAGCAGTAAATTGAAGGATTCTTTCGACCACAAATGGCTTCGTTTCCATCTGTAACTTACGGAATGGCGGCCAACTGAAAACATGCAAGTGAACTTAAACACTTGAGATCATGTTCTAGGCACAACAGAGTGTCTGAAAATTCCATGCATGTGACCTTCACCCCCATCACGTGAACCAATCGTATTTTGAGAGAAACTGGTTTTCGTTTCCCATTCTTTTGAATGTAATGCAACGACACTGTGTTTCGATTCACTGCACACAATGAATTTTAGTTATTCACTCCGGGCTCCATTGTCCTTAAAACAGTAAATTCATTATTTATCAATCATTATTGCACGCATATCTTGTGAACTGGTAAGATTATGTCGACAATCTGCTTAAGTAAGCGTCAGATTGAAAATAAGTGTCCATATCCCAAAGCCGTTTCCCAGTAGCATGGACATGCACACATCCTATGGTTTTTTTGTTTTCTTTTACAGACTACTGGAAAAAACTAATTATATTTTTCATTAGATTAAGACCTTTGAGTAATTTCATGCATCTCAACTCAAATTGCACATTTCCCTAAAAGGTTGAAAAAGAAAACCCAGATAGGCTGCTATCCAAAACTCTGTGTTTTCACTTTATGACGTTGAAATCAATGACAACAAAGATGTAGTCTGCAGGTGATGTGTATGTAGCAATTTTAGACCCCCAAAACTCCCTGTCATCTACTCCATCCAGTAAACCCCATTTCCATGCTAATATCACAGCTATTCCCTACAATGATCTGTGGCCTTTTGCCTTGCAAAACATTGCTGCTGGGTCTTTTGGTGGCATGGTGTTTCTTTGCCAGTGCTAACCACATATGCAATTTTTTCAAGCACCTGGTCGTCTCCTGGTGTACCTTTTCTTGGATTAGTGCTGCTTTGCATGAACTCAGGACATGCTCCATTGAATGTCTGTTCTGACAACGTGGACATGAAGGGTAATTTGATTTTCCCTATTTCACCTGATTTGAATTCAATGGTAGGTAATCATATACAGATCTTACAATAAAGCTGATCTTGAAAAGTGCCACATACTTTATGTCATTCCAGCCGAGACTTCTTTGGAGCGCACTTTCCTATATAATCCACTGCCCCTGTTGGGCTTGCTGGACAACCTTCCATATTGTCTTGGCATCCTCTTCTTTCTCCAGCTCCAATATTAAAATACATCTCTTTCCCTTTGGCCTTTGACTGCCATTTCATTTCTGTTAACCCCACCCCTGTCTGTTAATTTGTGCGTGTTCTGTTATTTCCCTGATCTTCACCCTGTCCTCCTTTGAAAAATGCAGTAATTTCACACGTACACTGGTCATTAGAACAGCTCACTTTCTTTCTTCGTGCGTGCATGTGTGCATCTGTGCATGCATGTTGCTAAAGGTTGTTAAAAGGCTCTATATGCTTAAAGTTAGGTTATTGTTCAAATTCAGGTTTGGGTTAGGGTCTGATCAGGGTTAAGGTTAAGGTAATGCATTCCAGAGCTGGAGTCTTCCCGCTTTCTTATCAAAGTTCCCATCAGTAACCATCAATACACCACCACCAGTGGCATGGAGCCAATGTCAACACAACCAGCATATGCCAGCATGTTGACTGACTAATCTGTTTGAACTGAAAGTAGTGCAAAAAGGACCAGGCCAAGAATATGCTCTCTCTCTCTCTCTCTCTGTGGTCTATGATCCAATCAAAAATGTTGGCAGTAGTCTAGTGGCTGACTCTAAACAACAAAGGCCAGTTACTCTGTTTTGAAAGTGTGCACATTCAGTTTGAGTGTAACATAGACTGGGTGCTAGAGATCACATGTCCTTAATTGCAGGCAGATGAGAGCATCCATTTTGATGCTAACTTGTCACAAAATCCCCCTCTACACACACTTCGAAGAAGTCTGGCATGTATTGACAACACTTCTCAAAATGTAGACAGGTAATGTGCATGTGTGTATGTTCGCATGTATCGATATCTAGATATTACCTTTGCTTCGTGCACTTGTTGAAGATGTTGATTCTCCTTTTCTAGGTCAGCAAGCCTGATCTCAACAGAATCCTTCTCTTTCCTTGAATGGGAAAACAAAGCAAATAACATGTTTTGTAGACATTTCACAATAATTAAATCAGCTCATTTTACACTGCAACCTAAAAGCTGTCACAAAATGCCTAATATGCTGCACCATCTTGTAGCAATTTTACCTTGTGTTAGCATAGCTGGCCACTGGGACAAAAGGGTAGTTACTTCAAGAAATAACTGGCACAAGTGTACAGTTCTATCACAGTTTTCAGTTGGATTTTGCAAGCCTACACACATTGCTAAAAATAATAAATGAAGTACAGCTTTACTGAATATGACAGCAGAAACATAATCATGGAATGTCACTGACAAAGGAACACAGTGTGTTCTTCTCATGTTTGTCTGTCCAATTGTGTACTTATATTTGCCTTGACAATCAGGATGCCCCTTAGAAACATGTGTTAGGAGGGAGTTAAATCTGATCATTGATATTGCCTCAATGATCCTTGGATTTCAAAGTTACTTCCCTTGATTTAGTTTTGCATGATGTTTCCAAATTTCTTTTCTATCATCAGCAAGAGAATAAGCCCATTTTGTCACTCTGATTTGCTTTTCTGACTGGGCAGCAGAATGCCTCTGACCGGAAAATATATGTATTTCTTACTTGAGTTGCTTTCCTGAGAGATGTAAAATCATGGAATATGATTTAATTTCTCTCTCCTTTTTTTTTTTTTTTGGGGGGGGTGGGGGGGGGGGAGACTTTGCAGCGAAGAAATTGTAGCTTCTTACAGTTTACAAAATACAGTCGCCACATCTAGACTGAAAGATGAACAGTATTTAGTAAATGCAAGGGAAGGCAATAGTGTCTCTCCACTCAACGCACTTTGTTGCACAATGTGTCCCGAACACTGCTTCAGTAAAATTTCATTAAACTATGTTAAAACAATGTCCTCATTTTCCAAGTCTCCTAGCCTGGTGCCGCATACAGTTTATCTTGAACTATAGTTGAAGTTTTACCTGTATTCATTCAGCTGGTCTGTAAGGTCACGTATGTGGGCTTTAGCTTGTTCATGTTCTTCCGTCAAATCCTAAAAAGTCACACACACACACACACCAAAATAAATGAAGAAAAGCTATTCTTTGATGAAAGTTTTTAATTTCTATGACATGTAAGTTTCTAAGATAAACCAATGTTATACAGAAAACTTTTTAAAAAGTACAAAAATGAAACGCTGTAACCCAAAACTTGATGCTTAGTTATACTTCTTGTTTGCCTTGTAAAAATAAAAACAATAACAGTCTCTCCACCACTTAAGTTTACCTAACACAAATGGTAATAAAATCTTGATGACTGATACTTTCTTCAAAAGAGTTCAAGTCTATATCAAGTTTTGTTCTCCAATTTTGGATATTTTCATATTCCATTTTTGTACTGTCAATTACAGACATTCCAAATACAGTTTTATTCTCCATCTTTGATGTTTTCAATCTCAGGATGTAGCTTGAATTTTTTTACCCCAACTTTCAACAGGTTTTATTTACCATTTATTCATTGTCAACATTCAGCCTGTTTCCCTGTGAGGACTTACCTTGAATTTAACTGTGGTTCTGTCCAGCTGTGTTGTGGCTGAGGAGATTTCTGTGTCTTTGGAAGACAGCTGGGTCTGGTAGTTCATCAAATCTGCCTGCAGCTGCTCCGCCTTGTTTCTAGGACCGATGTCTTACAAAGATTATGAATTCCCTACCCACCCTAGTCTGACAATACAGAAAATTTTGGCTGAATTTTTGGCCCAGCACATCCATGTAAAAAAGAAAAAAAAAACTTAGAGAATCAAAAAAACTATAAAACACTCGGGGCTTAATTAGGTCAGGCATGAGAAAGGAAGAAAGGGAAGAAATGCTCATCTGCATGACAAAACTTTCATTTGCTGGAAGGGAAGTTATGTGTGTCAACAGCCAAGTCCCCTCCTCCTTCTAACTCCCTGAACATTTCACACAAACAAAATAAAATGTAAAAAAAAAGAAAAGAAAGAGGGGGGGAGCTAAAATCTGTGTACTCTGGATCCCTTCCTCCGATATTATTTTTTTCTTTATTTTTATCACCTGGGAAAAAAAAGGAGGGGGTAGGGGGTAGGGGGCAGGTGAAATTTGTTTCCAATAGCAATGATATTTAAGCCCTGAATAATACACTGAAAAACATAGGAGACAGGAAAGACACAACTTATACATTCAAAATCAAGTCAACGAAAACAGGCTCATTACATCATGCATGAATTCTGTGATCAGATATCCTTCACCCTGCTAATTTCTGTCATCCAATTTCACTTCAACAGTTTGCCTCCTTTATGAGTAACCCAAAGTGGGGGCCGGAATAGCTCAGTTGGTAGAGTGCCGGATTCGTGATCCTGGGGTTGCGGGTTCGAATTTCGGTACAGGGGGATTTTTCCCTCGGAGTTATCATTGGTTCTGACTCCATTCCCCATACAGTCCTTCGAATGAGACTATAAACCGAGGTTCCATGTGTGAACGCACACACAACATCTTGCACACATGTAAAATCCCATCACCAACTTTCGGAAGAGAAGGCCAGTTTGGCCGTTGGTATGGATGACACGTTACACATAGCATGCACCTTCCCCGAAGATGGAGTATGGCTGCCTTAATGGCAGGATAAAAAACGGTCATACACACAAAACTCCACTGCCTGTCTATACAGGCAGTGTCCGCAGGAGTATCAGCCTGCGTACGCATAAAGAAAGAAAGAAAGTAACCCAAAGTGGTCCACATTGCTAATTCCTAATTTTGGCATCCCAGATTCCTAACAACTGCACTTTTGCACCCTGTGTCTGTATCCCCACATAACTATATTTCATTAAGTAAACATGCACATACCGGGTTTGTGACAGCTCTGTCTGCAGCTGTGTAATGGTTTCCTGCAGCTGCTGGGTTTGCCTGCTACCTTCACTGTGGGCCTGAAGGGACTTCTCCAGCTCACTCTGTATGTACATCATCCACCAACCTCAACAAGCTTTGTACCTTCATTGTTATGTTACTGTAATCAACTCATGTTGCACTCCACATTTCCTTATAAAGTCATGTCCAAATGCATTTAAGTAGGCAAAAAAAAATGCTACATTCTGTTTGAACAAAAAATGCTCCAGTATGAATCTAAAAAACTCTAGATATGCTCCTAGGTAATGCAAGAAAACAGTGAATTGGTACTATACAATTACACAATGTGAAGGATGATCATGTTTTATGCAGCAGTTAGTCCACATAAAGTAGGGCTAACACCTAGCATAGGTTTTGTTATTAATGCTTACTAATACAATCATAATTACCAATGAAAAGAAACACCTGATATAAAACTTGGGTGGGGAACATCATGCAAAAGTACTTTTTGATGTACTTTACTCATGCGCAAACACACACACACACGCACACACACTGACAGACACTAAGGTGTTTTGATTCAATTTCTCTATTTTCTTTTTCCCATATTTCTATTTTACAACTGTGTGGTTGCCAGAAAAATTATGTTGGTAGAATGATGACAAACAATGAGCAGAACTTCATGAACGGAATCTTTAAATACACAGTTGTAAGTAACGAATCAAGCTATCTGCAAATGCTAAAAAGAAAAGAAACAAACCTCTAGCTCACACACACAAATTCCATGGTACAACTGTGCCACACTCATGTTGTTAAAAGATTCCTCAATGTAGAGGAAAATGTGCATGAACATTACTCCTGGTAGGCATAACTAAAATCCAAGCTATCGCTGAACAGTAAACAAACAGGAAAGTTCACCCAACTAGCCCCTCATCCCCACCCTCCTCCCTGCCAAAAAGTTCAAACCTGTCCATACAGTCGACTCTACTTTACACAGGGACTGGTATTTATTGTGGGAGTTGGCCAATTTTTAATTAATCAAATAAAATAAATTAAAGCTATAGAAGAAAATCCATCCATTCATGTTGACCAAAATTTTGGTTCATCCAGTTTGGAGTATGATGCAATCAACTGCATGCTCATATTATGTGCACACAGAACCATAGCAGAAGAAATAAAACAAGACAACACACACACTTAACAGTTGTTCAAGACGGCACAGTCTTTTGACAGCACACTTTTTTTTAATCTTTAATCTTCTCACAGACAAACATAACAAAAACAAATAACCTCAATGTGGTTAATTCACTATGGGAGCAAAATTACTGTCTCAGTTTAATTATAATTTGCTGTTTGTGCCTTCCTCACCTCTCTTTCACCCTTTAAGATTAACTTACCACTGAATACATATTTAATTAACAGTAATATAACAGAATTACTCTGATCTTTATTACTCATATACACACTCAACAATCATATCAAATGATCAAACCTTGTCAGTGGCAATGGTTTGCTTCAGGCTGTGGACCTCTTGCTGCAAAAGTTTCTTCTCCCTTTCCAAACTGGTGTATCGAGGATTTATCTCATCCACTTGTACCTGTAATGCATGGTTATAATCCTTGTATATATGTCATTTCAACACGGACACAGTAATTTAGTTTGTCAAACAACTTTTACCAAGAAAGAAAGAAATGGAACATCGGATCCCATTATCCACTACAGAAAGACACCTATCCATATACTCTTCTATCTACAGTTCCTGTTCAGGAAATACATTAAGAAAGATCAGAGAAAGTGAAAACATCAACACTCATAACATTAAACAAGAAAATTTTAAGTCATGTATGCCATCTTTATGTGGATCTTTCTTTTTTTGTGGTAAGAACTGGAAAGCAGTTTAATATGTATAAAAGTAAAACATTTTTCTCTGTAAAACAAATTGCTACAGAGGAAGACGTAGGGGGGGGGGGGGGGGGGGGGGGGGGGTGGCAGGGAGAGGGGTCTCAAAATCAGTCCTGATCTCATCTATTTGACATGTACCTGCAGTTTTGCTGCCGTCTGCCGTTCCTGCTCCAGATGTGACTGTAAACTTTCCACTTCTGTCTCAAGGGAGCTGATCTCTGCCTTGTTTTTGTATTTTTCCGACTGTAACTCCGTCTAGAATACCAAGTCATACATGAAAACAGCGTAACTCAACACACAATCTCTCTCTCTTTAAACCCATGACTTGTTGATGCTTTTGCATTACAAAATTGCATAGGGTCCTTCAACTGAAGCCATTTTCCATTTTTTTACTTTCATTTTGTATCTGAACTTAACTTCTGGGAAAGAAAGAAAGAAAGAACACCAAGGTGCTGGAGGACCAAGAAGCACTGTCTTCACCTGCCTTTAGAGCAGTCCTGTACCACCTTGAGCCTGCGCGTTGCGATGGTACAAAATTGCATAGGTCCTTCACTGAAGCCATTTCCATTTTTACTTTCATTTGTATCTGAACTTAACTTCTGACAATGTATCTAAGAACAACACAGATTCTAAGATGTCCAAATTAAGCATCATACTTTTCTGTTCATAAATACCATTGCTGATCTCTGGTCCCAAAGCCCATCATGGCAATAATGAATGGTGAGCCACTTGCGCTTTAGGGTAAGCACATGAGTTGAGGAAAACGTCTGCCCAGTCCATTAGGCAAAAACAAATCTAAGCTTGCTCCATGTTATTTAAAATACATGAATGTCTTGTTATGATTCAGCTCTTACATATTATTTATGGCTTTAAACATGTTCCAAAGAAAGGGAAAACAAAAACTGAGTAAAAAAAAAAAAAGGAGATTGGATAGGAGGCATGAAGGATGGAATATGAAAAGGAGGGGAGGGGGGAAGGGGGGGGGGGGGGGGGGGTCATGCAGAACAACAAAAACTGTGCAAAGTCCAAACTTTCATCTTCCAGTTATAGCTCAAGCAAAACAGATAAATAAATAAAGCTTACCAATTCTACTTTGAGCTTTTCTAGACACAGTTCCATTTCAGTTTTCTCTAGCAATAGGACATCTGAAACATCATTCACATCATATCACATTGCGCTGCATATCAATTTTATTCTATGAACTCTCTCTCTCTCTCCATATACGTAGAGACCTGTTTACCCTAAAACTGATACTGGTGTATTTTTCAACAAAAATGAGTGCATTTTCTACAGAAAGTGTGTATAAACTATTCCAAATTTCTGTAAACGCGGGAGGGAGGGGTGCCCATTCATTTTATTTTCACCTGCCATCACATTGCAGAAGCTTCTTCCCAATAATAACCACCTGATCTTGTATAACTACAGTAAAACAGGTTCTTCCTAATAGTAAATACAAACTACTTTCAAACCTGATTCATCAGCATATTTTGGCACAAGCGCATGCTCTCTTGCCCTTTTCTTCAAATGTTTCAGGGTATGCTGTTGCAGAAACAGACTCTGCCTACCTGATTTTGCGTGCTGAAGTTAGCTAGAGCTGTCACTCCTTGGTCGAAGCCTCCGCTATGATTGCTTTCCGCAAATCCAATTACCACTCAAGAACTTTGTCTCCAGAATGTTTTTCAACTTAAAAAAAAACATTTTTAGTTTGTCACATTGTCGTATTTCCCAAAAAAATGTGTACAAAATACTGCAAAATTGTTTGGGTAAATAAGTCTGCATGTACGAAATATCTTCAATGTACTATAAACTGAACAAAACATGTTTAAAGAATTTTTTTTTAAAAAGGCAGGATGTAAACACAAAGATGCAGGTGTGAACTTTTGCATTTTCAAGTGGACAAGTGCTGAATCAACTTCTTTATATAAAGAACAACATAAACTTGTGAACATACTTCTGAAAGAAGTATTAGATACAATAGATAGGTTTTTTTCGTTCTGTTTTGTTTCATTAGCATATTCTTTCACAGGTCATAAAACATATATAGCACAGCAGTAACCTTGAAACTGTTCTAAGTCTACTATTCACATTTCCTCAACCATGCCAAACTATAACTATTTTGTGAAGTCTTTAAGACAATTATGCAGGCGGTCAAACATACAAGCTTGTCTGTGAATCATGAAATTGATAAATCAGGGACAGTGATGCATTCAAGTGAACATGCAAATGCTTCTCATCTTTCCTGTATCTCTTGTGCTACTGTTCTTTTGTGAGACTTCAAAAGGAGGCAAATAAGTTGAAGGTCATACATGTACATGTGTCAATGAGTCATTAAACAGATGAACTAGAGACGGTCTAATATATATTCTACCATGTCAATGCTTATCATCTTTCCCGTACCTCTTGAACTTTTGAGACTTTCACTGAAGGTTAAACTCTCTGTTAGTTGAGCCCTGGCTTCCTTCAACCTTTGAAAGAAACAAATTATCAATGACAATACTAACAATGGACAATCGTTGTATAATTCAATTCCACACAAAATTTATCCAGGTTCAACACACTGTATACTAGTAATTACAGAAATGAGAATAACTGCACCAACACTTTAAAACAAAGCAACAGAGACGAACATACACTTACAATGACACTAATAAGCTATTATCCTTGCATATCCATTTGCACTAGCACAGGCACAATCTCTCACTCTGTTATTATCAGGAATGCATGCTCCCTCCTTCTCATACATGTCTATATAACAAAACTTACATATCCTCAGGTGAGTTTAAAAAGTATGCTGTGATATTCAAGCCTCAGTGCAACAAGAGTGAGTTCTAACCTGAAAATAACTTCACCAAAAGGTTTTCGTATAGGTATAGTTGGTACAAATCTTGTCTCAAGATATACAAATCAAACTAACAAGATATTTCTTATGACCTTCTTTTTCCATCAATTCTTTATACTTATTTAGATTGTGAAATAATCATTAAATATTTTTGTAAATGAAAATCAACATATAAAACTTTCCTTTTTCAATAATCTTAAACAATGGATGAAAATGCATCAGATCCATACATACTATCAACAACAGAAAAGGAGGGAGGAAGAAAGCAACTAGGGATGTACAGATGATCTGAAAACAGAAATTAATAGTGTACAACTCTCTAGAGATCACTCCCATCCTCCCACCCTTTCTTAGCCCAGCACAGTATGTCTCCACCTTAAAACATTAACATCTTTTCTGCAAACAGTGATGTTTAAACTGCTCCCTTCAAGTATGAGCAGAATGGTACAATGAAGTCAGAAGGCTGACCTTTTCTGTTCATCAGACAGTTCAGCCTTGAGGAGATCAATGTCTTTCTGCAGATCACTCTGGCGCTGGTTGAAGATGGCCACAGAGTTGTTGAGAGCTTCCTGCACCGAGTCCTCTTGACGCTTAGCGCTGTCAGCTCGCTCCCTCTCTTCTACCAGCTCTGTTGCTAGTTGTTCTTTCTCATTCTGCAAATTTGAATGCATCTTTGTACGTGCATTTGCATGTAGGTGGGTATACAAGCATGTGTGTGTGTGTGTGTGTGTGTGTGTGTGTGTGTGTGTGTGTGTGTGTGTGTGTGTGTGTGTGCATATGCACATACATGCACTTATCTGTTTATGTTTCTAAGAATGCTTATGCATGCATCCATGCATGTGTGTTTACCCAGTAAGCTGATGTGTTTGAAAAATTTAAGAAGAACTGTTATCATTACTATTAAGTACAAACAAAATATCTCCGAGGTAGTTTAAAACTAGCAAATGACATCTCAGTACATACATATTTCATTCCAGAGACCTCAACATTCCTTGAAGTCACACCGGAGGGACACACAAGATTTGTTTTGTTTTTTAAAGACACACAAGATTTGTTTTGTTTTTTAAAGTTCATGAAGCTTTGGTATACAATTCAAGTTCCAACAAGATCTGCAAGAGAATATGAAAATGTTCCTTTTTTTTTTCTTTACCATGGTCTTCCT
>CM065727.1:45998826-46013826 GCA_033310375.1 Conus canariensis
CAAAACAAAAAAAAAAGACTGTAAATATGCAACAATTCACTTCCACTTTATATTTGTATTGCAAATACATCAAGTGAATGTCTTTCACAGTAAATTGGTGTAAAAAAAATGCATTACATGTTTGAGTACATAGGCACTGTCTCGCTGTAATACTAGTCACAATGTCATGCCAGCTTGAGCGCATGAAAGTCATTTAAAACAAACATACAAGGACAAATCGGGCTTACCCGGTACCTTTGTTACATGTGATTATGTCAACGTTTCAACTACATAAACAATATACAACATTGCATGCACAAGTTAAAAGAAAACATAGGTAAGCAAACATACACAAGTCCTAACTTTTTCTGTAAAAGCACACAACCTGATTACCTCAAATTGTTGAGCATGTTCCTTTTCGAGATACTTCAGTTCTGTGCGCTCTGTCTCACCTGAGAACATGCATATTTTCAGACAGCAACTTTCATGTAAAAATGTGAAATGTTCTTGTTCCTGTTCTCCACAGAATTTTAAGTCTGTGAGGATATTTGCATAATGACAGTCTCTGGCGGTATTGATAACAAATTTGCAAAAGAAGACAATATCCTTTGAAAATGGACTTTTAAAATGTTTGGGTACATTTGATCTCTTTTTGAGCACCAACAGGCTATTTCAAGAAGGTGCTAACATACAATGGAAAGATAAACAGCAGAAGAAAAACATGATTATCAGCTGCGCTATCCTGCTCACATACAAACAACAGAACATCATGATATAAAATAAATGTTGATCTGCAGCATTTCCTGATTATCTGCAACACTTATGATTGAGTGAATGTCTGGTCAAACCTCTTTTTTGTTTGAGCTTTTCCCCATGCAACAATACCTTCACACAAGTTTTTATTTCAAGAAGCTAAGGGACTCCTGCATTTAACAATGTGCAATCATCTGGGAGAGACTGAGAATGTATGTGTACATACGTACACATATACACATGTATTAGTATTGTTTGGGGGAACAAAATATCTAGTCTCAGTCTTCAAGTCAAAATAAAGCTTTACTGTTACCGTGTTTATCCTGAAGAATATGGCAAAGTAAACCACTTACAATTGGAAAGTTTTCCCTCCAGTTTCTCTTCCTGGTCCTTCAGAAGACCAATCAGATCTCTGGTGTTCTGGACCCTTAAAAAATATGCCAGACAGACACAGAGGGGCAAACAGATATATTGATAATGGACAGACAGACAGAGACAGAGAGAGATTGACAAACAGATAGATAAATATTAAGATAGATATAATTATACATGTGTACATGTTACACATGTGCACAAACAGAAAACACATGAACAACAACAGTTCTTAGTTCTAGTGTTTTGCATAGTATTACTTGGCACAGCATGCTACAAAGTGCCAGTCTGCACTGGGTTGGTTTGTTGGTTTGTTGCTGTTATCATCTTCTGTGCCTCTCCAGAGGCGCTACCATTATGCTGCTTGTTCCGCCCCCCCCCCCCCCCCCCCAACCCCCCTCCCCATCCACAGTCACACCCTGGCTTATCCCATTGCAGCACAGTCAATCTAAACGGTGAGTCAATGTCAAGCCTTTATGAGGCAACCCACCTGAGGAAACCTGCACTCCTGCCGAGTCAATTCATTGGCATTTAGTGGCGCCCGTTATGAATCAACTTACACATTACCTACCAGGCCCCGTACTGACAACAATAATAGCTTAGTCACGAAGCCAGCATGAGTGAGCATCTCCCTCCGAAAGGTGCAACCATGTCCGTCTGCTCACCGATAACAGCGATTTTGACATGAACTTACCATGGGCATAGACACAGAAAGGAAACTGAGGTCACCCTGACAGCAGGACATAAAGACTCACAAAATTTGAGACTTTTTAATGACAGTAGATGAGGATGAGGGTGATGAAGATGATGTGATAAAGTTCCTTTCTAGTCCGAGACTGTATGACAGGGATGTACTCTACTCCTTTCCTATTACATCCTAGTGTAAACCAGGTTCGAGAGATTTACACACCTGCAGTCTTGGTCAGGATATTTGAGCAACACTATCAGGGACACATCCACAAAGTGGATGAAACAACTGTGTGCTTCCACTCTTCCCAACTGAGCCTTTAGCAAACTCAACTCTGATTAGAAGCCGGCCATGGGCCTAAAAATCCTACATATACAAATGGCTCTGATGGGAATCATACCTGCGACCTCAATGGTCACCTAATCTCTATTGCCCCTGATAGACAGCGTGTGCTAATGGTACAACAGTACACACCTGGGCATGGCTGTGTCTGAAGATGCTGGAATGCACATAAAAATTATTGTAGATGATTTTTCTATGAATGAAATATTTTGGGAAATTCTTGAATCTCAAAGACTCTCTACCATGGAGATTATTTTCATTTAAATACAATATGAATTATCTGTTAGCGCAAGGCAATTAAGAAACTTTCATGAGTGAATCTCATTCTTTAGGATCTGATCTTATAATGCTGAAAGGTAGCCAGTCTGCACTCCCTCTTAAAAACTAAAGACAGCGAAAAAGAAAATGGCTTTCAAATAAGACTATCAGCATTATCATGTTGAAAAAAAAAAAAAAAAGCAAAAGTAAGGAAGATGAAAGCTGTAAACCATTTTGCTGTGTAACAGAGAGACTTTGTACTTCAGGCGATGTGCCACACATTCCTTACCTTTGCATGACCTCTTCCCTGTTGCTCAATTCATCTTGAAGCTTTGTGCTAAGATTCTCATTCTCCAACTGAAAATAAATAACTCTGTTATATCACTGTCATTTTATTAGTTCCAAGTCTTTCTCAAGTAACTTTGCTGTGTCATGTGGATCAAATTATTGCAAAAAGACAACAACAAACACACTAAAAAACAACAAAATAGCACTCATTAAAACAACAATCCATGTGGGGGGTTTTCACTCTTAAAAATATATACAAAAACACTTTAAGACTAGACACAAACTCCCTTGAAATATTTCAAGTATTTAAAGAATCCTGAACACACCAACGGCAAGAAAAATGTTCTACATGCACACAAATCGCAGTTCTATGCAACGTCCTTTCAAATGTATTTCTTTGTTGCTGATTTTTTTTTAATGTTACCAAAATACACAACCCAGTGATTTCTCTATTCTTTTTCTTTTTTTCTGCCCCATGAAGACTATAATTCCAGGTTCATCTGACCAGAATAGACCTGTAAACGTCACAAACACCTGGTGCATCTTGGCAATCTAGTGCTGTCAGGTCAGTTATCAACATCCATTCAAAAGGCTGCAACAAATATTTTAATAAAGACTACACAAGTATTCAAAAGGGTGTGAAAATACATACATTCAAAAGGCCACAAAAAATTCAGGAGCCTATCAAAACAACTTTTTAAAAAAACATAAAAACATTTAACTGGCAAGAAAAGACACTCAAAATACAATGAACATATTCCAAAATCATTAATAAATTCTACAAGATAAAAAAAAAAAAATTAACACAATCATTAACATTATCTTAAGGTAAAGTTTCCCATTCAACTTATGAAAAATCTCTCAAACCTTGAACAACTTACCTGCAGTTCCAGAATGGACTTCCTCAATGACTCGATGGTTGTGTTCGCCTCATTCAGTTTTTTATCCTGATAACCATTGAATCAGTGTTTACACCATACAACTGCACCAAAAGACATGTGTCTTAAAAATTACATAAATAAATGGCAAGATAAGGCAAAGTATTGAAAACTGGCATGAGTGATTTATCTTTTTAAAAAATCAACTTATCCAATTTTAAGAAGTGGCTGATACAAGACTTTATCACAATATATCATGACAGGTGTGGAGGCTGTAAAGTCTGAGGCATATCGTGTATTTAAACTGTTTTGCTGTTCACTGATATATCATGTAGCCCCTAAAGGAGCCTGTGTGGGCTACAATAAAACTGAATCCTCAAAAGTGATACAATCATTTACCAACCATTCAATGACCAGTCTAGCAACTCACCTTTTCCTTGTTTGTTTCATGTTAATGTATCCATGTATGCCATATAAATGGGTGCCATGATCAGCACTGTTTTGGTATTATGTGCTTTAACTATTCACTACCAAAGCTGAAGTGACTAAAAATATTTGTAACTTGCTGTTCATAACGTTAGACTTTATGACTTACTAAACTTGAACACTACTAGTGATGATGAAAAGGGGGCCTGGAGTATCTCTAGAGGACCACCACTAACAAGGCAAAATGAAAGGTATCATGTTTTGGGGGCGGATTTTATTTTGACAAAACAAATCATATCCAAATAATTCCCAGGCTGATCACCACTCCTTTAAGTAAACATAAAGTATCACAAAACAAAAAAATGAAGACAGTGGAGAGTTATAAGAGTTGAAAGAGGAGTTTTTTGTGCCATGGTTCTACTTTTAATGCATTTTATAAATGTTCATCATTGCCATCATTAAAGTAATTCATTATCTTCAATGTGAAAACCCATCATGTCTTTTCATTCTGAAAATGCATATATGTTCAACAACAACAACAACAAAGGAAACAGAGAAAGACAGACAGTGACGCAGTTTACACATGCAAACCTTGTGTTTTATATCCATTTCTGTTTGGACTTTCCATTTTCGGATTTTGTCTGCTTCTTGGTGTAACTTGGCATGTAGTGATGTCAGTCGTTCTGTTCCAAGACCAGAGTCCTGCTGTTGGTGTGTATACTGAGTGGCGCGACTCCCCTTGTCAGTTTCTGAGCACAGTAGAAAACATTTATGTGCTTTGTCTTATAAGTACGCTGATTCCATGATTCATCTCTGTGGAGATGTCAGTCTATTGGTTCATGGTATTGCTGCTTTCTCAGTGACCCTATTGACTGCGATAGTTTTCAGTTTCATACATCGATCAAGTGCTGATATAAAATGAACTGACAATTAGTATACTGATTTCATCACTGGCCATGAATTAAAATGCAAATCAGTAAATAATACACAATAATCTTGTTAGTGAAACCATCGTATAACATGGTTATCATACAATTCAACTGTACAAATCATGTTATGTTCTGAAACCAAACTGTGCAGAACAGTGGTAAAGATGGTTCCTCTTATTACAAGATTAAAAAAATGATGTCGTTGGACGCAAAGTCATGCTATACCAGACCAGACACACTGCAAAAATGTCACTATGAAATCCACTGAAGTCAACAAAAAAATTCCCACCCATAAAATTTCTAGCACACTTGTAAAGGAGAACAGCTCAAGTAATCTCTTAACATGAGCATAATGCTAATAATCATACACAAACTTGTTAACTTCATACAGTAAGAGCATTGCATGCTGCTTGGACAATCACACTAAGACACTCTGAAAGACCTGCATAATCCCTAACATAGATCTGCATAATCCCTAACAAAAAATCATGTACCAGTACAATGTGCGTGCATGTGTGTGTATGCGCGCACGTGTGTGTGTGTGTGTGTGTGTGTGTGTGTGTGTGTGTGTGTGTGTGTGTGTGTGTGTGCATGCAATATTTGCAAATTATCCATACACAAAAAAATATCAATGCTGATATGATCACAACCGCAACAGTACTTTAGTATCAAGTTTGCAGAGCACATCATTCTTTTCGACTCCAATTCATACTGTGTTTGAGGAGTTTAAGATTCTGAAAATTCTGAACATAAAAGTATCTAATTCACCGGTTATTAATTAACAATTCTATTACAGATCTACAGACCTATTCCCATATTTCTTGACAGCTGGGATGTGTTTTTCAGCCTGGTGCTTGTTGAAGTTGTTGAGGGCTGTCACAGAAATGTATTTCCATAAGCATATTTTCACAAAAATTACATCATGGAATATGTTAATAAAATGTTCCATCACTTTCTGCATCACACACACACACACACACACACACACACACACACACACACACACACACTCATGCACAAATGTATGCACAGTCTCCCTTTCTCTCTCTTTCTCTAAATCACAAGCTTACTTATCATTTTGTTGTCATATTCATACCGGCATTAAAACAGACATAAATGACAATGGTAATTTCATTATTTCATAAAACGACAAACTTACCTGAAATATTTGAAATCCAATATCTGAGGTGGTAGTTCTTGGTAAATGTATCTTTTCTTGATGCTGTCTCTGCATTATACTGTGTTGCAATTCATGTGTTGCACTATTGTGTAATGATCTGAAATATAAAACATCAAGATGGACAAATATCTTTACTATCACACAGATTTCTGTTCTGCTCTCTGAAGATGGCTTCACCATAGCATAGAACCACTCCAACTCCCTGCACTCCCCCTACCTCCACCCCCTCTCCCGGGTAAATCTTGCTGAAGGTATGATTAACCCCTTGTTTTCTGCAAAAGGGTATAAGTCACCTTGCTTAGAGATAGATCTGAAACACTGGCAACAAAAGTAAATAATTCAGTCTGGCCTGTAATCTATTATCAAATTACTATGGCAATGTTCAAATTGATTTGAATTATAAAAAGTCATCAATCTGTAATTTTTGACTCTATTTACATTAAACAACGTGGGTCAGTTGTGTTCAGTTTTTAACCAATAAACCCATACTGCTCCTATCCTTTTCAACAGCACAACCGATGAGATGTCAAGTAAATAATTCTATATAGTTAAGGTGCTCTCATCAATCATAATCTTGCATGTATAATACATTATAATAAATTTTAATGTTAGACTTAGGTCTGTGTAGATGCCAAAATATTTGATAATCAGATACATATTTTGTACTTTGTTTAAATCCAGATCTGTATAAATGGCAAACTAGATCTCGATCTGTATAAATGACAAACTAGTTCATACAGGCCTTGATTCAAATTGTTGATCTACAGCACAATAGATGAGATGTCCAGTAACTTGGCCTAATTGCAGCTGTTGTCTCTAAAGACCTCGCAGTTGTACAATTCTATTAGTTCAGGTGCTCTAGACAATTTCAATATTACATATGATATGCATACATACTTTATAACACGCACAGATTCTAAACTTAGATTTGTATAAATACCAGAATGTTTCATTATAAGATACAAATTACCTAGTTTGTTCAGAACTAGATCAGGACAGATCACAAAATAGTTATCAGTCTTAATACCAATTGTAAACTTGATGGTTCCAGTATGCTGATACATGAAAACCAGGAGTTTAAGGGCCTTTTAAATGTTAACACTCATCTTAAAACATTATTCTTGTCATCATATTTTCTTTCTCAGCGGTAAATGTAATCTGAAAACACTTTGATATGGTCCATAAATCCCATTTAAACACATGCACAAACTAGCATACTTTAACTAATATGGTATTAATATTTAATGGACAAAAAATTTGAACGGGAACTTGCATGGGTTAAAAAAAATTTTTTAATAAATGGGCTTCTAGTTCTAAAGTCCATTATTTCCCTATTATTTTTCCACATCATCATGTTCCCAATGTGCACATGTAATGATGTATACATTATCCTCATTATCAAGAAATATTGCAAAGGCATTAAACTTTACTATTTTTATATTATATATCACATTATTCATAAATATCATACATGATATAGAAAAAAGGTCTTGAAAAATTTTCATACTGAAATTCAAACTACTACTACTACTAGGCCTACTACTACTACTACTACTAATGCTACTGAGAACATTCATTTTTGACACGGTTTTCACTACTATATGAAATTGACTTTTCAAATTTTGTGAATAATGTTTGTTATGAAATTCAAATCTACTACTACTTTTATACTCTAATGATAATTACACTTTGTTCGTTTTCACATGACTTTCACTTGGCCAAGTAGGGGATGTGGAAATCACCAGTCGATACCACTTCTAGCCAGTCTTCTGCTTATGTGAATAAAATATCGGTTGTCCACAGCGAGCAGGGCCTGCCAGGGCGTCATCACAAATGAATCATACATGATGGAAGACAACAACAAAAAAGGGCAGTGTGACACAGTGGAAAGAGGAATCTAAAAGCTACTCTGCTCAGGCGAATGTTGTGTTGTGCACAAAAGTAGGTTAATTCCATCCAAAGTGCGCCTTCACTTCGGCAGCGCAGCAAATTAAAAAAAAAAAAAAAAAGGGGGGGGGGGGGGGGGGGGGGGGGGGGGGGGGGGGGGGCTGATTTAGATCATGTTAACGAAACCTGCTCTAGATTTTTACTATTTGCAAGTGTCTGTCCGGTTTCATGTGAATTACGACGTTCTATCACACCTTAATCTCACTCGGAAAGTTCGAAGCAATTTGATGGTGGGTAGGTAACTCGATCTTGTTTGTTATCTTTGTTGACGTAGCCTATCAAAATCGATTGAGGGTGGGGGGGGGGGGGGGGGGGGGGGGGGCACATCACCCAGGTGTATACTCAAGAGACTTTGTTTTGCAATCACAGACCTTAGGCGCATTTCAAAGCTTAAAAAAGGCCAAAATTTAATCATTTAAAAATACGTAACTTTCTTTTCAGATGTTGGATTGAGATGCTTTTTGCAACGTATACTTGCTTTTTTCCCCTCTCTTTCTGATGGTTGACTTCATTTTCAGATCTGATCCTTTTTTTTTACGTCCCTTGCCAAATGTTTTGTTTGATATACATGGATGAAGTATGTTTTGGCTGAAATTCTGCCTATCGTACAATTAAATGTTTGATTTGCAACCTAGTCTGTGATACTGTCAGTCCAGCTTCCACACTGAATATTGTATGACAGAGTGAGAGTCAGCGAATGTCTGAGCGCCTACGACTACAACCAGTCACCCAGTCATGAGTTCGGAATGACTTATTGTCAGTGGATCTAAATTTCAAACCACAATCAAACCGAGTCCATGTTGCACACTGATTGAATTAACATGCAGTTAAAACCTCTGGACATCTCACGATTTGGTATTCTGACCTTTTATAGTCCGAGAAAAAGAAACAAAGAGAAAACTCACTTTCTAACATGGATTCAATCGTCTGCTTACAAGAACGGGTGCGCTTCAAAAACTTGGCGCGGCGGAAAAGATCAGTTTTTTTCTTTCTTCTGAAACTGGATCGGAAGTTGCACGAACTGTAAATCCCGATTTTGACTGTTTCAGCGACTGGCGTGATGACATCAGACTGACACGATGAACAGCCTTTGTTCTTCTTTCCTTTTCTTCTCTTCCACATTTAAGATATGAAATTAAACAAACTTGAAGAACCTCTGTGTGTTCAGTTCAGTGGTTATTTTAACGTCAGTTTATCATCGATGATACTAGACGATAATAAAAGGAAACAGATCACTGAGAATACCAAAATACTGTCTCTGGTTATTTTCCCTCGCCTCTGTGTGTGTGTGTGTGTGTGTGGTTTTCTTTTCTTATTTTTGTTTTTCTCTCCCCCGAGTTAGTCGAAGTGTTGGTCGCTTTCGTTGAGTTTTCGAGATCGTGATAAACAACGTTGTCTACCAATTTTATCTGATGTTCGTATAAAGCCACCCTCTAGTTTCTGGAAGGCCTATATTCTTTGGACTCCTAACTCGTTTACCAATATGCCACCGCACTACTTGCGTCGGTTCTTCCGGTGATTCCTGTTCAGCAGGTTGCCGATTATGTCAGACGTTTGCTATGGTGCATCAGAAGTAACACTGCGCCACTGTGACCGGCAGATCACATCTTGAGGTGTGTCTGCGTATGCATGTGCGAATATGACAGCAGTTAACATGATTTATGTGTTTCCACACGAGGCAGCTGAAATGCCCTTGAGGTCTGATTGCACAACAATGTTGGTATTGAATGCTTAAGAATACTCTCTCTCTCTCTCTCTCTCTCTCTCTCTCTCTCTCTCTCTCTCTCTCTCTCTCTCTCTCTCTCTCTCCATATATCATCAGCGACATTGACAACAACTAAGAAGCAGAGATGGCTCCAGTGTTTGAGGATGGCCTGACGGCCTGACACACACACACACACACACACACACACACACACACACACACACACACACACACACACACACACACAGAATAGAAATGTAAAAATGGAATGTAAAAATGTTTTATTCAGCATAGGCCACAGCCCCTTCTGAAGGGCGGAATCCAAAAACAACATTTGACACATTGACAATGACCATAAGAGACACATCAAAACACTGAAAATAAAGTTCTAACGTCTGTAACGAAAGAGTAGCATAGGTACATGCTTCGACATTAGCATACAGATTCTTCAACTGCATCAGCACGCCGTTAAAAGGCTTTGTACAGATACGAGCATAAATTCTTCAGTACAATTTGTCATCAGTAATGCCACAGGGAATAAACATGGGTTGGCATGAAACTTTCGCGGAATGTAGGCCTGCTTCTGCCTAAGATCGCAGAGTCTAGGACAGCAAAACAGAAAATGTACTTCATGTTCCTTTACATTTTTGCACATAGGGCAGATCAAAGAATTATTTGAAGCTTTATTATACCTGTCACGATGGATAAACATGTCTGTTATTACGAATCTAAATTTTGTTGAATAATGTTTAAGATATCTGTCAATATCGATAACAAGATACTTTTCACAGCTCCTGTTTAACTTAAAAGTTCTAAACAAAGAAAAACGGTCACTGTCTTGAACATGTGCATTCCAGTTCTGCCATCTGCAGTCTATAAGTCTTTGGCGAAGTTCATACAAAAACACACTGACATTATCAACCCCTTGATTCCACCATGCTATTCCAAATCCATTCTGAAATAACATTTCTCTAACACTTGATACCCAAGTATATTTGCCACGCGGGTCTAGCCACATAGGGGTTGAAATTTTGACTCTGTCCTGTTGGTTTTTGAGAGAAAAGCAAGCGGCTTGTTCTGTATGTAGCTAAAAGGGACACAGGCCACAGAACTGAGTGTGCAACGCGCGTTCGGCGCTGCATGAACCGACACCTACCATCACTGCCCAGTCCAAAAAGCTTGGCCCCTTGCAAACAAGCTGTGGGCAGAGTTCCATGCATCCAGATTGCTGCACAGCCTCAGACACCAACTGAGGCTGAGACCCGAACAGAGCCAGAGCCCCCCCCCCCCCCCCCCCCCCCCCCCCCCCCCCCCCCCCTCCGCGCTGGCCCCTTTTAAATACGCATGATTGTCTTAAAAGAATAACAACCTGCCCTCGATCCCCTCCCCTCCTTACTCCTCCTCCTCGCCCCACTCGCGCTATCCATTCCATTCTGAAAAATAGAAATTTATTTTTTAAAAAAACAAACAAACAAACAAACATTTGCGCCCTATCCAACGCATCATGAAAATAACACAATGCACTGACAAACATGGCACACCTCTGCCCATCCCCACCCCGCCATCACCCCAGTCTCTCTCCCCCCCCCCCCCCCACCTCCCCCTCCCTCACTACCGAATATTTCGCACGTTGACTATTATTTCTGATAACCTTTTGTCTTCTTCTTTTTGTTTTGTTTTGAGTTTCCCCCGAGTGCGTTCTTTCAGGCACATCTTTCTTTGGAACTAGAGTGATGTGTGGGATGCGAGGCCCCCTGCCTCTCCCCTCCTTTTCCTGTACCCCTCCCCCATGATTTCCGAAATGCCGCGAAGCCGGTGAGACTCGGATTTTTTCCTTTTAATTCATAGCAGGCTTTGTTTTTGTATTTGTATTCTCTCTCTCTCTCTCTCTCTCTCTCTCTCTCTCTCTCTCTCTTCTTGTGTGTGTGTGTGTGTGTGTGTGTGTGTGTGTGTGTGTGTGTGTGTGTGTGTGTGTGTAGCCTATTTGAAATTCTCAATTTGCCATACATACTGACACATGGATGCGTCGTACACATGCGCGTGCGCCCGCGTGCGCCCGCACACACACACACACACACACACACACACACACACACACACACACACACACACACACACACATGCACACGTGCACAAATGCACGCACACACACACAACACACACACACACACACACACACACACACACACACACACAAGAGGCAGACAGGCAGACAGAGCGAGAGAGACAGAGACAGAGAGGGAGAGGGAGAGGTTCAGAAAACTGAACACATGAACCTGTTTTCCCTTTTCAATCGTTTATTCCTCTTTTGCATTGGACATCTATGTGTCTGACACCGACCCCGTCCATTCTTCACGACCGTCACTAACTTTTCAGTCACAACCGTTACGCCACTGATGTGACCACCACGTACAGGCCGGCTAACACTCGCCATTGCCAGTTCATTCTTCCTCTTTCGGGAAAAAAAAAACAACAACGTCAAAAAACAAAAACAAAAAACAAAAAATCAAGAAACAAAACAAAACAAAACAAAAATATTGAGATACATTTTTGTGTATACGAGAACTGAGGGTCCTGTACATTAAAAAAGAATCCTACACTTAAAGGAAAAAAGTCTGTTCTGTAGTATGTACTTTTTAAAACCATCGGAAACAGACCGTAGCCTATTCGTTATTCTTAAGTGCAAGTTTCTGCTTCATGTCTGATTCATAACTTTCACGTTTCACGTTGACATCTATATCCACCATGGACTAACAACAAAAACTGCTATGATTACATTTCCTATACCCGCCACCAATGGCCAGAATGTACAGCGAGTCTATACCGATAACAACACAGCAATGTCATCAGAGCAAACATGGCTTCTCTTGCAGCCGTTTAACGTGTTGTCACTTTCGTTTCGTAAGTTGAGTTTCCTCAGCAGCCGTCCCTACAATTTTGATAACATGACGGATGTGCCACAACAAGAAAGATTGAAAATGAGATCATTTTGAATTATCCACAGCATCACAAAAAGAAACAAGGACGGAATGGAGAGAGAGAGAGAGAGAGAGAGAGAGAGAGAGAGAGAGAGAGGAGAGAGAGAGAGAGAGAGGCAGAGAGAGACAGTACAGCAACTAAAGAATGAATTTTGTATATTTGTGTTTGCCTTGGCCGAGGCCAACGGACTGACCCCCTCTCTCCATTCTCCTCCCCCCCTCTTACTCTCTCTCTCCGCTCTCTCTCCTCTCTCTCTCTCTCTCTCCGCTCTCTCTCTCTCTCTCTCTCTCTCTTCCACACACACACACACACACACAAACATACACGCACACACACA
Organism: Conus canariensis; assembly: GCA_033310375.1. Classification (NCBI taxonomy): domain Eukaryota; kingdom Metazoa; phylum Mollusca; class Gastropoda; order Neogastropoda; family Conidae; genus Conus; species Conus canariensis. Next base: position 46,011,888 of record CM065727.1, read on the forward strand.
CACACACACACACACACACACACACACACACACACACATACACACACACAAGCGTGCGCGCGCTCGTGCGCACATGTGCGGCAACTTGGAATGGGCAAAATATGCAAGCATATAAACGACGGCAAAGAAAACGGAAATCAAAAGACTTAAAGCTCTGTTCTGACTTACGAGAGAGAGAGAGAGAGAGAGAGAGAGAGAGAGAGAGAGAGAGAGAGAGGGGGGGGGGGGAGTTATATGAATAAGAAACAAAACAAAACACAACAAAACAAAACGAAAGCGAAACGCGAGACCGTCGTGCCAACAGTCATTCACACAGAGCACTTACCCGAGTAATACCAACCTACCTCTTTCCTACCTTCCAAAATCTTCTCGCACAATTCTGATCTTTTCTATTTATGTGTTGCGTTTTATTTTACTTGTAGGCAAGAGACTGGCTTTTGATTTTGTTAAAGAAATTAAAATGAAAATAAACAGAAAAAGAGAGAGTAAAAAAAGGACAGAAGGAAAGAAAGACAAATGAAAGAAAGACAAGTAACAAAAGTAATCAGAGTCATTCCAACCAGGCAGAATGCTGACACCAAGAAAATGACTGCGCACAGAACAGTATTTTCTCAGAACACAGAGAGGGACCACCAGCACTGCGGGCATTGAGGGCGTAGGGTGGGACACGAGTGAGCCAGCTCGACACAATGAAGACGCAACAACGATGTGTGTCCCACAGCTATAACAAAATCAGAGAACAAGAACATGAACAAGATCAAAAGAAGAAAGAAAAAAAAACGAAAGAAAGAAAGAACGAAGGAAAGAAAGAAAGAAAGAAATATTATTAACAATAATAATAATATGACAACAGTAACAATAATCATCTAAACACACGGGTTTAAAAACAAGACGTAACAGAACCCCCAACATAATGTTGTTTCATTAAACCTGATCGAAGAGCGACAAAATTGCAGGGTTTAAAACTAGAAGGCCACTTAGTCAGGAAAGCGAAGACCTCCACCAAAGCCGAACGGATTCTGTCTCCGACTTTTGATCCGAACGCTCACCCATCGTTAGTGGGTTAGTCCTTGGGCTGCGCTCAGCCTTCCAGCGTTTATTCGCTAAAATCGTCTCCATGGTGTTTACACGCTCTTGCCGACAGACAAACAACACTGACAAATAAACATGGGCAAAAATATGATTTTCTTGGCGACAGTAATACCAGCCTGGCCTACGTGCTTTAAAACAATCAAATAAAAATCGAAACCCCTGTCAAAGGTGAGTGAAATAATGCTGTTTTAGCCTGGCCGACGAGTAAGATTGAAAACAAACCAAAACTCATTCAGCAATTAATACCCATCACTGGCACTTTATTTTCACCCACTCTTACCTGTCGTTGGTTACTTTCGACTTCAGTGGTTTGCCTTACTTCCCATCTTTCAAATAAGAATTAGTTACCAATTTAAACATGAAGGCAGCCGGTGTGTCCAACAACAAAAATGTAGAGGGTTTCCTCTACATCTTTGTGAACAACAATGACAAGATCTTGCATCTGTATTGAATACATATATCATAGTCACTTGTAAATCGGTCCTAACCTACACTCACAGTCTAGGCAAAAACAGCAAATCGTAATTATATTATAAACTTCAGCACTGAAAAAAAAAAAAAAAAACTAAAACGAATGTAGCACACAAAATTTCTTCACCGAGCCCAAAGAGACTGACGCACTTCTATGGCCTGCAAAAAAATGGCCGTTGCGTAAATTGAGAAGGACAAAGGAAACAAGCTAAACACAGATGCAAACCAAGCCAAACAACTTCGTCAACATTTCAATTCTTTCCTAACAAATACGCAAATTACTCATCGCTAATATTTATGAGTAAAATTGTCTGTAGGCCTTGGAAGCACCAATGAAGTGGGCGCACACGTTGCGTGCGTGCGTGTGTGTGTGTGT
>CM065727.1:46023826-46031326 GCA_033310375.1 Conus canariensis
AACGGGATCAACAAAAAGCAGAAATTCATGTCCGAAAACACGGCTAAGCCCGCGATGCAGAAATGTGTCTGTTGCTGGTTCCATGATTTTTGCTATTCTCCAAAGAAAATGCATGCCTGCATCGACAAATCTTAGAACTTTGGGATGAACATGACGCACAAAGTTGTGCTTATTTCTGTTTTCAAATGATCGCTTTTTTCACATTTGAGACACGAACCAAATGAACCAAACACCTGAAAAAAAGCATACTTTCCAGATCCCTATAGCAGTCTAAGGAGGCGATCTGAATTTCGAAAGCCTGCAAACCTACGAGAAGGCAGTCAATAACTCTGATATAAATCCGTGACTACAGGCAGTCTCTTAACTAGTTGTGAAGCTTCTGACTGGATGCAGGCAGTGTCAATGGCAGACTGACAACAATACAACGTTTAATCCACTGGCTGATGGAAGATGAGGAATGTGAAGACACATGTGTAAACCGCAGTTATCCGGTTAATGCCATATTTGAACCCAAACATGCACTCGATCACTTCTCAACACTTTCCTCCTAGGTCAATGTTTACTTTGCATAATCCTTTCTACAGCCCTTTGTAGCACATCGTCCTCAAGTGTGGAAATATGTACAGAAAATATAGTATACACATGGTCAAGATACCTTCTAACCCTCTTCACTGAATGACGTACCGCAGATAAGGCAGTGACGAAAACCCAAACTACAACTGCTATGGCTATTTTTCTTTTTGTACAAGTAGGCTAAAGCCAAAATCTCAACAACAACAACAACAACTGCATCCAGTTTATCTGCCATTTAGGCTTTATACACATTGTTTACATCTCATCTTCCTCCATCATCCATGTGCCATTGTCTTCAGCTGATAATACAGCGTCAGCTTCGTTCACCCTTCGTTATGGCACATGCACGTAGACCCCACACATGCACGTGAGACGCGATAGGAGATGCGGGGTCGGCCTTTGTGACAGCATCTTCGTTCTTGACAAAGATCCGTACTTTTCAACGTTTGTTGTCCAGAACAATCGTTCCCAGAGACACGTGTACTGAGACAAAAAAAGGAGGGCAGTTTGTACACGCACACACACACACACACACACACACACACACACACACACACACACACATGAGCGCGCACTCCTCTTGCCCCATCCAGATCACCGAGCGGAACCGTGTCCGAAGTCATCTTGTGTTGTCCACTAACGCACCGGATTTCTTCATAAAGCTGCTCTCCTTACACGGACCATACCTCTCTTTCCAGTCTCTGTTGCATGCTGATTTCTTTTCCAGTTCATCGCGGTCCATTTTCTTGCTACCTACACGAGCTACACCCACAAAGTTTAAAATGGGGCACTCGCTCAGAGCCCCAAGTTGAGTTCCATTTCAGCCACAGAACACTGTATTGTGAGGCCTCATCATAGTAGCGAAAAGAGACAGAGAACAAGAATAGAACAGTCAGGGGTTTACTGTCTTGTAGAACATAGCCAAAGGGTTCGAACCAGAGTATAACGACAGTGCTTAAAACATTCATGCCGGTAAGCACTTATTCCGATTCGTTGCCCTCTGCACGTGATACAGTCACAAACCTCTCTACAGAGATGTCATGTAGTACTGGGTGTTGTTCCAGGCACTGAATACGTATGAAACGGTACGGTAGCAAAGCAATAAATACAGCATAGCTTTCAGGTCTCAACAGAGCACGGTAAACCAGCGGCTTGTTTGTTGTCGACATTTCGCTCTCATTCACGGGAAATTCTCCGTCGGCGTATTCATGCTATGAAAAAAAAAGCCTAAGCTGAGCACAGATAGATAACTCCTCGCAAAGTGTATCCACACAAAACTCTGTTCCCACAGGGGTAGTTAAACAAAGTGAGATCAAAGCAAAGCGCAATACACAGCAGCACAAAGGTCGACATCACAATTTGCCCACAGAGGATTCCTGGTTCTTGCACGTGAGACGCGAACACAGATCTGCACAGGGCATGGCAGCACTGAGTTTGGAGGATGCATACAATCACTTTTACACGTTGGTCTGGTCCATTTGTACAGTGTCTGCTTCGGAGCTGTATAGATACACCTGGTCACTCAAATCCGTTGATGTCATCCACTGTCTTGCTCGGAGTTCAATGTGTAGAATAGTTGGCCAGTTCTACACTGGTGTCATTCATTTTGTAAGTAAATGTCCAGTTCATAGCTCTGTGAACACGGCCCATCTCAGTGTTCACATTGTCTCGCTGCTCTTCTGAACGTGATAAACCTACATATAGAGGTCGCAGAGATCGCAGAGCCTACACAGATGTATACGGCGACAGAGCGAGATCTATGAAATACAACAGCCCTCGTTCATTCAGTGTATCCATGTCATATTAAGTATAAGATCACTACTCCCTGCTATAAACCCATTCTTAATTCTCCCCTTCCTACCTGTCTTCGCCTCTACACCCCATCCTGTTCTCTACGTTCAGTGTCAGCTCTACTGTGGCTCAGAATTCCCAGATGTAAACAATCCACTGTTTGGCTCTTTCTCTGTCTCCTGCCCACATATCTGGTACGAGCTTCCTTTTCATCTTCCACCAACGCTGAACTCATTTAAATCCGCCTCAAAAATGTCCGTGCTGATTCTCCCTATTTGTTATAAAAAAAAAATTCGCACCTCTCCTCCCCTACGGCCCCCACTCTACTACTAGGTTTATGAATGTGCCCCCAACTGTAATAGAATCACTACATACTTTTTTTTCTTTATCATTACTATTACTATTGTAATTCAATTTTTTTTTCTGGTTCCTGCAACTCACTTTTGTCTCTCCAGTTATATATGTCTGTGCGCGCGCATTTGTGTGTGTGTGTGTGTGTGTGTGTGTGTGTGTGTGTGTGTGTGTGTGTGTGTGTGTGTGTGTGCGTGTGTGTGTGTGTGTGGCGTGCGCTTGTGTGTGTGTGTGTGTGTGTGTGTGTGTGTGTGTGTGTGTGTGTGTGTGTGTGTGTGTTTCAGGGTACGACTATCGTTTAGAGCTCTGTCGACCTACAACACTCAGACCCCTATGGACATTCATCGTTCAGAGCTCTGCGAACATACCTCGTTCACGGCTCTGTAAACATACATCGTTTAGAACTATGTAGACATATATCGTTCAGACCTCTGTGGAAATACATCGTTCAGACTGTGGAAATGCATCATTCAGGTCTCTGTGGAAATATATTGTTCAGACGTCTGTGGAAATACATCATCATTTAGACCAGTGTGGAAATACTTCGTCCAGATCTCTGTGAAAATACATCGCTCAGGCCGCTGTGAAACACATCGTAGATCCCTGTGGGTATATACATTGTTCAGACCTCTGTAGATATACATCTTTCAGACCCCTGTGGAAATGCATCCTTCAGACTTGTGTGGATAGACAACATTCAAAATCCTCCGTGGACACACATCGTTCAGACCTCTGCGGGCATTATCATTCGGATATTCGTGAACATATACATCATTCAGAACTCTGCGAATATACATCCGTTCAGAATCTCATTCAGATCTCAACTGTAGCCACAATCCAGACGCCCTGCAGGGTTCACTCTACACGGTGGTCTCATCCATGTCGTACTCCATCTCGTTGCTCTCCTGCACGTGGTACACCTGGCCCGTGTCGCGGATCTGCTTGTTGGCGAACCTCAGCAGGTTCTCCTCTTGGCGCTTCACCATCTGCTCGATCTGATCCGCCGTGTCCAGGAAGACGAAGTGGTCGGCCCGCTCCCGCACGCGGATCTTGTGGTCCACCTCCACCACGCTCTTCCCCTGCAGAGCCATGATCGGGCCGTGTTCTTCGCCACGATTTTCCCCACCTGGATAGATAGAGGAGGTGCGAGCTTAATGAAGAATGAACAACGTTTATACCTATACAGAAATAACAGTCATTATAACACCTGGAATTATTTCAATCGAACTTTTAAAAAGTCAACATAGCCAATTTGAACAGGACTTGAAGAAGCCATAAGACGAAACGTTCGCCAGAAAGGAAATAAACGAGTGGAGTATTCGAATGTAGTTCTGTGAATCTATGTGTGAATGTGTGTGCGTGTGCGTGTATGTGTGTGTGTGTGTGTGTGTGTGTGTGTGTGTGTGTGTGTGTGTGTGTGTGTGTGCGTGTGCGCGCGCGCGCGCGCGCACGCGCAAGGTATGTGTGAACGCGTGTGCTTGATTGTTATATGCATTAGACGATGTTTTGGATGTCTGTCCAGGCTGCCAATCTACAGCTTCATCTCAGTTTCTTTCCTTATTCAGAATCAGGCCTAAATCATGTGATTATACGTGTGCCCCGTACACATCTAGCTAGAAACAAGAGACACACATTGCAAGCAAAAATTAGGCCCAAATGAACACAAAGCACGCAAATAGATAGATCTACACAAATAAACCCAAGTCAATTAAGAAAAAAAACAACTGTTGAAGTCCTACCGCTAAACTTATCGTAGTCAGGAAGAGGAAAAGAAAGAATTTCAGGAACAGAAAGAACTGATCTGTAATCGACAAAGCGACGATGAAACACGCAAACAACAAGAACAAACAACGAAAATAAGCATCACCATCGTCATCTAAATCAGACCTTCAGCATATAATAAATACAAAACAAACTCAACCCACCTCCGCTAACACCAACGACTGGTTCCTGCTGGGGTCCACATCCGGCAGGGCCTGCAACTCTGTGGGCAGAATGGCCTTGCTTTCCCGCAGCTCGCGGTAGGTGCAGGGGACGCAGATGGTGGAGGCGTTGACCTTGGAGTAGAAGGTGGTGACCACCTTGCCTTGCTGCAGCCGGTAGAAGTAGTTGCTCCACACGGACGGCCGTTCGTGCCTCACCTGCAACTGGTTGTGCTCCTGGAGGACAGAAGAGCTTTTCTGTTTAGAGATCCTCCACCAGGCTTTTGTTTGTGTTTGGGGGGTAGTGTGTGTGTGTGTGTGTGTGTGTGTGTGTGTGTGTGTGTGTGTGTGTGTGTGTGTGTGTGTGTGTGTGAGTGAGTGAGTGAGTGAGTGAGTGTGTGTATGTATATATATATATATAAAACCTATATATATACATATATATATGTATATTGTGTGCGTGCGTGCGTGCGTGCGTGCGTGCGTGTGTGTGTGTGTGTGTGTGTGTGTGTGTGTGTGTGTGTGTGTGTGTGTGTTGTGTGTATGCAAGAGGGGTTTTGCTACATGTTGAATGTTAGGAGTTTGGTTTGTTTTCATATTTACGAGATATCGGAAGTTTCAGTCAGGATGAATTTGGATTTTGAAACCTGGTTCTGATTCAAGATAAACAGCTGAGTGAGGCTGATATGGAGGGAGATAGGGTGGAGGACAGGGTGAGGAATTTTAGAATGGGGCCGTCGTGAAGTTGTGGAAGATCATTTGAGGAAGGGGGAAAATGATCAGTGGACGGTGGAAAGATGAGGGAACAGGGTTGGGGGATACATTCATTAAATCTTGTCAACCGACATGAATCAAGGAATGAAGATGAAAACCTGAGGGTAGGGGAATTAACTCACAAAAGCTGAAGAACATGAGTAGTTCTTCTTGACTTGTTTATTTCTCGAGAAAGAGAATTATTAGTCATTTCATGAATCAGGTGAAGTGACTCAGCAGCAGTGCAGTATCTCCTCTGGCGGGTTGCCTCACGACGACTCGACATTGACTGTTCCCTGTAAATTGCCGGTGCCGGGACTGTGGCCATGCGGGCCAGAGTGTTCCTGTGGAAGGGGGTCTTGGGCGCAATGCCGCCGTGGTGGCACGGAAAATGAGAAATCACACACACACACACACACACACACACACACACACACACACACACACCACACACACAAGCACACACAAACACACACTATTCACTCTCCATGCTGTTACTAGTCATTGACCGGAGACTGTATACTGACCAGATTGAGCAGCTTCTCTGACTGGAAGAGACAATCAATCACACAGCAGCCGTGGGATTCTCCTATGTCGATTTACAACCCATTGATGAAATCACACTCGTCTAGAACTGAGCTCAGAAGAACCAGAACCAGAACCGAACTGAGCAGTGCTGAAACACACAGCTCCAACCAAAGACCGCCAACCGTCACACTTCGGAGAAAACGAACGCTTACCTGAATGACTCGCAGAGTGGGGTGGCACTCCCGACACAGGTGACACATGGTGTTGGTGTACGTCATGCCCATAGACCGCGCCTGCACGCTCTCGTCCTTCAGGCGTCGCAGACTCATCTGGATTCCGTTGAACTTCTTCACGATCTCCCCGTAGTTGCTGAGCAGCGAGATGGGCGGCTCGTCCTCGTGTTCCCCGGCAGGCCCATGGAGGCCAGGGACACGTCGTCCCCGCTGACGTCCATCCGACACACGGGGCAGCGCGCCCCGTAAGGCCCGCCCAAGGTCTGCAAGAACCTGCGCAGGCACCTGTGGCACAGCACGTGGCCGCAGGGAAGGTGTCGGGAGCCTGGTGGTATTCCAGACTCCGCTCGTACTCCGTCTGCTCCCTGGGGTTGGAGTTCACGTCGTACAGCTTCATGGTGGGGCTGGTGGGGTTCTGCATGGGGGTGGGGCTCTGTATGGGGCTCTGGGCGAACTTGAAGGTGGTGGGGCTCAGGATGGGACTGACGTAGCCGGGACTGGCGTAGCCGGGACTGGCGTAGCCCAGGCTGGTGTAGTCCGACCCGTAGCCCGAGCTGAGACTGTCCGGCCTCTGGTTGCCAATGTGGGTGTAGCCCCCTGGGCTGCTGCTGAGGCTGGACGTGCTGGGGTAGCTGCCGTGGCTGTGGCTGTGGCTGCCGGAGTAGCCGCTCTGGCTTCCGTTGCAGGTGGCGCTGTGGTGGCCATAGCTCCTGGGACTGGAGGTTGTGGGATAGCGGAACGCCATGACTGGTGATGCCGGATTGGGTGACTGTCACTCAGTGTTGATGTTCAGGCCTGGTCACAGAAAATTGGCAACAAAAACTGTTTAGGAAGCCTTTTTTTTAATGTATCGCATTCCGGCTACATCATGTTTTAAATATAATAATAATATGTAAATTATACATCAACTAAATATTTATTTCAAGAACAATTAAAGAAAATGATGGAAATACAGCATCTCTCTCTCTCTCTCTCTTTTCTCTCTCCTCTCTCTCTCTCTCTCTCTCTCTGTTACTTTTTTTCTTTATCAAACTACGCAGTTAAATGTAGGTTTAGCCTCAAACTATATTTATACTTACAGGGCTCATATCTACAAAACCAATGATTAAACTTACATAAACTTTGGCCAAAGCAACAAAGGCGATCACATCTACAGATGCAGCGAAGTATGTATAATGTGAACCGTCTTCTTATAATTACACTCAAGTTAAAAGAAGAAAGACAGATTGGTATGTTGACAAAGAACCAATCTAACAGGCTTAAAGTAGACAGATAGAGCAGAATATTCATGATCGGTCCGAACAGTTTCTTGAAGCTACAGAGTACATGTGATCCACAGATGGATGTAG
>CM065727.1:46041326-46051326 GCA_033310375.1 Conus canariensis
AGGGTACACACAACAAACATTCCAAGAAAAGAAGACAGAAAATGTGCAGCATGCGGGGTGATCGAAAACGAAAGTCATTTTCCGGATGGCTGCCCTTAGAAACACACAAGCAAGCAAACAAACAAACAAACAAAACCCTGTATGTATTTAGAATTAACAAAACAAGCAGACCAAACCTGTACTTTTCTAGACTCGGACTTTGTGTAAGCAACGCCTGTGTGGTAATGTTATGCAATGATCACCTTCAAATCCATATGGTGCACAGCATGGTCATGACTGCATTCATAGGAGGAGAAAAAACAAAACAAAACAACAAAAAAAAACCCAGTAATGACACTGTGTAACGGCCCATTTCAATCAAGGAAACATAAATCACGGTATGTCTCGATACGCGTATTATCAACATGTCACGTAAACACCCTTTCGTTATGGGGAATGGGAACAGATTGTTGCTGGTATGCGTCACATTCAGGGCCACACAGGAATAAAACAGAATATTAAATCAGCGACAGACTACGCAGTGAGAATAAGTCTCAGAAAGCATCTTACCAAAAGTGTTCAATTCACTCATTTCTAGAGAGATGTGTATACAACGTATGCACCTTCTAGATGAATCTGAAATCCTCTCATCCACATACATACTTTCAGGTTTGAATAGCAAACTTCCATTGAATTCATGGCCAGAACACAAAACATTCTCAACATGCATCACGCATGCCCACCAGTCCGTTATCTGGTCTTCATATTCTTGTCAATGTTCTGCCTTAAACACTTCATGTATAGAACCTATCACTCAATTCTTAAAATGGAATTAGTCAAACATATTTAAACCAAAACTAATACATTATAACATGGAGGTTTCCAGTTCTATAGTAAGAAAACGTTTATAGGTATGACCAGTTTGTCATTTTTTTCCTGAGGTAAGAAGTTATTTATAGATACACTTTGAACCCTTTATGTAAAGAACTTATTCAAATCCTTAAAATGGAATCAGTCAGACAATTACACGTAAACCAGAACTAGTACATTATAGCAAAAACGGTTTCCAATGCTGAAGTAAGAACACATTTATAGATACGATCATTTTGTCATACTTTTTTTTGGTCTGAGGTAAGAAGACATTTTAGATACGAAAGTTTGACATCCCCCCCACCCACCCACCCACTCCCTCAACCCCCCATCCCCCTCCCCCGCGCTAGTTCCTGGTTGAACTCTTTTTTTCTTTTTAACCCTTAGATCCCACCATACCCCGATTGCCTGCTTACCCACCCACCTCACCCGCCCTCCCCTTTCCCTCTCAATACACCACCTAACCCGCCCTCCCTTTCCCTCTCAATACACCACCTAACCCGCCCTCCCCTTTCCCTGTCAATCCACCTAACCGCCCACCTAACACCCCCCCCTCCCCTTTCCCTCTCAATACACCACCTAACCCGCCTTCCCCTTTCCCTCTCAATACACCACCTAACCCGCCCTCCCCTTTCCCTGTCAATACACCACCTAACCCGCCCTCCCCTTTCCCTCTCAATACACCACCTAACCCCCTCCCCTTTCCCTCTCAATACACCACCTAACCCGCCCTCCCCTTTCCCTGCTCAATACACCACCTAACCCGCCCTCCCCTTTCCCTCGTCAATACACCACCTAACCCCCCCTCCCTTTCCCTTCAATACACCACCTAACCCGCCCTCCCCTTTCCCTCTCAATACACCACCTAACCCGCCTCCCCTTTCCCCTCATACACCACCTAACCCGCCCTCCCTTTCCCTCTCAATACACCACCTAACCCGCCCTCCCCTTTCCCTCTCAATACACCACCTAACCCGCCCTCCCCTTTCCTTCATACACACCTTAACCCGCCTCGTCCCATTTCCCTGTCATAACACCACCAACCCGCCCTCCCCTTTCCCTAATACACCACTAACCTTTCTAGTACACTAACCCTTTCCTCTCAATACACCACCTAACCCCCCCCCTTTCCCTCAATACACCCCTAACCCGCCTCCCCTTTCCCTCTCAATACACACCTAACCGCCTCCATTTCCTCTCAATAACCACCTAACCCGCCCTCCCCTTTCCTACCAATACACCACCTAACCCCCTTCCTCTTCCCTTCAAACACCACCTACCCGCCCTCCCCTTTCCCTTCAATACACCACCTAACCCGCCCTCCCTTTCCCTTCAATACACCACCTAACCCGCCCTCCCCTTTCCCTTCAATACACCACCTAACCCCCTCCCTTTCCCTTCAATACACCACCTACCCGCCCTCCCCTTTCCCTTCAATACACCACCTAACCCGCCCTCCCCTTTCCCTTCAATACACCACCTAACCCGCCCTCCCCTTTCCCTCTCAATACACCACCTAACCCGCCCTCCCCTTTCCCTCTCAATACACCACCTAACCCGCCTCCCCTTTCCCTCTCAATACACCACCTAACCCGCCCTCCCCTTTCCCTCTCAATACACCACCTAACCCGCCCTCCCCTTTCCCTCTCAATACACCACCTAACCCGCCCCTCCCACCCCTTTCCCTCTCAATACACCACCTAACCCGCCCTCCCCTTTCCCTGTCAATACACCACCTAACCCGCCCTCCCCTTTCCCTCTCAATACACCACCTAACCCGCCCTCCACCTCTCTTTCCCTCTCAATACACCACCTAACCCGCCCTCCCCTTTCCCTCTCAATACACCACCTAACCCGCCCTCCCTTTCCCTCTCAATACACCACCTAACCCCCCTCCCTTTCCCTCTCAATACACCACCTAACCCGCCCTCCCCTTTCCCTCAATACACCACCTAACCCGCCCTCCCCTTTCCCTTCATACACCACCTAACCCGCCCTCCCCTTCCCTCTCATACACCACCTAACCCGCCCTCCCCTTTCCCTCTAAACCCACCTAACCCGCCCTCCCCTTTCCCTCTCATACACCACCAACCCCCCTCCCCTTTCCCTTCAATACACCACCTAACCCGCCCTCCCCTTTCCTCTCAATACACCACCTAACCCGCCTCCCTTTCCCTTCAATACACCACCTAACCGCCCTCCCTTTCCCTCTCAATACACCACCTAACCCGCCCTCCCTTCCCTCTCAATACACACCCTAACCCGCCCTCCCTTTCCCTCTCAATACACCCTAACCCCCCCTCCCCTTCCCTTCAATACACCACCTAACCCGCCTCCCTTTCCTTCAATACACCACCTAACCGCCTCCCTCCCCTTCTTCCCTCTCAATACACACCTAACCCGCCCTCCCCTTTCCCTCTCAATACACCACCTAACCCGCCCTCCCTTTCCCCCCTCTCAATACACCACCCCTCCCCAATACCCACCCCCCTCTTTCCTCTCAATACACCACCTAACCCGCCCTCCCCTTTCCCTTCAATACACCACCTAACCCCCCTCCCCTTTCCCTCTCAATACACCACCTAACCCGCCCTCCCCTTTCCTTCATACACCACCTAACCCGCCCTCCCCTTTCCCTCCAATACACCACCTAACCCGCCCTCCCCTTTCCTTCAATACACCACCTAACCCGCCTCCCTTTCCTTCAATACACCACCTAACCGCCCTCCCCTTTCCCTTCAATACACCACCTAACCCGCCCTCCCCTTTCCTCTCAATACACCACCTAACCCGCCCTCCCCTTTCCCTCTCAATACACCACCTAACCCCCCCCCCTTTCCCTCTCAATACACCACCTAACCCGCCCTCCCTTTCCCTCTCAATACACCACCTAACCCGCCCTCCCCTTTCCCTCAATACACCACCTAACCCGCCCTCCCCTTTCCCTCTCAATACACCACCTAACCGCCCTCCCCTTCCCCTCAATACACCACCTAACCGCCCTCCCTTTCCTTCAATACACCACCTAACCGCCCTCCCTTTCCCTCTCAATACACCACCTAACCCGCCCTCCCTTTCCCTCTCAATACACCACCTAACCCGCCCTCCCCTTTCCCTCTCAATACACCACCTAACCCGCCTCCCCTTTCCCTCTCAATACACCACCTAACCCGCCCTCCCCTTTCCCTGTCAATCACACCACACCCGCCCCCCTTTCCCGTCAATACACCACCTAACCCGCCCTCCCTTTCCCTCTCAATACACCACCTAACCCGCCCTCCCCTTTCCCTCTCAATACACCACCTAACCCGCCCTCCCCTTTCCCTCTCAATACACCACCTAACCCGCCCTCCCCTTTCCCTCTCAATACACCACCTAACCCCCCTCCCTTCCTTTCCTCTAATACACCACCTAACCCGCCCTCCCCTTTCCCTCTCAATACACCACCTAACCCGCCCTCCCTTTCCCTCTCAATACACCACCTCACCCGCCCTCCCTTTCCTCTCAATACACCACCTAACCCGCCCTCCCCTTCCCTCTCAATACACACCTAACCCGCCTCCCTTTCCCTCTCAATACACCACCTAACCCGCCCTCCCCTTTCCCTTCAATACACCACCTAACCCGCCCTCCCCTTTCCCTCCAATACACACCTAACCGCCCTCCCCTTTCCCTCTCAATACACCACCTAACCCGCCCTCCCTTTCCCTGTCAATACACCACCTAACCCGCCCTCCCCTTTCCTCTCAATACACCACCTAACCCGCCCTCCCTTTCCCTGTCAATACACCACCTAACCCGCCCTCCCTTTCCCTTCAATACACCACCTAACCCGCCCCCCTTTCCCTGTCAATACACCACCTAACCCGCCCTCCCTTTCCCTGTCAATACACCACCTAACCCGCCCTCCCCTTTCCCTGTCAATACACCACCTAACCCGCCCTCCCTTTCCCTGTCAATACACCACCTAACCCCCCTCCCCTTTCCCTGTCAATACACCACCTAACCCGCCCTCCCTTTCCCTGTCAATACACCACCTAACCCGCCCTCCCTTTCCCTGTCAATACACCACCTAACCCGCCTCCCCTTTCCCTGTCAATACACCACCTAACCCGCCCTCCCCTTTCCCTGTCAATACACCACCTAACCCGCCCTCCCCTTTCCCTGTCAATACACCACCTAACCCGCCCTCCCTTTCCCTGTCAATACACCACCTAACCCGCCCTCCCCTTTCCCTCTCAATACACCACCTAACCCGCCCTCCCCTTTCCCGTCAATACCCACAACCACCCTCACCCCCTACCACCTCCCCTTTCCCTCTCAATACACCACCTAACCCGCCCTCCCCTTTCCCTCAATACACCACCTAACCCGCCCTCCCCTCCTTCCCTTCAATACACCACCTAACCCGCCCTCCCTTTCCCTCAATACACCACCTAACCCGCCCTCCCCTTTCCCTGTCAATACACCACCTAAACCCGCCCTCCCCTTTCCCTGTCAATACACCACCTAACCCGCCCTCCCCTTTCCCTCTCAATACACCACCTAACCCGCCCTCCCCTTTCCCTGTCAATACACCACCTAACCCGCCCTCCCTCTTCCCTGTCAATACACCACCTAACCCGCCCTCCCTTTCCCTGTCAATACACCACCTAACCCGCCCTCCCCTTTCCCTGTCAATACACCACCTAACCCGCCCCTCCCTTTCCCTGTCAATACACCACCTAACCCGCCTCCCCTTTCCCTTCAATACACCACCTAACCCGCCCTCCTCTTTCCCTGTCAATACACCACCTAACCCGCCTCCCTTTCCCTCTCAATACACCACCTAACCCGCCCTCCCTTTCCCTGTCAATAACACCACCTAACCGCCTTCCCTTTCCCTTCAATACACCACCTAACCCGCCCTCCCTTTCCCTGTCAATACACCACCTAACCCGCCCTCCTCTTTCCCTGTCAATACACCACCTAACCCGCCCTCCCTTTCCCTGTCAATACACCACCTAACCCGCCCTCCCTTTCCCTCAATACACCACCTAACCCGCCCTCCCCTTTCCCTGTCAATACACCACCTAACCCGCCCCCCCTTTCCCTGTCAATACACCACCTAACCCGCCCTCCCCTTTCCTTCAATACACCACCTAACCCGCCCTCCCCTTTCCCTTCAATACACCACCTAACCCGCCCTCCCCTTTCCCTCTCAATACACCACCTAACCCGCCCTCCCCTTTCCCTGTCAATACACCACCTAACCCGCCCTCCCCTTTCCCTCTCAATACACCACCTAACCCGCCCTCCCCTTTCCTCTCAATACACCACCTAACCCGCCCTCCCCTTTCCCTGTCAATACACCACCTAACCCGCCCTCCCTTTCCCTTCAATACACCACCTAACCCGCCCTCCCCTTTCCCTCTCAATACACCACCTAACCGCCCTCCCCTTTCCCTCTCAATACACCACCTAACCCGCCCTCCCTTTCCCTTCAATACACCACCTAACCCGCCCTCCCTTTCCCTCTCAATACACCACCTAACCCGCCTCCTCCCTTTCCCTTCAATACACCACCTAACCCGCCCTCCCTTTCCCTGTCAATACACCACCTAACCCGCCTCCCTCTTTCCCTGTCAATACACCACCTAACCCGCCCTCCCCTTTCCCTTCAATACACCACCTAACCCGCCCTCCTCCTTTCCCTGTCAATACACCACCTAACCGCCCTCCCCTTTCCCTCTCAATACACACCTAACCCGCCCCCCCTTTCCCTCTCAATACACCACCTAACCCCGCCCTCCCTTTCCCTTCAATACACCACTAACCCGCTCCTCCCCGCCTCCTTTCCTCTCAATACACCACCTAACCCGCCCTCCCTTTCCCTGTCAATACACCACCTAACCCGCCCTCCCTTTCCCTCTCAATACACCACCTAACCCGCCCTCCCTTTCCCTCTCAATACACCACCTAACCCGCCCTCCTTCCCTCTCAATACACCACCTAACCCGCCCTCCCTTTCCCTGTCAATACACCACCTAACCCGCCCTCCCTTTCCCTGTCAATACACCACCTAACCCGCCTTCCCCTTTCCCTCTCAATACACCACCTAACCCGCCCTCCCTTTCCCTGTCAATACACGTATTCAGTGCTCGGTGTGTGTAGACTATAAATTAAAGTAGCCCAGGTTGGCACTACGGCGCCTTGTGGGTC
Organism: Conus canariensis; assembly: GCA_033310375.1. NCBI lineage: Eukaryota > Metazoa > Mollusca > Gastropoda > Neogastropoda > Conidae > Conus > Conus canariensis. The sequence continues at coordinate 46,048,377 of CM065727.1, forward strand.
CTCGTGACATTTTAAAGAGAGAGAGAGAGAGAGAGAGAGAGAGTGAGTGAGTCTCGGTCTGAAATCGAAATGGCGACATGCCAACACTTTCTGAAAAGTAGAAGTTTCTGAGAAGCGCGAGCCCTTTCTGCTAACAATGAAAAGGAAACACCTTCCTACGATACACAATATTTTATTACACACGTGAAATGTCTGTACACATACTGGGTAACATTTCACGATGTTTGACGGACACACATGTAACATGACATACTGTGGTTGATTGGTTGATTGACAGTCGGTTGGTTGGTTGATTGGTTGTTGTGTCTTTTTTTTTTTTTTCTTTTTCTTTCTTTATTTCAGCAAATACTGAAAGTCGACAGATATCTTCTCAGAAACGGCTATAAGCAACATTATCTTATCTTATCTTCTCAGAAACGGAAATCTTAACATTTTATAGAACGAATCAACAAGGACTTGAGGTAGGGTTAGCCGTGGCAGAAATGTGTCATCACTGCAGCTAAAATAGGACATACAGTTCAAAAGCATATCAGTTCATGGTAGGCCCAGCACGTTATAAAAGCCAGTGTGTATTTAAGATAATACCTCCTTGTGTAACTGCTGCCTAGCCGACAATACGGAGCCCTTTCATGGCAGGAGTTAACCTCGTCTGGCTGTCTAGTAATGCATGAAGTCGGTGTTTAAGCCTCGTTGAATTTTGCTATTGTAACCAGTCTATCCACACTGGGGCTTTTAAATGGTTCGGTCAGTGCATAAGAGGAAAAAGTCCACTCTTTAAAAAAAAAAAAAAAAAAAAAAGGAGGAGGAGGAGGAATTCCATAACAATTTAAAGTTCATGTGTGATATACAAAACATCAGTTTATAGGGTGAGAACAAGTCCACTGACCTCCACACGTGTGTCTAACTAAACTAATGACCAAAACAATCTTAACGTTCGAAGACATGAATGCATAATCGTATCAATTATTTCGGGCCAATACTGAAACGTCCACAACCAAATAGGATCGGGGGACCTGAAAAATCATGTGAATTCAACCCCCATCTTCACCACCACCACCACCAACCCCCCCCCCCCCCCCAAAAAAAAAAAAAAAAAAAAAAAGTCACATGGCACGTAAGGTGTACTTTAAAAAGTCTTGCATAGTGAGCCGCACCACAGACCAAAGGTCAAGGAAGGGGAAAGTTCAATGAGACAAGGCTTTAAATCTCTGGGGGGAGGTTTCCAGTCTTGACGCACAGTCCCTTTCTGGACCGCGTTATACGGCTCAGCATGTATAGTTCATCCTCATGACAATGCGAGCCTCTTCAATGGTATCTTTCCGCCTGGGGTCATCTCAGGTCAGACTAGTGGGCGAACGAATAATGGCTCAGCGCAGTCGAGGCTCACAACAACGTAAGCCACTTACATGGTATCCCTCAACGGTAGCCGGAGAGGGGGGGTTGGGGTGTGGGGGGGGGGGGGGAGGGAGGAAGCAGTGGAGGGGTAGAGGGCAAGAAGGGGTCATCTCAGGTCAGAACCAGGAAAAACGATCAACCTTCGTGATAACATAGCCATGTTTAGAAGAACTGCCTGCCGCCCGGTTCTGCGTGTAGAAAGAATTAACTTTCCCCCACCACTGCCCACCCCTTTCTCCGCCCGCTCCTCCCACCCACATCTCCACCTCCTCTCTCTGTCTCTCTGTCTCTGTCTGTCAGTCTGTCTGTCTCTCTTTCTCTCCGCTGTGAGCCGAGGACACACACACACACACACACACACACCAGCACTCACAAGCGCTCTCTCTCTCTCTCTCTCTCTCTCTCTCTGATTCGTTAAAAGACCAGTAAGAAAAGAACGAATAGATGACGGGAAGAAAGTAGATATGAATAAATGAACGACTCAATCAAAAGAAATGTAAATGAATGAATGAATGAATGAACGAATGAACTGAGTCAGCAAATAAGTAAGTAAGTAAATATGTTAGTAAGTAAATAAGTAAGTAAGCAAGCTTCCAAAGTAACAATCTACCAAGACAGCAACAACAAAGACTTCTTCCTTACATCAACAACTGGATCTGACAACGGCAACAGTGTACAACAGATTCGTCAAAAAATTACATTACTGACCAACCAATGTCCCTCCACCCCCATAATCACCCCACCTCGCCACCCTGCCCCCACCCAACAATACTCTCTCTCTCTCTCTCTCTCTCTCTCTCTCTCTCTCGTGCGCGCGCGCGCGCACCCCCACTCCCCTCCCCTTCAAAAACAATGTTGCGTCTACAGAAACAAAATATAGATCCGGATTAAAAGAATACCAACACTGGAGAAAAAAAAAGACCCGAGGGAGGAAAATCCACGGAGGTGTATCCCTCCCACGTCCCCATAGCTAAACAAACAGAGCAGGTCATGTGCACGTAATCCCACCCACTTAAAGCCCTCCGCGATAAGGAGTCGAACAACATGGATTTCAGTGGGCTACACGCAGCCGAATCCTTTCCCTATTACCTGAAGAGGAAGATACTCAACTGGGAGCTTCTTTCTGTCCTGTAATACATTTATCCACAGACATCCTGTCTGCAACAGACCCAACTAACAGCTGGATTGGCATATGAACTAAACACAGAATGTATCAAATATCAAAATAGTTAAAAGAAGAAGTAGAAGAAGACGAAGAAAACGTATCAGGGGACGTTACTCTTTGTATGTAGTATTAACAGTCATGAATTAAAGAAAAAAAAACTTGATAAGTAACAATCGAGTTAGCTTAGTTCTTTCCGTTTAAAATCGTCTTTTCAAATCCAATACAGACGAGGTAGATGTTGTCTAAGCGCCAGAGAAAAGAAGATGTTTTCCAGTTACGATCAGCCATTACTTTTTTCCCAAAGAAAACAAACAAACAAACATACGTTGCTAGAAGACCGTGGAATTTATGGCCACTGAGTGACTGCCATTCCGTCACTTGGGGACTGGT
>CM065727.1:46081326-46086326 GCA_033310375.1 Conus canariensis
TATCGCGTAGATGAAATGGATTATAACAGGAGAGAAAAAGAATCAGAGAGTGCATTGTTTAAACGTTCCCTTTGTTTCTCATTTCTGTCTCTTTTTTAATACACATGGTTGTCTAGCCACGGCTTTTGCTCAAATAGGTGAACATCGTCACCATTGGTTTTCATCAATACCGCCATTCACCTGTCAAATGTACCTCGTAATCTACACTTTGCTGTAGGGATTTTGACAAACATCTGAAAGACAGGTCTGATCGGGACGAATTACCACTCCAATTTTCCATTTCCAAGCCCCGAGACCCCAACTCCAACCATTCCTTCCTTCCCACGAATTTCTCCGAACACGTCACCATCAGATTTACATGATCGCACTTGTGACCGACAGTAAAATAAAAGTGAATTGCTTTATACAGGAGTTTTCGATGGTTCAGTTTAGTTTTACCCTGGAATAAAACGGACGACATTGAAATTTTTCCGTCTCGGCAGATTTTTTTTTTTTTTTTTTTTTTTAAATCCATTACTGGCCCGAATCGTTTTGGAGTAGGCCCTGCTGTGATTGTGAAGAACTTTCTTACGCGCAGTTGCAGCAGAAGTTAAAAATCGTGACGTGATTCCGCTTTCCTTTTGCAACAAAGTCGCAGACATGCCACAGGAATTCTGCTGATTCAGTTGAATGCAGCGAAAGCCCTCTTTACGTCAACAGACGACATTAGGAAATCTGCAAGGGAGATGATTCGTGTTGGAGCTCGCGTTCAGCAGAGTGACCCCGCCGTTGTCATAGGACAGATGTCGCTGGTGGGCACGCCCGAAGCAATTTGGCCCCATCAGTCAACTTGACAGTTCTATCACAGAAAGGAAAAGGCCAAAATATGGGAGTGAAACGGTGCGCCTGTAATGCGACAGTCGATATCCCGATCCTTATCCTGGCGTGCACTTCACATCAAATATTTGACTCTGCATCTATTTGCTTGCCCCATAAACTCTCTTAGCAATGGAGAGACATGCGTTATCTTCTGATTTTTTTTCCCCGGAGCGGTCTGCTTTGTCCCATCAGTTAACTGAACAGGTCAACCGGAGAAAGAAAATGTCAAAACATAGGAGCAGGTCTATTTTGTCTTACCAGTCAACTTATCAGGTCAATTGGAGAGAAAAAACAAAACAAAACACAAGAGTAGGTCTGTTTTGTCCCGTCAGTTAACTGAACAGGTCAATCGGTGAAAAAAAAAAAAAAGCCAAAACATAGGAGCACGTCTATTTTGTCTCCCCAGTCAACTTAACAGGTCAATCGGAGACAGAAAATGCCAAAACATAGGAGTGAAACGGTGCACCTGTACTGCAGACACTGCGTTGTTACAAACAGTTCGACTTTACTTGTGTTATCATCGATCGATTCAGATCTACATGACTAGGGTTTGGTGTGACGTTTGTTTTCCCAAATGACGCATGCACAAATTGCGTAATGACCTTGACCCACACGCTGAGAAAAGCTAACTCTGTATGAAATTGAAAGACAGGCGTTATCTTCCCCTGATTTCCGGTACAGGCCCATTACATTTCCTGAGATTTTCGTCACAATCGGATGCCTATCCAGAGCTGGTTGTCATGGTCTCCAAGATCCACACTTGGCACGTCACCTCAGCGCTTGGCATGACACTCACACCATATTTCTTCAACATTGCTTAGACTGCTGTCAAGAGATTCGTGTTTAAACATGAGAGAGAGAGAGAGAGAGAGAGAGAGAGAGAGAGAGAGAGAGAGAGAGAGAGAGAGAGATACATGGACAGACCCATAAACATAACCCTTTTCGTCGGGGAACTGATGCCGAACGACCTTAGTTAAGAAAAACTGTTTTGTGGTTGAGAGTGGGGGTAACTGGATAGGCCACGCTGATTCACTAGAATGGTGAAACAATAAGACCGACTGCGAAAATGTCTAACTTGATAAACTGGCATTGTCTGTAAATGGAACTCTGGTCATCAGACCTAAAACATGGACACTTTACCAACTGAGATTGATCGTCTGCTGCTATCAGACCTCCTGTTGCTGTTAATCGGCAGCCACAATATCATGAAATGAGCCTGCAAACGAAACATGGCAGTGGTAACGTAGGTCAGTAAAAACATCAACAACAGTGCAATGACCAGTCTTGAAAGCATTTTTTTTTTTAAATCACTTCATCATCACACCTTTAAATGTGGAAATAGCTCAGTAACCTTCAAATACCACAAGACAGACCTACAGACGGAAGATGCACAAGATGGCTAAACGTCTTGGACAATGTGTCGTCAGATCGCATATAAATCAATGCCGGCGACGATTTGTATTAGGGCGACAATTTGTGCCGCAACAAAGCCTCCTGCTGATGACCAAAATTGCTTCGTCGCGGACGTGGTTTGAGTAAGCGTTCCCGTCACCACCACCAACCCCCCACCCCCACCCCACCCCCACCCCCGACTGTCCTCAGGAACTTGTCGACACAATGGGGCGACTCGACTTTACCACAGGCACGCACGCGCACAGGAAATAAAACCTAGGTCACCACGAGGGCACAGCGTAAATGACCACAGCACTTGATATATATACATTTGCACACACACACACACACACACACACACACTAATTACAACTATATTTTAATATATATATATATATATATTTAATGGGGGTGCTGTTGGATTCTTTTTTGAACCCTTGGTGGTGAGAACACCACAGAATTACGGACTGTGGTGTGTCTCTATTTGACACCAAGGACACAGACACAATCAGCCGTGTCTCCCTGATGAGTCCGATCCAGCGGACGAAAGGCCTAGGAGCAGGCAATACCTATAAATCTGTCTTCAAGAGGAATTGTGATGGTTCCCTCATGCAGCTAGTGAAGGGTTTTCACATTTATAACATATATTTCCCCATTTTCTTCAATTTTTTTTTTTTTCCAAATCTTCGCCAAGTCATTATTATAATGATGGAAGAATTGTTCACCTGCACTTGTTTTCCCCCACTACTTAATTGTTCAGCATTATAATATATGTGTGTGTGTGTGTGTGTGTGTGTGTGTGTGTGTGTGTGTGTGTTTGCCTCTCTCTCTCTCTCTCTCTCTCTCTCTCGTCTCTCTCTCCTCTCTTCTCTCTCTCTCCTCTCTCTCTCTCTCTCTCTCTATTTTAACCGACCTGTGACTTTCAAGCCAAAACAAATAGAAAAAAAAATATTCCACTCATCAGCGCTAAGTCGGTCATATTCAAGCACAACCAACATGAAACAACCAAATGAAAAATGAACAACAACAGTGAACAACTCACAGTGCAAACACGGTCAACCAAGACAAACACCAACATGTGAACAACCAACATGTGAACAACCAACATGTGAACAACCACATCAAAAACACGTGAACAACAACCAACCATGTGAACAACCAACACGTGAACAACTAACATGTGAACAACCAACAACCAACATGTGAACAACCAACATGTGAACAACCAACATGTGAACAACCAACAACCAACATGTGAACAACCAACATGTGAACAACCAACATGTGAACAACCAACATGTGAACAACCAACAACCAACATGTGAACAACCAACATGTGAACAACAAACATGTGAACAACAAACACGTGAACAACCAACAACCAACATGTGAACAACCAACATGTGAACAACCAACATGTGAACAACCAACATGTGAGCAACCAAGGACTAAAACTGAGGACATCCAAGACAACCACCCCTATTTCATTTTATAGTGGGTTAAGCTTATCAAAAGTGTATTTTAAGTTATTTTTATGTGAATACTAAGATACAGTATATCTGCGTGCTTTGTACGAAGTCAGGTGTAAAATATGAAGAAAGAAAAAAAATCCTTTCATTGATTCCCATCAATACTTACTCCACAGTCGAGGCCTAAATAACAACAACAAAAAAACCTGTGTGTGTGTGTGTGTGTGTGTGTGTGTGTGTGTGTGTGTGTGTGTGTTGTGTGTGTGTGTGTGTGCGGCTGTGGTGGCGTGCGTGGGTACGTGCGTGCGTGTGTGTTCGTGTGTGTGTGTGTGTGTGTGTGTGTGTGTGTGTGTGTGTGTGTGTGTGTGTGAGTGATACATTACTCACGCCCACATGTCTATGTGTATTTTACATTAACATGTCAGACGCTAATCTAATTGTTTGAGACCACGCGCACGTGTATGTAAGCTTGTTTTATATCAGTTCATTTAATTGTGTGACACTAAGGAATCTTCTCTCTCTCTCTCTCTCTCTCTCTCTCTCTCTCTCTCTCTCTCTGGTAATCTAAATATTCACTCTGCAATAGTCAGTCAGATCAGCTGGATCTTTTTTTTTTTTTCTTTTTTTTTACCTACACATTAACGGTAGAAACAGACGAATAAAACAGAAGAGAGAGAGAGGAAAGGATCGGGGGAATGAGCCAGGAGAGAAATAAGAGCTCAGTTCACTCAACACCCACCCCCACCGTTCCCACCCCCACCGTTCCCCTTTTCTTCCACTTTCAGTGCCCACAAAGGAAACAAAAATGATGGGGAATGAATGAGAGATTACTGTAGAGAAGAAGCAGGGGCAGGCTACTCACAGAAAAAAAAAACAACTCAAGGTAACTAACTACGTAATTCCGTGCACCATTCAGAAGTATATAGCTACACTAAGATAGATAGATAGATGTGTGTGTGTGGTGTGTGTGTGTTGTGTGTGTGTGTGTGTGAACAAAAGCACATACATAAAAAATGTCTACACATATGCATGCGTACATAATAATTGTATACATACATACATGCAGTACATACAAACAACATACATACAGAATTTCTTTTAAACGAGTAAGTGAATAAATTTGAACGTCCTATATACACGCGTATATACAATACATTGAAAAGTAAACGAACCCAAACGTCCGTATACAATTTTGTTTTTACAGAGGAAACTGATGCGTAAGCCTATACATAAAGACATACGTTTGGAATATCTCTCTCTCTAAAATATATACTACTAAAA
>CM065727.1:46093826-46095742 GCA_033310375.1 Conus canariensis
AGACTTAACGGGTAGTGTTACCAGTCACTGTCAATGGAAGACTTAACGGGAAGACTTAACGGGTAGTGTTACCAGTCACTGTCGTCCATGAAAGACTTAACGGCTAGCGTTACCACTTACTGTCAATGGAAGACTTAACGGATAGTGTTACTACTCACTGTCAATGGAAGACTTAACGGGTAAGTGTTACCAATCACTGTCAGTGGAAGACTTAACGGGTAAGTGTTACCAATCACTGTCAACGGAAGACTTAACGGGTAGTATTACCACTCACTGTCGTCCATGGAAGACTTAACGGTAGCGTTACCACTCGCTGTCAATGGAAGACTTAAGAGGAAGTGTTACCACTCACGGTCGTTCGTGGAAGACTCAACGGGTAGTGTTACCACTCACGGCCGTCCGTGGAAGACTTAACGGGTAGTGTTACCACTCGCTGTCATAGAAGACCTGACGGGTAGTGTTACCAGTCACTGTCGTCAAGTGGAAAGTGTTACCCTTATCCTGCATGTACTGAACCACAACACCGTAAAAATGGACGAACTAGTAACAACCGTGCAGGGTCTTCTTCGGTGCGGGTCCCTCATAACTGCCATAGACGGCTGAGAGAGCATGGGACTGAGACGTGGATGAAATTAATAGATATTTATTTCAAACACTTGAAACGATTTGTAATACCGCACATACCAAACTGTCTATGTCTGAGCGCCGTGAAGCGGGTAAGTGAAATTCGATGTCCTTGAAGAGAGAGAGAGGAGAAAAAAAAAAAGCTCAGAATATCCCTGGCAGTTCAGAGCAAATAAATCTCTAAGACGAGTGACGCTAGCATCCTTCTGAAAGAGATCCGACATCTGAGACATCAGTATATGCAATAGTACTATAACAGAAGAAAGCAACATTCACTTAAAAAATAACAAAAGGAAAAAAGAAGAAAAAGAAAAGAAAGAAAAAAGAGAGAAAGAAAGAAATAAAAAGTATTCAGGAAATCTCCAAGAAGAAAACAACCCAGCTCTCCTTAAAAAATAAAAAAAAGTCTCCCACCTTTTCTCTACGCTGCCCCCTTACGCTTGCCTCCTGCCCTAGTCCTTCCCAACCCCTAAAAGAGAAAGGAGGAAAGAAAAGAAAAAGGTTTCACACACACACACACACACACACACACACACACACACACACACACACACACACACACACACAAGCCAAGAAGAAAGAAACAAAAAGAAAGGAAAAAAAAAGAGAAAAGGTAATAGAAGGGACCCGCCGAAGGATAATACGCTGGCTTTTAGACAACTGTTACAGGAATCCTGCCAAACAGCTCCTGGTCTTCTTCCCCTGTCTCATCTCCCATAACCCCTCACTGACGTTCCTGCACAGCCCGACATGCTGCCTCTCCCATAACCCCTCACTGACGTTCCTGCACAGCCCGACATGCTGGCTCTCCCAGACACAGCCACACACAAGGTTTTGTCCAAGTCTCAGCGCCAGCTATCCACGCACGATGAGCTGTCAATATCAGATCGTCAAGAGGCAACCCACCAGAAGAGACACTGCCCCGCCTTGCCGAGTCACCGCGGCGGTGTTCAGTGGTGCCTGTTCTCGGTGACGCAGACTGTGAGGTTGCCGCCTACTCAGCCCCCTACAAACGACAAACATTGCTTAGTCGTGAAGATCAAGAGGGACCCCCCACCACCCTATCCCCTCCTCTCCTCCTCATCCACCATTCCACCTTCCCTCCATACCCCCACATGACGATCACTGAAGACCATACCCTGCAGTTTCATGTAAGCCTGGTGTGTAAGGGGTGTACTCTAAGCTTCTTTTCCTTTCGCGGTGTCAGCCAGGCCCGAGAGACAAGACACCTGCAGTGTTGTAAGGGAAATTGGAGCCAACACTTATCAGAGGCGCAGCTCGACTGTGCTCTT
>CM065727.1:46095842-46100842 GCA_033310375.1 Conus canariensis
TATCTCAGTCACGACCCCCCCCCCCCCCCCCCCCCCCCCCCCCCCGTTTGTTGCAGCCCTTAGATTTGTATAAGCATTTTCTCTTTTATAGTCGATCCGGCACGATATCATACCTATACACCCTGTTATTACGGAGAATGTTTGTTTGTAAATAAACTTATTCAACAGGCAGAGTTTGCTTTGAATAGGCTCGGCATGATAAAAAAAAAGGGGTACTGGCTGTTTCAAACTCTATTTCGGTGCACAAGAACGCAGCAAACGAGTGCAAACTTTACGGTGTAGTCCAGGGAGTGCCGCTTATCAAACATACCGCTGACAGATCACGCTTTACCATAGCTGTTGGGCTTCAGTCATGAAGAGAGAGAGAGAGAGAGAGAGAGAGAGAGAGAGAGAGAAGAGAGAGAGAGAGAGATGTGGAAGAAGGAATTACAGCAGTGTGTGTAGTTCATTCTACACGAAAAGCACGAGCTTCTGTGATCCCAAGTTCGAGCGAATGTTCCAAAGCGTTGATTTTAACGTCGAAAACGGGGAATTTGAAAGTTTGAAAGAGTGTGTTGACTATCTTTTTTTCCCAGTCAAATTTGAAACGGCAAATTTCTTGAAGTTATTTCGTTTCCCCCTTTCCACGTCATCAGTCACCCATACGTTTTGTATCAATACGGCCAATACCAATTATCTCCCTGACGAGTCCGATCCAGCGGACGAAAGGCCTAGGAGCAGGCAATACAAATAGATCTGCTTTCAGGAGGGATTACAATGGTTTCCTCACGCAGCTAGTGAAGAGTTTTTCATATTTAATATATTTTCTTAATTTTATGTTCCCATTTTCTTCATCTTCAAACCCCACCCCCAGCTCCCACCCCCTTTTAAAAAATTTCTTCCTTTTAAGTTCAAATCTTTGCCAAGCCATTACTGTAATGACGGAAGAATTGTCAGTCTGCACTTGTTTTCCCCCACTACTTTAACTGTTCAGCATAATACGGCCTAGTCTGGATGAATTAAAAGTGCAGTTTAAAATGAGAGAACAGTGTCGATAAAATAAAAGGAGCCCCTACTTCTGTTTTCTTGCCACTTTTAGCTTTGTCAGAATGAAAATCCCGTCCATGTCTTCAATTCTCAGCTGTTGCAAGTTTCAAAGCCGCGCTTTCAATTTCCAAGCTGGACTGGTAACTATCTGCTCCAAGCAAAGTAAAGAATTTCGAGCACTACAACACGGTCAACTGTTTGCTTTAACGTATAACGATCTAGGAGGAATCTGCACCTTTAAGAGGAGATGCAAATTTCCTGCTTTTTGACACTGAAATTTCATACTTTTCGACATTTAAATTCGCACTTTCGAACGCCTCAGTTACACTGAATTCACCCGGCGGTTCGATGCTTTGACCCTCTTTCTCCCCCCCCCCCCCCCCCCCCCCCCCAAAAAAAAAAAAAATGTGTGTGTGTGTGCGTGCGCGCGTGCGTTCGTGCGCGCGTTTGAAGTAGAAAGTCAAGATAAATGTAGCTGACACAATATACAAGGAAGGTGAATGCTTACAGTTGCCGTCAAGGAGGTCGTGGGTTCGACTCCCATCAGAGCCATATTAATGCGGGCATTTGGGGCGCAACTGGCTGTCACCCAGTGCTGTTGAATGTATGATGAGTTGAGATGGGCAGACTGTGAACTATACAGCTGAGGTTCACCCACTTAATGGATGCGTCTCTGAGACTTGTCTAGATATCCTGACACGCACAGCAAGTGTCCGTAGCTCTCAGCCCTGGTCAGTACCGGAATGTATAACAGAACTTGATGTACGAAGGATCTATCTAACTGCGTTAGTCAGTCTGTATATTCCGGGGTGCCTGGGTGCATGAGGGTTGTATACATGACTGTGTAGTGGTAGTGTGGCATTGTGTTGAGGCGTATGTGGTCTTGCACAGGTGTTCGACGATGTGTGTACCTTTTAGAATTTGTTTAATCTATGTATTTCTTACTTATTTGTTTACATAGTTTTTTTTCCTTTTATATTTCATTTCATTTTTACTTGTAGATTTACTTTTACTTTTATTTTTCTAGTACTTACTCGTTCATTTGCTTCTTCATTGATTTCAATATTTAACTATCAGCACTTTTTTCTTTTCAGTTGAAAATTACCATCCTTTGAAATGCCATTCCACAAAGATTTGTACATATACACAAAGCACTCACATCTGTATGTGCATGTGTTTCTGCACGTGCGGACACGCAAGTGTACATGCGCGCGCGCTCACACACATACACACACACACACACACGCACTTGCACACACACACACACACACACACACACACACACACACACACACACACACATTATAGTAGTGGCACAGTCCCGCTAGACCCCCAAGGCCGTCCAGCACGGTAGGTAACACACGGGTCAGGCAACGAACATCTCGTTCATATTACACCCCCCCCCCCCTCCCCAACCTTTCCCTCATTCATTTACTATGTATTCATGAGCTGTAACCCCAGCGCACCTTGCGGCCTCAAGCAGATATGATGCAGCGTGTATGGACAGGTCCGTGCAGCAATTATACCACTATGATCAAACTAAAACTTCAACGTGAAGCGTAGAGTACCACCGCACTGTCTGACCGTACCACACCAAAACGGAACTTCAAACCGCTATCTTCGTCATCCTGTTTAATCACCATTATCATCTCCAATTCTGTGGCTCTTCATTCCTTGTTCTCGTCATCACCTCAAGTTTCGATTTCTTCTCCCCGTCCATACCCGTGTCGAGTTGCTACCAAAATGTTCGGGGTCGGCGATGTCACGGGAGCTGTCGTTTGGATGGATGTGGTACCACCATTGACCGTCAACGTCAAGGGACACCACTCTCTGGCGGGCGGGCACCACTCCCGCTGCACAGCGCTAGGTCTTCTCCGGTGAGTGTCTCTCATGACGTGACGCTTGCTATTGATCGGTCTGTATGGACGGCAGGTGCCGAGTTGGGGACAAAACGATTCTGGTGAGTATGTGTGGTCCGGACTGAGCGGAGTGGGAGGAACGCTAGTGAGGGGATCTGAAGATGTGATAGAGAGAACGTTTGGATGGCAGCAGACTCTCATACAGTGTGATATCGAATAAAACATCTCTGGCAAAGACGAGTCGAGGAACGACTGGGTGGCAGCAGGTTCATACAGTGTGAGATTAGATAAAACATCTTTGCCAAAAACGAGCCATGAACGATTGGGGGCGGCAGCAGACTCATACAGTGAGATCAAATAAAAGCTCTTTCGCAAAAACGAATCATGAACAGGAGAAACTCTGAGGAACGGAACTCTAGGGAAGAACTTCCAAAGGTGACTCCAACAGTAGAAGACTAAGTCCTGCTCTTGTGCACATTCTGCAAGATAAGAGTTGGTGGTACTTAACCTCTCTCTCTCTCTCTCTCTCTCTCTCTCTGTGTGTGTGTGTGTGTGTGTGTGTGTGTGTGTGTGTGTGTGTGTGTGTGTGTGTGTGTGCGTGCGTGCGTGCGTGCTTGCGTGCGTGCGTGCGTGCGTGTGTATGTGTGTGTGTGTGTGCGTGCGTGCGTGCGTGCGTGCTCGGATGGTTTTACACATTTCTTTATCTTTGGATGCTATCTTTACTGTCACCACCACCACCCAGCCCCAACCACACTAACAACAACAAAAGGTAATAAACAACTCAAACTCTTCAGTCCGCATTTCCCCGCTCTACTGTATATCTAGCTGATTGAGTTCCGTTCTGAAACCAATTCTTTAAGCTTCAAAGAGTCGAGTGATGATAGTAATGATACAGTGAGAGCTGACAATGGGTGTAACGGCTGCGCTGCTCTTTCTCCGCTCAGTAAGAACACAACATGTAAATACAGGTTAACTGAGACTGATTAGCAACCTAATGAGAGGAGCTCATTTGAGGCCCTCAAAACAGTCTTCAGTTCACCTCTCACACGCATTCTGAACTCTCTAGGTAGACAGGACGCAGTTCCCACTCACCTTGGATCGATAGCCGAGTCCTTGGCCGTTCAGGAAAGATTGATCACAGGCTGCCAGATAATCCGTGACACTGACAGTATTCACTTCAAGACAGAGACAGACGATAATCCAGCGATAGAGCTTAAAACGACTGATAGGTCACTTTTGTTTGGTTTCGGTTTCTTTTTTTTTTTTCCCAAAGAGGTTTCACAACAGCATGAGAGCTTGGTTAGGTTACTGCTATACCCCAGACACACAGCAGATTTACTAGTTCTGCTCTTGAAACAAGCACTGAAATGTTTTTAACAGTCAACGTATCTATCTCTCCTTCCAGTGTGGACTCAATCCAATATAATTCATCGCTGTTGGAGTTGACACGTAGGGACGTAAACACGTACGACTGCTAACAACACCAGTCGATCGACTGACTGCCTTATACGGTCGCGGTTATGGCCACGAATATTCGACGCACCTTTAGCCGCGGCAATGTTTATGGAGCGTTTACAATTCGTGGGTGACGTACTCAAAACGCAAACAACCCCCCTCCCACACACCGGCGATATCGGAAGAAATAGCACAGGCCGCAGAGTCGAGTCATGCATTGCCCACACGTTGTTTGCGCATGCATTACTCTCTCCCTCCCTGCCTGTAGCCCAGCGGAGGGACGGACAATCGACAAGAAGAACCGGCTGAGCTGCACGGAGCAGCCAACACGCTAGTCAATTTGTCCTAAATAAACCACGCCCCTTCACACATATGCGGCTCGTTCAGGTCGTTGCAGCTTGTCAATCACAAATAGAGAGACTGTTTACCTTTTCAATTTTTCAAAACTCGGGATTAAAAAAAAAAAAAAAGCTGGGGGGGGGGGGGGGGGGGGGGGGGGGGGGGGGGGGGGAGGGGGGTTAGCAGGTATTGGGAGGTGGGGGGGTGGGGACTGCATCACGTGTGTGTGAGTCAAAGCGTCTGTTTAACCCTGCCGTCTGTTGGTACTCTCCATCAAAGTTACATACAGATCTATAATATACTCCTCAAAGTTTGCGTTGG
>CM065727.1:46110842-46115842 GCA_033310375.1 Conus canariensis
GGGGGTTAGGGGTTGGGATGGGGATGAGGGGGGGGGGGGGGGAATCGAAGCCGGGGACCAAGGATTTGAGTCCACTGCGGAGACCACGGCAAAGCCGGGGAGGGGGAGAGGTGGGGGAGGGGAGGGGAGGGTTTTGGATAGGTGTGTGAGAAGAGGAGGAGAGAAGGGAGCTAATCCCTCAGACGCTGAGAGGAAAAGAACTGCTTCAGTGGCACAGAGGCCTTATTAGTACCAAAAAAAAAAAAAAAATCGGTGACCAGATCAGAAAATAAAACACACCTATAGATACAAATTTCCTTAATTTTTTTTTTTCTAACTTAAATGCACAACTTCTGCTTTACATACTGATTCTTTCCTGGCAATTCTTTCGCTTTTTATATATTTTTTTTAAAGAAGAGGTTCGGGAACCCATGTACTCCGTCCTACCCTCTTCCACCACCCCCTCAGTCCGCCACTGTGTCAAGTGCGAAGAGACCTCTCTGAAAACATTTCATCTCCCGAGATCTTCTTCACAGTAGGATTCTAGAAGACAGACTTGAAGGCGTTTGTCTTATCGGAAAGACAGACAAGGAGCAAGAAATTTTTCACGAGGTTGACGAGATCCGGCGTTTCAAAGCACACATCGACTCCCTCGCGGCAAGCGGCCCTAGGCAACCGATTTGCGAGAGGACGCTCGAGTGAGTGTTTCTCGGGGTTCTCTCGCAATCGAGAGATGACCGACAGTAGCAACGTCTTCTGGTTGATCTATGAAAAGTAGTAAAGTTCCCCCTAATTGGTGCATGAAACGATCAGTATTCTCACTCTCCAACAGGCAGAAGATTTTGCAGAGCTGGGTATGTCGTTTGAGAGAATTCGCCTCGCGCCTGGTTCTTTGCTCATATCGCCTTTCGTTTCGCTCACCGCAAGGAACCGCTGGCCATTCGCTTATCTCGCGTCTATGGAACGCGCCTAGGTTTTCCAAATGTCCTGTTTTGTTATGGCAGACATAGTCATGCAGACAGAGCCTCGTCTTCATCTGCTTGGTCGAACTGTTACATCAGTAAAATGTGACACTTTTATAAGAAACGCAAGTCATGGTCAGGGGAGGTCAGTTTTACAAGTATTAGAAACACCAGAAAGGGGGAGGGGGGGGGGGGGGGGCTATTTTTCCCCCAGTTAGGTTTTTTTTTTTTTTTAGTTTTGTTAGGGTTTGGGGGTTAGAGCGAGGCTTAAGGTTAGCTTTTAGCTCCTGCGCAGAAGATGGAATATCATACAGCGTTTATAGATTGCCTCAGTTAAAATTTTCCTCTTTCGTTCTCGTTGCCTTTGCTCACAATGGATCCTAAGACACTTAAAGGGATCCGCTATGGAACTGTTCTAGCTTCAAAAGCTCACAATTTCAAGAAAATACTGACATTCAATATTTTCATGCAAGAAATCACAAAACAAAACAAACAAACAAACAAACAAAAAACCCAGTGATTAACACTGATATCATCTCTTCGTCATTACTCGTTGTCTCCGCCTTGGCTTAAAGCTGTATCAGACCAATTGACTTAGGCTAGAACACCAAGGCTACATCAAAATGTTGTTATGCTTTGCATAGTTATGCAGGGATTGCCTTCAGTCGTGACAAGCTCCTGGCATAACATTATCAGTCTCCAAAATCCCTCGAAGTCGGAGTGTGGCTGCCCAGGTGGCAGGGTAATCAAAAACGGTCACACACGTAATGTTCTCATCCCTAGCTGATCCATTTGTACCATAGTGCTCAAGTACTTCGGCTGTTCGGATGATCCCTGGAGTCTTTTAGCCAGGGTATGACAAAACAACAACAACAACTCGTTGTCTTGCTCTTCGTCCTGAACTGATGGTCAGCCGTCATCATTATGTAAACAGTAGTTATGACTCGAGCAAACAGATAATTATGTTGCTCAAGAAAGCAGGTAACACTGACTAATGTCCGTGCGAGCTGGACATACCTGGTATTACTATGTAGCCTATAGGTCTGTTCAAAGACGGAGAATCCCGGAAGAGGAAAATAACTTTTCGCTGCACACGGCATAAGATCATTCTATAGTTTTAGTGTGACTTATTTCTCACGTCTTAACGCTGTTAAAATCCGCGAAAACAATAATTTTCTCGACAAAAATATCTGTTTACGTCTTCATTACTGCTTTCTTACTTACCATTAGAGAAACAATGATTGCAATCGTTTCTGATGATAATAATCTTCATTTTATCGTGAAAACAGTAAGTTTTATCGATTTTGATCATAACTTACTGTTTCACAGTGAAAACAGTAATTAATATTATCTTCAACGATAAACTACTATTCTACCGTGACGAGAGTAAGTATGACCTTTCGACACTAGTAATTTCCCATGGTCCACTTCTTCCAGGTCAAGTCAGGGCTGACGTCTTCCGGTATCTGTCGGTTCAGTTTCAGGCTGACAGTTTGCATGCTGTCTGGAACTGTGAACCGGGTGTTGGCTTCCTCTGAACTGACCTCCATCCCGGGTGTCTTTGATGCTTTTGCTCGTTTGATTAACACCGAGCTCCTGGACTTCTATTTCCTCGCAGCATTTTCATAATAACAGGGATACAGCACAATGACTTATCAGGCTAATCTTCACGTAATGGGCAAATCAAAATCTTTAGCTAACGATTGACTTATCAGGCTAATCTTCACGTAATGGGCAAATCAAATACTTTAGCTAACGAAAGATTGGAGGTCGCTTGTGTGTGTGTGTGTATGTGTGTGTGTGTGTGTGCGTGCGTGCGTGCGTGGTGTGTGTCTATGTGTGTGTGTGTGCTGTGCGTGCGTGCGTGCGGTGTGCGTGCGTGCGTGCGTGTGTGTGTGTGTGTGTGTGTGTGTGTGTGCGTGCGTGCGTGTGTGTGTGTGTGCGTGCGTGCGTGCGTGTGTGTATGTGTGCGTGCGTGCGTGCGTGTGTGCGTGCGTGCGTGCGTGCGTGCGTGCGTGCGTGCGTGTGTGTGTGTGTGTGTGTGTGTGTGTGTGTGTGTGTGTGTCTTTTGCTGCCTCTCAGATACGCCGAGCGATGTCATCAGCAAAACGCAGGCTTCAAACGAAGCTGCCATCCGCTGTAATGGCGATGAACTGCAGAGGTGGATGATATGCAGGTTGTAAGGCAGGAAACACTTCGGGCCTTTCTAGATAACATCATGTGCCGTGTGTGTTGACGTCAACGGTTGGCTCACAAACCACCCCACTCCCACCCCATCCCAAACTGAGATCAAAAGCAGCACAACGAAGAAGTATAGATGCGATCTCAGAATGAAATAAAAGCTAAAGGTAACGCATGGAATGAGTATATAGTTAGCTAATGCTATGCTATAATGCTATATCAAAATTATTAAAGATCAAAGACAACGCATCGAATGAGTATCTGATTAGCTAATCCTATGTTATAGTAATGGTTATCATTAACCCTATAAGAGAGAGAGAGAGAGAGAGAGAGAGAGAGAGAGAGAGAGAGAGAGAGAGAGAGAGAGAGAGAGAAGAGGAGAGAACTTGGAGGGAGCAACAAATATAATGTGGTATATACATGCTGTATTTACTTGGCAAAATCTTTTTTTTTCCGGAAATACATTATAATGCACCTTTTTAAAAAAAAATTGGAGGAATGGGAGTTGGAGAAGTGGATGGGAGTGGGGGTTAATCATTAACCGGAAATGAATGCTGAAATAGTTCAATCTGACATAAAATGGCATTGTATATTGTTCTGATACACATTGATTTATAAACAAGAATATGAGCGATCTTAGTGAGAAACATACTACATAACTGCAAAGATCGCTGTTCATTGATGAAGTAGAAAGGACTGAAGGCAGCGCAGTGTTCCTCTGGTGGGATGCAGTAGAATATAGTAGAAACATGCAACAGTTGAAGGTGTCTCCTCTGGTGGGATGCAAGTATAGAATAGCAGTAGAAGCATACAACAGTTTAAGGTGTCTCTTCTGGTGGGATGCAGTATAGAATAGCAGTAGAAACATGCAACAGTTGAAGGTGTCTCTTCTGGTGGGGTGCATTATAGAATAGCAGTAGAAACATGCAACAGTTAAAGGTGTCTCCTCTGGTGGGATGCAGTATAGAATAGCAGTAGAAACATGCAACAGTTGAAGGTGTCTCCTTGGTGGGATGTATTATAGAATAGCAGTAGAAACATGCAACAGTTGGAGGTGTCTCCTCTGGTGGGATGCATTACAGAATAGCAGTAGAAACATGCAACAGTTGAAGGTGTCTCTTCTGGTGGGATGCAGTATAGAATAGCAGTAGAAACATGCAACAGTAGAAGGTGTCTCTTGTGGTGGGATGTATTATAGAATAGCAGTAGAAACATGCAACAGTAGAAGGTGTCTCTTACGGTGGGATGTATTATAGAATAGCAGTAGAAATATGCAACAGTAGAAGGTGTCTCTTACGGTGGGATGTATTATAGAATAGCAGTAGAAACATGCAACAGTAGAAGGTGTCTCTTACGGTGTGATGTATTATAGAATAGCAGTAGAAACATGCAACAGTTGAAGGTGTCTCCTACGGTGGGATGCATTATAGAATAGCAGTAGAAACATGCAACAGTTGAAGGTGTCTCCTACGGTGGGATGCATTATAGAATAGCAGTAGAAACATGCAACAGTCGAAGGCAGTGCAGTGTCTCCTCTGGTGGGATGCAGTATAGAATAGCAGACACAGGCGATGCGTGGAGGCGGTTGGGATGAAACAGAGAATATAGTAGAAACACACACTTAAAATCCACGATTGCAAGTTGTGGCAAACGACAAGAAAACAAAAGAAAAGAGAAAAGAGAGAGAGAGAGAGAGAGAGAGAGAGAGAGAGAGAGAGAGAGAGAGGGAGTGGGCGGGGGGGGGGGGGGGGGGGGGGCACATACAGCCAGGGAAAACACGGACATGAGGACACACAGACAGGACAGGGGATACAGATATGAGATTGAGGAATACAGAGACGGTGGTACATAGAGTCGGAGGCGCAAAGGGACGGAGGG
>CM065727.1:46123342-46128342 GCA_033310375.1 Conus canariensis
ATGAGTACACATTTCAATTCAGCCCAAGTGTAGAAGCAGGCAAGACTCTGTGGCCGTCTGTATGGATCGTAAAACCCCTTGCCGGCGGTGAACCGTTCCTGTGCATATTCATACTGGGTTTAGTTTGGCCTTTTGAATTCGTGTGTGTGTGTGTGTGTGTGTGTGTGTGTGTGTGTGTGTGTGTGTGTGTGTGTGTGTGAGTCTGTCTGTCTGTGTTAGGGGGGGGGGGGGGGGTATATACGGGCGTGTACGTGTGAGCACAAGCGCACTTGTGACAAAGTCTGTGTGTGTGTGTGGGGGGGGGGGGGGGGGGGGGGCGTGCGCGCGTGCATGCGCGGTTGTGACTGAGACAGTGTGCAAGATGTCAACCAACTTGCTTTTCCCCCAATGTGAGCCAGCTTCTCGTCAACACATGGGAAACCAGAGCAAGTGACATGTACATGGCGAACTCACAAAGGGAGAAACGGCTGTCGGTTTACTGGTGTCCACGCTTAACTCCCTTTGTGAGACGCCTTGCGTTGCGGAGGACACAGACTTACCCAATTCTTGCTCTTGTCTACTGCACGGCGATGTCAATTAGAACAGCGCGCGCGCACGCGCACACAGACACACACGCACGCGCACACACACACACACACACACTCCACACACACACACACACACGCACACACACACAAAACACACACACACACACACACACACGCACACATCCATACACACGCACACGCATGCACGTGCCCGCGCGCACACACACACACGCACACACACACACACGCACGCACGCACGCTCACACACACTCACACACAGGAGCGCGCGCGCGCGCGCACACACACTGACAAACTAAAAACCAGATGCAAACATCTGCGCTGTCATGTACGCACACGCTCTCTCTCTCTCTCTCTCTCTTCTCCTCTCTCTTTCACACACACACACACACACACGCACACACACACGCACGCACGCCGCGCGCGCGCGCGCGCACACACACACACACACATGCACATTCACACACACGCACACACATACTCTCTCTCTCTCTCTTTTTTTTCTTCTCATAGGCACACACCCGCACATGCACGCACTTAGCACGCACGCACACACGTCGGCACACCCACATGCATGAACTTTTTCTCTCTCTCTCTGGTACACACACACACACACACACACACACACATACACACGCACGCACGCACGCACGCACACACACACGTCGGCACTCTCTCTCTGTCTCTCTCACACACACAACACACACACACACACTGACTGACTGACTGACTGAAACCATTTACTGTCAGATTAACATAGTGTTGCACTGACACACACCACACACACACACACACCACACACACACACACACACACACACACCGGCCACTCTCTCTCTCTTTCACACACACACACATACGCGCGCGCGCGCACACACACACACACACACTCACTCACTCAGTCACTAACTCACTAGTACTGAGAGAGAGAGAGAGGAGAGAGAGAGAGAGAGAGAGGGGGGGTAAGTTCATCGTTGTCGCAAAGGGCAGCATGGCACCTTTTGGATGGAGTCCTGAGCGCACTAAGCTTACTTAGTCAACGAAAGATCGTAAGAGAACGGGTTACAACAAAGGAGCTTTGTCTGGCAACAACAGTTCTGTAGAAAATCATGTTGATTGGTAAACAAGAACATATGCAAGAGAAATAAAGAAGAAAAGGGAAAGCGTGGCTGACGCCAGACCATTAAAGCGACACGCTCTTCCGGGGCCGGGGAGTCACCCCAACTTTGCGGTACATTGCTCATGGCGCCATCTTGTGGTGACACGCTCTCCCCAGGGAGAAGCAGCTCACATGTGCAGCATATCGAGAACTCATGGCGCCATACTCTGGCGACACGCTCTCCCGGAGAGAGCAGCTCAGATTTGTGGCATATAGAGAACTCCTGGCGCAATACCGTGGCAACACAGTTTCCCCGGGGAGAGCAGCCTGATTTGTGGCATATCGAGAACTCATGGCGCCATACTCTGGCGACACGCTCTCCCGGAGAGAGCAGCTCAGATTTGTGGCATACAGAGAACTCAAGGCGCTATACCGTGGTAACACGTTCTCCCGGAGAGAGCAGCCTGATTTGTGGCATATAGAGAACTCATGGCGCTCTACCGTGGCAACACGGTCTCCCGGAGAGAGCAGCTCAAATTTGTGGCATATAGAGAACTCGAGGCGCTATACCGTGACAACACGGTTTCCCCGGGGAGAGCAGCCTGTGTGTTGGTGTATGTGAGGGAAGGGGAAGGAGAAGGAGAAGGGGGAGGATATGCGCGTGGAATCCTGTGTGTGTGTGTGTGTGTGTGTGTGTGTGTGTGTGTGTGTGTGTGTGTGTGTGCGTGCGTGCGCGCGCGCGCGCGCACGATCAAAATTGTAAGCGCGTGCGGCTATTTATAGATTAAGCGTCATGAATATTAATATCATTATTGTTATTATTATCATTATTATTATATTTTACTCTTCTCGAGGAGCTCAGCCCGAAATTTTGGCGTAAAGAACTCATGGCGCCGTACTGTGGGACACGCTGTCCCTGGGGAGATTGAGCGGCTGGAATTTTATGGAGAACTCTGTTGTGACTAACCATGGATTCAGGCTTTGGGGATCCCCTCTAAATCTTTGGTTGTGACGGTGAAACAGGCCTGTAACAATACAATATAATGCAAAGGGAAAAGCCTCTGCGACTATAACAAAGGCGACAGGTGGTAGATTTTCCACTGAGAAACGGGCACTGAAAAAAAAAAGAAATTAAAAAAAAAAAAAAACGTCCGCACCGGTTCACGTCAAAATATTCCCGCGCGGCGAATAAACACAGCGGGGAGTGTAACCGTGAACTTTGTTTGCCGAAGTATAACGTGACGTCTGACCATGAACATCCTCCATTTCCTGTTCAGACGGAGAGTCAACTTCTCTATTTGAATGGGGGTGGGGTGGGTGGGGGAGGTGGGGGGCCGGATGGAGAAGGGGGGCAGCGGTGGGGTGAGGCGGAGGAAGGGTGTACGTGAACGAAAACTGGACGTGTTCGGACAATGAAGCAAGTCCCACCAAGACCTGCTTTTCTTGCATTGAATTACATGTCGTGTTTGCATAAAGATGATGGTCTGTGCAGGTATGTCTAGAATGTAGAGCAATTACTAAGGTTGACGGCTGAGGACAGAAACATGAAGGCGCCTCGCCCTATACGCTTACCCACCTACCCACACACGCACCACCCCGTGCACAGGCATGATGGGGCTATAGGGAAAATGGCTCAAAGTTGTGAGGTGAGGTGTGAGTGCAAATATGAATACGAGTGTTTATTCAGAATAAGGACAAGGCCCCTTTATTGAAGGGGCTTACATTTAAAACAAACAAACAAATTGGCAACGTAATCAGCACTTCATGCATGTCAAACTGAAAAATGAAACAGTTTACATAATACACTGCTTCATAATTTGAATTACGACATTACGGTCTGGATCTCTCATTTGCTTCCTGAATATACAAAGCTAACTTCAAGAGGTGTTTTTCCCCCCTTTTTTTCTGTCGACAGTTAGGGAATTAACATCAAATAACATGGCTCTGTGTAGATTTATTTGTAGATTTAGATTGAATTTATTTCATTCTAAGATCGCTCAAAGCAAGACAACAAAACTAAAAACGGATTTGGTCTTCTCTCCTTGTATTACATAGGCAGCATGTCAGTTCATATCTATGAATGGTGTAATACCTAAAACGAAGCTCTTTGATGTCAGACACTCCAAATTAGATTTCACATTTAATATATCTATTAATTCTTATCTCAATGTATGGTTCTAATGTGTGGGCCGACTTCAGAGTTTATATTGAGAAAATCGCTCTTTACAATTTGCATGATCATGTCAATCCGTCCACTTGCAATTTAATAATCCTCTGTTCAAGGCACCTCAAAAATCCAGATATACTCTAACATCCGAGTTATCCCATACAAATCCAAATCCATATGAACTTAAACACTGTCGAACATTAGAAGCCCATGTCCTTTTGCCATCAATATCTAAAGTCATGCATCTTGCAATTTTGAAGGGTATCTTATACTCACAATTCCTGTTATTTTCAACCAATATTTTATGCATTTCAAATAACAATTTAAGTAAATCGGGTGTCTTCCAAGCTCACCATAAACATCTACGTTTGGCGTTCAATTATCTACATTGAGAAAGCGTTGCGTTGCATATAGATGCACTTTTCCCGAAAGCCTACATGTCCGCTCCATACCGTGAAATAGGCTGCACCTGAGAATCAAATAACTTTGTAGAAACACTGAACGAACGTCAGCTCAATTTGTACAAAATATGAAGGATAATGACGATTGCTTTCTTTGCTCTCTTCGCTATATCCTGAGAAGCAACTTCGAAAGTAAGCTTGGTTATAAAACAAGATAAGACTTGTACGCACTGGCAACGACAAACCTATGACCTTCATACGTCCATTCTTAGGTACGTGCCAAATCTCCCTTTCTGACAATGACAATTGCCTTATTCCTATTGACCTTTCATTTCAGTCCGCTTGCTGTAGAATATATGGTATTTAGTTGTTTCTAGAGACGAACCATCAATATTGATTACAGAATAATATCATCCGCAAAAAAAGGTAGCATAACCAATTCTAAAAGATCGAAAGTTACTCAATGCCAACCATTTTCAGTTATGTCTATGGCTAACTGATTAATCAATAGAGAAAACAGCACAGAACTATAGACGTATCCTTGTTTAACCCCACCTCCTGTACACATGACAAAACCCAGTGGAAAGAACAGGACGGGGAGTGGGGGCGAGGGGTGGGGACGCTTAATTCATAAATGATAAGGAAACGGAAGAAAATGTAGGCCTACATCACTTCTTTGATTTTTTTTTTTTATGGCAAGCAGAATCACAATAGCCAAAATCGAAGTCACACGCTGTTTTAGATTCAGTTTACAGCCCAGCTAATGATGCATGGCCTGTTCAAGCGCT
>CM065727.1:46133342-46173342 GCA_033310375.1 Conus canariensis
TTGCATTGCAGACATAAAGTGATCAACAGCCATTCGTTTTGCAGTGCAAGATATATCGAAAACTCCAGCACTGCTGGCAGTGAGTAAAGTCACCAAAGTGTTAGGATTGTGGATTGAAAATGGCATCAAATTCTGGAAGTGGTTGGACCTTGAAGAGGAAATGGCAGAGAGAAATAAATGTAAGAATGATGCAAGAACAGACCCCCCAATTAGTTGTCAGGCAACAAAGTGGAGACAGTAAAGTAAACAGTAAAGAGTCAGGAAAATTACACTATTTCATTAGACTGAGCAACTTTGCAACTTAGTAAACTTGTTTCAAATACGACAACTGAACTGTTTGGAGATATCAAGGCAAGGCCAGTCTGCTTTGTCTGACAGAGCCCCAACTCATGACTTAGTCTTTCTGTAGGCCAGATCATATGTAAGTTTTAAAAAGCGAGTTTATTGAGCTTATTCCTGAATTATACCAGAAGCGGAGTTTCAGCCACTAAAGCATTCCAAACTGAGATAGTATGGAGAAGTACACTAAATTTGAGTGTATTTGTTCAGACAAGAATGTTTTCTGTAAGTGTAATAAAACATGTAACAGGTCTTTGTTTTAGTCTCCATTTTCAGTATGACAACTATTTGGGCAACAACTGTTTCAGATTTTGTGATAAAGAAATAGTATTTATATTGATGCATTAAAAAAAAAGGCTTACTTTGACCACAAATGTGATAATTCTGCCTGTTTTGAAATGGAAGGTGGTCTTAGTAAAATAAAGTTTTGTCAATGGCCTTTAACATAAAAGTATTGAATGTTACTATGTTGTTGTTTGTCAGTGTCAGCTCATTTTATCCAGTATTTATTTTTGAGTCCTGTGAAAAAATGACAGCTGACAATACTAAGGTTGACAGCTCAATGACTGTCAACAATTCGCATATTGTTGGCAAGATGTTACTTTTTTGTTGTTGTTTTGTGTTCATTTCTGTTTCATTTTTGCTTGTTAACATCTCTGTTTGGTGTCAAGGATTTAAAAGGGAAATGGCTGTTGGCCCATTACAACATCCATGATTACTAAGAATATAGGTTACTGGATTCTGGATTCGACATTAGAAAAGTAGTTAGACTCAGAATCAAAAACTTAACTTGGAGAATATTTCGACAGGGTCACCCTGTCTTCATCAGCTCACTGTTGCTGTTGTGGCAGCGAGGCCTGGTGGGGCGACTGTTGTGTGGGGTGAACGGTTGTCAGGATCTGATTGTAGATGGGGGAAGTTCAAAGCCTTGATCTCTGTTTAGGCTGGGGTGTCTGGTCTTGATTTCGATGGCTTCTTTAACATTTCTTTTTGTGAGGAAGGGCTCTGTAGATCAGATCTTGGTTTCTTGGGGGCTGAAACTGTGGCCTGTGGCTTGTAGGTGTTCATGTATGACAGAAGTATCTATCGGTTTTGGTGTTCCTGTAGACGGGTGGTACTGGTACAGTAAGCAAATGTGAATTTTTATAATAATCAGTGTACTTTGAACAACTTGAATATGAACGCCAGTTTATTATCTTTATTAGATTATTTGATAATGTTTCAATCTATTCAGGACCAGGTGTACCGGAGTTTCCAGCGTAACTTGCAAGTAACTCCAGACCTGATCAAACGACTGGGGTTGGAAACTGAACTTGAAGGACATAGTGGTTGTGTCAATTGTCTGGAGTGGAATGAAACTGGCAGGTATGAAAATCAATCTGTGACAGTGAAGTCAAAGACCATCAGTTGCTGAGTGTGTGTTTGTGTGGGCATATGAGTGTTTATGTGCAAATGTGCACGTCCGTGTGGTGTATACATAGACCAGAACTCTAAATTTTGTTGAAACTGTTGAGACCAACTAACAGACAGATTCTGAACATGCAAGGCCATGTGTAATAAGTCCACGAATAAGATTCTAGTGAATATCTTTAAGATTTGACAATAAACTGCAAAATAGATAAATCTCTGAAACTGTGAAGTTAGCAAAGGGTGGCTAACAAAGTTACAAGTTTGGCTGTATGATTGTAAGGATTCTGTTCAATTTCCATTTGGCTTGTACAGAGTAATATGGTGCAATGGTTCTAGAATGAAGGAATTCTAAAACATATGATGGTTTAATGTGATGTAATTCAATGTTGCCAGAGAAAAGGTAAATGTACATAACGTCATAAAATAGTACTTGCAGAATCAGATCCCCCCCAATGATTAGTCAATAATGTAAAAATCCATTAAAAAACAAGTTATGAACTCTAACAAAGACAGGGAGATACTACTAATTTTTGTTTGTTAATTGAATTAGTATTGTCATTGTATTTCTAATTTGTGCACAACTTCACTTAAATTTTGGGATTTTTGAATAAAGTTCATTTGAGATTAATTTTTACTATCCTACTTCTTGAAAACATTTGTCAGAATGAATTCTAGAATATATGTTACATAGTATGTTTTACATTGTACATATTGACAATAAGAAGAAATGGTACATAACACCACAACATTCCTTTTTCTTCAAAATATCTTGAAGTAATGTAATCTGCACAAGGGAACAGCTTTCATGTACAATAGGAGCTTTGACATCCGTTGAGTTTCTTATATTAATGCAAGTGACAAATATATGTTAATAAACTGCAAAGAAAAGCAAAAGTAGTACCAAGTTTGTAAGAAATTTCAAAGGTAGCTATTGCCGCCATTGGTGTGTGTGTGTGTGTGTGTGTGTGTGTGTGTGTGTGTGTGTGTGTGTGTTTGTGTGTGTGTATGTGTGTGTGTGTGTGTGTGTGTGTGTTTGCATGCAAAGTTATGTACAAGACTTAAAATAAAGTAATTGGTGCCTGGTGCCTTTGGATAAAACTTCTTAGCTGAATAAGGTGCTGCTAACTAAAATACTCCCTCTTTATCATGAAATTCAGTTAAATTTACCTTGAAGTCATTACTGTGAAGGATATCAAAAGATGCCAATGTACATAATTTTCATGACAAATTGTGGTGATTCCAAAGTGAAAATAAGAGTAACACTGATATGGCATTGCCAAACGCCAATTTTCTGTTGTGGTCACAAGTACCTATGACAACTGATCTGTAGGGCATTTTACTATGTACATCAGTTAATAAACATGATAATAATCTGGAAACAACTGTGAACAGTGTGAATAACACAATCATGGTAATTCCAACACAGATTCAGCATCTGTTTCAGTATATTTTTCAGAATGAAACCTATTTTCTTCTTTGTTCATCAGCTCAAAGCATTTAAATTCCTGCAAGCACCAAAAGATAGTTTTAACAATAAAGAAGTTATTGAAATTAAAAAACGGTTTATATTACCAGTCTTTTTTGACACACTGCACTCACAGAACTTGATCCATTTTTCAACTTGTGGATTTTTCATCTGAAAAATCAATATCTGGTCCAAAGCATTAATTTCTGTGTTGTTGTTGCTGAGGGGAAATGATGCTGATCTGAAAATTCATGACATGATATGTGCACTGAACTAAGATTAGGCAGCTGGTATTCACAGATTGGAAGAGGAACACTAAAAGAGCAGGAAAGACATCTTTAGTAATAATTACCATTTTAATGCTAGCTAAATGTTATTTTAGTTAATTAGCTATTGAAATTAGGACTGTAAAATGGTGTCACAACCCCCCCCCCCCCCCCCCCAGTAATTTTGACCACCAGATGGACACAGATAGTGATCATTTTCAAATTGGTCAGCTTCCAGGATAAAACAGGGATAAAACTAGATTCTTATTGCTTTTATTATCATGATGTAGGTGATTGTATGAAGTCTAGAGTTTATGTATTGCCAGCAGTCAAATGAAATGGTAAGGTGAGCTGTTTACTGCTTTAGACACATTACTGACACTAGCCATACATGCTTTCTCCATTTTCCTCCTCTTCAATGTATTTGAGGTTTGCACTAGTCTGTGGGTTTGTGTGCAGCCTGTTGGCCAGTGGATCTGATGATGTTCAGGTCATTATATGGGATCCCTTCCTGCATCGCTCCATTACCATCATCCGTACTGGCCATCATGGAAATATCTTCTCTGTCAAGGTACACATTGCTCTAATGTACTGGTCTACACTCACATGCAAGCACACACACACTCACACACGTGCACACACTCACACACACATGCACATACAAACACACATGCACTGACACACACGCATGCATGCTCACACGCATGCGTGCACATGCGCATACACACGCACGCACATAACACAAGCTGTTAGTTTTGATGTGAATGATTATTTGACTATGTAAATGAAAGGGAAAAAATGATCTCAAGTGATTATTCTCAATAAACACTTTATTTAAAGGATTACCATACAGATTTTAAGAAACTCATTTTGATGCATTGTATATTACTGATTTTCCTGCTTAGTATAATATATTTTATTTGTTGTAAACTTGTTTTTAATCCAATTAGTAAATATATACATACAGGATATTATAGTAAGCACAGTAAGTATTTTATGCATTGACATTCAGTGATTCACTCAGAGAACATGATACCCATTTCAGAGGGTAATTGATATTGTTACTTAACATCTGTCACGTTTTCCATGTTTGAGGATGGAATGATTATGATTGTTGTGCATGTTTGCCAGTTTCTACCTGCATCTGGCGACAGTACAATAGTAACTGGAGCTGCCGACTGCAAGATTCGGGTCCATGACCTCAACATGCAGGAAACATCTCGCGTGTTCAGTTGCCACGCGGGGCGAGTCAAGCGCATTGCCACAGCTCCTAACGTCCCTTATGTGTTCTGGAGCGCTGCAGAAGATGGCTGTATAATGTAAGTTTGTAAAGTGGATGCAAGGCATGAAATACATGGAAAATTAAGTTTCAGAGAAAAAAATCTTGTGGGGGGAAAAAAGAAGTAAATGAAAGCATCTGTGAAAGATTGAATAAAGGATTTAAAAAGCTACCTAAAAGGGCTTGTTGTGAAGATTGTGAAAATATTTCTGAAGGAAACCAGGAAGGGTGGCATCATGGGAATACTGCCACCATGAAAGGGGGAGGTGGTTGAGGAGAGGGAGGGGAGGGGACAGAAGCTGATTTTTAAAGATGAAAAAGAAGATTAAACAAATAACACTGTGATAATGGGAAATAATATTGTAAATATGAATGAAGTGCAGATGCAGAACAGTAACAAAGATTATATAGATAACAGTCGTGAATGTATTGGAAGTTGGGTAATTCAGTATGTAATATGCCTTTCATGTATGATTATCTTTTTAGAATATATTTTAGTTTATAATAAATCCATCTTGGGTATTTTGTGTATAAGACACAGGTGAGTAACATTTAAACCTACACAGATGCTCGCTCCTGTGTCGAGTCATCGCATTGAAGTGTTTGTTCCCACAGAACCAGGCATGGTGGTGCTTTTACACAGACACTAACTTGGGTTCTCTTGCCTGTATCTTCCCACAGGCAGTTTGATTTGCGCTGCCCAGAAGCCAACCCTTCGTTGCCAGGCAACATCCTGGTCAACCTGAACGCCCACATGGGCGACTACGCCGAGGCCAAGTGTCTAGCCATCAACCCACTGAGGCCAGAGCTGATGGCGGTGGGGGCCAACGATCCCTACGTCAGGATGTACGACCGCCGCATGTTGAGCTGTCGCAGCATGAGACTGCCTGGAGACCCCAACAACAGGTTGGAGTTTTGGTTGGCGTGTGTGTTGGATGTGAGAGCTGCCACAGTCTTGGTCCCCAGAGTGTAACATGAGATACTCAAAACTAGAAAAGCAATGTTGTAAAACATTTCAAATTATGTGCATGCTAAAGATTGTAAATTTCAAAATAATGGAAAAGTCAGACCCTAAATGTAACCAGTTTTGGCTTTGAAAATTTGAACTTGATAGGACACTATAGATGATATGAATGTGACATTTTTACCGTTAATCAGCTGGACTTGAAAGCCTCCTCATTAAAATGGAAATATCAAACACTGAGTTGATATTTTGTGAGAAAATTTGGCCTTTAATGATTACTAAAGGGCACAGGACTTTCTTTTACTTTGTGATTAAGCCAGTTGTTTGATGATAGTAGAATTGTGCTGTTCTGAGAAAACATACATATATATGTATGTACTAATTTACCATAAAACACATTTTGACACCGTTTTGACTCCACACATAAGTAAATTTGAGATTTTCAAAGCTTTCATCAAAGTCAAGAAACTTGATGAGGACTGATCCAGATCAAGACGAAACAGAAAAGATGGCCTAAAACCTTTGTTTTCTGGACCTCATCACTCTTGTTGTATTTCTCTGATTTTTGAAAATTTTTAAGCAATGTTATATATAACAGAAATGTTTGAAATGATTTATATTTCAGTTCTTTAATTTTAATTTGGGCTAGTCATTATGTATCCAAGATTTTGGCTGTGCACATGTATTATTGCTATCCAGTTTTCATCTGTAAATCCAAGGACTATTATATTTGTATTCTTAATTGGTTATAGGTCTGCTTTTGCCTTTGAACAGGTAAATATGTACGTTTGTGTTTGAGTATTTGAACCAGTGCCAAAGAAATTACAATAACATTTGAAAATGACTGCACCGCTTTTAACATTTGCTTTGAAACCTGAAGGGTTGTCTCTGTCAGCATTGTGAGCATTTTCCGAAGTTGATGCTCTACCAATTTAAGTTGATCCAGTCAGAATTAGGTTAACATTATACCGAGTGTGCAGCACTCTTGGTCATTGTATTCTGTTTGAGAACTGGCAACATCTTGTTCTATACTCGCCTACAGATGTGAATGGAAAGCCTTTCCCCAGTCCCCAACTCCCATCCCTTTGCCTCCATTGATCTGTGTTTACATACCAGATCAAAGACATGTCAGTTCCTTGTGACAGTTATCAAGCATGTTTGACAAGGCCAGAAGTGAGGAATCTTAATAAGAACTAGAGTACAAGACTCTGAAACAGGACTTGTGTATGATTTTTGTGGCTGGTTTTGCTGTGTGTTGATAGTACCTGTACAGATTTCCATCCATGGATATCAGTTCAGTTCATAGCAGAGCTGATTGTGAGGAAATGTATTAGGGCTACATCCATGGAAAAGCAAGTACGACATTTAAGTTTCATTGTAGAACTTCCTAGACGCATCAGCCTTCCTCTTTGTGAAATTCAAGCTTTTTATCATAGGTGTGGACAAAAAGTTGTTGTACCACACTGCATCTCTTTTTTTTCTCTCTCTCTCTTGTTTTCTCTGTGTTTTTGTTTATTCGCAAAAGTGAAGTTTTTCATAGAATTTTGCTTGCGGATCAACTTTTTTGTCACATAGTTAAGATTGTACCATACTGGCCCATCCAAAAGATCAGCAAAGAAAGTCTTGAGAGGTGGGGAAGTTGGAGTTGGGAGTTACAGTTGGTGTTCTGGATGGGGTGGGGTTGGGTAGGGCCGGGGTACTTAGGTGGAAAGGGGTGAGGTCCCCATGTGACATCAAGCCACTGTCCCATGATATCCTATATGAATGTATTCTCCACTGTTCCACTAATGTAGTTAAGAAAGGGTTTGTCATGTGTATGCAGGTTTCCTTGGGATCACCCCCACCTGGAGCCTCTGGATGGAGAGGACTACAGTTTGCCTGAAGGCTGTGTTCAATATTTTATTGCAGGTCAGTCCTGCATGTTCATAATATAGAATAAAATTACTGGAGGTGTGTTTTGTTTGGGGAAAAAAAAGGAAGGCAAGAGAGAAATAATGAAAAGCAAAGAGCCATTTGAGAAATCAGACTTGTTCACACAGACTTTGTTCTTGCTGCCTTGACTTGAAAAATTCCAGCATACATGGTAGGATCGCAACAT
The DNA here is from genome assembly GCA_033310375.1 of Conus canariensis. Taxonomy (NCBI): domain Eukaryota; kingdom Metazoa; phylum Mollusca; class Gastropoda; order Neogastropoda; family Conidae; genus Conus; species Conus canariensis. The sequence continues at coordinate 46,141,164 of CM065727.1, forward strand.
TAATGGACTTTGAATGATCAACATGCATTTTGCGATCAATTCAAGAAGATACGTGATTGCTCGTTATTTGTTTTTACTGTTATCTTGCCTGAAGAAGACCAAAGATGTCGAAACGTGTCTTGTTTTGTCTCGTAATCTGTTTGCCCCCTTTTGTCCAGCAGAATGATAATAATTTTTCTTTAACATTTGTTTCAATTTCCACTTGCAGTCACCTCACATGGAAACTAATAATGCTGTGTTGGCTTATTGTGAAGTGCACTGACAAATGGCTCCCACCAGTGCCAGTGCTGTGGGCTCAGAACACTATGTCTTAAGGCTCAGTGCTCAAATTGTCTGCATGGAAGCGCAACATGGAATAATTCTCAAAGGGTAGGCACAAGTGAGTTGTTAACTAGAATCATTCTCAAAGGGTAGGTACAAGTGAGTTGATAGTTAGCTCTTAGAAGACAAAGTTTTACGCAGGTAATGTGTGTATCTACCGCATAGATTTTCTAAGGCGCCAGAAATACTAAATGAACTTTTTAGAATTGAAGAACAGCAAAGTTCAGATCAAACCAAAACTGTTTTAAAAAATCCAGAAATAGATGTAGTTTGCTGAGTTTGTGTCTGTTTGTTGTCGATTTTAATAATTGTTGAGGTCACTCATTTTTGTTCTGAAAGTCCAGAATGGGTGGACACATCAGTGCTGCCTCCCATGTACTTGGTCACCTTTTTCTCTGTCGTATAAGTTAGAAACGGTTTCAAAAAGATTGCATGACTTGAAACGTCATAGTCAAACTGAAATCACAAAAAGGAGGAAAGAAAATGTTGGTTAATAGTCACTGTCCATTTGAAATCCTGGTTACTTCTGCTGATGGCACTTCATGACACACAGGTAATTAAGTCGGTTAAAGGGTGGATTTGTAGAATGAACTGGATGGCTGACAGAAATAACAAAAAAAAAAAAAAAAAGAAAAGTTTATCAAACTCAAAACAGTGGGTCTAACACCAGAAGAAAAACAACAACAAAAAATATGTGGCTTGCTTTGGAATTAATGCTGTTCTTATGTGAACAAAGTTGTAGATTGCAAACCTAGTTTGTCTACTTTGTGGTCTTGGCAATCCTGTTTTTGTTTTTAATTGCCCGATTTATGCGATCGAAGACTGGCGAGGTTTGTGAATCTTGCAGATCCCAAGTTTGTGGGGAAACAAGGATGGCTCAGCATGTTCTGGGAACTGTTTGGTTTTGTGCACCAGAGCTTTTATTTATGAATTGAACTGCAAATTAGGTTATTTGATGAAAGCTGTACTCTCAGTTTGTGACTATGAACTTTCTTGTGATGGAAATCAGTTTGTGGTTGGCTGATCTAAATTTGCATTCAGATTTTCATTTGGTATGGCCAAAATATTCATTCAAGTTCACAGAGCTTTGGAAATAAATAAGTTAAATTTTAAACAGATTAGGCTAAAACTGATTTTACAGCCTATTCAAAACCGTACCAAGTTCAACAGACTCAGTGGTATATCTCGGTAAGGCACTAGTGAACAGAATTTGCAGGTTATGTTCCCCCATGAGAAAAGATCATTCAGACTGCTGTTTGGAATCAGTCTCTTTTTTTCATTGTATCTCTGCGAACTAGATAATGGATTGCAAGCTTCAGTTAAGAGAGAAACTGTTGGTTTGTCATTAGTTCGTTATCTAGATATGCAAACCAGTGGTTTGTTCATTTAAGTGTGGCCTTAAAGGGTGCATTTCTTGATTTTTTTCAATGAAATACGTTGTATCCATAAATTAATGAGTGTCCAAGTGTAGGGCACATAACTTCTTCCATGTTTGGCTGTCTCATCTTCTGAGTCATTTTTGTGGTGTTGCACCCATGCCGCTCATTCTGGTCCCCCATCCACAGCCACAGTCTGGCCCAACCTGCCACAGTCCCAACAACAGCAATCCATGGGCAGCAGTCAGGGTCAGGTTGTCAGGAGGTGACACACCAGAGGAGACATTGCACTGCTGCTGAGTCACTTCAGTGGTGTTCATGGCACTCGTTCTGAGCCAGCATACACAGGACACCACCTGTTAAGCCCCCTACCCAGGACAGTAATTGCTTAGTGGCTGAGCCAGCTTGAGTGAGCACATCCGGAGGGTGCCATCCAACAACAGTCCCCATGAATTTGCCAATACTGAAGGGCTACAGAATTTGAGACATTTTTTTCAGTGATGATCAGTGAGGATGAAGATGATGCTACAGATATCCCTCCAGTCTTAGACTGCATGACAGGGCTGTACTCTGCACTTACTTTCATACCGCATCCCAGAATCAGCTAGACCTTAGAGATACAGACATCTGCAGTGGTGGTCATGAAATCTGAGCAACACTTTCAGAGATGCATCCATCAGATGGAAGGAGCTTGAGTGTGTGGCCCCATCTTCCCAATTGACCCCATACCAAACTCATCTCTTGGTAGGAGCTGTTTAGGGAAGAAAAATCCCACAAATGAATGGCTCTTGTAGGAATTGAACCCACAACCTTCCTGCCTAGAGTCCATGACTGTTACCACTTCACCACGGCAGTTCATGGGTACATAACTTCTGCTGCTTACTAAAGTCTCTTGCTGAGGCTGTGGTCTCAAGCTTGCTTTGAAGGTCTAGCGGTAGAGCCAAACTCAGTAATCAGGTATGGACATGCTGTATGGTTATTGTGGTTGTGTCCTTATCTGATGTACGCATTAGATTACAGACGCTTCAAGATGAGTTGACATGCGCTCTGAATGTGACTACAGATCATGTGCAAGATGGCCACCATATTTGTTTGCCAAAGTGATCTTGCTGTACATAGGTCATTCATAACATAAGGTGCGTTGGTCAAAGGCGTAAGAGGGAGATAGTCTAAAAATGACAACAGTGTTGCAAGAATGGCTGTGCATTAGTTACAAAAAGCAGGAAAACAACTGTACATGGAGAGAAAAAAAGAGATAGAGGAGACAAAGCGAGAAGCAGCTCAGCTTTGGCTCATGATAGAAGATGCAGTTCGGCATGCAAGAGTAGGGTAGAAATGCTGTGTCTGGCCGGAGTGGTTGCAGCTTTCATCTGCTTCACTTCAAGTATATTGTTGCACAGCCAAACAGCATTGCAACAGGAACTTCTGTGGTTAGTTATTTTTCCGTTAAGTTTGATGTTGGGTGGAGAAAGGATGGTCCTGTGAAACTGCACAGTCTTGACAGTTGTTCATTTTGTGATCCAGGTCACCTGCCTCAGAAACAATCAGACTACCGCAAGCGATACCGCACGCTGGCATCCACCTATGTCACGTTCAGTCCCACCGGCACGGAGCTGTTGGTCAACCTTGGAGGGGAGCAGATCTATCTGTTCGACATCAACGCCCAGCAGTCTGCCGACTGTCTGCGTAGCCTGCCTGCAGCGTGTGCCAAATTATCCAGTACCGCCAAAGGTGGGCTGTGTTTTCTCACCTCATTGTCCACAGCTTTATGTTTGTGTGCAGTGGTTTAGAGGGTTCTCTTAAGATGATAATCTGTATACAGACCTGCCAACCATTTCACATAATTTATTACGCCCAAGTGATAATTCTTACGCCGTTAACGCATTTAGCCAAAAAATTACGCATTGAAAGTTTAAAAAAAAAAAAAAAAAAAACAGACGAAAAAATCGGCTTATGTACAGACACGCACGGCGCCGTGCGTATAACCAGTAATCTTCAAGAAGCGTTTCCGGTCATGCGCAGTTCATTTCACCATCTTTACCATTCAGCGAAGTTGGCGTCCTTTTGAAGTTTTAGCTACGAAAATGTCGAAACGTGGAGTAGAAAGTTCTGGACAAGATGCAAAAAAGAAAAAACTTGGTCAAAAGTTCTGAAAAGAATACTCGGAAAAGTTCCCCTGCATACGACCTTCGGCTAAAGGTGTAAATTGTGCACGGTGTACCACTTGCGAATCGGACTTCACAATTTCCCATGGTGGATGTGAAGCGTCACCTTGAGTCACGCAAGCACATCGATTCCTCTAACGAGCCGAATTCTTCCAGCATCACACAGTTTTTTCAGACTGTAGACACCTCAAAAGAGGATGAAATGAGGAAAAGGGTAATTCGGGCTGAAGCATTGGTGGCCGGATTTTTCGTTGAGCACAACATCGCTCTTAACGCAGCCGACCATGCATCCCAGCTTTTTAAAGAAGCATTCTCAGATTCGGAGATCGCCAAACTGTTCAAGAGCGGTCGAACAAAGACAACACACATTGTGAGGACCCTTGCCATGGAAGCCCAAACTGCTGCTGCATCTCGACTGCAGAATGGACCGTTTGTGTTGGGGACTGATGGAATGAGGAAGGGGGGGACAAATTCTTTCCTGGAGTGGTGCGATACATAAAAAAATGACACAATCGCCACTGAGCTGATAGCCAACCCCACATGCACAGAGTCAGTAACAGGGGAGAACATTTTTTAGGTTGTTTCTGGCACACTATCAAGCCTTGGTGTGCCATGCCATGATGGTGTAGGGGATTTGTGTGTGTTTCCAGTGTATTCTACATTTTCATAATTTGTAAAGATTTCTTGTGACACTTAAAAGAAAAGCTTGTTTTTGAAGAAAAGTAAAGTTCACAAAAATTGTGCAAACAATTTCATCGCATTGTGTTTGTTTGAAAAAAGGTAAGTGTTGCACTTGGTTACTCTTAGTTCTCAGAAATTACACATTTCTGCCTCACTGAGCTTCAATTCTTACTCATTGGTGTCTTAGGGGGTTGGCAGGTCTGTGTATGTGAACCTTGGTTTTAATGTTTTGTGATATGTGTTGTGAAGATGGCTGGAGTATCCATTAGAAACTTGGATAGATTATGTATCCATCAGAAACTTGGATAGTTTAGGCTGGAGTATCCATCAGAAACTTAGATAGTTTATGGTCTTCATATTGGAACACTACTTCCTGAAAGTGCTCTTTGCATGTCATTCAGTGTTATTTATGTATTTTGAAAATATCCATGCCTTTTTCGTTTGTTCTGTTGAAAGAAATTTAATTGTTTTTATAGAAGTGACATTGTGTGTCACTTGTGTGTGAGTATGTTTGTAAATAAATGTCAGGTGGTGCAGAATAAAAGTAATATCAAGATTAATGTAGAGTGCTCCCCAGTCTTGACAACTTGCCGTAGAAAATGTTCATGTTGAAATTCCTAAATGTCAGTATAATGTTTTTCAATAATCATGTGAAGACATGATAGAGATTAAATCAATTTCATAAATTAAAATAAATCTGATCATTTCTGTATCCTTTACTGTATCACATGATTCATTTGCCCTCAGCTGCCTGCTCACAGAGCAACGGATTCAACGTTCACCGCAACGGTACCAGTACCAACGGCGTCGCCAATGGCATTTCTTGTCACCCGGTCTTCCCATCAACCTCCGCTGTGGCGTCAGCTTCCTTGTCCAGTACAGGTTCAGCTGATAACGCCGGCACCAGCAGCAGCACAGCACAGTCACGGGAAAGGAAGAGGTCTGTAGAAAGGGGGAGGGGGTCCTTTGGGTTGGAGTTATTGCTGCTGTGTTAGTGAATCTGTGCCAAGAAAGAGCTTCGGTGGCTTTAGTCCTGTGCCTTATGTAGGTGGAAGGAGGTGGGTAACTGAAGGGAGGCAAGAGAAAATGTGAGAGAGATATCTGTTGGTGTAATGTCCCAGCCTCTCTCTCTATATGTTTGCATGTGGGAGTATGTACTTCAGGGGGAATGAGGTGTATGTCGGTGAACCATTTTTTTTCTGTGACAGGATGTGTATGTGGAGGAATGTTGTCCTGTATTTTTTGTGGAGAGTTTACTTGTGGAAAAGAATCTGATTAAATAAGAGGCCAACATTCTGATTCTTTATTTCAGTGTGTACATTTTCCTTGATAATGTGAATTTTTAAAGTTTGAATTAAGTTTGAGTGGCAAAAGAAACAATAAATACACTATGTGAACAAGAGTTTTGGTAAAGTCCTCTTCTTCATGGTTGCATAGATCTTGCATCTGAATTTGACAGCCCCTCAGTTTTTCCTCTGCTTTCTGTTGGTTTTTATTTTCAATACAGGATTATATTCAGAACAACCTTTTTTCTGATTTCTTTCTTGATAAAAAGTCTTTCTCATTTGCTTTCAATGTCTTCTTGCACAAAGATCTTTGAGGACTACACAGCATAAAATCAGACAAAATCATGGTATTTTTGGGTGATTGCTTTTTTGCCCCACATATCTCAAAATTGCAAAATATATGATTGCTGGTTCTCCTGTTTGTACAACTTGTGTGTTTTGTGGAAAGTTTTTATGCTGGGTCATCCATTTAAAAGATGTTAAGCACACTATATTACCTGTTGTCAGATAATTAGAGCATTTGTCCGAAAAGTTGATGGTTGTGAGTTTGAACTTTGTAGGTATTATGATTATGGTTTGAAAACTGTCCACACAGCAGTAGGTAGGTGCCTTGTTAAGTAATATGATTATGGCTTGAAAACTCGGTCCGCACAATGGTAGGTAGGTGCCTTGTTAAGTAATATGATTATGGCTTGAAAACTCGGTCCACACAACAGTAGGTAGGTGCCTTGTTAAGTAATATGATTATGGCTTGAAAACTCGGTCCACACAACGGAAGGTAGATGCCTTGTTAAGTAATATGATTATGGCTTGAAAACTCGGTCCACACAACGGTAGGTAGGTGCCTTGTTAAGTGATATGATTATGGCTTGAAAACTCGGTCCACACAACGGTAGGTAGGTGCCTTGTTAAGTAATATGATTATGGCTTGAAAACTCGGTCCACACAACGGTAGGTAGGTGCCTTGTTAAGTAATATGATTATGGCTTGAAAACTCGGTCCACACAACGGTAGGTAGGTACCAGGTTTAGGTCAGGGAAAGTAAAGGCAGTGGATGTAGAGAGATGGGCCCTGTCGTCCATGTCTCCCCCACCCCACCCATCCCCCACCTTCTCTCGTCCTCTCCCACCCCTGCTTTGTTTGTTTGTTTCTTTTTTAAGGATGGGACGGTTTTTTGTTTTGTTTTCCAATTGCATTGACAGCCCTGAAAATACCCCATGTGATGTGCTGGGTTATAATAGTAAAACTAATCTAGACAGTTGTTGCATGTGGTGCTGCCATTCTGTACTGGTGTGACTGTTGTCATGGCAGGTTGCGTGGTGAAAGTTCCCATGCCTCAGCTTTAGTGGACCGCCTGAAGAAGCTGGCCAATGACTGCTTTGAGCGAGAGCAGTACAGTCAGGCCATCTATATTTACAACCAGGCCCTGGCTCGCAGTCCCAGTATGCCTATGCTTCTGGCCAATCGCGCAGCAGCATACATGAAAAGAAAGTGGTAAGTAGCCCGTCTTTACACACATATGTGTGTGTTTCTTTCTGTGTATGCATGCTGTACTGTGACAACTGGATTGCATACCTGTAAATATTGTTCAGATTGTCCACTGGCTGTCCATTCTCTGGTGTCTGTTTGCTCAAGTTGCCTTTTCCATATTTTGTTGTTGCCTCACCATCATATTTGTCACTGGAATGGGAAAATGTGTACTGTGTACCATTTTTATTACATTGGGTCAAACATTTTGTGAGGGAGGGCAAGGACTCAACCCATTCACCGCAAGGATGTTTTGGCGTCATATACTTTACCATGTCGGACCATAGCATTCAACGGCAGTTAGCCAGCTCTGTCAGGCCGAATTTTTTCCGTGGCCAATGCAGTCATAAGACAGTCACGTGATGTCACCCCACTTCCGGCCCCGGAAGAAGCCAGTGTCAACTTCCTATAAGTCATTCATCTTCGGCCTGCCGTCAAAGCAAGATAAGTCTTGTGCTCTGTCTCGCCTATACTTGCCTTTGTGTTAACTTTGCTGTGTTTTGTTCTATACTTGATTCAGTTGTGGCTTGCAAATGTGAGGCTCTTGGTGGGAGCGTATTTATCAAAAGATTTGTCTCTTTTACCGGCACTCTCGGGAGCGTATTTATTAAAAGATTTGTCTCTTTTACCGGCACTCCCGCGACTTTGTTACTCGCGATCGTCGGCACCGCTCGCCGGTCGTGTTCCCCCACCATATTGCCGAGCCTCGGGTTCAGCACGCATTTTGTGCTGGTTCCGGCTTGCACTAGACCCTGAGTATTTTTGCCGTGTGAGGCTCTTGGTGGGAGCGTATTTATTAAAAGATTTGTCTCTTTTACCGGCACTCTCGGGAGCGTATTTATTAAAGATTTGTCTCTTTTACCGGCACTCTCGCGACTTTGTTACTCGCGATCGTCGGCACCGCTCGCCGGTCGTGTTCCCCCACCATATTGCCGAGCCTCGGGTTCAGCACGCATTTTGTGCTGGTTCCGCTTATTAAGGTTTAGGGCTCAATAACTATCACACCTGTACTCTTTACCCTTCACAGGTAGAACGTGTTCGAGTAAGGGTGTGTGACACTGATCTGCTTATTAAGATTTAGTGCCCAAGAACTATCACACCTATACACAGTGATACTCCACGTGTAGAGATTGCTATTAATAGCCATACCAGTCACACGACCGGTGGCGTGTACGGGTAGTTCGAGTTTTCAGTCGATCTCTCGAGCACTTTGCACGACACCACACGGACGATCGAGATTAATTGATTTTCTCGATCGGCCACCTTGTCTCCTCTTTGCGGTCGTGTGTTCCGGGTTTGCTCTATCCACCTGTGCCCAACATGGTGAAGGACACCGCCGGGTCGAGCCACTCCACTGCTCGGAGTTCGCTCAATTTCCCGGAGAACCCGCGGGTCGATTCCATCTCGGAGCAATCCGTTCGCACTGATGAACGTACGGTTCGGGTAGACAGAGACGACTTCTCCGCGGAAGGGACGCGTGATCTTCCTCGTCTACCAAACCGACGGACGCACGACCGCGGCGTCCCAAGGCTGATGGGCAAGCGGCCACCATTTCAAAATGCCTTTCATTTGATCTGCCTGCTAGTCTAAGGGCAAAGCTCCCCTCAAGGTGCTGCCCAGAAAGTCTAATGGCAAGGCTCCCCTCAAGGGGCCCGGCCGAGCAAAGACTAGCCAACGGAATTCGCCCTCCCCCACCCCTTCTCCATCGGCCAGCTTGCCCTCTAGCCTACGGACTCGCTCGGAGACTTCTAACTATCATGCTGAGTCACGCGAATCTCGGCCCCCGGGGCACCTTGCCGAGCCGCGGACCAGCACGGGTGACGGATCTGGGATGGAATCACCATCCGTCACTCGCCTTGATGAGTCACGTATCTCTTTTTCCCCCCAAATTGATACGTGCACTCATAGCGCTCGGCCCCACCGGGCACAGGTGCAGCCAACACCTGAGCTCGAGGAGCGCTTCGACTCCGGAAGCAGCCTTATGGTCACCCCGACGCACGACCTCGGTGGTGTCCATAATCCTGGGCGTGCGGGCACGCCGCGCCATGGGCCCGGCCGTGCCCATGCACAAGGACGGTCGACCTACCCCGATCGAACGTCACCTTCTTCCCTAGGGGTATTGGACGTTGGGGAACCGACCTTTCGGATCCCCATTTGGGCAACGTCCGCGGTCCCGCTCCTCCGGGGGGAGGATCTACCAGCGGGACCAAGGGTAACCTGACATATTCCTCCAGGGGGAGGAACACGGGACCGCATCCTGACCAATCCGCACTTTCGCGGGTTGGGGGCTCGACTTCCGCATCCTCCTCCATACCATTATGGCCCTCCCAGGCCCATTCCAAGGACGTGTATGGTGCAGTGCACGGACCTGGACGGGGACGACAGGCCACGGCCTCTCAAGCCCCCCCCCAACAGTGATTCAGGTTACCCGGGTCCCCGGGGACTTTCTGCCTACAAGAAGAAGAGGGTCTCGTGGCTACGACTCGGCGGATGTCTGACCTACGCATTCGCCCAACGCGCTGGTCAGACCTTGAGTGCGGCCTACCTACCATGGTTTTTCCCCAGGGCCGCCACAGCCCGTTTACCTCCCCGGGGACCGGTGGCTCTATGCCCCCGAGAGAGACCAGTGGCTTAACGCCAACACCCAGCACGACCAGCTACATGGTCGAATGTGGCACCCGGCCTCACTTACCTGGGTCGACCTTGGTCTCCCTCCTCGGGCGCTGTCCTATCGGCAGGACGATGTCCCGGCCGCCGATTATAGGGCCACCGGGGACACACTACAGGCACCCCTCGACTTACCTCCTGAAGACGGGTGCTATGAACCCTCTCAGGACCAGTACCTCCCTGAGGCGGACGATGACGAGGAGCTAGCCCCCACCTCATTGTACAATGTCCGCACGATAGAACGGTGGCGACCAGACCTCGTTAGGAGGGAGGCCGCACCCGCTGACGAATTTCTCTCCCTCTCCCCCGGCCCAGAGATCTAGACCAATCTACCCAAGAACCCCTCAGTCGCCTCCTTGTTTACGGACAATCCCGTGACCAGGGAGATGGGCATTTCCCAGTCGGACCGTCGGTTGATCCCCCACCTGCCCCCCCCTACTTCCGGCGCCATCTCCTTTAAGAACCTAAAGGAATGGGTCCGAGTAGCCAGGATGGGCATCCTCCACACCACGGCGGGACACACCTACTTGGACATGCCCCTTCAGCGAGCGGAGGCTCTATGGCCGGAGGACGATGGTGCCATCCCAGTACCGGGGGACCCGGGCTCTGAGGCGCACCAAGAGCCTGACCCTCGCTTGTTCAGCGATCCTTTCATGCGACACCTAGTTAACAGGATTTCGCATCACCTTTCGGCTGCGGCGGACAGCGCAGCCAGAAGCCACTTCAACTGCTTGTTGGTCGCGAGAGAGGCCGTGCTGGCGCGGACCTCTCTCTCCCCGACGCTTAAGGCAGCCCTGCGATGCATCCCGGGCCAGGTCCAGTCGCTCTTTGGCGACTACTCGGCTGACGTCATAGCACAAGCAGTTGAGGAACGCAAGCAGGCTGTGTCCTTTGCGCCCAGGCCACCGCCACGCCCTGCTAGACCCCCACTTCGTTCCTTCCCCAGGCACAGACCCTATCCCAGACAATCGCCTTCCCGCACCGCACGGCCCGCCAAGCGACCTAATCTTCTCCCAAGGCCTAAGCCAAAACCCCATCAGCAAAATTTTCGGTTAGGCCAACAGTCACGCTCCCGGAGCTGACTAGGGAGACAGCCCGAGGGGGACTTAGATCAGGTAGCACCCCCCTCGCCCTATCCCCCACCCACCAGCCCAGACCCTCGCCCCCCCTGGCGGGCAGCCTTACCATGTCAGACTCTAATTCCCTCCCTACCTTCCCCTCTGGCGCCAAGGTTCTCGGGGTCACCATACACCAGGCCTCGCTGAATGACTTATAGGAAGTTGACACTGGCTTCTTCCGGGGCCGGAAGTGGGGTGACATCACGTGACTGTCTTATGACTGCATTGGCCACGGAAAAAATTCGGCCTGACAGAGCTGGCTAACTGCCGTTGAATGCTATGGTCTGACATGGTAAGTATACTAGCCAAACAGGGAGTATAACACAAACTCCCCATATTCCTAACAAGGGGAGATAACTCTGGTATTGTCATGCATATTTTAGGCAGTCCCTAGGCAGTATTGCTGGCTTGGGGAAGTATTTTGAGACTTGTCTCATATTCAGCTACCCACCTCATTTTAGAATGTTTTGGCACCTGTTTGGACAGGTAGGTATGAGAAAAAGAAGTTCCCCCACTTAAAGTAGTTTTTAAATATATGTATTTGTCTAAAATACAAAAAAATCCTTTTCACCTCCCCATTTGTTATGAGAAAAGGTGTGGAAATTGACTGGCAGTCATAAGTTGAAATTGACGCATGTGTCAAGGAAGATGTCTTTTGTGTCCAAGCTGAGGTGATGGGAAGCACAGGTTTAACTCCCAACTCTCCTGAAAACTTTTAAGGGTATCTTACTTAGCTAGGGTGTAATTCATGCCCAGGAGGAATTAGACTCTTGTTTGGACAGTTGAGTATATCTGAATACTACTTCTAGTGGAAAAAGTCCTTTTGCCACCTTTTCTCATAGACAGACTTGTATTTGACTGGCGTTTTTTTTTTCAACCACAGGGATGGTGATGTGTATGCTGCACTATGTGACTGCCACCAGGCGTTGTCCTTGGAGCCCAACCACATGAAAGCCCACTTCCGCATGGCTCGCTGCCTCTATGAGCTGGGCTGGGTGCGTGAGGCCCTTGATTGTCTGCATGTGTTCAAGGGCAAGTTTCCTGATTATGGCACCTCACAAGCCTGTAACGCTCTGGAGCGTGATATCAGGGCTGTCATGTTTTCCAGGTCGGACGGTAAGTTGAAAATGCAGATTTGAAGTATGTGGGTCATAACAGTGTACAGAATTTTCCAGACTGCTTTCTGGTCAACTGATTTCTGTTGATGCAGGTCTGGATGGGAGGGTCTAATGCTAATTTACTATTACACATCTCAGCAAGGTCTTTTTCCATCTCCTACACTTTTACAATATAAGTGTCATTGTTCAACTGCATGGTGAAAGTCATGTAGGTATAATTTCTACCAAAAGAATAATGGTGAACACTTTAACTTTTTCACAACACACCACAAGAATGATCACGGCGCCCGACTTACCATTTGGCAGCGTGGGGCGAAAATACTCGCAGCGAGTGATCTGTCACTCGGGACATGTCACGAGAATGATAGCGACGGTCTTCTAAAAAATAGATATGGCTGAATTTCCAGGAGAACTTTTAAACAGCGGTGTCAGCATACAGATACAGTCCTTCCTACATCATATCAAAACAGTTAGCAAGCTACTAACAGTCGATTTCATTGGTTAATTTGAAGAGAAAGCATCCAACCCGTTGGCGTCTTCAAGCACTGAATCAGTGCTCCTTGTTCGATGTATGTCATTTTCAACTTGATCAAACAAACAACAAAATAATTGTTTTGCCTTCTAAAACATTCATCATTGAGAAGATGAAAGACAGCAATATTTCACTGTACAAAAATAATCACAGTCGGAAATAGGCTTTTAAGGAAAATTAAATTAAAAATGGCCAAAATCAGAGGGAATTTCAGTGCTGTGACTACAGTGTTAACAGGGCACACGGAGCAGAACGAGGGTCTGTGTTGATAGTGTTAAGGCCATCTCCTTGACTTGTCCATGAAGCCTGTCAAACAGCAGTGAAGTAATTAGGAGACAAATGGTTGGATTTCACAGTATTTGGGATTGCAGATGAGTATCATCATTTCCAGGTTATGAACCACTACTTGTTCCATTGACTGGCACACATGCAGCTACTATATCAGTAGCAGATTGTTTACATGTAAACGAGCATGTAAATCACCCTATCATTTGGGAAATGCATGTGCATGTAACGTATGGGTGTTGTTATTCTGATGAGAAGCGCAAATTGTGTACATGTCACACAGTTTTGTGTGATTACATCACTAGAACCAGCGATGATTCAGGAACATTTTGACAGGAAATGACCCTGCATTTTGAATGAGTATTAATTTGATTGGAAGATTAGTAAAACAAAAAAAAAAAATCAGAGTTTGTTTTTACACAGATGCTTGAGTTCTGTTGGGTAGAGACAGCAGCAGTACCGGTGTCGTATAATATCTGGGAACCGTGATATCTGGGAACACGTTCCCAGGTTTACCGTGATATCTGGGAACGCGCTGAACTTCCAATTGTGAAATCTGGGAACTTTGTGAAAATCATGCCAAGAAATTAATGGAAAAAAAAGTGACAAGAAGGCCAAAGATCTCAATTGCACCTAAATAAATTGTTTCCTACCTTATCTCGAAAATCCATTCTTTTTTCGTCTTCTTTTTGCCCTTCTGAGCTCTGAAAGACCACGTTCCCAGATATCACGGGCCTTCCCAGATATTACAGTACATTTTGGGAACGTGTTCCAAAAAAAATCTGTGATATCTGGGAAGCCTTCCCAGATATCACGTTCCCAGATTTCACGCGACACCGGCATGAATTTAATAAAATGAACAGATTTATTCAGAAAAATAACTAGCGGTGAAATTAATGGTGTTTCACTGTGACTTTCATGCAAAAATGAATTTGTGTATTGTTGGAGATCAATATTATCAACAAAGCGGATAAGGTCAGGTTGAAAAGTTTGTGACCAAGGTATATTGATTCAAGTGTGAAATTACAGTCCGACAGAAGATTTATTTGAAGACATTGAAAAATGCAAGATTGTTTTATTCAGATGGACATTTTAGACTGAAATTTTTTAATTGTGAGCTGTTACTTTGGCCAATAAACAGTAATGACCAAGCCGGGTTTTGAGTTGCGGTCCGAGTCAGAGGTGCTGAATCTAGACGTAGATCCATTACAGAATTTGTCCAACTATTGGTTTTGAATTAACACCTTGACTTGTTAAAATGATAAGGCAGTTGAAGTTTGAAAATCTATTTTAAATTATATTTTGTTTGATTCGAGTGTTTGTATTTTATTAACTGTGGTTTTTGTAAGAATAAAACATGCCAACAGTGCTAGTGATCAGCATCACTGATGGACCCATTTCAGTGCAATGTCTATGTTTCTTTCAATCAAAGCCATTGGTGTCAATAACGTGTTATTTTATTCCTTTCAATTTTTAAAAGATTTTTAAAAATTTATTTTCTGATTTTGTTGTTTTGCTTCAAACCTGTTGTCTGGGAAGATGAAGTAATATTCAGACTGTGATTCCTACTTCAACAAACTCAACTCAATTCATGAAATGTAATATAACTTATTTTGATCTGGGCTTAAGAATCTTTGTTTTGCCAGTGAAAGGAAAGTGATCGTTCTGCATTTTATCAGTGTATGTCATACATCAGAAGTTGAACCTTAATGTAGAAAATGGTAACTGTGTATAGGACAATGTTAGTTTTATGGCAAATTTTCACTGTGTTTCTTATATTTCGTTTGAACAATTAAATTGTTTCCATCACTTTCACAGAAAATGTATGTTTGAATCCAATCATAAACAGTACATAACAAAACAAAGAGGAGTAAATCATTGAAAAAAAAAGAAGAAAAAAACACGTTGAAAGATGGGAAGCTGAAGCTGGCCAACACCCTGGAAAAGGCTCAGATCAGGGGCCGGAAGAACTCCTAGGCTAAGCTCAGAGGCTGGACTAAAGTTGTCTCAGATGGAAATAGATTAATCCACTCCTAAATTTCCTACCAGTCCACAGACTGACTCATCTGTTTGGACAGTTTTTTGGTTGCTAGCCCGTGTGTAACTCAGCCCTCTTATTTCCCCCTCCCTCTCCCCAAGCAGTCAGGAGAGTTCAGTGATTGGGTGTATGTAGCCTTTTCTTGGCCAATTGCCAGTCAGGTTCAGTCAGGATATCACAGTTCTGTGTGTGACTCCTTCCCCTTTCAGCATCCGTCAGCTGTAAAGATCTGTCAGTCACTCACTGAAGTTTTTCTTAGTGACTAGTTGTGCACCAGTCATTTTCAGGCTGCTGCTATGTTTGCTTCAACTTTGCTGACAGTAGTGGCAGTGTCATTGCCATGCAGTAAACTGAAGACAATAAGACCGTGCAAAATTCACATCAGTAATGAAGGAGGTTCTGAGCAGGTGACTTTTCCATTTCATTGTGCGCATTGCGATGCCTTGTTTGTTTGCCTGTTCATGATCGATTCCTCAGAATGAATTGGTTTTATTTACGGACTCCTCAGAATAAGCAGGTTTTGTTTTGTTTGTGTAGCACCTTCCTTGATTTATCAAGTTTTCACAGCTGTTATCTTACAAATCTGTTGATTTGTCATTGGGAGAGGGGCGAGGGGGTAGGGTATTTTTTTGTTTTGTTTTAGAAATTAGGCAAGTATGGCACATGTACAGTGGTTTTAGTAGCTCAAAAATTGTGAAGCATAGCAAATGTGTGAAGAATATGAAAGGTATGCTCTTTGGTTTATCAGAGTTGCCCTAATTAGCATAATTCAGCTATTTTTTGAATGTGTTTAGTGTTGTAATTGAAGGGGCAGTTGTCATCTTATGTTGAGTTTTGTATTGAACAATAACAAAAACATGTGCCATATAAAAAGTCTAAAGCAGATGATGTTGTTTGTGACAGATGGACAGGATGTCTGATTTAAATTTTAAAGAAATTACTAAGAGAGTGTTCATAGGCATTTATTATTCATATATTTTGTATACACATTTTCAGAAAAGTTGTTTTACAAATCAAATCCTTAAACTCTCATCTCTTTCTCTGAAAAAAGGGGTACTTGTGTCAAGCAAAGTACAATGAAGCTTCAAAAAGCTGCTTGTAGTGTTTAGCAAATATCAGAGTCTTTGCTGATGACACACAATTTTAGCACAACAGCTTGTGTCAGCAGATGAAAATGAATCACAAGGCCAGGAAGGTGCGTCGGGTCAGCGGAGAAGAATCGTGGCCTCGGAGCAGGAGAAACAGTGGCAGCAGAATGCCAGTGACTACACCCAGCGATTCTGTGGCCACTGCAACACCACCACAGACATCAAAGAGGCCAACTTCTTTGGCAGGTGAGCTATCCACTTTGTGGCTGTGTGTGCATGAGTAGCGCTGCTAACTGTGGCAGTGTTTATTTTCTGCTGAACAGTAAGAGGGCCCTATGAGAGTTGTGCCATTGAACGGGCATGGAGGTCCTGAGGACAGGTTGACAATATTTGGGGATATATTCAGTTGTCAGAGTTGTGAGTTTTTAAGTCATGTAACATGAATATTGGTGGATAAGCTGAAATAAATTTGATGTATCCAGAAGTCTGTGTTCGTTTATGAGAAGGTGATATTCCCATCAGTATTCATAAGTTGATTGTGAAAAATGAAAATAATGAAAATAGCCTTCAAACACCACCAAAATAGGGAGGCTGCCAACTGTGGTGACATTTGCATGTTGTTCTGATTACCGATATTTTTCATGAGTAATTTAGAGAACTCGTGCAAGAACACAGATGTTGAAAATATCGACTTCATTTCAACCAGTACTGAAATTACATGACTTCAAAGTTCACACAACATTGACAATCATAGGTGTCCCCAAATACCAAGAAACTGTCCCCAACTGTTTTGTGTTTGCAGTTCTACTCATCTTATGAATCATGTGTAAACAAATTAGATTTATACACCTAGTCTGGTTTCGTTTTGTCAGCCAGTCCATAGTATTTTGCACATATGTGTGTCCACATATTTTTGTCCATGAGAAAGTTGAATATCTTGGTTGTAACTAAATGTGGAAAAAATAAAAGAGAAAAATTGCAGGATAGTAAAGTGAGAATGGACCTGTAACTCATCTGGATGTTGCTCATCTGTCGGCTAACTGTGGGAGGAAAAAGCTGCCATAATACAGTTGTATTACCATGATTGATGTGCTTAGCAGAGTACATTTGGATCCAGTTTGTCATGAAGGCCTTGTTAAAAACTACACCCAAACTGCATGTTCCAGCAATGGCCAATACATTGTAGCTGGCTCTGATGACGGCTCTTTCTTCATCTGGGAAAAAAGCACCACCAACATCGTCCAGGTGTTGAGGGGAGACGACTCCATTGTCAACTGTTTACAGCCCCACCCAACATCCTGTTTACTGGCCACCAGCGGCATAGACCCTGTAGTGCGCCTGTGGAGTCCCCGAGCTGAGGTGAGAACACACCTGTGGTTAAAACTGATCAGAACCTTACAGTAACCATTGCTGTGAAGACTCCTTCCTTTTAAGGCATATTTCTGCAATATTCATCTTCAGATTGCCTCCCCCTTAATCTTTAAATAGCCATATTGGTTTGTTTCTTTGTTGTTTTTTTTTCAATACACTATGTGTAGAAGTTCCAAATTATTTTTAGTGTCAGCTGAAGTCATAAACTTGGGGTGTTAAATTTGAAAGATTTGAAATACCTGCAAGTCCATACTACACCCAGTTTAAAAAAAAAAAGTAAGTGGATGTGGGTTGATGTGCATGTACCTGTTTGTATGTTGATGTTTGTAAGTTGACCACTACAGTCGCTCACCTGCATCAGGAAGACCTGAACACCTACTTCAGGTCACCTATGTCAGAGATATAGTGGCGAGGTGATCAGTATCTTGCCATGGTTTCCTTCTGTTAGCCTTTGTCAGAGTTCTGTTTGTTTGTCCAGTAAACTAACCACTTCCAGTCTTCACAGTCACAGCACACAGCAAGCGAATTGTTCAGTTGTGTGAACTGCCTTCTCAGAAAGCCACATGTTCCAACATGTTGTCCACTGTTCCATTTTGTTGGTGCTATAGTCAGGGGATCGCCTTCATTGACAGGCACATTGAAGGGACCCTCAGCATCTTGGGTGATTCCCTAAGTTGCTACAACAATGTCTGCCAAAAGGAATGGACGCTCAACCACGATTCCTTTCAGGTATAGTTGGACCATTAGTTCCACTACACGATTCAGCTCTGTGTGACAAAGTTCAGCCAGAGACTCCCTACTTGAGTTTCCCTGGTTCCAGACTGAAAAGCATGGGCAGAGTACTGGGAGTTTTTGCACAGAGGTGTTTCCTCCCTTCCCCCTAATTCTCAGTGTGATAACACAGGTCATGTTGGAGCACTCTGACCCTGATTCTGATCACACCACAGTGTCCGGCTCTTGTCATGGTTCACAGACATGCAGGACCAAATGCATATTCATCCTTTGGAATTACCAGCATGGAGGGACCTTCTGTGCCAGTCCCGCTCTGCAGTCCTCTTGAACTCCAGGATTCTGTATGTGGCTGCTAATTTGCCCCCAAAACCCTCACCAGGGACAATTGTAAGATGTTCTGGATCTCAGGCGGTAACTCTGGAAGGTGTTTTCCTAGGTTTTGTGTCTGTTGTGTCTTTCTCACAAACGCAGGAACCTTTTAGGACTACCATAGGTAGAAATGGGAAGAGTGGTGCTTGGAACAGTCTATTTTTTCAGCTAAGCCGGCTAATTTTAAGGCTTAAAATTTCTTGTCTTATGTGCTTCTTGTGGAACCCTTCTGGTAGTTCCATTCATGGCTGCTGTTCTGCCATCTGTACTACTATCAGGCATGTGGGCAGCCCCTCCATTCACAACGATTTCTTCATCCAAGAAGTTACACACTGGGCCACCCAGCTTGGGACATGTTACCTTCAAAGAGCCACCCTCTATGACATCATCCTAGTGCAAGGACCATCTTCGTAAGGACCCTCTTTCAGCGTGTTTGCCATTCCCTTCAGTAGACTCTCTGTAAAGACCACCTTTCTCCTCATCCTTTTCACAGGCAGACAAAATAGTGAAACACATGGCCTTGGAGTTCATTCACTGGACATCGCCTTCCACAAAGCTAGATCAGTCTTGCTTCCATTTTGTTCAAGAATTCCTAGCTAAGAACTTGGAACTTGGCTCTCCATTGCCTTCTGTGGCCAGGTATTCTGGCAGCCACTCATCATGCTCATGCCTCTCTGATCATTGGTAGTCTTGACCAGGAAGACAGGACCATATGTACTTCCAGGTGCTTGCGGTTCTTGTGGTGGAAATCCAGGGATAGGTCTTCAGTCCAGTCCTATCTTCTTCTGTCTCTCAAAGAAAAACATCACTGCAGGCATCATCTCCAGACGGATTCAGACAGTCTAACAAAGATATTAACACACTGAGCCCAAGGGCATTTAAGGTTAAGGCCATCACTACTTCAGTAGCATCCCAGTGCTCTGTGTCTCTGGGACTTGTGTTGGAGCTAGCCTTGTGGCATTTGGAGAATATATTCATCAACCCCTATCTCAGCTGATGGATGGTTCAAGAGCATTTCATTTACTTCAGCTTAGCTACCCATTTCAGCCCCTAGACTACCTCACATAAACCTTTAGGAGGTTTGGCCATCTCCTTTTTCTGATATGGTACAGTACATGACGCCAAAAGGAGAGTTTGTATTCAAGCTCCTATTTCCTATTTTTGTTATGACCGTCAGACTCAGATTTCCACAAGTCCATGTCTAGTATTATTGTGTTTCATATTGTTGGCCATAGAATTTATACAAACAGCAGCACCATGGTGCTGTATACAGGAAATGTAGGACAGTCTCTGAATGTTTTGATTTTGAGCTAGCCATGAAAACTGACCCAATAGAAAGATTGGTAAACAAGCTACAGCTTGCAAGAGTTTGACATGTTAAGTATACTTGGCTAAACTGGGAGTGTGAATCTAAAACTCAACATTTTTGGTCACATAAAGAAAATTGGGATGTAACTTTTTAAATGAGAAAGTAACCAAGGTTCTGTGTACTTCATGAATGAAGGGCATGTTAAAGAATTCGGTAGCATTTTATAGAAAAATCCAGTGAGATAAGTTAACAAGGACATAAGTACATAGAGCAAAAAATAAAGGAGAAAAGTGGAAGGCACCTCAGATAGAGCGACCCAGATTTCACTCGGTGAAGTCTGTAGCAGTGGTAAGTTATAAAATACAGTAATTTTTGTCTTCTTGGCCTGTCACAGGATGGCAGCAAGAACGAACGGGAGGTGAACAACTCTGACGATGCTGCGTCAGCCAATCAGAAACGCATGAACGCTGACCCCCTGGAGGTGATGTTGCTCAACATGGGATACAGAATCACAGGATTCCTGGACGTGGATGAAGATGAAAATTCAGCAGATAATCCGACCTGTAGAACAACGTGAGAACAGCGTGTGATTGAGGGACGGATGAAGGATGGGGGCGGCAGGGACTCTCCTGCTGCCAGCGGTGCACAACATCAGTGTGTGGCATCCTTCGCTGATATGATCCTGGTCAGATACTGTGGACTGTGATGCTCTGAGAACTTGTGATAACCATTTTAACACTTGCAAGACTTGTGAAAAGTGACTATGGTTCCGGACTTGTGTTTCAAGGTAGTGCATCAACTTGTTTTAAACTGGACGAATTACTACAGTAGCTGTTTTGTGTGTGCAGCCTGTGCCATGTAGGGAAGCCCATTTCATTTTCAGTGGAAAACTTGTTATGGTGACTGACAGCTGGAATTACTGTTTGTGTTCTGCATGTCCTTGCTTGATCTTGCTGTACATCTTATCTGGGGTTAAAGTCATGAGAAATTACTGAATTGGGACATTGCAGTTTGTGATTATCGTCATGTTTCATATGCAGATTTAATTGCCTGTGTGCAACTGCTGAGAGTAGGACAAATTTAAGGGTCCATGGGCCACCAAGACTTACTGGCAGGTGGAAGGGAATAGAACAGGGGGTTGTAGGACACTTTGCCCCATCCAGCTCACAAAAAATATCTTTTTGTAAGGGGCATGAGAGAAAACTCACACATGAAGCTGAAGAAAAATGTCTCTCCTTGGGCTCCCAAGAGAAGAATATGGAAAAAAAGAAAGACAGAAAAAAAAAGAACTAAGAAGACAGAGGCCTTTCAACACTTCTCTTTTGATCAGTGAATATTACAGGGCAACATTAACCTCTTGAAGAAATTACTGAGAGAGAGGCAAAGCAGCAAGGTTCTATTTAAATTCAGCCAGTGACTGAACAATCAAACCTGAAGTCAAAAAGTTAGGTGTAAAAAGAAAAGAAACAAAAATACTCAAAATGTGCACACTTGCTCCATTTTCTGAAGGTGACCTTTCACCAATCTATGATTTGTAGCAGGAATTATTGTTCGATAACGCATGCCTTCACAAATAGTCCATTATTCAAAATAATTTATGTGCAGTGCTGCTCTCCTCTCGCCTCTGAAACCATCATTTTTCTCTGGATGTTTTCCACCAGGGCCAGTGGTCGCTTTCCAGATTAAATGAATTATAGTTTTAAAGTGAGGTGATTGCAAGTGGGAACTGAAACAAACTTAAAAGAATATTTACTATGCTGCCAGACTACCCATGTCTGTTTCACTGCCATCTTCACTTTATTTTTCTATGTAAAATCACCTTTTGTCTTTGCATCACTTCTTTTATGCCCTGTGTTTTGCAGCTTGCTTGTTTCCCTGGGAGGGCAGAAACCACTCAGAGCCGTAAATTGTCTGACTTGGTCTGCTGGGTGATCCTTGTCCTGCTGTCTGACAGTGGCTGATCCCCATGCATTCCCAAAGAGTTCACTGAGTTTATACACTATATAACTTTCAATAGTGGAGAGTACTCGCCCTGCATGAAAAACCAAAGTTTTATGGGGGGAAAAAAAATCAAGTTTCTCTTTATCCACTCTTTCATTGCTTTTGTTTAATGTAATTTGTTTCCTTGATTTATAAAGTTTTCTACAATTTTGACAACTTAAAAAAAAATCCTTAAAAAACCAGTTACACCATGTATTTAGTTTGCAGACCATCTGAGAACACCTTCTCTTCCTTTTGCACATTAAGATGGTGGTGTGGTGATTTGTACTCTATGCAGTAGTTTTTCGGTGTGTTTTTTTTAAATTATAATTAATTTTTTTATTAGTTAATTACGGGGCACCAGTTATAGTGTTTGTTTATCAAACCAGTAGCAGATGTTCTTCTTAAGTATTTTGTAGCTTCAAGTACTCGCTTTTACTCAGTTATTTTCCTTTGAATTTCAAAACACACACACACACACACACACACACCTCTCTCTCTCTCTCTCTCTCTCTCTCTCACACACACACACACACACACACACACACACACACACGCACACACACACACACACACACAATATTTGCCTCCTTGACAAATCTGTCAGTCAAGATGGTGCTAGCCCACTTAAACAGGAATTCCGGCTGTCAGTCATTAGCAGTTTGTCAGTGTTTATATGATTATTTCACCCACAAAGGAAGTACTGGTTTCCTTTTAGCTTTTTTTTTCCTTCTTTACATGTGGCCATCCATATACAAGGGAAATGTAAGCTACCTTTTCATGGTTTTACGCAAGAGGAGAAATCAAGGGGAGTAAATTGTGGAATTTGGGGCTTTGGTAGATTTGGATTCCAAAACAGTTTTGTTTCTGGTAAAAAGAAAGAAAGAAAGAAATTAAAAAGGTAGATGTTATTGTGAATATAAACATTTTCATTGAGAACATTAAGAGTATGTTCACCATTTCTCCCAGAGAGTATATGAAAATATTTTAAATGTATATACCAAGTTTCTCAATGCAGACCACTAAGTTTGCTTTTTCACCAGGCGACAGGGGCTGGTATAATGAAGGAACAGCCAGGGTTGATGGAGATGCTAAGAAGTTTGCTCTTTTACTGGGTGACAGGGGCCGGTTAAATGGAGGAACAGCCAGGGTTGATGGAGATGCTAAGAAGTTTGCTCTTTCACAGGATGACAGGGGCCAGTTTAATGAAGGAACAGCCAGGTTGATGGACAGAGGTCACTCGAGGAAAAGATGATTTGTGACAAAATTCAGTCTAATGAGCTACGCTCCCATTCGACTGTTCATTGAGCCATAGTTGAAGGGCAGGCAGTGACATTCCTACTCCTACCCCAGTCCTCTCCTTCCCCAGTGCCCTCTATTGAATAATACCTGTGATTGAATAGGCATGATAAGTTGGCCCAAACTGTAATAAATTGTGCGTTTGTAAAGTTCAGTTTTTAGTTTGCCATTCACAGTGAGGTAGACACTGGCGCATCCCACACAACACTGTCAATACAGTCAAAAGAAAGTTTTGTCATGGAAGTAGGAAGAACAAGTATAACAGCATACATGCCTTGCATATTGTACATAGACCTTATGTACTGTTAACAGACAAAGATTTTCCATGATCAGACTGATCTATTGTATATAATTTCATAATGCCAGGAAAAAATTTTTAAAGGTAAAGAAGAGATGGAAAATGTGTTCTTTTGTTATTAGAAAGAGACTTTCATGCAAACAGTCCAACAGAATAAAAAAAAATGTAAGAAAAAGAAGAGATGGAGAGTGTGTTCTTTTGTATTAGAAAGAGACTTTCATGCAAACAGTCCAACCTGATGTTGAAGGTGCATGGAACTACCTGCATATTACCCAGGGAGTTGTGCGGAACTTTGGTATGTCCTATTTGTTGAGTTCTGACTGTTGTGTCCGTTGGCTGTGTGTTTGAGACATTTTGTAGTCAAAAATACTAACAAGTAGTGATTGTCACATCTGGTGACTTGCAAAGTTGAACAGCTCCTGGTTGTTTGCTGTTTAGACTGACTGAGCAGTAAGTCACATGGAGTGTTCATCAAACCAGCCCCAGCTCAGGAATTGAGATAGTTGGTTTGAACTTGGCATTCTCACTAGTTTGAACAGCACTTTTCCTGTTTTAAAGAAATTTATATAGTAAGGAATACTACAAGATGAGCTAAAAATTCAGTCTGTGATGAAAGGTGACACATCTCTATAATGTAAAGATGTAGCATTATATTAGAAAGGGAGGGGGGGGGGGTGGGAGGGAGAGGCAAGGAGGGAGGGACAGGGGGCAGGAAAGCCAGAAGGACAGAGGGTGGGGGTGTCAGGGGAGGGTGGTGGTGGAGGGAAGAAAAGAACATGACTACCCAGGAGAAAAAAAAAATCTGTCTTAACTGTAAGCCAACAGTCAACGGTCATTTGGGATTGTTGTTCTCGGAGAATATAATTGGTCAGAATTAATGGAGATTTGTGAAAGTGAATAAATAACTTGCCGGAACTGATGTAGAATTTTGTGTGTGGTTTGTCCTTGTTTTAGGGGAGTTCTGTTGTGGAGAGATCAATAAAGCTGAAGTATTTGCACGGACAGTTAGTGATTGTCTTTGTCCACAGCCATCTGTATGCAACTGGCAAGTATTCATGTACATACACACACACCCTCTCACACATATCTTGCATACACTTACACATAGATACATATAAACACATCCAACTCGTGTGCACATGCACATGCAAACATCACGTGCGCATGTTTTCTCTATCTCCTCAAATCCAATTGTATGTTTTATTTCCTTTTTTCTATAATCATGCAACAAACAAAACAAAAAAAAACTTGAATCTAGGAAACAAATTATATAACATTGCCATCAAAAAGGAACAATGAATATAACTTTTTTCTTGCAGAATATAGGTTTGTGTCGTGTAGGTTTTTCTTTTGAATCTTACCAAAAAAAAAAGAAGTGTGTTAACTTGTTAATAGTTTGTTTTTCTTGCAAGGAAAGCACAGCCAAGAAAGGAGGGTCAGTAGATTTGAAGGAAAGGAAAGTGTCTGACTTGCCTATTAAGAGAAAGTTGAAATGGGGAAGGGGTAGGATGGAGGAAGGACAGAAATACATTCTTTGTGTGATGTGATGGTTTTATGAAGATGCCATTGTTATATAGCGGAAATGAATGGATACTGTGTATGAAGAGTGAAATGCAAACAAAAAGTAGGTCCATCAATGAAAACATTTATTTACTGTTTTTACAGTGATTTTACGTTATCAAAGCAAACTCGGATCTAACAAACTTGATATGAAGACTGATTTGCAAGTGAAAAGCAGGTCAGTCCACCAATGAAAGCATTTATTTTCCATTTTTACTGTGATTTTATGTTGTCAAGGCAAAAGCATGATCTAACAAACATGATATGAAACTTAAAAATGTACCAGCTGCTGTGGTGACGTGGGTGCAATTGCAGACTTCTGGCTGGGAGTTCAATGGGTTCGATTCCCACCAGAGCCATTTCTTTGTGGGATTTTTCTGCCCCGACCGGCTCTTATTCAGTGTTGAGTTTGCTACGAGCTCAGTCGGGAAGACTGGAACCATACAGTCAAGTTTTATCTACTTAACGGATGATCTCCAAGTGTTGTTCAAATTTCCTGACCAACACTCAGGCATTTGTATATCTCGGGCCTGTTTGAGGCTGAGAGAAGTGTTACGAAAGTAAGCATACAATACAGTCCTGTCATGCCGTTTCAGACTGAATGGAAATTCGTAGCATCATCCTCATCATCCACATCCTCATAGATCAGCATTAAAAAAAAAGTCTCAAATTCTGTGGTTCTTCATCCCGTGACCTCAGTTTCGATTGGCTCTCCACACCTACGGCCGTGGTTTGATTCTGTCGGGATCACAGGTATTCGGCAAATGGGGATTGTTGTTTGATGGATGTGGTGGAGCCCTCCAGAGGGAGAACTTGCTCATGCAGGTTCCATGACAAAGCAATTATTGCCATCAGTAGGGGACTTAGTAGTTGGTGTCCGGTGTATGTTGTAACAGAACAGGCACCACTGAACACCACCTAAGTGACTGGGCAGCTGTGCAGTGTCTCCTCTGGTTGGTTGCCTCATGGTGACTTGACACTGACTGCTACCTGTGGACTGCAAGTGCCAGGGCTGTAGCGGGTCAGGCTGTGGCTGTGGATGAGGAATCAGAATGACCCACGTGAGGTGGCACAGAAGGGACAGCAAAAAAACAACCAAAAAAAAAAAAAAAAGAAAGAGAAGCTTTAAACTGTTAAATGAAATCCTGGTTGATATCCTGAATGGTGCATTCTTTTTGCATGTTGATATTGATGAAGTGATACTTTTTTCTTTTCATCCTGGAGCATCATCTGTAGAGAAAGGCTGTATGCTGAAAAATGTTTGGGGCATACAAGATCTACTAGTCTATGTTATTCCTCCTGTCTTTAAACAGAAACTAGACCACAGCAATTAATACCCATGACGAGATGTTCAGCATCCAAGAACTAAAATAAAGAATAATAATGAACAGGAAAAACCAGCATCCTTTGAAGCTTATTGACTGAAAGTTGAAAGCACTTACAAAATCATAGTTTACCCCAATGGAATGTGCTGTAATTCTGTACACACAAATGGGTTAATTGTCTCAAAAGAATTTTTATTATGTGGCTGACTTAAAGTTTAGTTGCCCACAAGGCTGACTTAAAGTTTAGTTGCCCACAAGGCTGACTTAAAGTTCAGTTGCTGACAAGATTTTAAGGCTTGAAAAGAATTTCACTTTCAATTTTGGGTTGAACTTGGACTGTAATCCCTTTAACAATGATGCATGTCACATGCTTTTGGGTCTTTCACCTTAAGTCTGTATTCAGAAGACACATCCCACAGGGTTTCCCACCTGATTCGTTGAACAGAGGACACATCCCCTGGGAGGTTTTCACCATTGTTGAACAAAAGACATGACATATAGGATTTTCCACCCGAGTCATTGAACAGTGCGCACACCCTACAGGATTTTTTTACCTGAGTCATTAAACAGTGCAAACAGTTAAACAATAAACACATTCCACAGAGTTTTTCATGTGAGTCTATGAACAGTTTTTTGCTTCAGTTGTTGAACTGTGCACACCTTTGGCAAGGTTTTTCACCCTGGTTGGTTAACAATGCACACATCTCACAGGGTTTTCACCACAGTGGTTGAACAGTGCACAAAGCCCACAGCATTTTTCACTACTGTTGTTGAACAATGCACGCATCACATAGGGTTGTTCACCACAGTTGTTTAGCAAGGCACTGATATCCCACAAGGTTTTTCACCACAATTGTTGAACAGTGCACACATCCCACAAAGTTTTTCACCACAGTCATTGCACAGTGCACACATCCCATAGGTTTTTCACCAGTCATTAAACAGTGCACACATCCTACAAGGTTTTTCACCACAGTCATTGAACAGTGCACACATCCCACAAGGTCTTTCACCACAGTCTTTGAACAGGGCACACATCCCACAGGATTTTTCACCAGAGTCATCTTGATGAGTGCCCACATCCTTGCAGGTGGTGTTTTTTTTTTTTTTCTTTTTCTTTTTTTTCACCAGAGTGATTGATTAGTGCATACATTTCACAGGGTTTTTCACCACAGTCGTGGAACAGTTTACAAATCCCACAGGATTTTCACCACAGTCATTAAACTGCGCACACATCCCACAGCATTTTTACAAGGTGTTTATTTTTTGTTCTGTATTACAGTAGTTTGTTTATCTTGACTGAAGTTGACGTATGTGAGAAAGAGAGAGAGAGAAAGTGTGTGTGTGTGTTTGTGTGTGTGTGTGTGTGTGTGTGTGTGTGTGTTTCAGGTTTTTCAGCGTTTTGATTGACTCCATCAAATCTGGCAATCCCAGTAAAGTTTGGAAGTGCTAAATCTAGCAAGAGGTTGCATGTATTGGAGAATGTTAGGTGTTACAACAACAACAACAAAAGAAAATACTGAAATTGCTGTTTTGGTTTGGGTTGAGTAGAAGTGGGTGAGGGGGGTAAATACTTCAGTGATCTGCACTGAGGAGGAAGGGGGAGGGGGTGACCCTGTGTTCTGCAGGTTGGTGAAAGTCTTCTTTTTTTTTTAGGTTTTCAGCATTCCGGCAATTTAGTTGTAATTCAGCCATGGGTCTGTGCTGCTGAAACATGTAATTTACAATCATAGAAATTGTCGTTTTGAACTAAAGCAGAAGAGAGCGAGGTAGAAATGATAACATCCACAAAAAAAGCATATTTTTGAGGTCTTCATATGTCACAAATGAAGGGTTTGGTATTGACAGGTTGTCGCCCACTTTTTCATTCCCATTTTCTCTCCCCCTTCCCCAGCTTTTTTCTTCCTTCTTCTTCTGTCTGTAAATCTTTTCCAGATCATCACTTCGATGACTGAGGAATTGTTAGCCTGCATTTGCTTTTCCCCCAATACCTATTGGTTCAACATAAATGAATTTTGTGAGATGAAAGGTTTTTATTTATCTAGTTTTTTTTTTCTGCTTTTGTGTTTGTTTGTTTTTGTTGGGAGGTTGTTTCAGTTTGGTAAATGATCTTATGGGGCAAAATGTCAGTGGTATGTGCAAGCATTTGTTTGTATTTATGTGACGTAGCTGGACCCACATTTCTGATATTCTTCAGTGCACATAGCTACTTAAAACTTTGCTCTTTGTATTTCAAAAATTGAAGGGACAGTCATCAGAGGCCTTTGCACTTTGTCCATTTCTTTTTTAGTAGGGATCTTTTTTTTTTGAAGAAAATTGAGTTACAATGCCATTTTAGATGCAAATTTTGTCAAAGTCGTGTCATCTTCATGTCATTTCCATGTCATTTCCAAAATCAAGATGAGACTGTGATTTTTTAGTTGAAAAAGTCAAAAGCCACATAGTTATAAAACCTGACATTTCATGCAGAAAGAAAAATCAGTACCAACCTGCCATTTTGCTGCTTTGGGGCGGGGCCCCTATCCCTAATATCCCTTAACAATAGTCATAGTAATCCTATTCATTTATAAACCACATAGCCTTAAGCACCTAGATGCATACACAGACACGCAATTATTCAAGCTACATAATAATGTTCATCATGGCATATCATCTTCAAATGTATAGCGAAACACATGCGAGGTACATAGCAAGCAGACATACGTTTATGTATATATGTAGCCATACCATAGTAAGGGGAATAGGGATGTAAGCATTACAAGCATTGTGTACATAATCTTAAGATCATAATCTATCCATTTTGTGTCTCTAAATGGTACTAGAGTTATCATCCTTTCATCACAAGAGTGTAACACAGTTTCAGCCATAACGTTCTCAAATCTGCATCATTTTCAGACATTTTGATTAGTGGTGGACCTTGGGATAGTTTTAAAACAGTATTGCTGTTCCACTGCTGGTACAATATAAGGGTCTATAAATCTCTTTGTTAAAAGTCACACAGAGGGAGTATTTGTGATGCATGTGTTCATCTTACACATTACCTACAATTCGGGTTCAGACTGATCAGTAGCAGAGCTTGGGATAGCTTATTGTTATTCCATTGCCGATACAAGATAAAGGTCCCTGAATCTCTATGTTAAAAGCCACACACACAGAGCATTTGTGGTGCACGTGTTCATCTTGCACATTACCTACAATTCAGGTTCAGATACTACAATTTTCTTGAGGTTGATGGGCAAAGGAGGCTACCAGCAACAACAACAGCAAATAGGATGGATATTTTAGACACATTGCAATCTGTGATTTTGTCTGAGATTCCTGAATATGAACTTAAAACATCAAGTGATTTAAAGATCCTACAGAGGAAATAAATAATCATTTGCTGCCCTTTTTTTTTTTGCTTGGATTGAATTTCTTGTTGTCCCATACTCAAACACACTTTTCTTGGTATCACATGATAATACATGTCGTGGGATTTTGGGTGGTTTACGTCCACAGGTTATTAACCTCTGGACATATTGATGTTGTTCCATAGAATATACGGGGCAATAGTCACATATAAATTTGAATATGTATGGCTGTACTGGAGGTTATATGGAATAAAACATCAGGGTTTATTGCCAATAATATTTTGAATTTAGTTCAGTTAGCTTCAACTGCATTCTGTACTCTGAGACTGGAATTGTAATCAGTGTGGACTTTAGTAACAAGCGTGTCAGCCATGTAGTTTATGGTACAGTCTTCCATCCCAAACATCAGAGGTTTGAACCTCAGCAGTTTTGGGCTTGTAAAGAATGGTCATTGTTCTCATCACCTAGGTCAGCATCTGACAAAAATCACTGGTGCCTTAACTCCCTTTGTGTACTGAGGCACCTCTTGATGTCAGCTTCCAGAAAGCCTGAAAAAAAAAAGGGTTGTGTATGGGGAAGAAGTCTTACAGGTCAGTCTGGCATAGACATAGGCAAAATGTTCTGGAAACGTTCTTTCATTGGAAAGAATTTTTGGGGGAGGAGGTCTTTATGCACAGGTTTCACTGTCTGTTAAGTGTACAGAATAAAAGAATGAGCGTGTGAAAAATCAGTCCTGTAGTCCTTGTAGTCATGACAACATTAGACAACACAGTCTGTAGTAACAGAATATAGAGGCATGAATAGCAATGTGAAAATGATGCTTTAATGCTATGGAAAAGTTCTCTCTTTGAAACAAAGTCACATGATTGCTGTGGTCCATGAACTTGGAAAAAGCAGTGCGTGTAATTTAATACCTTTAGCTATGGTCCAAGGGCATTTGCATAAATTAGAGTTAGTTGTGAAGCATTTCTCTACAGTTTATGTATTATTTATTCA
Organism: Conus canariensis; assembly: GCA_033310375.1. Classification (NCBI taxonomy): domain Eukaryota; kingdom Metazoa; phylum Mollusca; class Gastropoda; order Neogastropoda; family Conidae; genus Conus; species Conus canariensis. The sequence continues at coordinate 46,171,955 of CM065727.1, forward strand.
ACACAGTTGTAATGTGTCTCAGTAGAGTCTGGTGAGATTCAAAGCTCACAAAACAGAAAAAATATGTTGGACATGGCACATTTTCATAATTGTTGGTAGGTAAGTCAGATTTGATTGTCCATAAAAAATGATTTAAATTACTGGGGATCCAGTTGTTGATAGTTGTTGTTTCGCTATCCCTTGTTTTCTCTCTCATTAAAGTGCCACATGGAGAAAGCATGTGCTGCCTCACTTCATCAGCTTCAATAAATCTGAAGCAATACAAACAGGTTTTGAGTTGGCATGGATGTTGTATGTGTCTATGTGTAGAGTCCATAGACTGTTAAGTTCATTATATGAACCAGGAGTCCATGGTTATCAAAATCACCTGACATACATGGCGTACATCTAGGTCCTGATTGTGTGCATAAATAATATGTAAACAATTATCTTACAGTGTTTTGAAATGCAAGTTTTTTTTTAAGCCTGCAGCCTTTCAATAAAAGAAGTCTTGCTATTTCATTTACTTAATTAAGATATAAGTTACAGCCATGCCATGAAAAATTGTATGTTTGTATAAACAGATTTATTAAAAAGGCATGTTGACTACCGTGTGGATTTTAATTGATGGGGTGATACACTTTACTTGGTGCATCTTCGCATGAATGAATGAGTGAAAAATCACTGTATTGGTACATGGTGCCATAAAGAGTAATGGACAGAAAAACATTGAGAATATCCCTTGAAAACATGAATAAACAAAGGAGTGCGAGACATCACAAAAACAGCTTATGTTACTTGGTCATTTATAAACAGGTGGGGAAGAAAAAAACAGAAAATATGCAGACATCGCGGTCAGTTGGTTCCTACATTTCCTTTGCAACTGAAACAAGCATGTTTCCATCCAACTAATTTTTTCACCCTAACACGTGCAGACGCTGCACCTAAAGTCTGGGTCCTGTGCACCTTGTATCCATACCTGTACTTTAAAGTGCAGGACAGACCTGATGTGGCACTCACAGTCAGCTGAGTCAAAGGTAAAATGATGTAACTTAAAACAGCAGGTCCTGACTGGATGGTGATTTTATATATTTCCTTGCATACCTTTGACTTGGCATTGCTGCAGATTTGTTTTTCTTACAGTTTATAACAAAGGCTCCACATTTACCTCTGTCTGTTCAAGCTCATTTTCAAAGTATATCAGAGTGGACAAATCAACTGTGTCCACTCGCCTAAAGATTTAAGGAGGTCACTGTTTTAAGTGCACCTGTCAAATCTGTGTAGGGAGCTGATGGACTGCTCACTTCATTTACCTGAGTGGACACTTCACATCAATTCCCAATTCATTTTTGTTTGTTTGTTTTATGCAAATGTCTGTTGGTGGTTTGCCTCCTTTGATACCCCCAAAG